>AP025073.1:18279412-18809350 GCA_036186865.1 Eustoma russellianum | reverse complement strand
TTTATTAGCATAAACCCTCACTTATGACGGAGGAAAACCTTATTACATGAAATGAAAAAAAAAGACGATAGTAGCAGTAGATGATTATTAACATCCATATTATATATGATATGCCGCATTAAAACCTTCCCAAGTAAAACCACCCTTGTGGACAAAACCTTGGCGAAGGAAAAAGCGTACATATTTATATAAATGGACTGTTGATATGCGCTACCGTGTAAAAAAGAATATAGCAATCGAAAATTGCATAAGCGTAACAAGTCAAATGTGCGTGTGAAAATGTACTCCCGATGATGGGCCCTTCTCCAGGCAACGATCGCGTCAGTGGGAAAGCAAGGAAGCGCGATCCATGTCCACTGCAGAAATAGTGCAACAGCAATCCGAGTATGACACATTTGAAGCGGCAGATAGTGAAAGCAATCCCGAATCTGTCGAGATTGAACCAGGAGAGAATGTTGCCCGAGGATCATCCGATCAGCATCCGCAGAACCGTCAGCAGTCTCGTGCACATGATTAGCCAAGTAAGATTTTGAGGACGTCCATGCATCGCAAAAAACAGGAGAAGATGTGATACAGCCAAACAATGCCAAAATAAATGCACCCAAGCCAATGAAAACAGTGCATACCATGCCTGCCTGTACTGTTCATAGTACAGGCAGAGGAATGAAAAAAGTGCCATTCCATATGGAAGACCAGTGCAGCAGCAGCAGAACCAGTTTGAAGATGTGTATATAGCCATGCATCAAAGACACCAAAAAAGGCATAAAGTAGCATCAGAGAAGGTATAGTAGTCTGAAAAGGCAATAAGATGTGAATCTCACCAAAACTGCCTGCGCTTAGAAAAGCGCAGGCAGCCCATGCAATTGTGTGCCAATCCGTCTGGAAGACGTGATAGTGTAGACACTCACCAGCGGTAGTGAAAAACATCCAGCCACAACAAATTACAAACCATGTGTAAAGTAAAGCAAAGTGTGCAACATTAGATAGCAGTCGATAAGAGATGGCAGGAATGGGCAGGAGGAACATACCGAGCCTGCCTGTGCTCACATGAGCACAGGCAGAAGAGAGTGTTGTGTGCCAATCCATATGAAAGACATGTAAATCAATGAATGCATAATGAAGCTGACGTGAGATCCAAAGCAACCGAGGCACGAATCATGGGCGGTAGACTGTTGCGAGTGAAAAACCGTGTGTTAGGGGATGTCATGGCGTACTGAGCAAGATAATGAGCCGGCATGTTAGCTTCACGATAGACATGTGCGATTCCCAATTGATGACCATTGATCAATGTGTGTAAGAGCCGAAGATGGTAGTTGCCAACAATTGGCCGTTGTTGTTGTAATCGCAGCAGCATTTGTGCACAGTCTGTCTCGATAATAAGTGCCCGATATAACGGAAGAAAATACAGCAAACCAAATAGGGTAGCCTGGATTTCAGCCACTACCGGCGTGCATGGGGGTAAACGAAAAGATAGAGCGTGCACACAGACGCCGAGGTGGTCCCGCAAGATGACTCCACCCGCCGCATATTGCCGCCCAACGGCTGCATCAACATTCATTTTAAATCGGCCTGAAGGTGGAGTATGCCATCTGATTACCTTGTGGCGAGGAGATTGAATCTTTGGTATCCAAGACAAAGATATATCTGGTCCTGCTGCAAGTTTAGTACCATGAAGCGTGTGTACCCACATATCAATATCAAAATGAATATTGTTCTGGAGTGCCGATACAGAAAACGACGTGTCGTTTCCATAAACTAAGCTAGCGTAGCAGCGCCATATATTATGCACCATGATGCCTGGAACAACAATTTTAAGAACCCCAAGGATGGAGGAATTGGAGGAGCGATACCACCATGATAATAAATATTGACGTAGAGTCATAGTAGTGAGGTAGACGCCATGCAACTCCGTCGCGAAGAAAGTCCATAATAACCTTATCGGTTGACAATAGAGGAAAACATGATCTACTGTGGCGGAGTGCTGCTTACAGAAAGGGCACCGCGTTGGACGTGCAGCAGCATAACGGCCAATGTAATCTTCAAATGGTAGCGCTAAGTGAAACAATCGCCAAAGTAGGATTTCAATGGTGGGCGAATGGTGTTTGAACCAGATGAATCTAGTTGAGAGTAACGTTGGTCCAGATATTCGACAAATGTCATAGGCTGATTCAAGCGTAAAGTCCCCCAAAGGTGTTGGCCACCATGTAATATGATCTCCCACACCTACCGTTTGCGAAGTACATAAATCATGAATTCGACAGATTAATTTCCAAACCGGTGAGTCCGGTAGACGTGGCCGAAAATCCCCTCGACGCACATATTTAGCATGCATATATCGACTCCACAAAGTGTCATGTTTCTGATAAAGCCACCCCAGTAAAAGTGGCCATCTTCCTATGTATCATTTTTATGATTGATTTTGGCAATCCGCCTGCAGCCATGACATGGAGTGAGAGCGAAGAAATTACTGAACGCAATAAAACTAAGCGACCCGCTGACGAAAGAAGGCGGGAATGCCAACCATTTAAGCGATCATCAAAATGCTGTAGTAGTGTACCACAATAACGCGACCGATTTATACCCTTATGAAGATATGAACCCAGATATTTAAACGGTAAGGAAGAGAGTCGCATGCCCAGTATCCCTTGTAAGATGCTCACTCGGCGGGGTGGAATACGCGCCGATGGTATGATACTACTCTTGTGAAAGTTAACCTTTTGCCCCGAAGCAGTTTCATACTCCGTTAAGAATTTATGAAAATGACGCAGGTTTCGCTGTGTTCCTTGCAGGAAAATCAGGAGATCATCCGCATAAGCCAAATGTGTTATTGCAAAAGGAATTCGGCCCAATCGAAATGGTTGTATATAGCCCGAGGCTATTAATGAAGTTAGCCCTCTGCTAAAACCTTCCGACGCCAAAATGAAAAGCAAAGGAAAGCGAGGATCGCCCTGTTTAACACCTCGATATGGACGGAACGTAGGCGATGGCTCTCCATTGATCAAAATCGATAATGTAGTAGCGCGCAGATGGTTTAGAATAAGCCGAGAGAAAAAACCAGAGAATCCAAACTGCAGCAAAAGACGCTCTAAATAGTCCCAACTAACCCTATCAAAGGCCTTCATCATGTCTAATTTCAGGCATAAATGTGACTCACCACTATCCAACATATGAACCATTTCTCTGGCCAATAACACCTGAGTAGAGATATCATGACCTGGTAGGAAGCCTGTTTGCTCAGGAGAAATTAATTTCGGTAACAGTATTCCCAAACGTGTAGCTAAAATACGGGTGCAGACCTTACTCAGAAAATTCGTTAGACAGATAGGCCGAAAATCACCAAATGTCTGTGGTGATTGCGTCTTAGGTATCAAAGTAATTAATGCACTAGCCATAACCTATGGCTGTGGAACGCCCAGAAAAAACTCCTGCACAGCCTTAACATCAGAATGTATGATAGACCAGCATGAACGATAAAACATACCATGGAACCCATCCGGACCAGCAGCGCTATGCGGATCTAAATGCCACACTTCTTCCTTAACTTCAGTCTCAGTAGGGAGCTGCGTCAGGAGAATATTATCTGCATCAGTTATCAACTAAGGAATGTATGAAAGTATGGCAGAGTGATCCTGTGTTGGCGCCTGAGCAAACAAATCCGTATAGAAATTGACTGCTACGGCCATGATGTCACTCGAGTTTGTTAAAAGCTGACCATCAACACCGCCTATATGTTGAATGCGCAAGTGAGCTCGCTTCCCTTTGACAACAGTGTGAAAATATTGCGTATTTGCATCACCATCCTTGAGCCATTTAACTCGAGCTTTTTGCTTCCAAAAGTGCAATTCTGAGTTGGCTGCGCGAAGATAGTCAGCCTTGGATCGATGGTATGCTTCTCTCGCTTCCACAGTCGGATGTGTATCCAAAGTAGTCTCTGCATGATTGAGTTGTTCCTCGGCATGTTTTAACGTATTAAAAATGTTGCCGAAGATGGACTTATTCCATCGTTGGATATCTTTTTTGAAAGAAAATAATTTATTATAGAATCCACGCATGCCTCCAGTAGTGGGATATGACAACCATGCCTGCTGCACATAAGAGTGAAAGTCTGAATGATGCAACCAGGAGTCCAGAAAGCGAAATGCACGTTTGCTAGACGATACACTGTGTCGACATATGAGAAGTAGTGGCATGTGATCGGAGGCAACCCTTGGCAGATGCGACAACTGAATGTCCGCAAAATTATCCTGAAATGCCGAATTATGAAAAAGCCAATCCAACCGACGACGTATACGACCAAGACCTCGACCGTCTGCCCAAGTGAATCTAGAACCTTGGTGGGGGGCGCCATGAGGGAGCAGTGCTCAATACAGTCATTAAAGTCTTGTAATACTGATAAAGATGGAACAGAACGGACACTATGATCCTCGATTGTACGAAAAGTGTTAAAATCACCACCTACCAACCAAGGCAACTGACATGAGTCTGCATAGTCCTGTAAAGAATGCCAAAGAGGACGGCGTTGTAATGGCGTATGTCTGGCATAGACAACCGAAAGGACAAAGACCCATTGCAAAGAAACCGATCGAAGTGTGAAATGGACCACTTGTTCCTGGTCCTGAGTAGCAAGTAAATGAAATTCAGTATCACGCCAAAAAAACCAAATACGTTCCGATTGAGAAACATAAAAACGTGAAAAGCCAAGCTGTAACGCATATGCATGTATATGGGAGGGAACATGTTTGGGTTCAAGTAGAGCAAGTAAATGCAAACGATGTTCTAGAATCATTTGTTTTAATATGGGTAATGAGGCACGCATGCCCCGGATGTTCCATATAATGGCATTCATTGAGAAGGAGAGGAGGAACTTCCCTGAATGGCGTGCGATGCACTACGAGTCAAGATCTTGGACGACGGAAGAGGCGGCAAATCTTTTCGCGCCCTTCTCTTACGTCTTGGGACAAATGGAATGAATTCAGCCTCTGCAGCCTGCTCCTGTAATCGTGAAATTAAGATTTCCTCATCAGGTGAGGGCGGAATGAATTGCATTCGACGTGCGACATCCTCCGGAACCGTGGGAATATCAGCAACATGAGCATCATTGGGCAAGTCGGTATCTGAGGAATGACCCATTTCTACTGGGTGGAGGTCAGCGGAGAGATGTTGTTCAGCAGCATCACAAAATTCCTCATCCAGAGGGTCAGTGGTCACATGGTGTTGAGCTGGTTCTGCCGGAGGGATATCCCCAATATCGGACTGGTCAATTTGAGCATTGTTTTGATCAACTACGGCGGAGGTTGGGAGAGCAGATTCTGACGGCTTCCTCTTGACTGGCGTCCATCATTGCCGGGTTGGTTGTGTTCGAGGAGGAGGAGGCGGCAGGGGAGGTGGCGGAGGACAATGATCGGTGGTGGTGTCCTTTGGAGGGCATGCATTCGTTGAATGACCAAGACGACGGCAGGCAGTGCAGAATAATGGTAGGTCTTCGTAAACTATGGATTCTAAGATCATCCTACCCTTTGCCTGCAAATATATCTTCTGTGGCAAATCCTGAGAAACGTCAACCTCAACACAAACGCGAGCCACTGACGGTCTTAAACCATCCGCAGTTGCAACATCTAATTTCAACGGAGTCCCAATCGGCCTAACCACCTCAAAGAGAGCTGCATGATGGTGCAGATGAATCGGCAGGGAAGGCAAGGCAACCCAAACTGGGACAATGGGGACATCGGCCGACGGATCAAAATCCACGGTCCACTTGGTGATGCACATATGACACCCAGAAATATTCCATGACCGACGATAGAAACAACGTAAGTAATCTGCTTCATTGCGAAAATTTAACAGGATATGGGATTGATCAATCAGTGTAATGCGTAAATCTTGATGAAACCCAATTTTCTCAAAGACTTCACGTATTATTTTCAAAGACAGACGACCATACCAAAAATTTCCAACCAAAGAATATTTGAAAGGTTCTGCGAGGGCATCAATCTCAGCATCAAGAAAAGCGATCATAGGAATGCCTTTATACCGGGAAACTGACTTCGGCTCGATGGAAATATCAGAAACAGCGCTCGGGCCGCGGACCACCTCAGCAAAAGATGGTGTGGCAGCCATGATTCGACAATGCTGATCGGAAGTAGGGAAAAAACCGGAACTTTGAATGGAGATTGAAGAATCGAGGGGGATGACGAAGGGCGAGAGTAACGAGCAGAACGAAGCGATGATCGATGTGGTACCGCGAGAACGGCGGCTAGCGCCGCCGGGGATCATCAGCGCCAGGGAGAGTCGTCCGCTCCATCATTATATATATATATATGTGTGTGTGTGTGTGTGTATATATATATATATATATATATATATATATGGCTACGGAAGGACATTCAACGTTGGAACAAGGAAATCTTTGGCAATATATTTACTAATCTCATGCAAGCAGAGACTAATCTGATTCAAGCTGAGCGCATCTGGGATGAAGCACCTTCGGCTGACAGCAGAATGAAATATCATCAAGCTAAGGCTGAATATCAACAAGTTGCCAAGTATGAATTACACTTTTGGAAACAAAAAGCGCGCGTACGATGGTTAAAGGAAGGTGACGCGAATACAAAGTATTACCACTCAATTGTTAAAGGCCGAAGGCTTAATCTTCGCATCCAGCAAATTACCTCAGTCGACGGACATCCTTGCACAATGCCGGAGGAGATACAGGAAGAAGCAGTCAGATTTTATAAGTCATTATTCGCTAATGAGGCCACCCTTAATAGTGACACCATCCTAGATCTCATTCCGTGTCTTTTAACAGATAATGATAATACTTTTCTCACACAAATACCCATGGAGGATGAGGTAAAAGAGGCGGTTTGGCATTTAGAGCCACAAAGTGCAGCTGGTCCAGATGGTTTTAACGGTATGTTCTATCGTGCATGTTGGTCAGTAATACATATGGATGTTCTTAAGGCAGTGCAGGAGTTTTTTCTTGGTGTCCCTCAACCTTCGGTGATGGCTAGTGCGTTAATCACATTGATTCCAAAGAAGCAGTCACCATCAACATTTAGTGATTACCGTCCAATTTGTTTAACAAATTTTCTGAGTAAGGTTTGCACGCGAATCGTCGCCTCTCGTTTGAATAAGCTCCTTCCAAAGTTGATATCTCCAGAGCAGACAGGGTTTCTCCCAGGCACAGACATCTCCAAACAGGTGTTAATGGCCCGCGAGATGATTCATATGCTTGATAAGGGTGGTTCGCAGTTTTGTTTGAAGCTCGACATGATGAAGGCTTTTGATAAGGTGTTCTGGGATTACCTAGAGAGAATTCTGCACAAATTTGGTTTCTCTAACTTTTTCTGTCGCCTTATACTGAATCATCTACGAGCCACAACATTATCCGTATTAATTAATGGACTGCCTACAGCATCATTCCGCCCGTATAGGGGTGTTAAACAAGGTGACTCACTCTCTCCGCTACTTTTTATATATCTTCTGAGGGTTTCAGCAGGGGCTTAAAATCGCAAGTGGCATCAGGCATCATACAATCTTTCAATCTTGGCCGAATCCCTTTCACAATTACACATTTAGCATACGCGGATGACCTACTGGTATTTCTTAAGGGAACTCAGCGTAACCTTAGACGTTTTCATGTTTTCCTAAAACAGTATGAGAATGCCTCTGGGCAAAAAGTAAATTTCCAGAAAAGCAACTTAATCCCATCATCCTCATTATCGGCTCAACAGAAACAAAGGCTAGCGGAAATACTAAATATACGCTGCTCTAGTCTCCCATTTAGATATCTGGGATCATTTCTGCACAAAGGCATTAATCGTTCTGCATACTGCACAACATTACTACAACATGTAGATGATCGCCTTCAGGGTTGGCATTCTCGCTTACTGTCTACTGCTGGTCGCATGGTCTTACTGCGTGCTGTTATCCTGTCACTGCCCTTACATATCATAGCTGCAGGTTCCCTGCCAAAATCGGTCATTAAAATCATTCATCGGAAAATGGCATTGTTCTTCTGGGGAAACAAACATCACTGGGTATCATTGTCTTGTCTTCTTCAACCATATGCGGAAGGGGGATTGGGCCTCAGAGATTTGAATTCACTATAAAAAGCCTATCATTGTCGGCTTTGGTGGGCTTATCAGCAGAACACTACCCTCCGGAGCAAGTTCATGCATGCAAAATATGGAAGACGTGGAGACTATGTTCCGAGACTCACTGATTCGCCCATTTGGAAAATAATATCTCGAATCTATCCATTTTGCCTTGTTCACACGACGGGCCAAGATGCTCATCTTACCTGGCTACCAACATCATCGGGCGAATTCTCCTTGAAATCTGCCTATGACGAATCTCGCACGACCAGCCCAACATTATTATCTGCGGAATTCATTTGGTCAAAGCATCATTCTCCAGTTATTCAACTTTTCCTATGGCGGATTTTCCACTCGGCATTACCTTTTCATGATTATCTTGGAAGCTACATTGTTGCACGGCCAACATAATGCGCTTTTTGTAAACAGTCATCGGCAGCGGTAGATCACATCTTCATCTATTGTGACCATATCCGTCCCATATGGTTTTATTTTGCTAGTGAATTGCACTGTCCACTTCCATCTTACACATTATGCCTTCGCCAATATCTGCTCGCCTCGTGGTATCGATCTTTATTTACCTCATTATTGGGAGTTTCAAAGTTGGTTATCCCGTCAATCATTGCATATAATATTTGGCGAGATTATGCATCCTTAATATACGGAGACAAGCACTCGTTTTCACCAGGCACACTGCGGGCCTCAATTTTGTCGGATATAAATATTTGGAGCAAAAGGATGGCTGGGACCAAACTAGCAGCTGGTTCTCTGCCAACATATGATTGGTTTTCCATGCCTCAACCGCCGTGGCCTATGTTGGTCCGTTGGCATAAACCGCCAATGGGAAAATACAAACTAAATACAGATGCAGTGGTAGGAAGATTATACAGTTCTGGTGGAGCTATTTTACGTGACCACTTGGGTTCATGTGTCGGTGCGATATCGTTTCGCCTCCCGCCTAGTACCCCTTTTCAGGCGGAAATACAATCTGCAGTATTTGGACTCTTGTATTTTCTTCCGATGTATAGATCAATCATTCTGGAGACAAACTGCGCTCAACTTACATCCCGGCTAAAGCGGCCAGTTCTGCCGCAGGGTAATTTTCATCTGCGCCTGCTTCACACATTAACTCATCTCCATCGTCTGGATTTTCTGCACATCTATCGAGAGGCAAATATGGTGGCGCATTACCTAGCACAATATGCAATGCTGCATCCCGCTACTCAAATCTATAACTCGCATACACTTTCACCGTTAGCGAGAGGCTCGATGGCATTAGATGTCTCCACAGCTCACTTGCGCCACATCTAAATCAGTCTTCCGCATGGATTGGCAATTTTTACATCTTGCTGCCTGTATTCTTCGGCATACAGGCAGTCTGGATACGCAGTGCTTTCATTTAGTCTTACATTTTCAGTTTTACAGATTTACACATATTAATGTATTTCTTCTCTTTCGCACACGCCATAACTGTATGGACGTTGGTGGAAATGAGGGTGCGATGACTATATCCCAGTTCTTACCATACATATTCAAGGTGATAGCCTGGTCTCCAGATTTTGGTGCATCCGCATATGCGTTGCCGCTAAGTACGAAGTCGTCGCCTTGGTTTAAATCAAACCAGGGCGGCTGCGGTATGTGTTGTGCCGTATTATGTATTTACATCTTTTGTTTACTGCCTACTGTTTTATCTGCTGCTCTGTTGCTTGGCGAGGTACAATGGAAATCGCATGCTCATTCCCAGAAGCCTTTGCACGGACACCATACTCCCTCAGCTTATAGGCGTCATATCACTTCTCACGAGGCGTTTGATTCGTTGTATCTATTAGACAATTTTCTGTTCATTAGTATCAATGACAGTCATATAAATATGTACGCTTTTTCCTTCGCCAAGTTTTTATCCACAAGGGTGGTTTTTCTTGGTAAGGTTTTAATGCAGCATATCATATACGAGTGGAGATACACCATTATACGTTGGCTATTTCATTTTTTTGATTTTGATGATGTATTCGCACAATCTTGTAATCAGGTATTCCTCCACCATAAGTGAGGCTTTCTATTTATAAAATCTCTCTTTACAATATATATATATATATATATATATATATATATATATATATATATATGGCGCATCTCTGGCGACTAGCGGCGATCCGGCGGCATTAGCCGCTGCCGTTGACTTTCTCTCAATTATTCTACCCGCCGCCTGCCATTCTCTATTTGCGGTTGATTTTCCTCCTTCGCTGATACGCACCCTCCGTTATTTTCCCATTTCTTCATCATGTCATCAATGCCGCCGCCGACATTTGCGGCAATCGTTTCTGGCAAAATTTCGGCGCAGAAAATCAGCATCTCACCGAAAACTGTTTCGCGACACAAAGGTATTCCTATGATTTCATTCCTCGACTCTGAAATTGATGCCCTTGCTACGCCATTCAGATACTCATTGGTTGGAACTTTTTGGTATGGTCGTCCTCCGTTGAAAGTGATACGTGATATATTTGAAAAAATTGGATTTCATCATGATTTACGCATTACTCTTATTGATCAAACCCGCATATTGTTAAATTTCTGCAATGAAGCAGACTATCTCCGATGCTTTTATCGCCGATCATGGCATATATCAGGATGTCATATGCGTATAACAAAATGGACTGTGGATTTTGATCCATCCGCTGATGTGCCCATTGTTCTGGTATGGGTTGCACTCTCAGGATTGCCAATACATCTTCATTGTCGTGATGCACTATTCGAAATAGTGCGTCCTATTGGTTCACCACTAAAATTGGATGCGGCAACAACAGACGGTCTACGGCCGTCAGTCGCTAGAATTTGCGTGGAAGTTAACGTCTCCCAAGAGCTGCCCTAGAAAATTTATTTACAAGCCAAGAACAGATTGATCCTGCAGTCAGTCGTTTACGAAGATTTGCCTTTGTTCTGTGCTTCCTGCCATCGGTTAGGACATGCTACGGCATCATGCCCTCCAAAAACAACACCATCAGTGCCACCACCTCCGCCGCCTTCGCCGCCTCGTCCAAAAACGCAGAGATGGACGCCAGTTAAAAAGAAGCCACCGGTAGAGACATCCAAGAATCCATCTCCTGTACCAACGCTTCAAGATTCTGTGCCCACTATGCCTGCTACTGATCCTCATCCTCAGCTTGATCCCATTACAGTCGGCGATGATATATGCGAGGAGCCAGCGGATGCTCCGTTGCATGATTCAGAACACTGTGATTTGGGTCACTCATTGGACACTGATTTGCCTTATAATGAATATGTCACAAGTTCTTGATGATGTGATACGCCGAATGCATCTGATCCCACCATCACCTAAGGTGGAGGTTTTAATATCTCGGTTAGAGGAGCCCCCGCTTGATGCACCATTTATACCGGTAGTTCCTCATCACAGACGTCGCGCGAGGAAAGATTTGCCTCTTTTACCACCCTCTACCATCCTTATGCACAATGCCTCACGTATCTCTCAGGAAGTGATCCTCATCTTTCTCAATGAATACCCTAATATGGAACATAAGAGGCATGTGTGCCTCCATGCCTAGGTTGCATCATCTGATACGTGATCATCGGTTAAATTTGTTAGCTTTGATTGAATAGAAACATGCAGCATCTAGTGTCTCTCGTTTTGCTTTGGATCTTGGCTTTTCAAATCATTATTCTTCGGCCTCAGAACATATATGGTTTTTTTGGCATGACTCAGAATTCAATATGTTGTCAATGCAGGATCATGATCAAATCGTTCATTTCAATTTGCTGTTTCGTCCACTCCAGCTCACCTTTGTTTTATCAGTGGTATATGCCAAACACATTCCACTTTTGCGTCGCCCATTGTGGCACTGTATCTGTGATTTTTCTGCGGCATCCACCTTACCATGGATAGTTGGAGGAGATTTTAATACATTCCGTACTCTTGACGATCATGATGGATGCTCCAACCCCTCACTCAATATAGTACAAGATTTCAATGACTGCATTGAAACTTGCTCTTTAATGGCTCCGCCTTTCACAGGGTCTTGGTACACATGGGTTTATGGTAGAGGACTTGGCAGAGTTCGTAGGAGATTGGTTTGGTTATTCATTAATTCTTCCTTTCATGATATATTTAACGACATGCAGCTTCAGCATTTACCACGAGTTACATCGGATCATACTCCTCTGTTGTTTCTCTGTCGCATCAGCATGGTTGAAGGACGTAAATCTTTTCGTTTCTTGGATTCTTGGTTGTTGCATCCAGAATTTCAAACTTATGTAAAGAATGCCTGGGCATCTTATCCCACCACAGGAAGTATGTATGGTTTCTACTCGAAGCTGTTCCATTTAAAGAAAGACATTCAAAGATGGAACAAAGATATTTTCGGCAATATATTCTCAAATGTTCAACATGCTGAGGAAGATCTTACTAAAGCTGAGTCTAGTTGGAAGGCTACGCCAAATGAGGCCACCCGTGAAGAATACAATCGAGCGAAGGCAGTATACCTCCGTGTTGCTAATTCTGAGTTACATTTCTGGAAGCAAAAGGCTCGGGTTCGATGGCTAAAAGAAGAAGATGCCAACATGCATTATTTTCATTCGATAGTAAAAGGGCAAGAACACAACTGCACATACAACAAATACGAGCAACTACTGGGGAACAATATACTACACCTACAGCAATCATGGCGGAGGCTGTTAATTTCTATACCTCCTTATTCGCTCGAGAGGTTGCGCATAATTTTGATGAAATCCTAAGGCATATTCCACAGCTCGTCTCGGTGTCGGATAATGATTTGCTCACGCAGCTGCCTTCACCGGAAGAGGCCAAAGCGGCAGTATGGCACTAGATGTCTTCCATGGTAAGTTTTATCGTTCGAGCTGGGCTATTATTCATGCGGATGTGGTGAAAGCAGTACAGGAATTTTTCCTTGGTGTGCCGCAACCTAAGGTAATGGCTAGTGCCTTAATAATTTTGATACCGAAGAAAATAGCCCATGCTACATTCAGCGATTATGCCTCACTAATTTTCTAAGTAAAGTCTGTACGCGGATCATTGCAACATGATTGAATAAACTGCTTCCTACATTAATATCTCCGGAGCAGACAGGGTTCTTACCAGGCTATGACATCTCCACACAAGTTTTACTGGCACGTGAGATGATACATATGCTAGATAAGGGTGGTCCGCAGCTATGCTTGAAATTATATATGATGAAAGCATTTGACAGAGTCAGTTGGGAATACCTGGATTTATTATTACAGCATTTTGGCTTTTCTGGGTTCTTCATTCGCATTATTATCAATCATCTGCGAGCTACCACACTAGCAGTTTTAATTAAAGGTCAACCATCTGCCACATTTCGCCCCTATCGGGGAGTAAAACAGGGTGACCCACTATCCCCCTTGCTCTTTATTTTAGCTTCTGAGGGTTTAAGTAGGGGCTTGAAGGCATTGGTCGCATTTGGAGTGCTACACCCCTTCCATTTAGGTAGGGTACCTTTCGCTATTACACACTTGGCCTATGCAGATGATCTTTTGGTGTTTTTACGAGGCACGCAGTGCAATTTACGACGGTTCCATGAGTTTTTAACTCACTATGAAACAGCCCCAGGGCAGAAAGTAAATTTTCAGAAAAGCAGTTTTATTCCTTCGGCAAACATATCACTGGGACGGAGACGTGGTTTCAAGGCTTTGCTTGGCATGCGCAGTACCGCTTTACCTTTTCGATATCTAGGTTCTTATTTGCACAATTGCATCAGCCGTGCAAGATATTGTGGTTCATTATTGCAACATATTGATGACCGTCTGTAGGGCTGGCACTCTCAATTGTTATCTTCCGCAGGGCGCCTCGTTTTGCTTCGTTCAGTGCTATCATCTCTTCCATTACATATTCTTGCCGCAGGTGGATTGCGAAAGTCAATTATAAAAATTATTGGTAGGAAAATGGCTACATTTTATTGGGGACGTTGCCATCATTGGGTTGCTTGGGCTTCTATCACCACTCCTCGTGAGGAAGGAGGTTTGGGCCTTCGAGATCTCAGTTCATTACAGCAGGCTTATCACTGTCGTATTTGGTGGACTTATCAGCAGAACAACACCCTACGGAGTAAGTTCATGCACATAAAATATGGTGGACGCCAGGATTACATCCCATGGTTGCTTAACTCTCCAGTTTGGAAGCTCATTTGTAAAATTCATTCTATTTTTCACATTCACACTGAAGGACATGGTTCATTTCTTAGCAGGATCCCTTCGCCCACTGGGGAATTCACATTACGTACAGCCTATGATATTTGCCGTAACATGCATCCCACGCAGCTCTCTGCTAAATTTATTTGGTACAAGCGCCACTCGCCAGCCATACAGCTATTTTTATGGCGATTATTTCATTCAGCGTTGCCATTTGAGGATTACATTGGTACCTATATTTCATCACGCCCAACACAATGTCCATTTTGCAAGCAAGCGTCAGCTACGGTGGGTCACATATTTATACTCTGTGATGGTGTTCGCCCTTTATGGAATTTCTTTGCATATGAGCTACATTGCCCTCCGCCTTCATCGCTACATCTTCGACAATTTTTGCTATCTTGGTGGTATCGTTCAACGTTCACTTCGCTCTGGGGTGTTTTAAAAATAATTGTCCTGGCAATTATTCTGTATAGCATTTGGCAATCATACACCTCACTAGTATATGGAGAGCAAACCCTTTTGCTTTGACTTCTCTTCGGGCCTCAGTTCATTCTGACATAGACATGTGGAGCAAATCTATAGACGGCACGAAGTTAGCTGCAACTTCAATTCCACAGCTTTCGTGGCTTCCCAAGCTACGTTCCCTGCGGCCTCAATTGGTACGTTGGCACACACCGCCTTCAGGCCGTTTGAAGTTAAATGTTGATGCAGCAGTTGGCAGGCATTATGCACCTGGTGGTGCCATATTACGCGACCATGCTGGTTGCTGTGTGGGAGCAATTTCTTTTCGCTTGCCGCCATGTACTCCCTTCAATGCAGAAATACAGGCTGCAGTCTTCAGTTTATTATACTTTCTTCCACTGTATCGCTCAATCATACTAGAGACGGATTGTAGGCAGCTCATCACATGTCTCTCGCAGCCATGCTTGGCTCACGGCAATTATTTTCTTCGCCTACTACATACATTAACACACCTTCATCGACTGGACTTTTTATATATCTACAGGGAGGCAAATATGGATGCACATTATCTGGCTCAGCATGCAATGATGAATCCTTGCATGCAAAATTACACATCTCAATCGCTACCTCCACTAGTGCGTGCCTCTATTTTGCTAGATTTATCCACTTCCCATTTGTGGGTTCATTAATCAAGTCTTCCTAATGGATTGGCATGCTTCTCCTTATTCTGCCTGTATCCGGAAGGATACAGGCAGACTTGGTATGCTTTGTACTCCATCGGTACTACAGTTATTATTGTGCTTCATAATCTCTTTTATTGCTGTTTTATTCCTCACATGTACATGGATTGGATGCTTCATTTGGATGGCCTTCATGTATGCTGCGGATGAGATGAGCTGCTCCCTTTGCTCTTCACGACTGTTTTTGGCTATGGCGTCTGGTTGCATTTTGCTTGGCTATATCCCCTGGTTGTTGTCTGTGTTTTCTAACACAGGCAACACTGGTGCATTTTCAATTATTATACTATTTATTCCTCATGTGTCGTTCCCAATTACATTTACATATGAATCTCTTAGCCTCACATCTGTGTCTCTTTTGTTGTGCTGGACATTACTGCATACACTGCTGACGAGGGCGGCCTTGCTAAGCTTTAATCGGACACAAGACGATCGCATGGATTTCTTTTCCTCCAGTCGCGGTCCATCATCAACATCAAGTGCTCTTCCAAGACAATGAGACGATATTGCTTTCGACTATACATTAATTACTTCCATGTATTTACATTTCAATATCTTATTTATCAATGATGGCCGTAGAAATATGTACGCTTTTCCCTTCGTCAAGTTTTTATCCACAAGGGTGGTTTTTCTTGGCAAGGTTTTAATGCGGCATATCGTATACGACTGGAGATATACAATACTTAGTTTTTTGATTCACTTATTTGCATACGATGACGCTTGTAACAGGGTTTTCCTCCACCATAAGTGAGTCTTTTAATAAAATTTCCATTATATAAAAATATATATATATGTATACACACACACAGAGATATATATATATAATTCGCACAAATGGCACTTTTGGCATTTATATATACATACGGCAAGTATATACGTTCAGAATGAAATAAATAGATTTGGTTATATTTATGGACATAAAGAAGTATAAAATAAAGTATGGTAGCAAGTATGATTATTACACGTATATAAATAAATTTATAGGGTGCCAGTGTGACCGGCAATGTTATATAGAACAAACTGATGGGCCATAAAGTGGCCGCAGTCGCAGATGATGGAAGTGGCAGAGAAAAAGATGTTGAGGTGGATGTGTTGGCATACAAGGCTAGACCGGATCAGAAATGAGGTGTTTCGGGAAAGGTTAGGGGTGACTAGTATAGCACATAAGATAAGGGAGTGGAGGCTGAGATGGTTTGGGCATGCCAAGAGGAGACAGACAACGGTGCCTGTCAAAGAAGTTGAAAGCCTCATTGTAGAGGGAGAAATGGAGTAAAGGCAGGCCCAAACTGACTTGGGATGAACGGATTAGGCATGACCTGCTAGATTTACACCTCTCTCAGGACATGGTCCAGGATAGGAGTTCATGGAGGCGGAAGATTTAGGTTAACGAGGTTTAGACTGGATATAGAAGCACCTTAGAGTATATTTAGGGGCTTAGATACTATATACACTTTAGGTTGACTATGCACTTTTTTGTTTCTGTTTTTGTCTTTGTCTTGCATTATATGTGCATATACACGTTTATGGGTATTTTAACATCGGAATCTTTCTATTTGTGTTTACTTAATTCCTCTCTAACATACCAGGACATCATATCCCTATTTCGGTATCATTTATGCATGCACATGTAGAGTCGGGGTCTCACTAGAAGCAAACTATCTATCCATCAGGATAGAGGTATTGTTTACCTACCGGTGATTGATTGATTGATTGATTGATTATGAAATGCAAAAGGACAAATCTCTAGTTCTATGTTTTTGTTGTATAAGTCCTATAAAGGTGTATGAAAGAGATAAATTAGGAGCAATCAACGGCCTTCTAGATGAAAATGTATGAGTTCATAAAGTACTGGTTAAAGCTTAAAAACGTTACATAGACCACATAAACTGCGGTTATCTAAATTCAAATTTACGCCATTTGGATGACAATCTGTCATCCTATTACCTACCAACTGAGGTAATGAAGCTTATAATTTCTATTTATGACTATATGGGAGTAGACTCCCTGTTTAAAGTGCTATCTATCCATAACAACGTTATATATACACATGCGTGTGTGTCAAAACCAACAAGCATTCAGCCATGGCACCTGAAGGCAATGCTTTCTTTTGCCTCATTTTCCCAGCTCTTGTGATTTTGGGGTCTTTTGGGAGTTCTTTTACTCAGAAATCCGAAAATACTTTCACGTTTAGCCACAAAAGTTTCCCACCAAATTTTGAATTTGGAGCTTCTTCAGCTTCCTATCAAGTAACCCTGTTTTCGTTTTGCAGTTCCTATCTTCATACAAGTCAATCTTCATATTGAATGAATTTATTTTCCCCTTAAAAGAATATGTTAATATGAAGGCTTGATCATTGACACTTAGGCGTGCTATTGCAGTATGAGGGAGCAGCATTTGAAGACGGGAAAGGACTAAACGTATATGATGTGTTTACACATGAATATCCAGGTGATCTCAAAAGCCTAACCTTTTCTCCTTGTAAAAAGAATTGCATGAAATACGTTTATAAATGTAACACAATATACGTATATATGGAATTTATCTTGGTCTGGTGCAGATAGAATAACTGATCGCACCAATGGTGATGTTGCTCTTGATTTTTATCATCGTTACAAGGTTAAAAACAATAGTAAATTATAGATTTTCAGGTTTTTTCATTATAGTTGATCACACTCAGGAGGACGTAAAATTGATGAAATTCATAGGCCTCACAGCATTCAGATTTTCAATATCATGGACCCGAGTTATACCCAGTAAGATTATATCTTCTAACTAGTCTTTGTTATGTTTGTGTGTACAAAATGTAGACGGGTTGTGACCCTTGTTTTTCATGCTATTTTCAGCTGGCAAGCTAAGTGAGGGCGTGAACCCCAAAGGAATTAAATTTTATAATAATCTTATCAATGAGCTCCTTGCACACGGTTAGTGTGAATTGTTCCGTAGGAAGATACACAACAAAAAAAAAAAAAGGAAAAATTCATTTTCTTAAAAAATTTGCCTTCCACGTTGATAATAGTTTATTGGAACAGGTATACAACCATATGTGACAATCTTCCATTGGGATCTTCCGCATCGGCTACAAGCTGAGTATAATGGCATTCTAAGTACCAAATTTACGTAAGTCTTTCGTCCTTTTGGAAGATTAAAAAATAGAAAAAATTTAGAGGGACGTGTTAGAATTGTTAGAAGAAAAGTGATAGTTTCAAACTTTAGGTGTACTCCGTCTTAAATACAACACTAATTTATGTTTGAATGCATGTTTTTTTCTTATTGTTTTTATTTATATTTTTTCTGACACTACAAGGTAATTACCAACTTCAGTTAGCGCATACATATCAATAAAGTCTATCAAATATTTAATAGAAAACTAACTTATGTTTGGAAAAATGGATAGCATAGATATATGTATTTTTACAAATTCCATAATTGGATGGAAAATAATACCACTAATAAACAAGGGAATAAACCGCATTTATTGAGATTTGAACTTTGGTGTTGGAGTTTTAGCTCCATTAGCTGGGAGTCTTACTGGAAGCAAGTTCTGTATCTTTTGGGATGGAACTTGGAAGTAGTATTTGTGTGCCTCTCATCTACAGACTCTAGCTATAACTTTTGTTATAGTTGGGATATACTGAGTATGGTTGTTGTCGTTGTAGTAGTCATTTAAGTTATGTATCACGCGTAATAGATGTGTCTATAATATTTGATGGATGCATCATAAATAGAAAAATATGATTTATTTATTTCGAATAGAAATAATTTTTTTATATAGACAATTAGTTTGAGACCAAAACATGTAGCTGGTAGGCGCTGTTATTGACTACGGTAAAATCTTTAGTAACTCAAACAAGTTTTCCTCTGCGACTTAACTCCAAACACATGTAATCTTTTTCTGTAATTTTCAATGATTTAGAAATTTCAACATATGGGATTAGTTAATCTAACTAGTTCCTTGCCGTGTCAGGAACTCAGGATTATAAACTGTAAGGCCATTATAAAATTAAATCCGTTTGTAAACACTTTTAAAAAAATACACATTCGATGAAGTTATATGAAAAGATGATTATATATAACAAATGGTTATAATCCAGTTTCCACTTATAATGATGTTTAAAATATTTTAGTTCATAAAAGAGAATGACACCTACGCATGTTATAAAATTAGCAACGTTTTCACAGTAGACATAGATATTTAGTGTTATATTCCGGGTTTTAAAAAAAAAAGAAGGGAAAAAGAAGAGATAATAATAGTAATAAATTTAAATAACTAAATTTTATCCTAATGTATTAAGTTAACCCTTATCCCTCCCTCAATCCCCTCTCTCATTTAACCCTCACTAACCCTAATCTCTCCCCCTCACTCTCTCAAATTTCGGCAGCCACTTCTCTCCCCTTCTCCCTATCAATTTCGGCCATAAGAAGAGAAGGAAAGGAAAATAAGGATCCTTGATCCAAGGTTCAAGAAGAGGGATTCACAACGCTAACAAGATCATCACACACTTCCGTATATCTATCATCTCTCGCTAGGAATCGAGGTAGGTGCATCCTAATTACTCCCTCAAAACGGTACGAAGGTTGCATAGGCAAAAAGGGTATTTTTAGGTGTTGTTGTTGTCGTTAATTGTTGATTGGATCTTGATTATATGCCCCAAGGTGTTTATTTCCCGTTATACGTTGACTTCATTGTGATATCGTTGTTGTACGTTTCCTTGTGGGGTTGTAAGGTCTTGATGCGTGTATGGATATGTGGGATGGGTGAAAGGTTGAATGAGATTGAATGAATGGACTGCAGAAATTTCAGAATGAGAATTCCAGAATTCGGGGACATCGATCGATCGACGTCCAGAGGCTGAGGGTTCGACGTGCCTCAGATGGACATCGATTGATCGACGTTTAGAGGGCGAGAGATCGATGTACCTCAGAAGTACATCGATCGATCGACGTCAGAGGATGACGTCCAACTGTTTTCTTCCCCTTTCCCTTGCATTCATGGCACGTGCATTGCATGAGGTACCCATTGTCTGAGGGCATGCGTGTTCGGAGGATACGTAGCGTCCATAGGGCGTGGGGGCCGTGATGATACGCAGCATCGGTCGGGCGTGGGTGTCATGTGATACGCAGCGTCTATAGGGCGTGGGTGCCGTGCGAATACGCAGCGTCTATAGGGCGTGGGTGTCTGAAGATACGCAGCGTCTATAGAACGTGGGTGTCGTACGATACGCAGCGTCTATAGGGCGTGGGTGTCCAGAACAGCAAGTGGTGGCTAGAGACCATGACGCTGGAGTTAGGTCCTGGGAACATGCATTGCATATAGGCCTAGGAGCATTTTGCCTGACTTGTTACTAGTTGTGTATGACACGTTATGTGAGCATGCATCACGTACTTGCGCATACATCTTGTGTGGATTGGTTACTTTCCGTATAAGTCATGTCGGGTTGTTTTATGTCGGTTACATGGAGTGTCTTACTTTCCGGTGGCATGCTATCTGTCTTATGTGGCTACGTGGTGATATCTTTTTGGGTATGTAAGTTTTGTATTGTTTTGAGAGGCACCTACTGGGTGATTACCATCACTCACCCCTACTATTCCATATGTAGCCGAGACGGAGTATGATTATATCTACGTTGAGGATGGGTCCGACATCGTGGAATGGGCTGAGTGACTCGTAGATACGTGTGCGGCAAGGATGGAGACGGGCTTTTGGTGATGCCATGGGATGACACAGACATTTTAATATTCAGTATTACTTTTGAAAACAATTTCATGCTTTTAAATTTAGACATTTGACATTGACTTGTAAGGCCCAGTCAGCCTAGAATTATTGTCGTTACTTTCTTGAAGATTCATTAATTTCGAATTAGTGTTGTGACTTATCGTTTCCGCAGAAAGAAAATGAAAACTTTTCTATGTCAGCACTGACGTGTAGCAGGTTGATGTGACGCCTTATATTCTCCTGAGTGAGATACGGCGGGTGCACCGTTACCGAGGATGGAGCTCGAGAGCGGGGCGCTTCAGGTGGTATCAGAGCCCAGGCTTCAGATACGCCTCGGGAACGTGATAGATTAGTTAATTACCCTAAGATAAGTGAAGATCTGTTTTCAAATGATTTTCTTGACTTGAATAAAACGAAGTAGACATAAGCTATGACTGGGTTTTGGTTGGTGAGTGCCGTTAGTAAGTATACGGAATAGGTTACCCTTTTCTTTGACCTCCACTCCTGTATCTCCTTCCAATACTCTTAAATCAATTTTGTCTAACGTGTTTTAAATTGTCCACAGACAATACCTCCACGACGTGAACCATCAAGAAATGGTGGACAGGACAGAGACGAACGACATGGGCAAGGGGCGATGCCCCAAAACCTTACGGACACGCTGGCCAATCTGACGACCTTAATAGCCCATCAGCAGACGCAGATGGCACAACAGTATACACAGATGACACAGCAACAGGCACAGATTGCCCAAATACTTCAGCACACTCAGCAGCAACAGCAACAACAACCACCACCACCACCTCCACCGCAGCAGGGCTTGAGGTTCTATTACAGGGAGATGCAGAACTCCCGAATACCGATGTTCAGGGGTACCACTCGGCCTGAGGAAGCCGAGATTTGGCTCAAAAACATAATTGAATAGATAAGACTGATACAGGTACCCGCAGATCTGAAAGTGGAGGTGACTACCCCGTTCTTGGAAGGGGAAGCTGAGAGGTGGTGGAACGGGGTGAAACGCAAATTGACTCCACCAGTGACTTGGGAGCAATTTGTTGAGGAATATAAGAAGCACTATGTTCCGGGTAGTGCGATACAGAGAAGGATGGCAGAATTCCAGCTGTTGACACAAGGGTCCATGACGGTTGATCAATACTCTGAGAAATTTCATGAGCTGGGCCAATATATGTCATGCATCATGAACAACGAGGAGGCCAAGATGCTAAAGTTCCATACAGGGTTGAGTTTTCGCATCCAGCAGGCGATTGTTTGTGCAGAGACCACCACATTTGAGGGACTGCTGGAGGTATGTCGACGTGTAGAGAGGAATTTGGAAAGTGCAGCTGCACTAGAAAGACTGAAGAGGCCCCGTGAGGAGCTGCAAACGGGCAGGTCAGGGAGATGGCTGAAAGTACCTCGGCGCCCTCAGTCCGGGCAACCATTCCGGCCAGAACGACAGCAGAGGGCAGCGATTAAGACCCCGATGATTGAGGGTCCGGCACCGACTGATGCACAACCAGTAAGGGCTGCGGCACCTATCCCACGGTGTACACTGTGCGGATCAGAGAGTGTGCTATAACTGCGGGAAGCAAGGACATATTGCTAAGGAATGCTCAGCACCGGCTCAGGTGAACTCGCAGACACAGGCTCAGCAGGGAGGACGAGGCTGGACCAATGCCCGGGTACACGCGATGACGGATGCCGAAGTCGAGGAGTCGGGCGACGTGGTGACGGGTACATTTATTTAAGTACTTAAATTTGAAGTTGGAATAAATTCTAGTTGCTATTGATGCATGTTGTGTGCTAAACCTTGAATATGGTAGGTGTGATTTTAGTTAACAAAGTGCCAGCAAATGTTCTATTTGATAGTGGAGCGAGTCACTCGTTCATGGCAAAGAGATTTGCCAAGAATCTGGATATTCTTCCCGAATGGATTGAGACTCCGTACCGTATACAAGCCGCTGGCGGCCAAGTACTCGTGTCTCATCACCGTTACAAGGAATGTGGATTGGAGATTAACGGTCTGCAGTTCTCTGCGACCTTGATACCGATTCAAATGTACGATTTCGACGTTATTTTAGGCATGGACTTCTTAGCAAGGTATCATGCAAACATTGATTGCCGGCAACTCCAAGTCAGCATGAAGACACCAGAATTGGGGGAAACTATCTTTCAAGGGAACCCTAAATTAAAGAAGGTATCCCAGAAGTTTTATTTAACTGCAGCTCAGGCATTTAGAGCGCTAAAGAAAGGAGGAGAAGGATTCTTGATTTACTCAATGGGTGCGAAACAAGAGGTTCCGCAGATCGACCAAATCCCCGTAGTAAAGGAATTTACAGACGTCTTCCCCGAGGAGTTACCAGGACTACCACCAGAAAGAGAAGTAGAGTTCGAGATCAATCTCATACCTGGTGCTGAACCCATATCCAGGACACCCTACCGCATGGCTCCAGCAGAGCTCAAGGAGTTGAAGGAGCAGTTGCAAGAACTGTTGGATCGTAAGTTTATTCGACCCAGTGTATCACCCTGGGGTGCTCCAGTCCTGTTCGTGAAGAAGAAGGATGGGAGCATGAGACTATGTATAGACTACCGGGAACTCAACAAGATCACTATCAAAAACAAGTATCCACTACCTCGAATTGAGGATCTCTTTGATCAACTACGGGTAATGACAAGTTAGAGCATTAATTTGAACTCTCAGTTATTCGTTAATTTACACCACTAACGAAATTTCTTCCAGGGAGCTAGAGTGTTCTCCAAAATTGATTTGCGATCCGGTTATCACCAGTTGAGGATCAAATCTGGGGATACAGCCAAGACCGCTTTCCGAACACGCTATGGCCACTATGAATTCCTGGTTATGCCTTTTGGATTAACCAACGCCCCAGCCACCTTTATGGATTTAATGAACACGGTATTCCGGAAACAGCTGGATAAGTATGTTGTGGTGTTCATTGATGATATAATGATATACTCCCCTGACGAAGAGACTCACGCTGAACATCTGAGAGAGGTTCTAGAGACCCTTCGGAGAAGCAAATTGTACGCCAAGTTCAGTAAGTGTGAGTTCTGGTTGAAAAGCGTAGCCTTCTTGGGTCATGTAGTCTCTGAAGAGGGAATTTCTGTGGACCCAAAGAAAGTGGAGGCGATCACCGAATGGCCTAGGCCTACTAATGTGACAGAGGTAAGAAGTTTTCTTGGACTGGCTGGGTACTATAGGAAGTTTGTCGAGGGCTTCTCATCGATTGCAGTGCCTCTAAGCCGGTTTACACAGAAGAAGTCAAAGTTCGAATGGACCACCGAGTGTGAGCAGAGCTTCGCCGAGCTAAAAAGGAGATTGACCACAGCCCCTGTTCTTGCTCAGCCCTCCGCGTCAGAAGAATTTGTCATTTATAGTGACGCATCGAAGAACGGGCTAGGTAGATGTATATAATTTCAAGTTGATTTTGTATACAAATAGAGATGTGGTCTAACTCTTGTATTGCAGGATGCGTGTTAATGCAAAACGGCAAGGTCATTGCGTACGCTTCGAGACAGCTAAAGCTCTATGAGCTGAATTATCCGACGCATGATCTGGAACTTGCAGCGGTGGTGTTCGCATTGAAAATCTGGCGCCACTATCTATATGGAGTGAAGTGCGAGGTGTTCACCGATCATAAAAGCCTTAAGTATCTGTTCACGCAAAAAAAGCTGAACATGCGCCAAAGGAGATGGTTGGAGTTATTGAAAGATTACGACTTGACCATCAGCCATCATCCAGGGAAGGCCAATCGAGTTGCTGATGCCTTAAGTAGGAAGTCGAGCCATGCACGGCAGGCTACTCTAGAAAAAGAGATGGTGGAATTTGATTTGGACCTTGTAGATTCTACTGCAGATATTCTGGCCACGCTAATTATCACTCCAACCTTGGTAGACCAGATTAAGGAAGCACAGAAGAACGATGCAACAATTAGAGAAATACGAGAAAGAATGTTAACCAGCCAAGTGGATGGATTTCAGGTTCATGATGACGGCAGTATGTGGTACCAAGGAAGATTGTGCGTACCTGATGTTGAGGATCTTAGGAGGGAGTTGTTGAAGGAGGCACATAATTCGAGACTGTCCATTCACCCTGGTGCTACGAAAATGTACAATGATCTAAAGAGACACTATTGGTGGAATGGCATGAAGAGGCACATTGCCGAGTTTGTGGAAAGGTGCCTTGTTTGCCAGCAAGTTAAGGCAGAACATCAAAGACCGGGTGGACTGATGCGACCTCTAGAGATACCCGAATGGAAGTGGGAGCATGTAACGATGGACTTTATGGTTGGACTCCCGAAGACCAGAAATGGAAATGATGTGATATGGGTAATTGTGGATCGACTGACTAAGTCCGCTCATTTCTTGCCTATTCCCACCGGGCTTACAATGGAGAGGTTGGTAACTATGTACATTGATAACATTATTTGCCTCCATGGAGTTCCAGTCAGCATAGTATCCAATCGTGATCCGAAGTTTACATCCCAGTTCTGGGCGGCGTGTCAGAAAAAGATGGGGACTGAGTTGCGACTGAGCACCGCTTTTCACCCCTAGACGGACGGTCAATCTGAGAGGACCATTCAGGCCTTGGAGGACATGTTGAGGGCATGCGCATTGGATTTCAAAGGGAACTGGGACAGCATGCTTAAGTTAATAGAGTTCTCCTACAACAACAGCCATCACAGTACCATAGGTATGGCACCATTTGAGGCCTTATATGGACGAAAGTGTAGGTCACCTGTGCATTGGGACGATGTTGGTGAACGTAGGTTGACGGCTCCAGAAATAATCGAGCAAACTAAAGAACAGGTGAAACTAATTCGTGAACGTCTTAAGACGGCTCAAGATAGATGCAAGAGTTGGGCCGACACGAAGAGACGACCTTTAGAGTTCAAGGAGGGAGAAAAAGTCTATCTTAAAGTGTCACCCATGAAGGGTGTGACACGGTTTGGAGTTAAAGGGAAGTTGAAACCGCGTTATATTGGACCTTATGAGATACTCGAAAAGGTTGGAGACCTAGCTTACAAATTGGCATTACCTCCGATGTTGGCTCAGGTGCACAACGTGTTTCACGTCTCGCAGTTAAGGAAGTATGTCTCCGACCCGAGTCATGTGTTGGATGCACAACCCCTTAAGATTAGACCCGATGCGTCATATGAAGAGGTACCGATACGAATTCTGGATCGCAAGGACCAAGAACTCAGAAGAAGGATTATTCCCTATGTCAAGGTTCAATGGAGAAACCACCGGGAGAACGAAGCGACATGGGAGCTAGAAGAACAAATGCGCGACCGTTACCCCCATCTCTTTGAGTAAGGTACGACAAGTTTTGGGGACGAAACTTTTTGTAAGGAGGGTAAGATGTTATATTCCGGGTTTTAAAAAAAAGAAGGGAAAAAGAAGAGATAATAATAGTAATAAATTTAAATAACTAAATTTTATCCTAATGTATTAAGTTAACCCATATCCCTCCCTCAATCCCCTCTCTCATTTAACCCTCACTAACCCTAATCTCTCCCCCTCACTCTCTCAAATTTCGGCAGCCACTTCTCTCCCCTTCTCCCTATCAATTTCGGCCATAAGAAGAGAAGGAAAGGAAAATAAGGATCTTGGATCCAAGGTTCAAGAAGAGGGATTCACAACGCTAACAAGATCATCACACACTTCCAAATATCTATCATCTCTCGCTAGGAATCGAGGTAGGTGCATCCTAATTACTCCCTCAAAACGGTACGAAGGTTGCATAGGCAAAAAGGGTATTTTTAGGTGTTGTTGTTGTCGTTAATTGTTGATTGGATCTTCATTATATGCCCCAAGGTGTTTATTTCCCGTTATACGTTGACTTCATTGTGATCTCGTTGTTGTACGTTTCCTTGTGGGGTTGTAAGGTCTTGATGCGTGTATGGATATGTGGGATGGGTGAAAGGTTGAATGAGATTGAATGAATGGACTGCAGAAATTTCAGAATGAGAATTCTAGAATTCGGGGACATCGATCGATCGACGTCCAGAGGCTGAGGGTTCGACGTGCCTCAGATGGACATCGATCGATCGACGTTTAGAGGGCGAGAGATCGATGTACCTCAGAAGTACATCGATCGATCGACGTCAGAGGATGACGTCCAACTGTTTTCTTCCCCTTTCCCTTGTATTCATGGCACGTGCATTGCATGAGGTACCCATTGTCTGAGGGCGTGCGTGTTCGGAGGATACGTAGCGTCCATAGGGCGTGGGGGCCGTGATGATACGCAGCGTCGGTCGGGCGTGGGTGTCATGTGATACGCAGCGTCTATAGGGCGTGGGTGCCGTGCGAATACGCAGCGTCTATAGGGCGTGGGTGTCTGAAGATACGCAGCGTCTATAGGGCGTGGGTGTCGTACGATACGCAGCGTCTATAAGGCGTGGGTGTCCAGAACAGCAAGTGGTGGCTAGAGACCATGACGCTGGAGTTAGGTCCCGGGAACATGCATTGCATATAGGCCTAGGAGCATTTTGCCTGACTTGTTACTAGTTGCGTATGACACGTTATGTGAGCATGCATCACGTACTTGCGCATACATCTTGTGTGGATTGGTTACTTTCCGTATAAGTCATGTCGGGTTATTTTATGTCGGTTACATGGAGTGTCTTACTTTCCGGTGGCATGCTATCTGCCTTATGTGGCTACGTGGTGATATCTTTTTGGGTATGTAAGTTTTGTATTGTTTTGAGAGGCACCTACTGGGTGATTACCATCACTCACCCCTACTATTCCATATGTAGCCGAGACGGAGTATGATTATATCTACGTTGAGGATGGGTCCGACATCGTGGAATGGGCTGAGTGACTCGTAGATACGTGTGCGGCAAGGATGGAGACGGGCTTTTGGTGATGCCATGGGATGACACAGACATTTTAATATTCTGTATTACTTTTGAAAACAATTTCATGCTTTTAAATTTAGACATTTGACCTTGACTTGTAAGGCCCGGTCAGCCTAGAATTATTGTCGTTACTTTCTTGAAGATTCATTAATTTCGAATTAGTGTTGTGACTTATCGTTTCCGCAGAAAGAAAAGGAAAACTTTTCTATGTCAGCACTGACGTGTAGCAGGTTGATGTGACGCCTTGTATTCTTCTGAGTGAGATACGGCGGGTGCACCGTTACCGAGGATGGAGCTCGGGAGCGGGGCGCTTCATTTAGTGCAACAAATTAAAAAAAATTGGATAAAACCTATAATTTCAAAAATTTTGCATGTCTTATATAACTATAGATCATTCGAATAAAAACGTAATTAACATTTTTTTTTAGAATATCAAACGACTCTCTTGGACGCTGAGTTTGCTGACTTATTTTATTCTTTTTATTTTCATGACAACTATTATTTTGCTGCTGCCCAAGATATTTCCCCCGCCAAACCCCCCATCCCAAGCCTCTCCACTTTTTAATTTAATTTATTATTTTTTTTGGGGTGTCATGTACTGATTTGACTCCGAAAGTAGTCATGAAGCACCTCACCCGGAACTAGGGTTTCGGCACGGTACACTTGCCATACTTTACTACAAGAAGTATAAGGCGTCAATACTGTACATGTGCATGTCAACATGAATCTTAAATCGAGATAGGGAAGCAAAATAAAGATAAACATACAACATGCATAATAATACAAATCGTCATAAGTGCGTATAAATCATAATGCACATTGTCCCAAATTAATCTAAGTATATCATGATCAAAACATGTCTAGCACATAACTCCGACCTACAACTCCGCTCACGGACACTCTAGCCGGAGTCCTTCCACAATTAACAAGGCGTCAAAGTCCTTGTTCTCTGCAATGTGATAAGGCAAGTAATGAGCGATAATAATATTCGCCCAGCAAGTAATCCGTCTAGATACGTCATGTGGATCATGCATGGGAGACGAGGTAATAAAGTAACGATACGTAAATAAAGAACATAACATTTCATGTCTCCAGCTTAAATAAATAAAGTGCATAACATAAAGGTAAATAAACAACATGTAACACATATATCTCTATCATGTAGCGTTCTAGGTTATCGAATCTCTAAAAACACCACTAACATATGCCTCCATACTTAGAATCTCAATCAAGGTCTAAGATATCATCATACTTATTCTCATTATCTAAATGCGTCGATTCCTTGTACGAGTCATGTAAATGCGATAATACTACGACGCAATGTCGGTTAAAACCCTATCATAAAACTTTCATAACGATGAATGATAAAACAAACCGATGTCATAAACTGTCTGTACACGGTAAAATCAGACCGATACCATAAACTGTTCGTACAAAGTAAAATAATACTGAAGTCATGAACTGTCCATACACAGTACAAATCAAAAAGGTGTCATAAAATATCTGTAGCGCCCCGCACCCGGGCCTCGTCCGGATACGGTGCACCCGCCGTACTTCACTAAGTAGAGTACAAGACGTCATGCGTAACATGCGAAAATCCATAACATAAGTCGTGGACTTCCATGCTACCATTTAACATGGTAGTAAAATTTAGGCAGAATTAAAACTTTTTCAATTTAAACATGCATTACGAAATAACCAAGTCCCCAAAGTAGCAGTCTCACAAAACGTCATAGTCAAATTCCAAAGAGTTCAAACATAGTCATAATACAACCATCTCGGCAGCACAAAAGTCCTTAAGCTTAGCCCCCTTCATATCTCCTCGCCTATGGATATGGTACCCTCGGCTCATCTTCGATCCATTTTATCTTGACATTATCTGGGGGGAAAATAAAGTGTGAGTGATAAGAATCACCCAGCAAGAATACAATAAACGACCATGAAATACATAAAGAATCATAACATGAATGTATTACCCCGAAAACCTCAAATATTCATAATTCATACTTGATCTTAAATCCTGAGCTTGCTTGACGTTCGGCTTAAGCATGTTTTTAGGTAATGCTATACCAATAATAACTTATAACCATTAACTGTAACATGCAACATGTCCTCATGATCGTGAGTTATGCAAGATGCAATGCATGATGTCATGTCATGTCAAAACATCATTTTGGTCCCATAAAGTAACATGTCGTAAAAACAGAGTGTCAGATCAATTAACCCCGGATTTGAGCGGGTCCAAAACATATCATCAGACCAATTAACCCTGGGTCTGGGACGGATCCATAACAGATATCAGATCAATTAACCCGGATCTGAACGGGTCCAGAACAGATATCAGATCAATTAACCCCGGATCTGAACGGGTCCAGAACAGATATCAGATCAATTAACCCCGGATCTGAACGAGTCCAGAACATATCATGTCAACAGACCAATTAACCCCAGGCCTGGAGTCGGGTTAGTCGCATGCTTGGCCGACAAAGGAATCATGAAGCTTTCTTTAAAACATGGGACTGTAAAAACTTTTCATGCATAACAAAAACATAGTTGCTTATAAAACTAACTTGCATAAGTAAAATCCATGAAAATCAGTTTCATGATCATGCGTGATACATGCCGTGAAATGCAAGTCATGACGGAAATAGCATAATGCATGGTTTCGGAACTAAGAAAACCCCATTTTTAATTTATTAACTATTTCAGCTTTCGTACATTAACTTCGCGTCCGTACCACTCTCCAAAACATTAAGGTTAACCTGACTATCTTGCGTGACCTTACTCCTAAACGTCTTGAGTGATCACCCTAAAATTTTCGGATTAATCCTATAACCACAAAGGGTTCAATTAATTAACTTTCTGTCATGGTTTAAGTGCTGAACCAGAACTGACCCATTTTGCTAAAAATTCAATTCCGGCAAATCCGTAATTCGTTATTCAGAAATTCCAACTCACACGAGTCATAAACATATGGAATTAGTATCCTACTGAAATTTAGCCCATTTGCATATCTCTAAGTCCTATTTCTGAGTCCAGTAAACCGTTACTTAATTTCAGCTTGGTTCCAGTGACTTCAGTTGAGCAGTTTTAGTAATTAATTCATTAAAAATAATCCAGAACTCATTTTACCAAAATTCCAGCTGGCATGTTCGCTACACTCATAGGATTATTAACATGCCAAAAATCAGCCTTATTGGTACTCTACAAGGTCCCTTTTCAAGTCAGTGAAAAGAGGTCACAATTCTGCTCAATTCCCGTTTTTCAGGTCTGACCAGTCTTACCAAATATTTTATTAAAGATTAACCATAGCTCATTTTACCAAACTTCCAGCTGACATCTCTACTACACTCATGGGGCTAGGTTTGTGCGAAAAATCAGATTTATTAAAGGTCCACAAGGTCCTCTTTTAATTCGTTGAAATCAGTGGTCAATTCTGCCCAACTCCAGAATTTTCTACTGGAGCAGTTTTACCGCGTAATTTCTTACGAATAATCCTTAGCTTATTTTAATAAACTTCCAACTCATACATGTCATAAACATGTAAGAATAGCATCCTACCGAAAATTAGCTCATTTGCATGTTCCTAAGATTCGTTTTTGAGTCCACTAACTTGTTGCTTAATTTCTGCTCTGTTCTAGTACTTTCCATTGAGCAGTGTTACCAATTAAATTATTAAAATTAATCCACAACTTGTTTTACAGTAATTCCAGCTGGAGCATTCACTGCACACCTGGTATTGTTATCATGCCAAAAATCATCTTTATTGAACCACTTCAAGGTCCTTTTTCGAGTCAATCAAAAAGATATTTTGTTCTGCTCAGTTCCAGGCTTTCCAGCCTGTGCAGCTTTACCAATTATTTTATTAAAAATATTCCACAACTCCTTTTACCAAAATTCCAACTTTCACATTTTCTATACACACAAGGCTGTCCCCATACCGAAAATCATCTTTATTGAACATCTACAAGATCTCTTTTCAAGCCATTCAAAACATTACACCATTCTGTCATGTTCCAGAATTTACAGCCTGAGCAGTCTCACCAATTATTTTATTAAAAATTAACCATAACTTATTTTACCGAAATTACAACTCTCAAATTTATTTAAGGTCTAAATGGTCCTGTTTTAAGCCGTTGAAATTAGTGCTCGATTCTGCCCAGCTCCAGAATTTCCAACTAGAGCAGTTCTACTAAATATTTTATTAAAAATAATCTGTAACTTATTTTAACGAAATTCCAACTCTCACTTGTGCTACACTCATAAGGCAAACTTGGTACCAAAAATTAGCTTCATTGAAGGTCTTTAAAGTCAGTTCTAAGGCCGTTGAAGATGCCATCCCATTCTGCCTAGCTCCAGTAGTTTGATATCTTGTCATTGGTTCAAGTCAAAGGTCCACCATTCATCTTGTTCTTATGAGATATATTATTGATTACCACTTACACCTTAAATCATCTCAAAACAGCCTTGTAACTAAATGCATGTAATAAAAGATTCCATCTTTGAGAGAATAAGCCACATAAAATGCATTGTTCTTAAGGAATCTCTAAGAAATAATCTTAAACTTAGAATATTCCACTAAAGATCAAATCTTAAGGACCTCTAAGCATTCAAGTCACTAACTCTTTAAGTAAATCATGAGAGATCATTGTATAATTGCCTCTTCAAGCTAAAGCTCTTGTCTTTGCTTTGTTATGGAGTGAGTTGAGTTGAAATCCACCTCCTCCTTGACTCATGAGCACACGGTTTTTGGAAGGAAATGAGGGAGAATGTTAGTCATCATTCTTTGACGAAAATAGAACTATTTTGAGTCTAGATTTTTCTTACCAAAGTGTGACTTTGAATGGAGCTTCAAGTATCTCAAGATGCACCACCTAAAAGAGTTGAAGTCTTAGCACCTACTGACCATGAAGGTCACGGTTTGAGGTAGGAAGAAGAAACCCATGTGAGCTTCATAATTTGGCATGAAAAATTCTCTTAAGGAACTTGAAAAGAGGCTTACCTAAACACTTCTTGAGCTTGAAGATGAGAGTGAAGTTGAATCTCCTAGCCTCAAGGATGGAGAAACCGTATGTGGGATAAGAGAGGGTGATGGAGAATTTGTCTAAGTGTTGGTTGATTGTTTGAGAGGAATTTTCAAGAATGGAATGAAATGTAGTGGGTTGTGATATTTAGAAGGAATCTAGAGGGGCATGGGAGGGGGATTTCGGTGGTGCATGGTCAAAAAGGGGAGGGGAACAAGTCTTGTGAAAAGTTGGGAAAAGAGGGTGTTGGGTTTGTGAAGTGTAAGTCTTTGTCTTGCATGCTTTCATTTTTTTTATTACTTCTTTCTTGCATGCTTTTGTCTATTTTAATCTTAACTATTATTTAGTTATTTAAGACATATGTTGGTTATTTGTGGTGGGTTCTAGATCCCTTGAGAGGGTCTTGACCGAATATGGGGGGTTCTTGGGCAATTTTGATTTTTCTTGTATTTTTCTTTAATTCATGTGTTATATTGTTTTATATATTTTATTGTATTCCAAGATTAGCATATGTATGTATATATAATATGATGTACAATGTGCAAGTCTCCTAAACATACACATGTATCCGCATATATACATATGTAACCACGCCTATATGTACATTATATATATATACATATACATCATATACGCACATACCTACACATTGGTGGGTATTGTTCATATAACCCTATATTTCATGTATCACTTCCTTGAAGTCCCCTTATTTAATTATTTAGTGTCATCTCAATAGTATTTACGTAAAGAGGCTTAAGTTAGCTTAAGTAACACACGCTTAAAGAAATTATCGCTTTCATTCCGTCACTTATTCATAGTTCCAAGTACATGTAGTTGGGGTACAACAATATCTGTGCATAGTAGAATAACACTGAAGTCATGAACTGTTAGAAGAATTTCATATAATGCAACATGTATGCACATGCCTCCATTTCCATCCTATATAACATATATAAATACTCCAATAATTCTCATATCATCATATCCTTAAACCCATGTATATATATATATATACCTAATCCAATACTTAATTCATGATAATCACTATCTTCCCCTTCCCATCTAATTTCGGCCAAACAACCCCCTTTTTGGCATAAGTGAAAAGGTCTAAAAACCCTAATTTCACGATACTTTACACATGTTTTTATATTCCATAGTGATATGCATACATTAATTATATTTTCCACTATACTTTATTATATACATATTTATGTCCATAAACTTGTCCCAAGCTATTTATTTCACACTTATTATATATATGGTCCGAATATATATATTCATCTTTTTCCTTTTTATATACCTTAATTCTTTATTCCATATTTGCCTTATTTCTTCATCTTAATATATATAACCGTGTATATATATATACATACATACATATGCCTAAAACTTATTATTTGGCCGAATATTTATACATCCATACCTATTTATATTTTTCTTTTTATAACTCATTTTTTCACAACAACAACAACAACAACAACAATAATCATACCCAGTATATCCCAACGACAGTAACAGCTATCGCTTATAACTCATTTCTTTATTCGTTCTTTTAATCCTAAGGCTATTTCTTTTTATATCCAACATATTTATATTTATTACATGTCATAAAACTTATTTCTTTTCCTCTTCTTTTTGGCATGATGGTCGAAAGTTGCATATATATACACATCACATAAATCTTTTTCCTTTTTCACCTCTTTTACTTATATCTTGATTTGAATATTTATATTAACCATAAAATATTAGTTTCCATCCATATAAAGCCTCACAAAATCATCATCAAATACATAAACAATTCAAGGAACGGAAATCATGAAAATAGAGCAAGTAGGCTATAAAAGGCCATATAGGCCGTGTATATACATGGATATATATATATATATATATATATATATAGTGAGATGAGGCGCTCTGACGACAAGCTTTCGCGGCGGCAGTAGCCGCCGCCGATTTCGTTCCACCCCGTAACTTCACCGGTCTACTGCCGTCCTTTGCGATCGCCATCTCCTTGCTACTTTACGCACATTGCTTCACCAAATCTCCACTCTTTTATTCATATTCAACGGAAACGAATGTCGACTGCGCCCACTTTTGCCGCAGTTGCTGCCGGAAACACAGCACCGCCGATATCCATTTCGCCAAATGTTGCAATGCGTCATAAAGGTATTCCCTTGGTCTCGTTTCTTGATTCGGAAATTGATGCCCTAGCTGCTCCTTTACAGTATTCTCTTGTTGGAACGTTTTGGTATGGTCGTCCCCCGTTGAAGGTTATACGGGATGTTTTTTAGAAGATTGGCTTCCATCATGACCTTCGGATTACACTTATTGATCAAGCCCATATTCTGCTCACTTTTCAAAATGAATCGGATTACTTGCGCTGTTTCTATCGCCGTTCTTGGCATATTTCTGGCTGTCATATGCGGGTTACAAAATGGACAGTTGATTTTGACCCCTCGTCCGATGCTCCAATTGTGCCGGTTTGGGTTGCCCTTCCTGCACTACCCGTACACTTACATCAGCAGGAAGCCCTTTTTGAAATTGTTCGTCCCATTGGATTGCCCATTAAGCTTGATATCGCAACCGCGAAGGGACTTCGGCCGTCCGTAGCTAGAGTGTGCGTTGAACTTGATGTCTCTCAGGACTTGGCCCAAAAAATATATCTGCAGGCAAAGGGACGATTGATATTGCAAACCATAATTTATGAGGATCTGCCGTTGTTCTACAAAGACTGCCGCCGGCTGGGGCATGCATCTGGTCATTGCTCTTCCACCGCAGCAATTAATATTCCGCCCCCGCCACCACCACCGCCTACTACTTCTCGACAAGCAAAGACGCGTTGGACACCAGTAAAACGCAAGCCAAATACGCCTCCTTCAGCCCAGGAAGATATCGCTGATGTTGACACTCACATGGATCCCCCCTAATGCCGACATCCCGGTAGATGCTACGGTGCCGCCACCTTCAGTGCAGGGAGTTGATTCAACTCAGCCCACACAGCTTCCTTCTGACACAGATCCCATGCATACCCCGGCGATCTCGTTGCCACCTGCTCCTCCTCTTGAACCTCCGTCGCACGATGAATTCTGTGATGCGGCAGATTTCCCTGTCACTGAGGAAAATGCCCATTTTGATCTTGGGCATGTTTCCGATAATGATCTGCCTGCCGACTCGGTAGTTGACGATATTTCTATGGTGCATGCTGACGTCACCCATCGCATGCAGCTCATGCAGCCTTCTCCGGATGATGAGTTGCTGATCTCGCGACTACAGGACCCTACTACGGACGGCCTGTTTATTCCAGTGGTTCTGCGTTGCAAACGCAGATCCCGCAAGGATCTTCCTCCTTTGCCACCTTCAACCGTCTTGACGCGTAGTGCTTCGCAAATTATCCAGGGAAGTGTTTCTACCTTAACTCAATGAATATCTTAATATGGAATATTCGAGGCATGCGTGCCTCTTTGCCCAGGTTACGTAATTTGATCCGAGAACATAAGTTGACTCTTCTTGCTTTGATTGAGCCCAAGCATACCCCCATCGAATATAATGAGATATGGGTTACGCTTAGGTTTTTCACAGAATTTAGTTTCACAGTCAGAACGAATTTGGTTTTTTTGGAGGGATCATGAATTCAGTATGCTTGCTGTGCAGGATATGGGCCAGGTGGTCCATCTTACTATGCAGTCGCTATCGATGCAGTATACTTTTGTCCTTTCTTTAGTTTATGGGCATCATACACCTCCTCAACGTCGATTACTTTGGCAATCCATGCGGGACTTTCATGCAATTTCACATTTGCCTTGGATTGTTGGGGGGAGATTTTAATACCTTCCGGTCTCTGGATGACCATAGTGGTCGTTCCTCCCCATCCCTGTCAGCCCTACAAGATTTTAATGAGTGTATTGAGGACTGTTCTCTTATGGCACCCTCGTACCATGGTACTAGATTTACATGGGCGGATGGCAGAGGTCTTGGCCGCGTCCGGCGCCGCCTAGACTGGGTTTTTGTTAATTCTTTGATTCATGACCGGTTTGAAGATCTACAGTTATCTCACTTACCTCGGGCAACTTCTGATCATACTCCACTTCTTTTGCAATGTCGGATAAGTTCCACAATGCCTTATCGGGCGTTTCGTTTTTTGGATGCGTGGCTCTTGCACTCGGAATTTCCAGCCTATGTAACTCACGCCTGGCAGTCATATCCAACAACGGGGGGCATGCGTGGTTTTTACAACAAATTATTCGCATTAAAAAGAGATATCCAGCGTTGGAATAAAGAGGTCTTCGGAAATATCTTCAGCAATCTTAAGCATGCGGAGAACTTACTGACTCAGGCTAAAGCTAATTGGGACGCGGTGCCCTCAGCGGAATCGCGTCAGGCGTTCCATAAGGCAAAAGCGGATTATTTGATTGCGTCAAATTATGAATTACAGTTCTGGCAGCAGAAGGCACGAGTTAAATGGTTAAAGGATGGTGATGCAAACACTCAATATTTCCATTCACTTGTTAAATGCAAGCGCACGCAGCTGCGTATACAGCAAATACGGAATTCTGAGGGACTTCTACTTACTGATCAGGATGAGATCATGGCTTCTGCAGTTGAGTTTTATGCTACACTTTTTGCACGGGAGGCAACATCTAATCATTCGGCAATTCTTTCGCATATTCCTGGCATATTAACGGCCCAGGATAATCTCATGTTAACTCGTCTTCCGACAGAATCAGAGGTAAAAACGGCAGTGTGGAGTTTAGATCCTCATAGCGCCGCCGGACCAGACGGTTTCCATGGTCATTTTTATCGCTCCTACTGGAATGTGATACATTCGGATGTCTTTAAAGCTGTACAAGAATTTTTTCTGGGCGTTCCACAGCCATCCATAATGGCTAGAGCTTTGATTATATTGATCCCAAAGGTTAGCTCCCCACAAACATTTGGTGATTTTCGCCCCATTTGTCTTACTAATTTCTTGAGTAAAGTTTGTACAAGAATTATTGCCACGAGATTAGGGACGATTCTTCCACGTTTAATATCGCCGGAGCAGACAGGATTCTTGCCAGGGCATGATATCTCATCACAAGTGTTGCTAGCCCAGGAAATGATTCATATGTTGGATAAAGGAGGTTCTCAGTTGTGCTTGAAGCTGGATATGATGAAGGCTTTTGACAGGGTTAGCTGGGAATATTTGGAGCTATTATTGCGTAAATTCGGTTTTTCAGATTTCTTTATACGCCTGATTATTAATCATCTTAGTACCACACGGGTCTCAGTCTTAATAAATGGACAACCAGCTTCTTCATTTCGTCCATTTCGAGGAGTCAAGCAGGGGGGTCCTTTGTCTCCGTTACTGTTTATATTATCATCCGAAGGTTTTAGCCGAGGCATGAAATCCCTCTCTGCGGCCGGACAACTACAGTCATTTCGGCTAGGGCGTATTCCATTTTCTATTACTCACCTGGCATATGCTGATGATCTGCTTGTTTTTCTTCGACGTACACAGCGCAACCTTACGCATTTTCGGACTTTCTTGACACAATATGAAATGGCTTCCGGACAAAAGGTGAATTATCATAAAAGTAATTTCATACCATCCGCAAGTGTAACTGTGTCTCAACGACGATGTTTTCAAGATATTCTGGGTATGCGCCTCTCTTCCCTTCCTTTTCGCTACTTGGGTTCATATCTCCACAAAGGCATCAATCGAGCAGTATATTGTACTTCCTTGTTGCAACATATAGATGGCCGTTTGCAAGGTTGGCATACACGACTCCTATCGCATGCTGGATGCTTAGTCCTTCTCAGATCAATGATAGCTGCCCTTCTGTTGCATGTTTTAGCAGCAGGAGGATTACCAAAATCTGTCATCCGTATAATCAATCGCAAAATGGCTTCTTTCTTTTGGGGAGATCGGCGTCATTGGGTTTCATGGTCTCGGATTACACAGCCATTTGATGAGGGTGGTCTGGGCCTTCGGGATCTTGCTCAGTTACAACGTGCATATCATTGCCGTATATGGTGGGCATACCATCAAAAAAATACTTTGTGGAGTAATTACATGCATTTAAAATACGGCATACGTGGTGATTTCAGGCCTCGACTTCCTGACTCTGCGACATGGAAGTTGATTTGCCGCATTCATCCTCATTGTGCATCCCACACGGTTGGCACAGCTTCCACCCTCTCATGGACACCATCTCCATCAGGTGAGTTCACTCTTAAATCAGCATATGAGATATGTCGGACCTCTATTTCTAAACAGCTATCGTCAAAGTTTATATGGTCAAAACATCACTCACCATATATGAGACTTTTACTCTGGCGTATCTTTCATTCCGCTCTGCCATTTGAGGACTGCATTGGCCGATATTCAGTGGTTCGTCCTACTCAGTGTCCATTTTGCAGACATGATTCAGCCACGCTCGTCCACATCTTCCTCCGTTGTAGCTGCATTTTTCCAATTTGGACGTTTTTTGCAGCTGAACTGCATGGTTTGCTTCCGGCTCGGACATCGCTTCGGCAATATTTGCTATCGTGGTGGTACCGCGCCACCACCTCATCCTTCTCAGGTATTTTAAAAATTGTTGTCCCGGCGCTCATAGCCATAAACATCTGGAAACAACATCTGGATTCTTCATCTTTTTCCGCGTCCAGGCTGCGCAATGCCATACATTTTGATATTAATGCATGGGTACAGTCTATCCAAGGCACCAAACTGGCAAAAGGCCCAATGCTCTCGCTTTCCAGGATCCCACGCCTTCGACCACCCCGACTTCTGCTCATTAAATGGCAATGTCCGCCACCTGGCAGATATAAATTGAATGTTGATGGTGCGGTTGGTGCTCGTTATGCGGCGGGCGGAGCAATCTTACGCACTTCTGCTGGTGCTTGTGTGGGTGCAATTTCCTTTAGGTTGCCACAGTGCACACCTTTGATGGCAGAAATCCAGGCAGCATTATTTGGTATCCTGTACTTTTTACCATTTTTCCGCCCATTGATGATAGAAACCGATTGTGAACTTTTGGTCATGCGACTTCGAGACACGCAAAGAGTACATGGCAATTTTCATCTGCACCTACTGCATTCGCTCTTACATTCGGGTGGATTGGATATTGCACATACATACCGAGAAGCAAATATGGCAACCCATTCATTGGCTCAGCAAGCCATGCTTCACCCAGAGACAGGTTATTTCGACGCTCATACTCTACCCCCAATAGTGCGTGCCTCAGTTCTCCTAGATCTCACATCGACTAATCTGCGCGTTGGCTGATAATCATGTCTTCCTCATGGATTGGCGGATTCTGCTTTTAACTGCCCGTATCGCTACAGTTACGGGCAGGCGCGGTATGCTTCTTACCCCATTATTCTACTGTTCTGCTATACTCAGTATTGGCATTTACACTTGGTTTTTCTACTTCACACGCTCTGCTTGGTGGACACATTCAACGGCATCTCTGGGTTACTGCTATTATGTCTCGGCACAAGCCTTCCATCCGGATTGGCGATATTTTCTGTTTCCTGCCTGTGCTTGGTTGAGTACAGGCAGACTCGGTATGATTTTGTTTCTTTTAGACAGCTGCATACTAGCATCTGCTCTCTGGACTTCACACATTTCTGTTTCTTGGGCATGCGGCTTTTGCCATCACGATGATGTCTTATTGGGGCCCAAGCATATGCTCGCTCTACTACCTCCTGTGCAAACTGGAGAGGACTTTTTGCCACCATGCTGGTCTACACTTGCCACACTCTTACAGGGCTGTGCGTTTCTTTCACATGCTGCCGGCGCATTCATTTGTGCTGGCAGACGCGGTATGATTTTCCTCCGTTTTTTTTACAGAGTTCCATTCACTCCACTGTCCCTGCTTTACTCAGTGCCTCATTTATTTTTTACATGGTTGCGGCATCGACTGGATTCAGAGACAACACATGTTTGTTGGATAGCGTTCCAGATAGGGCACCTCCTGGGTAAGAACAACTCACACAAGGACTTTCGTCGCTTCAACCGCCGGCCAAATCATGTATCTTCGGCTACAGCAACAGCACATTTGTACTCGGGCTTAGACTGCTCACATATCTATGAAGGTCGTATAAATATGTACGCTTTTTCCTTCGCCAGGGTTTTATCCACAAGGGTGGTTTTTCCTGGCAAGGTTTTAATGCGGCATATCATATACGATTGGAGATATGTTGTTATTACCTCCTTAATTTATTTATTCGCATACTTTGATGATTGTAATAAGGTCTTCCTCCATCATAAGTGAGGCTTTCTTCTCATTAATAAAATATCTGTTTATAAAAAAATATATATTTATATATAATGATGATCATCAAAACAACATGTATGATCAAGTATGTTAGACATGCCTATGGTGCATACATAAACATACTAAAATAGGATCATAAAACATATGAAACCAACATACCATAGAAAATACATAGTGATGATCATCATGAACAAATGCATGAACAAATACCTTAAAGTCACCTTCTTAGTACACTTTTCTTATTATGTCACATATCCTCATTTTTCTTCTTCATCTTTCATATATACTATATAAGAGTGTTTATTTCATTTCATTTGCACATATATGTTCCTTTTTAGTCGACATGGTTGTGTGTGTATATATATCATTTAACCATTTATGCAATACTTAAGAACATAACTTTTACCTATTCTTGATACTAAAACATTGAACATACATCATGGATGATCCAAGTTTATATGAACATAAGTACATAGATCTTTGAAAATCATGAAGTATCTAGGAAAAGTACTTGCCTTTATCACTTTTTCTTACACTAACAAATGATGTTCTTCACTTGGTTCAGAAGAAAAATGTAGGATCTTCAAGGAACCACTAGAAGGGGGGGGTTGAATAGATGGTGCGGAAAGTGTGCTTTTTAAAATTTCTTTAAACTTGAACAATTCAAGTTCTGAAAACAGATTCTGTTTTCAGGACCTGTTTTAAAACGTTTTTAAAACCAGGTTAGAGGACTCCAAAAATTATGAAATTTTGAGAGAACTTAGCCTCAGATGTTATGAGGGTCCCCTAAAAATTTCAAATAAAAATTCAACCTTTAACCCCTTCAAAAACCGTTGGTACTCAGATTTTGCAAATCTGCCAGAAACGGTAGATGGTTTTGAAAAATTAATTCCTATTTGTGTGAACGTCCAAATGCTCTGAAAATTTGACCAATAAATCTTTATATATTATATTTAAATTGGTTGGAACAGTTTTGGAAAATTCTTTTGGGAAGTAGGTCAAATACAATCAAAGTCTCAACCTTTGCAAGTCTGAAAATCAGACTGCACTAGTCTCAGAACTTTTGATGTTTAGCTGACTTATACTTGTCCAAAAGGGTTGAAACTTGTGCCAAATTAACCCTAGAACGTGTAAGTATGTTTCTGGAAATTTTCGTAATTTTTGAAAATCGTTTACTATTTTTACGGATGCGAACAAGAAGGATAAACAGTGCAGTAACTGAAACGTAAATGCAGAAAGTAAATGACACCAAGAATTTTATACTGGTTCGGTTATAAACAACCTACTCCAGTCTTCAAGGAACACCTTCCTTGGTTCACACTAATCACACACACGCAGTACACCTTACCGCAGGGTTGATAGAGTTACACCTAACTCCAACCCTTTACAAACCTTGTATGACGAGTACAATTCACACGAACACCACCACCTCGCTAGAATGAAGATTGATCACACCTTGATCAATCTTTTACAAAGATGTATGAATGGTGGTTTATCTCAAGCCTATTCAAGATTGAAAGAATATGAATACAATAGGCTTTTACAAGAAAAGAGAAAGAAAGAAGATGTAGTAGAAGAAGAGCTTGGCTAATTTGATCTCTTTGAATTGCAATGCTTGTTCTTGTTTTTGTTTGCTCTCCTCTTCTTTCCTTATAATGTTGCAGCCGTCCCCTATGGTAGTCTCCCCCTCTTGAAAATTATCTTTTAAGTCCTTGAGAGAGTGTAAGACATCATTGTGACAAGGCCTTGCTTACTTGGCATCTTCCTATTGGATCATCATTTAGTCTTCGCTTACTTGGCACCTCTTTATTGGCTCAATGTTGTCATCAAGATGACATGGAAAAAAATCTGAGATATTCACTTTAACATGTGCCAAAAATCAATCACAAAATCATACCATAAATCAAGAATTATATCATCAATTGCAAGACCAAAAATTCTTCCATTTCTATGCCAAAAAATCGGCCATAATAGATGTTACCATGCTGAATTTTCAGCATGTGACACATGGTTGAATAGTTCAAATCATTACCATTTTTCTTTGATTTTTCTCATTAAAATGAATCACCAATTAATGGTAAATATTCCTATCACATGAGAAATGAATTTGGACACCATTTAGCTCTAGAATTCGGCCACCATGTCTTCACACATGCTGAAAAATTTCAGCATGTGTGATATGTAGAATATCACACTTTATTAATTTAAACAATATTCAAATCATTTCTATAACATCCTCAATTAATCCTCATGATGCAAGATAGTAAAATATGGCATTTCTTAGTGCTAAAAATCGGCCACCCAAGGTTACCATGCTGAAATTTTCAGCATGTGATATAAGAGAGATATATGTTGGATTCTTACCATTTGTAGCTTTTCTCTTTAATTCACCAACAATGTATGATTGATCCTTGACCAATCAATATGCCAACAAAGCTCCACGTGTGCTCCAAATCAGCTGTATGTGACGTTATATGATGTGTATACATGTGCTGAAATTCATTTTTGCTAACTTTGTAAAATAGTGCACATTTAATAATACACACATGTAATATTCCAATCAGCCCTTAATTTAATTTTCTAGAACACTTTAAGATGTATATCATATGTAAAAAGTGTCTAGATACGTGTCACATGATGTACAAGAAAAACGTTCCATGTTATGTGTGTAGAAAACTGAATTTTCGATATTTATCGATTACCCGATTTTTCTCTAATTTAAATTCCAACTTTTGCACATGTTATATATATTATGTTATACATAATATATATAATATATACTTTAAATCTCAGCACTTGGCTGGTCTAAAGTGGTACCATTAACATGTGACAAAATTAAACTTGGAATCTTCACATTTTGGCCTTAATGTGGGCTGATTTGTGTGTGCCAACATGGAAAGTATTTTTGGCTGAACATATCATGTATGGCACGAAATTTACATCAATTTTTGATGTATATGGGCTGGCCATTTATTTGTGGCAAGTACGTGACACGTTGGCGAAGTTTCGGTATTCGTCCGATACGACAAATTTCGGTTTAGAACCTTTTATCGTGTCGTATTTAATTTGTCATCACCATATCTTATATCATATGATATAAGACCTGAATATACTCATAAATATGAGTTAAGTATAGTGGTGTGACGTTAACGTACGTACGTAAAATATATAACGTGTCGGTAGTACGTTGGAATACATGTGTATGTGCCTTTTTTCAAAAAATCTGAAAATATATGTAGTGTATATATATATGGCGTGTGTAATATATTAATGTGGGGAGGAGAAGAAAACTTTCCTTCCTTAGCCTTGTTGCCTTTGTGCCTTTTCCAAATGTGGCTTCCTTTAATGAACTACTTAGTTTATTAAACTAAGTACTTCACTTAATGAACTAGTTTAGTTCATTAATGGTGGCACCTGAAAATAGTGTAAACACAACAAATGTTTGCCATATGATGTAAGCTTTAATGCTTCATGGCTCGTTAGTACAGCAACATAATATATAAGCTAAATAAGGCAAGTAATGGCAAGTTATCATGCATACATGTACTCATTTATATATGTATACGTTTATACATATATATAAACATTCAAATTGCTTATTTTGAAATCACTCAAACCCTCTTATCTCTACAATCTCCCCCTTTTGATGATTTTCAAAATAACTTGTGTACATGATTTAAATGCTATCTCTCCCCCTTGAATTGTGCGCAAATTTGAAATTTGAATTTCGAATTTCAAATCCGGCTCCCCCTTGATTTGTGCAATTAAGATCAATCAGTGTCAATTAAGATCAATCAGTGTCTCTCTAGCCCTGAAATCATGCTTTTCTCTCCCCCTTTATTTTGGAAAGTAAATCAAAAGATACCTGTCAAAAAGGAAAGTAAAGCAAATAATGTCAAATCAAATCATATCAACGGGAATCATGCCTAATTTTGAGCGAAGAGATTCATATGTGGCTTGATTTAAGGCCTTTGTAAATATATCCACTACTTGTGATTCTGTGCGTACGTGATCTATGACAATATTACCATTGTTAACTTGATCACGAAGAAAGTGATAGCGTACTTCTATATGCTTAGCCTTAGAATGTAACATGGGGTTATTAGACAAATTTATTGCACTGATACTATCACAATATATAGGAATTTTATTTACGGTAATTCCAAAGTCCGAGAGTTGTTGTTTTATCCACAACAACTGTGTGCAACAAAGGCTAAGAGCCATGTACTCCGCCTCAGTAGTGGGCAAAGCAACACTTGCTTGCTTTTTGGAAAACCATGAAATAAGGGAATTTCCTATAAATTGGCAGGTTCCGCTCGTGCTTTTTCTATCTATTTTGCAGCCACCATAATCTGCATCAGTGTAAGCATGTAAGTCAAATGTAGAATCCTTATCGTACCAAATACCTAAGGTGGACGTGTGCTTAATATAACGGAATATTCTTTTTACTGCATTTAAGTGTGACACCTTAGGTTTACTTTGAAAACGAGCACACATGCATACGCTAAACATGATGTCAGGCCTACTAACAGTTAAATATAGCAAAGAACCTATCATAGATCGATATAATCCATTATCAACGTCTTTACCACGTTCGTCTTTGTCTAATTTAGTAGTGACACTCATAGGGGTGGGGGATGGTTTCAAATTTTCAAAATTAAACTTTTTGATCATGTCATTAACATATTTCGCTTGGCTTATATGAATTCCTTTACTCGTTTGCTTAATCTGCAAGCCAAGAAAATAATTAAGTTCACCAACCATAGACATTTCAAATTCAGATTTCATGCAATTTTCAAAATCTTTAACAAGTCTATGTGAGGTAGAGCCAAAAATAATGTCATCTACGTAGATTTGAATAACAAGTAAATATGATTTTTCTTGTTTCAAAAATAGTGTACTATCTATAGTACCACGTTTAAAATTATTTTCTAAAAGGAAAGTAGCAAAATGATCATACCATGCTCTCGGTGCTTGCTTTAGGCCATATAGTGCCTTCTTTAGTTTGTACACGTGATCTGGATGTTTCCAATCTTCAAAACCGGGTGGTTGCTTCACGTATACTTCTTCTTGTATGAATCCGTTTAGGAAAGCACTTTTTACATCCATTTGATATAATTTAAAATCTTTCATGCAAGCAATAGCAAGTAATAGTCGTATAGCTTCTAGACGTGCTACGGGTGCGAATGTTTCATCATAGTCAATTCCTTCTTCTTGATTATATCCTTGTGCAACAAGTCTCGCTTTATTTCTAACAACCTTTCCTTCTTCATTCATTTTATTCCTAAATACCCACTTTGTGCCTATAATAGTCTTATCTTGTGGTCGTGGCACTAAATCCCATACATCATTTCTAACGAATTGATTAAGTTCGTCATGCATAGCATCAATCCAAGAAGAATCACTCAAAGCATCATGCACATTTTTGGGCTCAATTTCAGAAATCATAGCATGAAATTCATTTATTTCATCGGAAGTGATTCTTCTACGTGGTCGCACACCGTGAGTGAGGTCGCCTATGATGAGATCATGTGGGTGATCTCTATGCCATCTTGGTTGATTATTTTCTATGTTATCATGCATTTCTATATGATCATGCATTTCTAGTGTCTCATTCATATCATGCATATCAAAAGAATCATTATCTTCATTCAAAACGGGTTTCAATTCAAAATCATCGTCATATTCCTTATCTTTATCAATCTCACCAAATTCATTGAATTTAACATGAATAGATTCTATAATTTGTCTAGTGAGAGGATCATAACATCTATATGCCTTTGAATTTATAGAATATCCAACAAAAATGCACTCAATTGATTTGGATTCAAATTTATCTAAATTATCTTTTGTATTCAAGACAAAACATTTGCATCCAAACACACGAAAATAGTCAATCTTAGGCATGCGATCATTCAAAATCTCATAAGGCGTCTTGTTTATTTTCTTTCTTATAGATAGGCGATTTACAATATAGCATGCACAATTCACGGCTTCCGCCCACAGAAATCTAGGCAATTTATTTTCGCAAAGCATGGTTCTAGCGATTTCTTGTATTGTACGATTCTTTCTTTCTACTACTCCATTTAGTTGTGGAGTTCTAGATGGCGAAAACTCATGTTTAATTCCTTTTTCTTCACAAAACGAAATCATCTCTTTGTTTTTAAACTCACCGCCTCTATCGCTTCTTATCCTTTTCACATTTACACCGTATTGATTTTCAAGTTGTTTAATTAATTTAGCAATCTCAACGGCGCTATCATCCTTATGTGCAAGAAATAAAGTCCAAGTGTAACGAGAAAAGTCATCAACAATTACGCATGCATAGTGACGCCCACCAAGGCTTGTAGTGCGACTAGGACCAAACAAATCGATATGCAATAGTTCTAATATTCTAGTTGTGCTTAATTCATTTTTCGGCTTAAGTGACTCACGTGTTTGTTTGCCTTTTATGCAAGATTCACACAACTGAAAGTTGTCTAAATCAAGCGTAGGCAATCCCCGTACTAGGTTCTTTCGTTGAAGTTTTTCTAGTGTGGAAATGCCAATGTGTCCTAAACGTCTATGCCATAAATTCACATTGGGTTCATTTGACATAAAACACTTAACTTTAGCGTCTACTACATCATCCATAGATAGCGTAAAAATATTCCCTTCTCGTTTTCCTTTTAAAACGGTTTCTCCATTTTTATTTATTATGTTGCAATAAGGGTGAGTAAAACACACATTAAAACCATTGTCAACAAATTGAGAAATGCTAAGAAGATTGTAGGATAAGTTGCTTACCAGAAATACGTTGGAGATTTAGAGTGTGTTCGGATTACCAATCGTACCTTTTCCAATGATCTTGCCTTCATTGTTGTCTCCAAAGGTCACGGATCCGCCTTTTGTGACCTTCTTTAATTTGGAGAACAAGCTCGGGTCACCTGTCATGTGCCTCGAGCAACCACTGTCAAGGAACCACTTTATTGATGTGTCTTTCGAAGTGTGGTCTCCCTGCAATGTGAAAAGGTGATTTAGGTACCCTTTTAATTTTGGGTCCTTTCGAGTTAGTTAATCACCTTTTGGTAAAGGTACCTTTCGGTACCCATACTTGGGTAATCCTTCTCGGTCTATCAAATGGCAAGAATGTAGATGAAGGTGCAATATAATAGACATGTGGAGCATGCACTTTGGGCCTTTGCCCAAGGACTCCTCTATACTCATTAAATGAAGGACGCTTTTGATATGTCCTTGTGTGTGTGTGCGTAGTGCGTGGATGATATGTATTTCGTGTATGCGTTGTTCTTCTCTTTTCATATCTATATGGTACAACGTTATATTTCACATGATATGAAGAAGTGGGGCGTGAGGAAGGGGGCGCTTTTTGCGTCATCTTAGACGCTACTTGCGGCTTAGGGGTGTCTACTTTCTTAGACACAACAAACTTGGTTGGTTTGATTGATACTTCGTTAGTATCAACGTATCCCAGTCCAGTTTTGTCGCTGTCATGCTTTTCTGATAATATGATGCGATGCAGCATGTTGGACCTTGTATCAAACTGTTTCATCATTTTCTCTAAATCGGTATTCCTTGATTTCAAATTTGAAATCTCGGATTTCATTTCATTATTTTGAGAGGTTAATGATGAAATCTCGGTTTTCAATGCAGTGATGACACATGAAGACTCTTTCTTTGAATCGCTTAATTGAGCGACAAGGTTCTCGTTAGAAGATTCAAACAGTTTCTTGTCTTCAATTAATCGTTTCTTTTCTTTAGCGAGAGTCTTAGTAAATTTATGCAATTCTAGAAACTGGCTAAAAAGATCATCATAAGAAGGTTCAGAGTCAGAGTCAAAATCAGATGATACCTCATTAGATGCTTTGGATGCAAAGCATACTTGTGCGGTCTCCTCTTCGGTCTCAGTCTCAGAATCTAATGAATCACTCCAGGTAGAGGCCTTTAGAGCACGTTTCCTTTGTTTGGGTTCTGAGACGAGTCTTTGTCTGTTCCGCTCCTTGTCAGGGTACTTAGTAGTTTGCTTTTCTTTATTTGGGCAGTCATATGATAAGTATCCGAGTTTGCCACATTCATAACATTTAACGTCTTTATCGTTTGACTTGTTCTTATTTCTCTTAGTAGTAGTGCCCTTATTTTTGTTTCTAAATGACCTTCTCATAAATTTTCTCAATCCTTTAGCCAATAGAATTAGGTCATCATTATCCGATTCGGAATTACTATCATCTACGTGATCGGAGGGAGGGGAGACGTATTCATTTGATTTAAAAGCAATAGCTTTACCTTGTTTAGATGATTCCGTTTTATGAATGGTGAGTTTATTTTCATAAACTTTAAGTGAACCGATTAGTTCTTCCATCTTTATTGATTTAGTTTCCTTGCTTTCTTCTATCGCAGTCACTTTAAGGTCCCATTCAGAAGGAAGGCTTCGTAGGAATTTCTGTACCTTTTCCTGCGTAGTAAAAGCCTTACCAAGAGACTCAAGAGAGTTGTAGATGTTAGTCAAACGAAGATCCATATCTACAATAGACTCATTGGGCAATAATTTAAAAGACTCAAGTGTGGACATGAGCATGTTAATTTTTGACTCTTTTACTTGACTCGTGCCTTCGTGTTTCATTTCTAGTATTCTCCACATTTCTTGTGCACTCGAACAGTTTGACACATAACTAGACTCACTTTTACTTAATCCGTTTAAAAGCAATTGCATAGCCCTAGCATTCATAGTAAGTTTCTTTTTATCATCACTCGTATATTCTTGTCTAGTTTTACTAACTTCTAAAGTAACTCCGTCTACAGTGGATACATTAAATGGGACATAAGGACAATCTTCAATGATTGACCAAAGATCTATATCTATAGCCATAAGAAAAAGCTTCATCCTAAGTTTCTACTGAATAAACGACTCACCGTCAAAAAGTGGAGGCTTTTGGCTCGACATACCTTCTTGCTCGGTTTTGAGATTTGTGGATGCCATCTCACTGAATCGTTGGATTCCTTGAAGTGAGTGTTCCTGCGCTCTGATACCACTTGCAGGATCTTCAAGGAACCACTAGAAGGGGGGGGTTGAATAGATGGTGCGGAAAGTGTGCTTTTTAAAATTTCTTTAAACTTGAACAATTCAAGTTCTGAAAACAGATTCTGTTTTCAGGACCTGTTTTAAAACGTTTTTAAAACCAGGTTAGAGGACTCCAAAAATTATGAAATTTTGAGAGAACTTAGCCTCAGATGTTATGAGGGTCCCCTAAAAATTTCAAATAAAAATTCAACCTTTAACCCCTTCAAAAACCGTTGGTACTCAGATTTTGCAAATCTGCCAGAAACGGTAGATGGTTTTGAAAAATTAATTCCTATTTGTGTGAACGTCCAAATGCTCTGAAAATTTGACCAATAAATCTTTATATATTATATTTAAATTGGTTGGAACAGTTTTGGAAAATTCTTTTGGGAAGTAGGTCAAATACAATCAAAGTCTCAACCTTTGCAAGTCTGAAAATCAGACTGCACTAGTCTCAGAACTTTTGATGTTTAGCTGACTTATACTTGTCCAAAAGGGTTGAAACTTGTGCCAAATTAACCCTAGAACGTGTAAGTATGTTTCTGGAAATTTTCGTAATTTTTGAAAATCGTTTACTATTTTTACGGATGCGAACAAGAAGGATAAACAGTGCAGTAACTGAAACGTAAATGCAGAAAGTAAATGACACCAAGAATTTTATACTGGTTCGGTTATAAACAACCTACTCCAGTCTTCAAGGAACACCTTCCTTGGTTCACACTAATCACACACACGCAGTACACCTTACCGCAGGGTTGATAGAGTTACACCTAACTCCAACCCTTTACAAACCTTGTATGACGAGTACAATTCACACGAACACCACCACCTCGCTAGAATGAAGATTGATCACACCTTGATCAATCTTTTACAAAGATGTATGAATGGTGGTTTATCTCAAGCCTATTCAAGATTGAAAGAATATGAATACAATAGGCTTTTACAAGAAAAGAGAAAGAAAGAAGATGTAGTAGAAGAAGAGCTTGGCTAATTTGATCTCTTTGAATTGCAATGCTTGTTCTTGTTTTTGTTTGCTCTCCTCTTCTTTCCTTATAATGTTGCAGCCGTCCCCTATGGTAGTCTCCCCCTCTTGAAAATTATCTTTTAAGTCCTTGAGAGAGTGTAAGACATCATTGTGACAAGGCCTTGCTTACTTGGCATCTTCCTATTGGATCATCATTTAGTCTTCGCTTACTTGGCACCTCTTTATTGGCTCAATGTTGTCATCAAGATGACATGGAAAAAAATCTGAGATATTCACTTTAACATGTGCCAAAAATCAATCACAAAATCATACCATAAATCAAGAATTATATCATCAATTGCAAGACCAAAAATTCTTCCATTTCTATGCCAAAAAATCGGCCATAATAGATGTTACCATGCTGAATTTTCAGCATGTGACACATGGTTGAATAGTTCAAATCATTACCATTTTTCTTTGATTTTTCTCATTAAAATGAATCACCAATTAATGGTAAATATTCCTATCACATGAGAAATGAATTTGGACACCATTTAGCTCTAGAATTCGGCCACCATGTCTTCACACATGCTGAAAAATTTCAGCATGTGTGATATGTAGAATATCACACTTTATTAATTTAAACAATATTCAAATCATTTCTATAACATCCTCAATTAATCCTCATGATGCAAGATAGTAAAATATGGCATTTCTTAGTGCTAAAAATCGGCCACCCAAGGTTACCATGCTGAAATTTTCAGCATGTGATATAAGAGAGATATATGTTGGATTCTTACCATTTGTAGCTTTTCTCTTTAATTCACCAACAATGTATGATTGATCCTTGACCAATCAATATGCCAACAAAGCTCCACGTGTGCTCCAAATCAGCTGTATGTGACGTTATATGATGTGTATACATGTGCTGAAATTCATTTTTGCTAACTTTGTAAAATAGTGCACATTTAATAATACACACATGTAATATTCCAATCAGCCCTTAATTTAATTTTCTAGAACACTTTAAGATGTATATCATATGTAAAAAGTGTCTAGATACGTGTCACATGATATACAAGAAAAACGTTCCATGTTATGTGTGTAGAAAACCGAATTTTCGATATTTATCGATTACCCGATTTTTCTCTAATTTAAATTCCAACTTTTGCACATGTTATATATATTATGTTATACATAATATATATAATATATACTTTAAATCTCAGCACTTGGCTGGTCTAAAGTGGTACCATTAACATGTGACAAAATTAAACTTGGAATCTTCACATTTTGGCCTTAATGTGGGCTGATTTGTGTGTGCCAACATGGAAAGTATTTTTGGCCGAACATATCATGTATGGCACGAAATTTTTATCAATTTTTGATGTATATGGGCTGGCCATTTATTTATGGCAAGTACGTGACACGTTGGCGAAGTTTCGGTATTCGCCCGATACGACAAATTTCGGTTTAGAACCTTTTATCGTGTCGTATTTAATTTTTCATCACCATATCTTATATCATATGATATAAGACCTGAATATACTCATAAATATGAGTTAAGTATAGTGGTGTGACGTTAACGTACGTACGTAAAATATATAACGAGTCGGTAGTACGTTGGAATACATGTGTATGTGCCTTTTTTCAAAAAATCTGAAAATATATGTAGTGTATATATATATGGCGTGTGTAATATATTAATGTGGGGAGGAGAAGAAAACTTTCCTTCCTTAGCCTTGTTGCCTTTGTGCCTTTTCCAAATGTGGCTTCCTTTAATGAACTACTTAGTTTATTAAACTAAGTACTTCACTTAATGAACTAGTTTAGTTCATTAATGGTGGCACCTGAAAATAGTGTAAACACAACAAATGTTTGCCATATGATGTAAGCTTTAATGCTTCATAGCTCGTTAGTACAACAACATAATATATAAGCTAAATAAGGCAAGTAATGGCAAGTTATCATGCATACATGTACACATTTATATATGTATATGTTTATACATATATATAAACATTCAAATTGCTTATTTTGAAATTACTCAAACCCTCTTATCTCTACAAAAAATACATTTTCCCTCCTTATTGGTGTACACGGTTTTAAAGACGAAATGGTAGAGTTAGTGGGTAACTTGTGAAGCTAAATGGATGAAAGAATTTAACTTAAATCACCTAAAGTTCTTACCTTGTTTTTCTTTTTGTTCTTGACCCCAAACCTTCTTGAATGACCCTTCGGTGCTGGAGGTTTATGTGGCTTAGTTTGGATGATGGTTGTGTGAAGAAAAGAGAAGAGGAATCTTCCTTTCTTGGCATGGTGAAGTTTCGGCCACAAAAAGAGGAAAGGAGAAATTGAAGACTTTGTTTGTGTTAGAAGTGAGGGAAGAGAGTGTTTGAGGGAGTGTAAGATTTGTGTGGAGTGTGGAGTGAAAAAAAAACTAAAGGTTGCCTTCTTTTTGGAACTCTCGGCCGAATGTAGTGGGGAGGGAAGAGGGAGAAAAAATTCTTGGGGAGGATGGAAGATTGGATGGTTTAGGTTTGTAGTAAATAAAGAGTTTGAAGAGTGTGTAAGAAGATAACAAAAAGGAGATGTCTCGTCTCCTTTGGAGCTCAAGTTGGCCGGCTTGAATGACCGAGGAGGGGAGAGATTTTGTCCTACATGCCATGTAGGATAAATTGGGATAAAAGTGTGTAGAGTTTTGTTGTGTAGTAAAACACAAAATGGAAGAAATATTCTTTTCCCACTTGCATGGGTATTTTCGTCCATATTAGGGTTTTGGGTGGGTAAAATAGGACAAAATACCACCATTTAGGTTCAACCCAATTGTCTACACTTGGTATTTTGTTGTGTTATTTCCTAACAACACTTTCTTCTTCCTTTTTCTCTTATTGAACGCCCTTTTGTATATTTTCTTTTCTTTATTCCTAATTACTTGTTATGTCTTATTTTTATTTTCTACTTGTTTAAGTGGTGAAAATTATTGTGTCATGTCTTTTAGCTTTGATTTAATTTAATCTACAACTTATATTGTTACGACGAAGTTATTTAAGTTTCATTGTAAGTTTGAGAACGTTCGTTATGGAATTCACTAGTGTTTCGACATACCGAAGAATTCAGAAACATATATCGATGAAATTAAATTTATGGTGCCAAAAATGTTATGACGTAATGAAAAAACTTACAGGACGTAACAATATCCGCCCTTATAAAAAGTTTCGTCTTCGAAACTTACGCACCTCATACAAAGAGTTGTGGATACTGTTTCTGCATCTGCTGCTCTGGCTCCCAAGTTGCTTCTCATTCGTTATGATTACTCCACTGTAGCTTCAAGAACGGAATCGACCTCCTTCTTAGTATCTGCTCCTTACGGTCTACTATGCGTATCGGTTCCTCCTCGTATGTGGAATCCTCTCGAATAGTCACGGGCTAATTCTTGTGGATGTTGCTCGGATCATGGACATAACATTGCAACTGTGATATATAGAATATGTCATGTACCTGCGAAAATGTCGGGGGTAATGGCAACCGATATGCGATTGCTCCAACTCGTTCAAATATCTTGTAAGGACCAATAAGTCTAAGGCTCAGCTTCCTCTTGATACAAAATCTCATGACGCCTTTTGTCGGAGAAACCCTCAAGTAGACCTTGTTTCTAACATCAAACTCGATCGGTCTCCTCTATGAGTCTGCCCAACTCTTACTCTGATCCTGAGATGCCTTTAGTCGATCGCGTATCAACTTGACCTTATCTAAGGTCCTCTCTACTAACTCAAAACCCTTGATGGCTCTCTCACCAACCTCATCCCAGTAGAGTGGCAACCGACACTTATGACCACACAACGCTTCAAATGGTGCCATGCCGATAGAACGGTGATAGCTATTATTATATGAAAACTCAATCAACTTCATGGACTTATCGCAGTTACACTTGAAGTCTAACACGCATGCACGTAACATGTCCTCTATAGTTAGTATGGTGCCCTCTGACTGTCCATCTGTCTACGGATGGAATGTTGTGCTCATCTTGATCTCAGTACCCATCGCATGTTGATATGCTCTCCAAAACCTTGATGTGAACTGCGGATCTCTATCGCAAACGATACTGACTGGCGTCCCATGTAAGATCACAATACTATGCATATACATCTCTACCAACTTCTCCATAGACGCCTGAATTGACAATGGTTGAAAGTGTTATAGCCGATGCAAGTCCTAGGAAGGCTGGTAACGAAGTCCATCGTGATATGCTCCCACTTACACTTGGGAATCTCAAGTGGCTGCAGTAAGCCTGTTGGGCGCTGATGCTCTGCTTTTACCTGCTGATATACAAGGCAATGCTCGATGAACTCTGCAATCTATCTCTTCATCCCGTTCCACCAATAATTTCTCTTAAGATCCAGATACATCTTAGTAGCGCCGAGATAGATCGATAATCTCGAACTGTGTGCCTCAGTCGTAACCTCCTTCTTAAGATCACCAAACATTGGGTACGCATAATCTTCTGCGAAACCATAGACTGCCATCACTACAAATCTCAAAGTCCTTGCCAGATTCCTCTTTCAAATCTTTGGTGATCTTCATCACCTCAGTATCATTCTATGCGCCTCCTTATTCCAATCAATCAGGGTTGGTATAATCATCAGTATAGCCATAACATTCGCGGTTGACTCAATCATATCCAACTCAAACTCAGCAATCTCTCTCTCAAGTGGTGTTTGTCGGGCGTGACTTGACTTTCTACTCAGTTCATCTGCCACCTTATTCGTCTTACTCGGATGATAATGGATCACGAGATTGTAGTCCTTCATTAACTCTAGCCATCTCCAACGTCTCATATTTAGCTCCTTCTGGACGAAGAGATACTTCAAACTCTTGTGATTCATGTAAATCTTGTAGGACCTATATAGCACCAATAGAATGGGGGTTGAATAGTGTGTGCGAAAAAAATTGGTTTTTAAAACTTTTTGTTACCAATTACCCACTTCTGAAAACAGATTTTGTTTTCAGACCCTATTTTGGATTAATTGAATGATCAGGTTCTAGACCTCCAAAAATTCTGAAATTTGGTGAAAAAGTACGTTCAGATGTTATGTATATGTCATAAAAATTCCAGATTAAAATTCAAAGTATAAAACCTTGAAAAAATGTTTTTAATTAGATTCTGTAAATCTGCAAGATACTCTGCCTCAAAATGAAAAATTTATTGCTATTTATTTACAACTCCAAATGATTTGAAACTTTTATGGAATGACCCTTAGAATATTTACTTTAAGGGTTGAAACAGTTTTTCAAAATTCCTTTACTAAGTATGTCAAATACATTGAAGTTCTCAACCTTTGCAAGTCTGAAAATTAGATTACACTAGTCTTAAAACTATTAACGTTTGGCTGACTTATACTTATTCAAATGAGATGAAACTTGTGCCAAATGAAAACTAGGACGTATGGCTGTGTTTCTGAAAACATTTATGATTTTTGAAAATTGTTTACTATTTTTACCATTGCGATGAAATCAATGTAGAAAACTGGAAACTGAAAGTAAAGTGCTGAAAGTAAGAACACCAAGGATTTTATACTAGTTTGGTTAAATAAACATACACTAGCCTTCAAGGACACCTTCCTTGGTAATCACTAAACACAAAAAACACCTTACCACAAGGGTGACTGGAGTTAAACACTAACTCCACCCTTTTACAATCAAAACAATTTAGCAAATTAATCACGAACATCACCACCGATCAAATGAAGGTTTGATCACACCTTGATCAACCTTTTACAAGAATGAACGTGTGTAGGTGGTATATCCAAAGTCTATATAATATTTTGAATATATGAATAAGAACAGAAGAAAGGAAGGAAGAAGAATAGAGTGGTATAGTTTTTTGCACTTGAGAGAATGTGAATTGTATCTAAGCCTTGTCTTGCACGTCTTCTCCTTTTTATCATACCTTGGCCACTCCCTAGGGCTTACTTCCTTCCTTGAGAATTGTCTTTATTGTCCTTGGAATATTGCCTTGTGTAAGAGATGACACAATCTTGCTTACTTGGTGCAATATGATTGGAATGATGATTTGGCCTTGCTTAGTTGTCACTTGTTGATTGGTCGACCTTGGCACTCTTGTAGTGAGCTGTAAATTCTAAAAAAACTGAAAACATGTGCTCAAATTCTAGTCAAATCATTACCATACAATCACACATTAATCTGCCTTCAATTTTGAAAGAGAATTGAAGTGCAATCAAGGGGAAAAAATTGCCCACTATAGTAGCATGTGCTGAAATTTTCAGCATGTCTCTTTTGAATTCTTTTCTTGTGTTGTAGTGCCCCGCCCGAAACCAGGGTTCCGACCCGGTGCACCCGCCATACTCTACCTCGTAAAGTACCAGGCGTCGATACTATACGTGTACATGTCGACATGAATAATGGATCGATCAGCGGAAGCATCATAACATAAACAAATCATAATCGACATGTAATGCACTACTTCATAATCCGTATAAGTCATCATATACCGAATACTGAAATACATCATAGATCGTGACCAAACACCTTCAAAGGAATCTCTCGGTATATCTAGCATGTCCTCAACAAGTCTGTATAGTGACACCTGTTATCTGGAAAGTGATAAATGAGGCAAGTATGAGCGATAGCCACCGACTTTTAATCGCTCAGCAAGTAGTCTTACTGGATACGACATGTGGATCATACATGGGGAGACAGGGTGTCAAAACATAATAACCACATATATCAAATAGATAATCACGTCTCCATTTTTAAACAAGTAAAATAACTTGGTATAAATGTAAACTAGAAGTTGGTAGAGAAAGAAACATAGTGATTGTCTTTTCGTATATACCCAGCGTTAAACATCTCTACCATAGTTCATACATCATCAACAGATAGTGACAGACTAGTAGCACTGCACATACCGTAAAATGACCTCCAGACTTAACTAAAATCCCTAGATACTAGTCTCATGATCCCTTTAACTAATGTGTGACTCTCTTAACTCTATCCATCACAGCTTACTTCTACTACAGCATTGCAGGAATCCAGGTGGACATAGATGTGTAGTGAGTCCTGATTATATTGTAAAACATAGCTGCCTTTTTAAAATCATGCAATAACATGTCAAAACTTCCATTGTTATACTTTTCAAACTTATGTGATGGCCATTGAAATGTAAGAACAATACCTAGCGACGTTCGAAATGATTCTTCCGTTAAGTTACGTATATAGTAATCTGTACATCACTCGAATAGGTAACTTTATATTGACGCGCCGGCCATGAACCCAAGCTCTTCACAAGGTGTTCAAGACGCAACACAAAACGAGTTCGGTAGCCATGTTCTTCACATGGTATTCACCCGACTCATCGTACATAAAAGGGTTCGACAGCCAAGCTCTTCACAAGGTACAACCCGATACCCAACATGTAATGTAAGGTTCAAGAGCCAGGTTCTTCACAAGGTATTCACATGAACCTGACATCTGTCGCATTAAGAAACTTCCGTCTCATAGATATAGCTCCTTACATTTCCATACTCTTCATACATGTCATAAAATTGTGCCATAAATCATGTCATAAACATGCTGTGAAACATTGTCTTTTCCTTGAAACATACTTTTCATCCATATGCATATGAACTTTAAAATCATATAACGTAAAACATAACTTTTCAAACCTTGGTTTCATGCAACGTGAGACTCGGTCGTATAAGGGTATCTTGGTCACACTACATCCTTTCCTCATGCATCAATTGCTTAAATACAGTCTACTTATCATACTTAAGAATACACATCAATACAATCTACTTATCATATCTTAAAGAAATACCATAACCATACCTCCTCAGCATCAAATCTTCCCATGAAATTCATAATTCATAGTTTCAGTACTTAGAACATGTAATTCTAATTTTCTTTGGAATACCATCTAGAAATTTCATAGCTTAGATCTTAAATTGCACATAAGAATCCATAACACATAGGAGTACATTTAATATGAAATATAATCATTTTACATCATAACATTGTATTCCAACATATATAATTCTATGTACGTACAATATATACTTTCATAATTCATAACTTAAGTACCTAGGACATAAACATCCTATTTCCCTTAACATACCATATAGGAATTTCATAACTTATAACTTAACTTGCACATAATAATCTATAACACATAAGAATACAATCAACCTGAAATAAAATCGTTAACATCATAACAACGTATTTGAACACATATATATATGTATACTAGTATGTATAATACATACTTCTATACATGTGAATATTCTTTAAATGTATATTGGTACAAGTAAATCATATATTATCATATCTCATAAATAAACACATAAATCATAATAAGGTTACATAAACAAAATAAAGTCATTTTAGAAAAAAGAACCATAATGGCCGAATAAATAAGGTGTATGCATATCTATACTCATTTTGTGATATATATTATATAATATCCAAACTTATTCATTTTCATGTTTTAACATATATATTATACATATATATATATACATAAAACCCATAAAGTAGTATTTTAACCTTAAAATGGCCTTAAGGCCGAATTGTGTATATTGTATATACATATATATATATAATTTCCGTATATATATATATATATATATATATCTTTTTATATATATATACCTAAAAATAGTGAGATATAGATATACACATAAACTTATTCATTTTTAAGTTTTGAACATGTATATTAAACATATACATATATACATATATCATGTCTTAAATCCTTTGGATGTACTTTTCTTGAAAATAAAGTCATTAGGCCAAAATACTTAAATGGACGAAAATACATATATACACCATATATATATATTTTTCTCAATAATACACATATAGGTATGAATATATCATATCTTAAGTCATGTAAATATACTTTTCACAACAACTAAGTTATTAGACCAAAAATATATATAAAACTGAAATTTATATATATGTGTGTCGAAATATGTATATATATATTATATACGTATGTTTTCCTCAATAATACACATATATGGGTAAATATATCATATCTTAAGTCATGTAAATATACATTTCACAACAACTAAGTTATTAGACCAAAAATATATATAAAACTGAAATTTATATATATATATATATATATATATATATATATATGTCGAAATATGTATATATATATATTTTATATATGTATATTTTCCTCAATAATACACATATATGGGTAAATATATCATATCTTAAGTCATGTAAATATACTTTTCACAACAACTAAGTTATTAGGCCAATATATATATAAAACTAAAATTTATATATATGTGTGTCGAAATATGTATATATATATTATATACGTATATTTTCCTCAATATTACACATATATGGGTAAATATATCATATCTTAAGTCATGTAAATATACATTTCACAACAACTAAGTTATTAGACCAAAAATATATATAAAACTGAAATTTATATATATGTATGTCGAAATATGTATATATATATTATATATGTATATTTTCCTCAATAATACACATATATGGGTAAATATATCATATCTTAAGTCATGTAAATATACTTTTCATAACAACTAAGTTATTAGGCCAATATATATATATATATATATATATAACTAAAATTTATACATATATGTGTCGAAATATGTATATATACATTATATACGTATATTTTCCTCAATAACACACATATATGTGTAAATATATCATATTTTAAGTCATGCAAATATACATTTCACAACAACTAAGTTATTGGACCAAAAATATATATAAAACTGAAATTTATATATATATGTGTCGAAATATGTATATATATATTATGTATGTATATTTTCCTCAATAATACACATATATGGGTAAATATATCATATCTTAAGTCATGTAAATATACTTTTCACAACAACTAAGTTATTAGGCCAATATATATATATATATATATTTTAATAAAAGGAGATTTTATTGATGAAATTGAGTCTCCGTTATGGTGGAGAATACCTTTGTACAACAGTGGATATCATACGTAAACCAAAAATGTAAAACTGCTAGAATGTGCAATCTCCAGTCAAATATGATATGCCGCATTAAAACCTTGCCAAGTAAAACCACCCTTGTGGATAAAACCTTGGCGAAGGAAAAAGCGTACATATTTATTTGACTGGGAGTATTGCGTGTTTGTACAAGCAGAAATATGTGAAACGTCCTTATGTCCGAGATAATGTGCTCGATGGTGGTGCTCAACTGTCTTGGTGCATGGTTGTAGGAGCCTTTGATAAGAGCATTCTTGATGATCCAATAACAGGGGTTGCAACTAAGGGCGCGTGCCAGAGATAGTAGGATAATCCGCTTCAATGTACATGTCCCTCGACAAAAGAAAGATAGTGATGCATTAGTCACAGCACAAATTATAAAGGGTAGCAGCAAAATATAACTCCCAAAGCGTACCGGTGTTGCCCGTAGTTCATAGACCACGGGCAACAGATAGAAACAAATGCAGCAGGCATATGTAATGAGGGATAGAAGGTATACCCGTTGCCTGCATACAATAGATGCAGGCAACCAATCTTCGTATCCAGCTGTGTATATTACGTTCGAAGCGCATGGATGTGTCCATCTGTGTGATAAAAAGCACGTGCCAAGTGGGGCAACTGGGCAGCAGAAGTGAACAAACAAGCGATAGGTTGCAGTCGAGCATGCAGACAAAGATGGTGTGCCACCATGTTGATCTCCCTAGGGATATGATGTAACGCGCTGCCCGTCAGCTGTAGGAGTTGTAGAAGCCTATTGTATTCCGAAAGTGCATTGATTGTGTTGTCCGACAACTGTGTTAATTGCTGACAGTCCGTCTCAATAATGAGATTACGATGTAGTAAGCCAAAGTATAATAGGCTGAAAACAATTGCTTGTAGTTCTGCTCGAAGGGGGGACACGATAGGTAGTCGGAATGATATGCCTGCAACCATCTTGCCATTGGTGTCGCGAAGAATGGCACCTGCCGCAGCATGTGAGTGGCCTACCGAAGCATCTACATTTAGTTTTAATTTCCCAGTTGGAGGACATGCCCACTTCAATGGGAGTATTCGTTTTGGCCGAAGACGAGGAGAGAAACCATTGTTAATCAAAGATGGTATGCATTGTGCTATTGCCGTGCCAGATCATGTGGCGGCCCAATCAAAACAAGACTGTTTAGTTAAGTGTAAGATGTGTGTAACCGGCAGATCAGATTCACCAAATAGATGATTTGTATAGACTCTCCAAATAGCCCAGCAAAGCATGATTGGTCCAACAACTTTAAAGTTACCTTTTAAGGATGTGACTGAAGAGAGAATCCACCATTTTAGAAGATATTGACGCATGTTTTCTGTTTGTGGCATCGGGCCATCAAGTAACACAGATAGTTGTGACCAAATAGGCTGGACACGCGGACATAGTAGAAATACATGTGATATAGAAGCTGAGGCATTTTTGCAGAATGGGCAGATTGTTGGACATACGCAAGAGAAGGCCTTTACATTGTCCTCCATGGGTAGTGCCGAATGAAGCAATTTCCAAATGAACAAACATATGGATTTTTGAACTCCTTTCCACCAAATGAATTTATGAGAGAATAGGTGTGCATGGTGTGGCCTAACATCATCATACGCATATTTGAGGGAGAATTGACCAGTAGGGCTGGATCGCCAAAAAGGAGAGGGGTGGCCTGTCGTGAGTTGCATGCAGAGAGTGTGGGAAGAACATATCCGTTTCCAACCAGGGGAATCGTAAAGACGGGGCAAGTAATCCATTCTATGACCATACCGTGCCCGCATATATCTTGCCCACAGTGTGTCACTTGAATGATAATTCCACCAAAGCTTGCAATCATAAGCGTGCTGTATATGTATTAGATTTCGGATTCCCCATCCCCCTTCTGTCTCGGGATAGCATAGTTTTTCAAGAGTGGACCATTGATGCTGACCTCTCCATAGAAAAAGCGAGATTTTCCTGTTGAGTTCGTGAATGATACTCTTGGGGAGGCGAGAGGCAGCGAAAGAATGAAGAGGAATAAATGTTAGAACCGATTTGAGCAAGGTAAGACGACTGCCGGGTGACAAGAGACGGCTAGCCCAGCCCGTCAGTTTGGAGTCAAAATGCTGCAATAGTGAGACACAGTAAGAAGCGCGGTTGACTCCACGATAAAGATAGGAGCCCACGTATTTGATTGGTAAAGAGGATGGCTGCATTGCCAATATTTGAACAACATTATTTTGCTGCCGATGCGTGACATATGAACTTAACACAAACTGTCTTTTCGCTAAATTGACAAGTTGTCCCGAAGCACGTTGATACTCTTGAAGAAAGCATTGAAATCGTGCCAAGTTGAGGGTTGAGGCATTGAGAAAAATTAGCAAATCATCCGCGTAGGCTAAATGAGATACTGGCGCAACTCTTCCAGACGCAAAACCTTTAAGATGGTGGGAGTTGAATAATCTGTTTAACCCACGACTAAAACCTTCTGAGCATATGATGAATAGTAGGGGTGACAAAGGATCACCTTGCTTGACTCCACGTGATGGTGAAAAGAAGCCATGTGTTGTACCATTAACCGAAATGGAGAGTTTGGATAGCCGCATGTTGTTAAGTATGATACGTATAAGGCGAGAGTCAAACCCAAACTTGAGCATAATAGCCTCTAGGTACGACCAGTAAACAAGATCGAAGGCTTTGGCCATATCTAACTTGATCATTACTTGGCCATGACGGACTTTTTTGTCTAGTAAATGCACCATCTCATTGGCCATGTTGACATGTTCACTTATATCATGACCTTTCAAGAATCCAATTTGCTCTGAAGAGATGATGTGAGGGAGTAACACACTTAAACGAGTTGCTAGTATGCGCGTGGTTACCTTGCTAATAAAATTGGATAGACAAATAGGCCGAAAATCCGCATACGTAACTGGGCGAGTTTTTTTAGGGATCAATGTGATAAGGGATGATAACATGACTCGTGGTGGTGGCACTCCAAGAAAGAACTCTTGCACAGCAAGAGTGACGTCAAGATGTATAATGTCCCAACATGTGCGGAAGAAGTGGCCATTGTAACCATCCGGACCTGACGCACTGGTTGGACTTAAATTCCACACTGCCTCCTTTATTTCATTCGCAGTTGGCATTTGCAGCAACATGCAATTATTCTCAGATTTCACAATTGAGGGGATGTGGTTTATAAAGTCAAGAACCCCAGCAACTTCTTCGTGTTCAAATAGTTTCTGATAATATGAGACTGCTTCAGCTCCCAGTGCTGCGTTGTCCTGTAAAAGAACGCTTGCAGAATGGTGAAGATTGGAAATTTGCTGCCGTCTATGCTTGTCCTTAACAATGGCATGAAAGTATGCTGTATTGGCCTCTCCTTCAGAGACCCACCTTATTCTAGATTTCTGTGCCCAATAAGAGGTTTGTGCATGAGTGGCCTGTAGCAGTTTGGCCTGAGCCAGTGAGAGGGATGTACGATTTGCAGGCGAAGGATCCAAATCAAATTGGGTTTCTAGCCTTCGGTAATTAGCCTCAGCTTCCACAACATTGTTGAAGATGTTTCCATAGACATTTTTATTCCAATTTTGAAGATCTTTTTTCAATCTATTAAGCTTCATGTATAGTCCACGCATGCCACCGATCATAGGGTATTGAGCCCATTGTTGCTGAACATATGACTTAAAATCTGGATGACTTGCCCACGCATTGATGTAACGAAAAGGAACACGAACCCTTTCTGCTGTAGTTGTACATTTAAGTAACATAGGGGAGTGATCAGATGTGGCTCGAGATAGATGCTGTACCAAGATATTGGTGAATATTGTAGTAAAAGCTACAGTGCACAAATGTCTGTCAAGCCTGCGTCGAACTCTACCTTGCCCAGTTCCACGCGACCAAGTAAACGGTGATCCAACAAAGGGGAGATCTTGTAACCCACAGATATCTACACAGTGACTGAAATCCTCTAAATGTCGAATGGGTGGGGAAGAGCGACCATCATGCTCATCAAGTGAAAGATATGTGTTAAAATCCCCACTTAAAATCCATGGTAATGTGTTATTCTGAGAAAATAGAATTAGAGTCTCCCATAATTCCCGCCTTTCAGCAATTGTATGTTTACCATAGACAGCTGACCATGCTAAGGACTGCTACGTAGGGATGTGAACAAAGGACAAATGCGAGGTTTGAACTCCATGTTGTACATCTACAAATCTCAGAAGAGAAGCATTCCAGAATATCCAGATATTACCTTGACATGTTTCCAAAGCATTGGTAAAACCTAATTTCAACCGGTAAGAGGTGAGCTTTGAAGAGCGTTGTTTTGGTTCAATGAGAATAAGAAGATCAACTTTCGTCTGATGGAGCAATGTAATGAGACGCTGTAATGAGGTTCGTATCCCTCGTATATTCCACGTGAGCGCATTCATGGCAACGTTGATGAGGAGGAATGTCCCATACGAGAAGAACTTCTTGTCGTAACTGTAGAAGGCGGCCTGGGTGGCAACTCATGCTTACGACGACGCCGCCGTCTTGGTGCAACTGGCATAAATCCGTCATGTGACATATCAGCGGTACTGTGGTGTGAAGCATCAACGCAAGAAGAACTTTGTCTTCTTGCAGATAAACGGCTTTTTATCGCATCTAATGACTCCCGCATTTGTTGTAAAAATTGTGACCGTGAGGCCTTGTCTGCGTGCACTACCTGGGTCATTTGATCAGCATCTGAGTCCGAAACTTGATAAACGTCCGGTTCATCCGATGCAGCGTGTGCTGAATGATTTGGCTCTTCAAATAATCTGTGAATAGTAAACCCTTCATCAAAAGGATCTTGCTCCGGCAATATATCATCCACTGCATTGTGTGATGCAGGATGAGAGGATGTCTTTTGGGTCTCTGGCAATTCAACAGCAGTTTGTATCGGTGAGAATTGTTGTTGAGATGCATTGTTGGGGGCCAAAGCTTGACGCTGCGATGGTTCTGTGTCTGGTTCTGTGGTTTTGCGTAATAATGTGACGGAGGCTAGATCCAAGGTGGAGACTTTCGGCCCTTTCTTTGGTGTCCAACGTGTTTTAGGTTTTTGGTTCTTTGACGGCGGCGGGAGGACATAATCATTCTGGCCGCAATTTGACGCTGCATGTCCTAATCTACGGCAGTCCGTACAAAAAGAAGGAAGATCTTCATAGATTATCTGTTGTTGAATAATCTTTTGTTTCCCTTCCAAAAAAATTTTCTTGGGTAGATCCTTGGAAATATCGGCTTCTACGCATATTCTTGCCACCGAAGGTCGAAGACCATCAGCAGTAGCAACGTCAAGTTTGATCGGATGGCCGACTATACGTGCGATTTCAAAAAGTGCTGCCTTTTGTTGGTAATGTATTGGCAAGCCTGGCAGTGCAATCCAGATCGGTACAATCGGGGCATCTGCGGACGGATCAAAATCAATGGTCCACTTAGTCACGCGCATAGAACAGCCCGCAATAGTCCATGTTCTCCGGTAGAAGCAACGGATATAGTCAGGTTCATGGAGAAAATTCATCAATATATGAGATTGATCTAAAAGTGTAATCTTGACATCAGATTTGAATCCAATACGCTCAAATACATCACGTATGATCTTCAATGGAGGCCGTCCAAACCAAAAGGTGCCGACAAGAGTAAACCAGAAAGGAGCGGCGAGAGAATCAATTTCATCATCCGTAAAAGAAAGAAGTGGATGACCTTTGTGCTTGGATATGGTTTTAGGGTTGATGGTTGCAGCAGAGGTTGCAGCGGAGGATGCGGCCACTACAGCCGCGAAGGTGCGATCGCCGGCGATACCTGGAGAAGACAACGCCATTTTTGAATATATATATATTAGGCCAATATATATATAAAACTAAAATATATATATATATATATATATATATATGTGTGTGTGTGTGTGTGTGTGTGTGTGTGTCGAAATATGTATATATATATTACATATGTGTATTTGCTCACACTTTAAAATAAGATATAAATCTCAAAAATACATGTTATGGCCGAAAATACTATGTGTATGTATATGTGTAACCGTATGTGTGTGTGTGTATATATATACTTTTTATACTCGAGCCTATATACATATGCATATTATGTACTTGCATTTATATTTTACTTTTCATATTCAAGCATATATATATATATATACACTCATTATATACACGTATATATATACACATACATAATATATACCCCCACATATACACTTTTCATTTACACGCATATATATACATATACCTACTATATACACACACATGCATATATGTACTCTTCATATACATGCATACATACAAAAATACTAATACATACATACATATACAACATCAAAGTTAGATTTGTACATATTCATGAAGGAAAATCTTGAACATACTACATGATGATCCATCTTTAATATAAACATATATACTAAACATTTTTTAAAATCATGTAGTATTTAGTAAGAATACTTACCTTTGTGAGTCTTAAAATGAACAAGATATGCTAGAGCCTCCTTCACCTCCACCTAGGGGTTCGGCCGAAGCAATAGAAAGGAAAGATGAAGAAATCAAGTTCATGCATGGAGCTTGGATGGTGACTTAAAAAGAAGAATCTTTGGGAAATTCTTAACTTTAGCTTGATTGAACTTGGATGGTTGCAAATATTTGATTCTTTGCCTTGACGTCAGAGATTTCTTCTCCTTCAAAGGTCCTAGAAGGCAAGGGTTGAAGGGTTTAGCTAGGGGTAGAATGATTTCTTGAAGCTTAGAGGTTTAAAGAAACATGCATCCAAAACCTTACCTTCTTGTTGTAGGTAGGCTCTTAGACTTGGGTTCTTGTTCTTGCTCCTTGGAACCTTGGAGAAGAGCATTGCTTCCTCTATAAAATGGGGTACACGGTTAAGGGGAAAGAAATTGGAGTGATTGTGCGTTTGGAGAAGAAGAAGAATTGGTGAAGTATCTAGAGAGTAGTTTTCATGGTGGACGGGAAAAATCTTGTTTGAAGTTGTCTTCCTTCCACCTTAATTGTTGCTGTCGAAATTGGAAGTGGCAAGGGAGCGATGATGGAGTGTTGTTTGGGTGGAGAGATGATGGAAAGTGATGGGTAGTATTAGAGAAAAATGGTCAAAGGTATTTAAGAATCTTGATATTTCTTTTTGGAAGGCTTTTGGTCCTTCCCATAGGGGTAGGCCAGCGGTGGGGGATTTTTGGGAGGGTGTTGTCAGGTGTGGCCTTGGAGAAGTGGAAAGAAAAGATATTATAAGAAGAATAAAGGCTAGATTGAAAGAATCAAGGTTCTTGTACGTGGGGAGGAAAGAAGGTGGTGGAAAATGTTGTATTATTTGTGTGTTAGGAATAGTGGTGTAAGAAAAGTATTACTAGTTGGTGTAAAGGTGAGGGGAGGTCCATTAAGGGGGGCGGCAGCTAGGGAACATAAGAAAAATTATGGGTGGAGTTTGGTTGTGCAGTATCATTATCGTATCGAGCATTTTTATTTGGTTTAGTTTTATATCTACTGACTTAAGTTAATATTCACGACTTTACTTAAGTCGTATTGTATGTCTGAATCATTCGTTATCTAGTCCTGTCAAGTCCCGATATATCTATTAACTTATCGTCCGGTTATCTTTCCGAGCGTTTCTAACCCCGGTATGTATAATGGCGATTGTTTGTATCCATCCTAAATGAAATTTTAATTCCATCAAAATTTTATCGACACCGCATTTACGCTCTATTTTCCATCATTTTATTTCATTTTCCAATGACCCAAAAACACGGGTTGTAACATTCTCCCCTCCTTACAAAAAGTTTCGTCCTCGAAACTTTAGGTTGTATTGATTTTACACTTAAAGATTTAAACACTTAATCTCTAGCGTCATTTCTTAATCGCCTATAATTCAACATAGTATTTGCCGTCTTATGATAAAATTTCCTTAATTTACTCTTATCGTATACCTCTATTAATCCGCTTAAGTATTCTACAACCTCATATTTTGCACGTTATACTAACTCTTATACTTACCAAATTCAACCACTGACTCTGATCCGCTAAACCATATCAATTCTAATCTAGTCATGCTTACTCAGGTTCAACTTACGCACACTGATCCGACCCAGATAATCTGACGTTCTTCAGAATTCATAATTTAACTCTCGATATGACATTACTCATTATATCCTTATTTCCATTTATATAATCATACTCTTATCGCTATGAATTTACATCCTTAATACGACTAATATCTTCGACCTACTCTGAAATTTCTAATTTCATTCTTAATCCTACTCGTACTATTTGTGCAATGTATTTACGAACCTTAACCGTCATATTTCTTATAATCACTGCTTATAGTTATACTACATATCATATCTTAATCAGTTTACGAAATTCCATCACTGTCTCCAAATATTATCCCAAATAGAGCTGAACTTAAAATTATGGACATTGTAGTTTATAACTTACTATGTTACTAACAGGAAAATAGAATTGAGGTATCCTAGTAACTTGTCATGTATAAATATCAGAAATCCTAAGCGACCTACATATACCTTCGGTTTCTCATATCTTTCTAATACCGTTCTATTTCTCTCATACTAAGGTTGTAGTTTTCGTCTAAGATCGTTCCTTACGTCTATGATCATTTCTTAAATTCTAAGATCACTGCTTATTTCTAAATCATAAATAGTATATATAACCGTCGTTTATGACTAAATCAATACTTACATTTAGATTGTCGTCTGATGCTTAGATCAACTTTTAATCAAAATAATCACTTATATCTAAGATTGCGACTTAAGCTCAGGATCATTGTTTAATTTAATATCCTTCAACTTAAATTTATATTGGTATCATAGCTTAATAATTTCAGCCTCTAATCCTAATCCGATTAAACCTTATATTATGTCCACTCCTACTCATTCATGCTTACGGTATTCAGCTTACTTCACCCTTGTCTAAGATCATTTCTTATATCTATGATCATCTCTTAAATCCTAAGATCACTGCTTAAATTCATGTTGTTGTTTACTTATGAGTCCGCAGTGGATCTGGAGCCTTTGTTCTGATACCACCTGTAGCGCCCCGCCCAAAACCAGGGTTCTGACCTGGTGCACCCGCCGTACTCTACCTCGTAAAGTACCAGGCGTCGATACTATACATGTACATGTCGACATGAATAATGGATCGATCAGCGGAAGCATCATAACATAAAAAAATCATAATCGACGTGTAATGCATTACTTCATAATCCGTACAAGTCATGATATACCGTATGCTGAAATCTTCTGAAATACATCATAGATCGTGACCAAACGCCTTCAAAGGAATCTCTCGGTATATCTAGCATGTCCTCAACAAGTCTGTATAGTGACATCTGTTATCTAGAAAGTGATAAATGAGGCAAGTATGAGCGATAGCCACCGAATTTTAATCGCTCAGCAAGTAGTCTTACTGGATACGACATGTGGATCATACATGGGGAGACGGGGTGTCAAAACATAATAACCACATATATCAAATAGATAATAACATCTCCATTTTTAAACAAGTAAAATAACTTGGTATAAATGTAAACTAGAAGTTGGTAGAGAAAGAAACATAGTGATTGTCTTTTCGTATATACTCAGCGTTAAACATCTCTACCATAGTTCATACATCATCAACAGATAGTGACAGACAAGTAGCACTGCACATACCGTAAAATGACCTCCAGACTTAACTAAAATCCCTAGATACTAGTCTTATGATCCCTTTAACTAATGTGTGACTCTCTTAACTCTATCCATCACAGCTTACTTCTACTACAGCATTGCAGGAATCCAGGTGGACATAGATGTGTAGTGAGTCATGATTATAATGTAAAACATAGCTGCCTTTTTAAAATCATGCAATAACATGTCAAAACTTCCATTGTCATACTTTTCGAACTTATGTGATGGCCATTGAAATGTAAGAACAATACCTAGCGACGTCCGGAATGATTCTTCCGTAAAGTTACGTATACAGTAATTCGTACATCACTCGAATAGGTAACTTTACGTTGACGCGCCAGCCATGAACCCAAGCTCTTCACAAGCTGTTCAAGACGCAACACAAAACGAGTTCGGTAGCCATGTTCTTTACATGGTATTCACCCGACTCATCGTACATAAAAGGGTTCGACAGCCAAGCTCTTCACAAGGTACAACCCGATACCCAACATGTAATGTAAGGTTCAAGAGCCAGGTTCATCACAAGGTATTCACATGAACCTTACATCTGTCGCATTAAGAAACTTCCGTCTCGTAGATATAGCTCCTTACATTTCCATACTCTTCATACATGTCATACAATCGTGTCATAAATCATGTCATAAACATGATCTGAAACATTGTCTTTTCCTTGAAACATACTTTTCATTCATATGCATATGAACTTTAAAATCATGTAACGTAAAACATAACTTTTCAAACCTTGGTTTCATGCAACGTGAGACTCGGTCGTATAAGGGTATCTTGGTCACACTACATCCTTTCCTCATGCATCAATTGCTTAAATACAGTCTACTTATCATACTTAAGAAATACACATCAATACAATCTACTTATCATGACTTAAAGAAATACCATAAGCATACCTCCTCAGCATCAAATCTTCCCATGAACTTCATAATTCATAGTTTCAGTACTTAGAACATGTACTTCCCATTTTCTTTGGAATACCATCTAGAAATTTCATAGCTTAGATCTTAAATTGCACATAAGAATCCATAACACATAGGAGTACATTTAATATGAAATATAATCATTTTACATCAAAACATTGTATTCCAACATATATAATTCTATGTACGTACAATATATACTTTCATAATTCATAACTTAAGTACCTAGGACATAAACTTCCTATTTCCCTTAACATACCATGTAGGAATTTCATAACTTATAACTTAACTTGCACATAATAATCTATAACACATAAGAATACAATCAACCTGAAATAAAATCCTTAATATCATAACAACGTATTTGAACATATATATGTATACTAGTATGTATAATACATACTTCTATACATGTGAATATTCTTTAAATGTATTGGTACAAGTAAATCATATATTATCATATCTCATAAATAAACACATAAATCATAATAAGGTTACATAAACAAAATAAAGTCATTTTAGCAAAAAGAACCATAATGGCCGAATAAATAAGGTGTATGCATATCTATACTCATTTTGTGATATATAGTATATAATATCCAAACTTATTCATTTTCATGTTTTAACATATATATTATACATATATATATATATATACATAAAACCCATAAAGTAGTATTTTAACCTTAAAATGGCCTTAAGGCCGAATTGTGTATATTGTATATACATATATATATAATTTCCGTATATATATATATATATATATATATATATATATATATATATCTTTATATATATATATATACACCTAAAAACAGTGAGGTATGGATATACACATAAACTTATTCATTTTTAAGTTTTGAACATGTATATTAAACATATACATATATACATATATCATGTCTTAAATCCTTTGGATGTACTTTTCTTGAAAATAAAGTCATTAGGCCAAAATACTTAAATGGCCGAAAATACATATATACACCATATATATATATATTTTTCTCAATAATACACATATAGGTATAAATATATCATATCTTAAGTCATGTAAATATACTTTTCACAACAACTAAGTTATTAGACCAAAAATATATATAAAACTGAAATTTATATATATGTGTGTCGAAATATGTATATATATATTATATACGTATGTTTTCCTCAATAATACACATATATGGGTAAATATATCATATCTTAAGTCATGTAAATATACATTTCACAACAACTAAGTTATTAGACCAAAAATATATATAAAACTGAAATTTATATATATATGTGTCGAAATATGTATATATATATATATTATATATGTATATTTTCCTCAATAATACACATATATGGGTAAATATATCATATCTTAAGTCATGTAAATATACTTTTCACAACAACTAAGTTATTAGGCCAATATATATATAAAACTAAAATTTATATATATATATATGTGTCGAAATATGTATATATACATTATATACGTATATTTTCCTCAGTCTCACACATATATGGGTAAATATATCATATCTTAAGTCATGCAAATATACATTTCACAACAACTAAGTTATTAGACCAAAAATATATATAAAACTGAAATTTATATATATATATATATATATGTCGAAATATGTATATATATATATTTTATATATGTATATTTTCCTCAATAATACACATATATGGGTAAATATATCATATCTTAAGTCATGTAAATATACTTTTCACAACAACTAAGTTATTAGGCCAATATATATATAAAACTAAAATTTATATATATGTGTGTCGAAATATGTATATATATATTATATATGTGTATTTGCTCACACTTTAAAATAAGATATAAATCTCAAAAATACATGTTATGGCCGAAAATACTATGTGTATGTATATGTGTAACCGTATGTGTGTGTGTATATATATACTTTTTATACTCAAGCCTATATACATATGCATATTATGTACTTGCATTTATATTTTACTTTTCATATTCAAGCATATATATATATACACACTCATTATATACACGTATATATATACACATACATAATATATACCCACACATATACACTTTTCATTTACACGCATATATATACATATACATACTATATACACACACACGCGCATATATGTACTCTTCATATACATGCATACATACAAAAATACTAGTACATACATACATATACAACATCAAAGTTAGATTTGTACATATTCATGAAGGAAAATCTTGAACATACTACATGATGATCCATCTTTAATATAAACATATATACTAAACATTTTTTAAAATCATGTAGTATTTAGTAAGAATACTTACCTTTGTGAGTCTTAAAATGAACAAGATATGCTAGAGCCTCCTTCACCTCCACCTAGGGGTTCGGCCGAAGCAATAGAAAGGAAAGATGAAGAAATCAAGTTCATGCATGGAGCTTGGATGGTGACTTAAAAAGAAGAATCTTTGGGAAATTCTTACCTTTAGCTTGATTGAACTTGGATGGTTGCAAATATTTGATTCTTTGCCTTGATGTAAGAGATTTCTTCTCCTTCAAAGGTCCTAGAAGGCACGGGTTGAAGGTTTTAGCTAGGGGTAGAATGATTTCTTGAAGCTTAGATGTTTAAAGAAATATGCATTTAAAACCTTACCTTCTTGTTGTAGGTATGCTCTTAGACTTGGGTTCTTGTTCTTGCTCCTTGGAACCTTGGAGAAGAGCATTGCTTCCTTTATAAAATGGGGTACACGGTTAAGGGGAAAGAAATTGGAGTGATTGTGCATTTGGAGAAGAAGAAGAATTGGTGAAGTATCTAGAGAGTAGTTTTCATGGTGGATGGGAAAAATCTTGTTTGAAGTTGTCTTCCTTCCTCCTTAATTGTTGCTGCTGAAATTGGAAGTGGCAGGGGAGCGATGATGTAGTGTTGTTTGGGTGGAGAGATGATGGAAAGTGATGGGTAGTATTAGAGAAAAGTGGTCAAAGGTATTTAAGAATCTTGATATTTCTTTTTGGAAGGCTTTTGGTCCTTCCCATAGGGGTAGGCCAGCGGTGGGGGATTTTTGGGAGGGTGTTGTCAGGTGTGGCCTTGGAGAAGTGGAAAGAAAAGATAATATAAGAAGAATAAAGGCTAGATTGAAAGAATCAAGGTTCTTGTACGTGGGGAGGAAAGAAGGTGGTGGAAAAAGTAGTATTATTTGTGTGTTGGGAATAGTGGTGTAAGAAAAGTATTACTAGTTGGTGTAAAGGTGAGGGGCGGTCCATTAAGGGGGGCGGCAGCTAGGGAACATAAAAAAAATTATGGGTGGAGTTTGGTTGTGCAGTATCATTATCGTATCGAGCATTTTTATTTGGTTTAGTTTTATATCTACTGACTTAAGTTAATATCCACGACTTTACTTAAGTCGTATTGTATGTCTGAATCATTCGTTATCTAGTCTCGTCAAGTCCCGATATATCTATTAACTTATCATTCGGTTATCTTTCTGCGCGTTTCTAACCCCGGTATGTATAATGGCGATTGTTCGTATCCATCCTAAATGAAATTTTAATTCCATCAAAATTTTATCGACACCGCATTTACGCTCTATTTTCCATCATTTTATTTCATTTTCCAATGACCCAGAAACGCGGGTTGTAACATGTGTGGTGCCTTCTTCAATATCATCAATCTTATGTGGCATATCCTCCACCAATTGAAGTGCCAAATAAGCTCCACCTTGGCTCCAACAAGATGTAGTAGGTGTGTGTATAAAGGCTACACATGTGCTGAAATTTTATTTTGGCAAGCTTTGCCAAATAATACACAATATTTACACATATATGGTAAATAATATTCAGCCCTATTTTGAATTTTCTAGAACACTTTAACGTGTCTTGAATGTGTAAAATGTGTCTAGATATATGTTACATCTATGCCTCAAAACGTACCATGTGTTTATGTTCGTAGAAAATCGAATTTTTAACTTTCGTCGATTACACGATTTTTCTCCGATTAATTTCAAACTTCTTGCACATGTAATATATATTATGTTACACATAATATACATAAAATAAAGTGTATATTCAGCTCAAATGGCTAAGGTAAGAACGCCCATGTGTGGAAGAGAATATTGAATTTGAATTCTCTACAAATTTAGCCTAAATTGTGGGTGACTTGTGTCTGCCAACATGGTATGATTCAGTACCTGATTTTAATATGTGAGCCACGAAAGTTTTGAGCATTTTTGATATATATGGGCTGGCCATCTTTATATGGCAAGTACGTGACATGTGGGTCAAGTTGTGGTAGTCACCCGATACGACAATTTTTCGGTTTATGACCTTGTAACATGTCGTTATAGTTTTGACATCACCATGACCTATATCATATTATATAAGACCTTAATATACTCATAAATATGAGGTATATATAATGGTGTGACGTCGACGTACATTTATGATATATGCAACATGTTGGTGGTACATTGGATTATAAGTATATAGTGTCTTTTAAAAAAATATGGATATATATTATATATATATGGCGTGTGAATTAAAGGGGATGAGGAGACTTTCCATTTCCAATTTATTGCCATATAGCTCTCTCCAAATATGTCTTCTTTTAATGAACTAGTTAGTTCATTAACTTAAGCATTTCACTTAACAAACTAGTTTAGTTCATTAATTATGGCACCTGAAAATAGTACACAACAAATGTTTGTCATATGATATAAGAATTAATGCTTCATGGCTCGTTAGTATGGCAATAATATATATAAGCATGTGAAGCATTTTTATCACATAAGCGTGTCAAGTAACAATTATTCATGCATTTCATAAATACGTAACATTTAAATCATGCATTTGTAAATCACTCAAATCCTTTTTCTCAACAAATCTCACATCTCTCACCGTGTAAATAGTGTCTCCAAATCTTAAGCGCAAAGACAACTTCTGCTAACTCCAGGTCATGGGTGGGGTAATTCTGCTCATAGGGTTTCAACTGTCTCGATGCATACGCAATGATCCATTCTTCTTGTGTCAACTTATAACCTACAAGAAAAGGGTCAGCGCGCATATGCGTTTTAAGGAAGTTACGAAAGTATTAGTTGTGTATTTGTTTGCCTACCCCATTCTTAGAAGCGTCACTATACACCACGAATCCTTCTCCAGGATTGGTTGTGCTGATACCGATGCTAATGTCAATATCTTCTTAAGCTCGGTGAAGCTCTGCTCGCTGTCAGAAGTCAAATCATATCGTGTCTTCTTCTGTGTCAATCGATGAGTGGTACTGCAATCCGTGAAAATCCTTCAGTAAACTTCCGATAATAACCTGCTAGTCCCAAGAAGCTCTTGATCTCGGTCATATTTATCGGTCTCGGCTATTCTCTAATAGCCTCAATCTTCTTCTGGTCCACTGAAATACCATCTTTGGACACAACATGACCGAGAAATGCAACACTACATAGCCAAAACTTCCACTTGCTGAACTTAGCATGCAACTGCTTCTCTCTCAGTACATTCAGTGCCTCCTCAAATGTTCTGTATGGGTCTCCTCATCCGGTGAATATATCAGAATATCATCGATGAAGACATCCATAAACTTATCCAACTAATCTCGAAACAATGTGTTCATCATTTCTATAAATGATGTCGGAGCGTTAGTCAAACCAAACGGCGTTACCAAGAACTCATAATGTCTATATCTCGTACGAAAAACAATCTTAGCAACATCCTCTGACTTGATCTTCGATTGGTGATATCTAGAGCAAAGATCAATCTTGCTGAACGCTTTAGCAACCTGTACAAAAGGTTATGTTCATATTCATAAACACATTTATGTGTTCGTTATTAAAGTGTTAAATTTACTTGCTCTCAACTGATCGAAAAGGTCGTCGATCATAGGCAATGGATATCGATTCTTGATGGTGACCTTATTCAGCTCTTGATAGTCGATGCAGAGTCTCATACTAACATCCTTCCTCTTAACGAACAAAACTAGAACTCCTCAAGGTGATACACTAGGCTGTACGAATTTCTTCTCAATGAACTGCTATAACTGTGCCTTCAACTCATTAAGCTATTCTGGTGCCATTAGATATGGCACTTTCGATATCGGATCAGCTCCCTGAATGACATTAATTTCAAATGCAATCTCCCTGTCCGGAGGTAACCCTGGCAAGTCATCTGGAAATACATCTGCAAACTCTCTGACTGTAGGAATACTGTCAATCGATGTCGTCTATGACTCATCACTGAGAGCATACATGAGAAATCCTTCACCGCCCTTCTTCAATGCTTGAAACGCCTTTGCCGCTGTCAGATAGATATTCTACGGCATCTTCTTCAACTTAGAGTTTCCTTGATAGATTACTTCTTCTTGTGTCGGATCCTTAATCATCACACACTTACCACAACAGCCGATGTAGTCATGGTGCTTGAACAGCCAATCCATACCTAAGATAATGCAAAAGTCCCCAATCTAGATCGTATTCAGGGTATCCTCGAACTACTATTCCTCCATCTTGATTTCAAAATCCTTGTACAGATGGTGGGAAATGATTACTTGATCACCAGCTGTCTGAACATGATAGGGCATATCTAACCATGTCAGACAGCTTCCAAGGTTCTTCGAGAACCTCTTTGACACAAAGGAGCGGTTTGCACCACTATCAAACAATACGTTGCCAGGTACGTTGTTTACTAATATAGCACCTGAGACAATTTATAATTCAAGCAGGGAGTTCTAAACATATATAGGAAATACTACTTAAATCACGTAATTAAATTTACCTGTCACTAAATCAGGGGCGTCCTCAACCTCGGCATCAAACATAATGTGAAATCGGACATTGTTCTGTGGACCACCTCTCTACGGCTACACATTCCTCTACTATCCATCCCTCGGCACTGGACAGTCCTTCATCATATGACCGGTCTTACCGCATCTGAAACAAGCACCAGTCGCCAGTCGACACTCTTTGGTGTGCAACTTCTGGCAAGTAGGCAACGGGGAAAAGCTGGCTGAGGTCTAACCTTATAATGTTGTGGCTGCTGTGGACACTGAAACTGTGGCTGCAGGGCCAGCTGAAATTGCTGTGGCCGCTGTGGTTGTTGTCACGGCTGAGGTCTTCCGCTGAATCCCCTCTGTACTTTAGTCCACAGTCCGGACTGATCATCTCTAACCTCTCAGTGCCTCTTGCCCTTCATCAATGCATCTCTCCTCAGAATATCGCACTCTATACGATAGCACATATCCAGTAACTCTCCAAAATCCTTTGAATTTGCATTCACGATCCAAGTGCAGATACGAGAATGTAAACCCATCTCAAACTTAATCATTTTTAGCTGCACATCCCCATAATAGCTGGTATGATCTCCCCAACACGGTGAACTGATTAGCGTAATCTGCCACGGTCATCCCTGGCACCTGTACCAACGACTCGAACATCCCTATCTTCTGCAAAGTGACTGGGGGTGGAACATAGAAATTACAGAACTCCCTCAGAAATCGCTCCCAAGTAACTAGCATTGGCAGATGCTGTAAACTCGTATTCCATCACTGGTCAGCCTCCCTAATCAGAAAAGGTCAGAAAACCTGATCTTTCATCTCGTCAGGCATATGAATCAAATCAAAATTATTATGTACCTCCTTTTGTCATTTCTCGGCTATATCTGGATCAGATCCGCCCTCGAAATTAGGTACCCGGGCCGTCTTTAGCTCTCCATAAAAGAAATGGATGCCCTACTGCGGGGGTGGTGGCAGCGGTGGCGGTGGCGCTGCAGCATGATTATTATGACCGTTATTCCCAACGGCCTGTCCAATTTGTACTAGAGCCTGAAGTACAGCGTGATGAAAATCCCCCTGATACTAATGCTGTTGAGGTGGGGGTATAGAATCAGCATAAGGTGGTACTTGCTCTGTCGGCGAAGGTGCCTGTAGCCTTGCGTAGGAGGAGGTAACTATGCCAGTCTATCAGCACGCGGTCTGTCTTTCGGTCGTGAAGGCATCCTATTAGAGGCACTTTATATCAATAGAACAATTACAAATGCTTAATGAAAATTTTATTCAAGTCATTTTCCATATTCTTAGACAATATTTCTAATTATTAGGATTTTCACTATATCCATCTATTCTTAATAAAGTAAGGTTATTTTGTACGTTAACCCTAATCCATTCTAGTCAACTTAGTCTAAGGTTGAACTCTCAGTCTAAAATCATTACTGAAGTTTTAAAATCGTCACTTAAATTCTAAGTGTTAACTTTACTGTTTCTGCTTTGGATCTAGAGCCTTTGCTCTGATGCCACCTGTAGCGCCCCTCTCGGATCTAGGGTTTCGGCATGGTACACCCACTGTACTCTACCACAAGAAGTACAAGGCGTCGATACTATACATGTGTATGTCGACATGAATTGTAAATCGAGAGAGCAGAAGCAAAATAAAGATAAACATACGACATGCATAATAATATAAATCGTCATAAGTGCATACAAATCATAATGTATAATGTCCCAAAATAATCTAAGTACATCACGATCAAAACCCAAACTGTCCAGTACATAACTCCAACATGCAACTCTGCTCACGGATACTCTAGCCGGAGTCCTTCCTTAATAAACAAGCCGTTAGGGCCCCTGTTCTCTGCAATGTGATAAGGCAAGTAATGAGTGCTACCACTAATTACACAGCAAGTAATCTGTCTAGATACGTCACGTGGATCATGTGTGAGAGACGGAGTAATAAAGTGCTGATACATAAATAAAGAATACAACATTTTACGTCTCCAAATTAAATAAGTAAAGTGCATAACATAAAGGTAAATAAACAATGCGTAACACATATATCTCTATCACGTCACATTCTAGGTTATTGAATCCCTAGAAAACGCCAGTAACATTGACTCCATACTTAGAATCTCAATCAAGGTCTAAGATATCATCATACTTATTCTCATTATCTAGATGCATCAATTCCTTGTACGGGTTATATAAATGCGATAATACTAAGATGCGATGTCGGTTAAAACCCTGTCATAAACCTTTTATAATGATGAACAATAAATCAAACCGATGTCATAAACTGTCCATACACAGAAAAATCTGATCGATGCCATAAATTGTCCGTACATAGTAAAAATCAAAAAGGTGTCATAAACTATCCGTACACAATGAAATAACACCGAAGTCATGAATTTTCCATGCACAGTAAAAATCAGAATGGTGTCATAAACTGTCCGTACACTGTAAAATAACACCAAAGTCATGAACTCTCCGTACATAGTAAAAATCAAAAGGGTGTCACAAACTGTTTGTACACAGTAAAATAACACCGAAGCCATGAACAGTTAAAAACATTTGGTATAATGCAACATGTATGCACATGCTTCCATTTCCATCCCACATAACATATATAAATACTCCAATAATTCTCATATCATCATATCCTTAAACCCATATATATATAGGTACCTAATCCAATATTTAAGTCATGATAATCACTATCTTCCCCTTCTCTTCTAATAGGATTAGATCACCGCTGATATGCATCTAAAATCATAATTGCAAAATCATACACATATACCTAGACCGCTCTTGGATGCATCATTGTAGATCACAAATTCTTTAGTGCCTGAAGGTTGTGTGAGCATTATGATGTGGTTAATCTTCTCTTCAGTTCACAGAAACTCCTCTCACATTCCGCATTCCATTCGAATTTTGTTTTCTTATGGGTGAATCGGCTCAGTGGCACTGTGATAGCTGAGAAGCCCTCAACAAACTTCACGTAGTATCCGACTAGTCCAAGAAAACTCTGTACTTCTATCACATTTTTCGGTCTGTGCCATTCCATGATAGCTTCAATCATCTTTGGATCTACAGAAATTCCCTCTTCTGACAGAATGTGTCCCCAAAATGTTACGCTTCTCATCCAGAATTCACATATATTGAATTTTGCATACAGCTTCTTTTGCCTGAGGATCTCTAAAACTATCCTTAGATGTTTAGCATATCTCTCCTCATTGGGTGAATATATCAGTATGTCATCAATGAATGAACCTATCCAGCTGCTGCCCATATCTGTTACGAAAAGCTGTCTTTGCTACGTCTTCTGCCCGATTTCTCAGTTTATGGTATCCTGATCAGAGATCGATCTTTGAGAAAACTTTTGCACCCTGTAAAGATCTAATGGATCAAGCTTAGACAACTTTGGGGTATTCTTCATGAAAACATCAACTAAACACTACCTTTAGCTGGTCAAACAGATATTCTATTCTGCGAAGCGAGTACTAATTCTTGATGGTGATTTTGTTGAGCCCCTGGTAGTCGATAGAGAGTCTCATACTTCCATTTTTCTTTTTTACAAACAACAACGGAGCTCCCCATAATGAGACACTGAGTCGAACGAACTTCCAATCTTGTAACTCCGACAGCTGCTCCTTCAGTTCCTTTAGCTCAGTTGGAGCCATCTTATATGATGTCTTCGATATCGGCTCAACACCTGGTAGTAGATTAATCTCGAATCCACCTCTCGACTAGGTGGTAGTCCTGGAAATTTGTCAAGAAACACGTCTTTATACTCATTGACCACCAGTATCAAATCAGTCGAGGGTTCTTCCTGGTCTGCGCCCATGTCATACACGAAAAGCCCTGGCCACCTTTCCTCAATGCTATGTACGTCTATGCTGCTATCAAGTAAATCTTCTTGGGCGCCTTCTTCAACTTGGAGTTCCCTTAAAATATCAGCTCTTTCTGACTGGGGTCCCTGATAATCACCTGCTTCTGGCGGTAGTCGATGTTAGCGTGATATTTTTCTTACCAATCCATCTTCATAATGATATTAAAATCACTCATTTTTATCTGGATGAGCATTGCTGTGAGCATCTGATCCTCGATCTCCAGCTCATATCCCTCATATTGATAATGGGATATGATCACCTGATGTCCCACCGCTAACACTCGGTAAGGAGTCTTCAGCCATTCGGGACATTTGTCTAGGTTCTTTACAAACCTCTTAGCAACAAAAGAGTGGCTTACGCCACCATCAAACAACACATTCGCTAAAACCCTATTCACTAGGAGAGTACCTAACATGTATGGGGTTACCAGGGATAATGCAAACGAAATTGACATAATCAAAACTTAATGCGTTTAAACTTAAATTGTACATGTCACGACGTCATTCTACTCCTCAACATGAGTAGCAGTCATCACGTGGCCATAGGCATTCGTTCTAGGCTTACCCCTCAGCTGGGGTCCTGTGTTCTGCGAAGGCACCTGCTATTGGGAAGTACACTCTTTGGCATAATGGCCCACCTTGCCGCATCTATAGCAGAGGTTGGTCTTCTTCTAGCACTCTCCAAAATATGCTCGACCGCATGTCGAACGCTGGGGTGCGGCCTAATAACTGCTTCTAAGTGGCTGCTGAAGTCGCTGCGGTTTTGATGGCCTCCTAATATGCCCACATCGGGGAACCTTGGCCCAACGTTTGGGTCGTCCACTGCTTCTCTCATCACGGGCCCTCTTGTCCATATCCTCCATTACCTTGCGACCAACCATCCTCCAAAATTCCTAGCGTGTGCATTCACTATGCCCGAGCGAATACGAGAGACCAAACCAGTCTCAAACTTGGGCATTTTCAAACGAGTATTAGCCATGGTCGATGGCACGAATCTTCCTAGTGAGTTAAATTGGTCTGCATACTCGGCTACCGACAAACTACCCTGTCTCAGAGCCTCGAAACTTCCATCTTCTGCAGTACTGAGGTGGCTGGAACATAGTACTTCCTGAACTCCTCTCTGAACTGGGTCCATGTCACTGGCTGCGGCAAGCTCAACACTGTGCCATTCCACCATTAGTCTGCCTCACCAATCAAGAATGGTGTGATCATATCCACCTTGATCTCCTCAGGCACCTAAATCAATCTAAAATTATTCTCCACCTCTCTTAACCAGCACTCAGCCTCGTTCGAGTCCGAGCTCCCTCCGAAGATAGGAACGTGGACCCTCCTCAGCTTCCTGTAGAAGAAACAAATGCCCTGCTGCGATGGCGAAGGCGGCGGTGGCTGATGCTATTGCGCCACTGTCTGGCTGATCACTATCAATGCTCTTATCAGTGCATGGGGTAGCATTCCCTAAGTCGACTACACACCATCATTGTTCCCTCCGTTTCCATTGTTATTGCGACGTGGAGGCATATCTCTAAAAAAAATTTATTTTTGTTTCATTCAATAAGGCAAGGACAATTTGGAAATTTTCTCTAACCATACCTGGGGGGTCATGCCAAGGTCTTGAATATGAAAAACGATGAATAATTAAATTCTAAAACAATGCCTTGTACCCCTTACCCAATCATTTCTTATTCTAAGATTGATATCTTATTCTACTATCATTCCTTAAATCTACGTTCATCACCTATATTTAAGATCATTGCTTAATTTCGAATATCGTTACTTAAATATAAGATTGTCACTTGATTCTAAGTTTCCGAGATGGATCTGGAGCCTTGGCTCTGATACCATATGTATTGCCTTGTCCCAAACCCTAACATTGGAAATGGTACACCCGTCCTAGTCTACTATAAGAACTACAATGTGTCGACACAAATCACATATACGTCGCTAAAATGACATATGGTAAGATCGAAAAAACATAACAAATTTGAAACTTCGTCACATAAATATAAAACCAAAGAAATAATAAAGTTAAAGGCTGACAAGGCCCATACAAAGTCATCAACAGAATAAATTCAACTAGACAGTACTCTACAATCCCCACAACAACAACAACAATCATACCCAGTATATCCCAATGATAGCAAAAGCTATCGCTAGGGTCTAGGGAGGATAAGAGGCAGGCAAAGAATACCTCCATCGCAAGGGATAGAGCGTTTGCTTCCAATGAGACCCCCGGCTCTATATGTATCTGCATAGATAGTACAATAATAGGAATATGTACTAGAGAATGGATTTATTAAATATAAATCAAAAGCTTCCGATATTAAAATAATCAACAATGGATATGCATAAATGGTTGAAAGACAAAGACCAAAACAAAAAAGTGCAAGTCAACCTAATGTGTTGAGACTATCTAATCCTCTAAGTATGGTTTAAGGTGCCCCTATATCCTGTCTACCCTTCCTTAACCTTAATCCTCTGCCTCCATGAACTCCTATCATGGACCGTGTCCTCTCAGAGGTACTTCGATGCCAGTTTGGATCTTTCTTTACTCCTCTTCCCTTCTACAGTGAGGCTTTCAATTGCTCTGACAGACGCCGTTGTCTGTCTTCTCTTGATATGCCCAAGCCATCTCGGTCTTCCCTCTCTTATCTTATCTGCTATACTCTCTGTATGCCTCATTTTTTTTACTCTGTCTAGCCTTGTATGTCCACACATCCACCTCACCATCCTCATCTCTGCCACTTCCATCTTCTGCGATTGTGTCCTCTTGATGGCCCAGTAGTCTGTTCTATATAACATTTCTGGCCGCATTGTCATCCTATAAAATTTTCCCTTTAATTTAGTTGGACAATTATTTTCACACAGAACCCCTAAGGCCACACTCCACTTACACCAACCTACTTGAACTCGGTGTGCTACGTCACTTTCTATATCCCCATCTTGCTGTACAAATGATCCTAGGTACGTGAACTTACTTATCTTTGGGACCACTTACCCTCGATAGTAAGTTGGCTATTTTCATCGTCGGTTGTGCCGCTGAAGTCGCAGTGCAGATACTCAGTCTTAGAATGACTAATCCTTAGGCCGTTTCTCTCTAAAGCACCTCGTCACTCTTCTAGTCTCATACTCAGGTTATGTCTACTTTCCGTGATTAATACAATATCGTCAGCAAAAAGCATACACCATAGGACTGTCTTGTGGATCGGCTTTGACAACTCGTCTAGGACAATCCCCAAACATAACCAATAATAGAAGTCTCCAGAGTCTCTCTAAAAGATTATCGCATCCACACTTATGGCTCCTACTGAACCCACTCGGCGTCATCTTCAATGAAAATCATATCATACCCTGAATCTTATATAAAACAAAAACAACTAGTTATGAGCGAATATGTCGCCCGTAAGTACCTATATGAAAATACTATAAGATCATATGTGAGAGGATGGGGTAAAGATTAAATAAAATAAACAAAACATACTGCTCCTCGTTCGCAAATAAAGTTATAAAAATAAATGACAAAATCAATACAACGAGTCTCACTAAAATAAACATACCCAAGGTGACCAATATATTTTGCACGTTCCATCAGCTCATTTCTCAGTGCCACATTCCCATGATGCATGCCATCTTTTTATATCATGTCACACACAAGTAAATCAAGTGGATGATATGTTTCTTTCCAAAACATGATATACTAAAACCGTCTATCACCCCGACACCTGTGCCCGTGTTAGACACATCCTGCTGTTGTCGACACATGTGCCCATATTAGACCGATCAATCTCGGTACCCATGCCCATGTTAGACCTGGCATAGCGTCTAACACCCATGCCCATGTTAGAGACACATGCCATCCTCGACACCTGCGCCCATGTTAGACGAAGCATGTTGTCCTCGACACCTACACCCATATTAGACGTAGCCTGTCATCCTCGGCACCTACGTCCATGTTAGACGTAGCCTGCCATCCATCAATATCTGTTCCTATGTTAGGCACAGCCTGTCAAATACAATGCAATGCTCGTACTATGAATGCAAATTCGTAATCACACGTAATCCGATGCAACCATTGACACTCATAATCGTGTTTAAATTTTTTTCCAGACACTAACAGTCTTAAGACTATATTCAAAATATAACTTAATATACCAAAAATGCCGTTTGTCCGAGAATACTTAGGCCTCAATATGTGTGTGTGTGTGTGTGTGTATATATACTCCAAAATCGGTTCACATACTTTATTTATCTATAATTCCAATGATAACACTACGTATATATACCAAATAAAGTATGTGAACCGATTTTGGAGTAAATATATATATATATATATATATATATATATATAATGAAAAAAAATTTTATGTAAGTAATCTACCAAAAATAAAACAGAATTTATATTCAAATATTTCCAGAAAACAATTTCTAAAATATTAATTACAAACAATATATATATACAATGTAAAATTTTGAAAATAATTTTTTTTTAAAACCGTGTAATTTTATTATATAAACCCCTCACTTATGGCGGAGGAAAACCATAGTACAGCAAAGTGAGTCAATAAAGAGTACAGAAGCAAATGATTATCAACATCCAGGCTATATATGATATGCTGCATTAAAACCTTGCCGAGTAAAACCACCCTTGTGGATAAAACCCTGGCGAAGGAAAAAGCGTACATATTTATATACCTGGATTGTTAATATACGCTATTGTGTAATGAATTACTAAAAGTTGACCGTGTACGACCCCAACGTAATAAAAGAAGCCAAACATCAAGAGTATCTCTCAACCTTCTTGAATGGCCATCGATGTCGTGGAAATAAAGTGCAATGTCTGTGTATTGCCAATCCGCCCAATGATCAACAGTGCAGCCAACCAGTGTATATTCCGGATATTGGGACCAGGAACATATTATGAACACATCCAGTGTGCATACAAGAATCGCGATCCATGTGCTCGCCCACGCACCATGAAAAGAAGAGTTTGAGTAAATCATAAAGCCAGAACATAGAAAAATAAGAGAATTATGGGCATAGATCAAACCTGCACTGCCGGCACAAAACAAAGTGCCGGCAGAAATACGTGCAACAAGCCAACCCCTGTGTACAACAGGGTAAAGAGGACAACAGCATGCATGAGTCGTCGGAGAGAGATGATAGCGAGAGGAAACCTTGACACCAACAAGACGCCTCACAGCCACAAGCGAAGAGCATAAATGTATTGTTGCCAGACATACATGGTGCAAGTAAAACAGCGGCGTCAGTGTAGGAAAAATTCGAGAGTGAGACCATCTATGCGAAAGAAAAGAAAACGCACCAAGCCTGCCTGCACCAAATGTAGTACAGGCAAAAAAAAGTCGACAGTGCCAATCCGTATGGAAGACTGTATGTATGTTAGGTGTGCACCCACACTCCAAATTGATCTCACAGTTACCTCGGCAGCCATTGAGCATGGTAATATAAACAACATTAATGTGGATAATTAAAAAAATTATGCAGCAGCAGCGTATGAGATGAGTATTATGCGTACCGGGTCTGCCCGTGACTGGTAGGACACGGGCAGAAGATGTGAAAAAACAGCAATCCATTAGACTGTGCGCAAGGCCGTCGATGTGAGATCCAGCGCCACTGAAGCCTTGACCAGGGAAGGAAGAGTATGACGGTTATACACCCCCGTTTTAGGATGCATCATCGCATGTTGTGCAAGATAATGGGCCGGCATATTAGTCTCCTGATACGTGTGAATTAGCACCAACTGATGCTGTCTAACCAGGTCGTGAAGCTGCCGAAGGTGATAATTTCCCGTTGGCTGCTGAGGCTTGCAAAGACATGCTAGCATTTGAGCACAATCAGACTCTACAATGAGCGAACGGTAAAACGGAAGAAAACACATCAGACCAAATAGAGTAGCCTGAATCTCTGCCTGCAAAGGCGTACTGTGAGGTAGACGAAATGAAAGGGCCTGGATGCAACAACCATCTTGATCACGTAATATTGCCCCACCCGCAGCATATTGTTGGCCAACTGCTGCATCCACATTTAATTTGAGACGACCAGAAGGAGGAGTTTGCCATCTAATAACCCGAAGACGAGGAGTACGAATCTGAGGGAGCCAGGAGAGAGATGGTAATGGACCTGCTGCCAACTTGGACCCCTGGATTTTCATCATCCATACGCATATATCAAAGTGAATAGAATTACGTAATGCCGCTGTCAAGAAAATTGTAGTATCCCCATATGTTAACTGTGCATATTGGCGCCAGATGTTTGATAATACAATTGCAGGAATGACTATCTTCAAGACTCCCGAGAGTGATGTAGTATTGGACCTATACCACCATGATAATAAATATTGCCGCAAAGACAGAGATGTCGGCGGTACACCATGTAATTCAGCAGCAAAAAAACTCCAGAAATATCGAATGCGAGAACAGTAAATGAATATATGGTCCACTGTAGCTGAATGTGATCTGCAAAAAGGACATTGTGTTGGACGCACCATCGAATATTGTCCTATGTAATCTTCAAATGGCATGGCTGAATGAAAGAAGAACCACAATAATAGCCGAACGGATGGAGAATGGTGTTTAAACCAACTAAATTTTGTCGAGAGTAATGTTAGGCGTGACACCCGACATATATCATAGGCCGACTTAATTGAAAACTCCCCTGAAGACGTGGCCGTCCATGATAGAAATGTTCCCAAGCCAGTTGAGTGGGAAAAACAAATGGGGTGAATACGACAGATAGATTTCCAAAACTGCTGAATCTGGGAGCCTGGGAGTATAGTCACCCCGCCGTCCATATTTAAGGTGCATATACCTACTCCATAAAGTATCATGGCACTGATATTTCCACCATACTTGACATTTATATGCCTGTTGCAGCTCACGAAGATTGCGAAGCCCTAATCCACCTTCTTCAACTGGAGTAGTAATAGTGTTCCATGCGACCCAATGATGCCTATCTCCCCAAAAAAACGCCGACATCTTTCTGTCAAGCATGCGAATGACAGACTTAGGCATTCCGCCTGCTGCCAAAATGTGTAGCGGGAGCGCCGCAATGACGGAGCGTAAAAGCACCAGCCGTCCTGCCAAAGATAGTAGGCAAGATTGCCAGCCATTTAACCGGTCATCCACATGCTGTAATAGGGACGAACAGTGCCTGGCCCGAGGGATGCCCTTATGAAGATAAGTACCAAGATATCGAAAAGGCAGAGCTGTTTGGCGCATGCCTAGAATTCCTTTGATATTTTGACATTGCCTTGCTGTGATATGTGTGTGTGTGTATATATATATATATTTCTTAGGCAGTTTAAGTATATATATTTATAAATCATAAATCGAAAGAAATCAATAAATGATTATATAATTTCAAAAATTAACATAATATACGCATATATATATATATATATGAATTTTCAGAGACAGTAAATATATATATAATTCAAATTAACAATTTTATATAGATATATGTTTATATATATCTATATAATATGTATAATTTAAAAAAATTAATTATATATGTATGGATATAATTTCCTTGAACAATATACGTGAGTAGGTATATAAAATAAATTCTAAAACCGCATATATATATATGTATAATATTATGAAAATAGTATATACATATATACACAAGTAAATAATTCTTAAATTAATAAACATATATAATTTTTTAAAAAAATAAAGTAGCAAAATTAATATACCTATGTGAATAATTCGGCCAACATCTTTTTGTTATATATATACACATAAATACATATATATATATATATATATATATATATGAGGAACACATATATATGAAAGAAAATATAATACGATATATTATCGTAACACACACACACACACTATATATATATACGATATACTCTCATCTCCAACAGTCTTCCATAGGGATTGACTTTTCATCTTCTGCCCTGCATGCATTTTGTGGGATGCAGGCAAACTAGACTCAGTAATTGTTTCAAAAGGTGTAAATATGTACTATTTTTCCTTCGTACAGGATTTTATCCAGAAGGGTGGTTTTGCCTATCAAGGTTTTAATGAGACATATCATACACCTTTTGAACATTACTACTTTTGTCGACATCAATGTACTTATAGGTTCCGACCTTTATCATCATTCATTCTGCTATGTCATGACTTTCTTTGTAAGAATGGTATTCCTCCGCCATAAGTGAGGGCATATTAATAAAATAAGGAGTCTGCTGCTCCTTTTATAAACAAAAAAAAGTTTATGTGTATGTATATAACAAAATAGTGTCCTAAACAAAAAGACACACACCACAAATATATATACATATACGTGGTAATGTATACATATATAAATTTGCACATTTAACATATTCATAAACAAGCAACTGTAACAATCAAATATACTAATATATGATCCAAATTGCGTAAGAAAATAAGGCCAGTTAAGAAAATACATAGAAAGTACAGATGAGTACTTACCTCTTTTCTGGATATATTTTTCCTATGGTCACCACCTTCTTTTTCCTTTGCCTTTTTTGTTTTTTGTTTCTCTTTTCTTCTCCTCTTCATTCCTTTCTCTCTTTTCTCTCTCTCATTTCTTTCCTCTTGGCAGAATGTCGTGTGTGTGAGGGTGAATATCCGAAATGTATGAATGTGGGAGGGGATAATAGGGGTTTTCTTTCCTACGGGGAATTAAGAAGGGGTTATGGGAGAGAAAATGGAGAAGGTTATGAGAGGTGAAGGGGGTGGGCGAGTTATGGCCATAACCATCCATTACTTTTTTTTCATGTGTATTGATATATGTACATATATATATATATATATATATATATATATATATATATATATATCCACTATTTTTGTTATTATTATTTTTTCTTTTAAAACATACGGGCATAACATATGTGACTTCGGGCTAATACACAAATGCTATACTTGTTTAATGTAGGCAAGATTGGTTAGATTTTTCAGAACTTTGTTTCAAGGAATTTGGAGACAGGGTGAAACATTGGGCAACGGTGAATGAGCCATGGAACCTTGCTTTTCTTGGGCATGACGTGGGTTCCCTCCCCCCTAACCGTTGTTCAGCTTGGAGGAACTTTGGCTGCATAGCTGGCGACTCTGCTACTGAACCTTACATAGCTGCCCACAACCTTATCCTCTCTCATGCTGCTATAGCCAAATTATACAGGGAAAAGTACAAGGTATATAACTTTATAAACGTCCATACATACATATAAGTTACTATGTCATAATTCCTCGAGGTATAAATAGTCAATTTTAGTATATTTGTAAGAAATATTGAGCAAAAAAGTGTATTCTCATTCACACAAAAATGGTATACACCGGTTGTCCCTATATAGGGTTTCTTAGACTTACAACTTGTATTTTAGTACAACTCAAAAACCCTATTTGTTACAAAAAATATAACAACAAGATAGAAACTACATTGGATAGTCCTAGATAGACTAAAATACATTTGAACCAAGATGAGGCTGGTTGTTGGTAACAGCCTAGGCACGCGCAAGCTGGAATTGGGTAGGCCGGATGTTTATCCCTTAACACGCCCCCGCAAGATGGTGGTTCCGTCGGAAACACCAATCTTGGTCCGAAGAAGTTCAAAACGAGCTTTAGGAAGTGGCTTAGTGAGTGCGTCCGCAAGTTGATTTGTCGTGGAGACATGTTGAACCGAGAGAGCGCCACTAGACACCTTTTCACGTACAAAATGATAATCAAGAGCAAGATGCTTCATGCGACTGTGGAACACCGGATTAGCCGATAAATAAGTTGCGCTTAAATTATCACAGTAGATAGTCGGGGCGTGAGTTAGTGACACGCCAAGTTTAGTGAGAAGATTAGTCACCCAAGTGACTTCGGCTGTAGCTGAGGCAACTGCGCGATACTCAACTTCGGTAGAGGATCGGGCAATCGTGCGTTGCTTTTTGGAGCACCACGAGATTGGATTCCCACCAAGAAAGAGTACAAACGCTGTAGTGGAACGATAAGAATCATGATCACCTGCCCAATCAGCGTCAGAGAATGCCCGAAGGGTGAAAGGTTGATGACGCTGCAGCATAAGCCCATGATGGATTGTGTGCTTAAGGTACCGAAGTAGCCGTTTGGCTGCAGTTCAGTGGGTTTGAGTAGGAGCATGCATAAACTGAGCTAGCTTATTGACAGCAAATGCGATGTCTGACCGAGTGAGCTGGAGGTATTGGAGACCCCCTATGAGACTGAGGTACTGAGTAGAGTCCGCAGGAGGGGTGCCGTCGGAAAGAGTAAGATGACCAGTGGTAGAGAGAGGAGTTGCAGCGTCCTTAATACCTGTGAAATGAAACTTATCCAGTAGATCACGAATGTATTTATGTTGAGACAAATAAAGACCTGCGGGTGTAAAGACGGCCTCCACACCAAGAAAATAGTTTAGGGGGCCGAGTTCTTTGAGTGCAAAACGGGCACCTAGAGAATCCATAAACATGCGGATGGACGTAGGACAATTCCCTGTGACAAGCAGATCATCAACGTAGACAAGAAAATATATAATAGTTTCGCCACACCGATAAATAAAAAGAGACGTGTCAGACTGGGAATTAGAGAACCCATATTGTAGGAGATAGAGCTTCAACTCATTATACCAAGCTCGAGGAGCCTACTTAAGGCCATAAAGCACACGCTTAAGATGACACACGTGAGATGGGCGATCCGGATCAATGAACCCTGGCGGCTGAATCATATAAACATCTTCAATTAAATGACCATTAAGAAACGCGTTATTCACATCTAAATGAGAGATACACCAGCCATGACAAAGAGCAACTGAAAGTACGAACGAACAGTAGTGGGTTTGACAATAGGACTAAAAGTATCATGATAATTGATGCCCGGGCGTTGATGAAAACCCTTGGCAACTAACCGAGCTTTATAGCGTGCAATGGTGCCATCAGGATGTCGCTTAATACGAAAAACCCACTTACACCCAACAACATTATGACCAGGAGGGGGTGCAACAAGTTCCACGTGCCATTACGAGCAAGGGCAGCAAGTTCGTCATCCATCGCAGCACACCACTTAGGATCACGAAGGGCTTGTTTGACAGTGGTGGGCTCAAGGGGTGTAGGCAGCGGATGTTTGGTAGTGTGATTGATAGTGACAAAGTCAGGATAGGTTTTGGGACGAAAAACATTATTTGGAGCACGTGTGATCATGGGATGACTCGGGGGGTTGGACGATGTATGGGGCGTAGCTGGGGCCATAGGCAATGAAGTTGGTTCGGGGTTTGGAGGGATGGGGTTATTAGACGAAGAGGGTTGGTCGGGGTTGGGCAATGAAGATGGTTCGTGTGCATCACGTGAGGAAGGAAGAGGAGAGTCATACCTGGGGTGTGCAAGAGATGCTCCGGGCGGAGAGGCAGCCAAGGGTGCCGGTGGGAGATGCTCCATAGGCGGCTGAAGGGCGGCAAGCCACGCAGAGGTGGTGGCGGTTGTGTCAACCGGAGATGAGGAGGTGGCAAAGGGAAAATTGTGCTCGATAAACTGGACGTGCCGCGAAAGATAAAGACGATGTGTAGAGAGGTCAAGACATTTATAGGCATGGTGTGTGTTAGAATAGCCAACGAACACACATGGCTTAGAACGAGGAGCAAGCTTATGTTCAGAGTAAGGCCGAAGCCAAGGAAAACAGAGACAACCAAAAGCACGTAAACCGTCATAGCTAGGGGGTTTAGAGAACAAGAGCTCATACGGTGTTTGATTTTGGAGGAGTGGCGTTGGCAAGCGGTTTATAAGGTAGACGGCGGTAAGAAACGCATACGACCAAAACTTTGTGGGCAAGGACGAGAAATGAAGAAGAGCTAGCCCAGTTTCAACAACATGTCGGAGTTTACGTTCAGCAGACCCAATGTGTTCAGGTGTGTATGGCGGCGAGACACGATGTTGAACACCCTCAGACTCGAGAAATTCCTTAAGACTTTTGTATTCAGTACCCCCATCTGTATAGAGCGTCACAAGAGGACGACGATAGTATTTCTCAACCATTCGTTTGTATTTGGGAAAAATGTTAATTGCACCTGATATCCATTCTTTTCCACCAAGTTTTAAGTAGCATCCAATGTTTCATGAAACACACTTGCCATCCAGACTTATAGGGTTAATAAACACTTGGCATCCATGCTGATGTCATAAAGGCAATTTTCATTTATTTTTTAAAAGTTTATAGAAAAAATAATTCAAAAATAAAAAGAAAAACCCCACCCCCACCCCCACCCCCACCCCAACCCCTCACCATCCACCTCCCTCCCCCATCTTCCTCCATCTTCATCTTCTTTCTCCATCTCCATCTTCTTCCTCCATCTCCATCTTCTTCCTCCCCAAATAATTGAAGGTTAGCTACTACAAGTCGGCAGAAAGTAATCCATTTTACTCATACCGACTCCCGGCTTGCCAACAATGGTGTTCCACCTTCAATACAAAAGCTTAGATGTCGAGTGAACTACCTTGCCCTGAAATATTCATCTCAAATCGAAGAACTTGGGAAAGCTTTGGTTGCAAGAATGCAACACGATGGAAGCCCTTATCTTGCTCTTCATTTGAGGTTTGCCTAGACGCTCCTATAGAAATGAAGATTGTTTGCCCTATGAATATGAAACACACTTGCCATCAATTATTTGGGGAGGATGAAGATGGAGATGGAGGAAGAAGATGGAGATGGAGGAAGAAGATGAAGATGGGGGAGGGAAGTGGATGGTGGGGGGTTGGGGTTGGGGTTGGGGTGGGGGTGGGGTTTTTCTTTTTATTTTTGAATTATTTTTTCTATAAACTTTTAAAAAATAAATGAAAATTACCTTTATGATGTCAGCATAGATACCAGATGTCTATTAACCTTATAAGTCTGGATGGCAATGTTTCATGAAACATTGGATGCTACTTAAAACTTGGTGGAAAAGAATGGATACCAGGTGCAATTAACTCTTTGGGAAAAATGACAGAAATATCAGTTTTACGAGACATAGGAAATAACCAGACATATTTAGTGTAGTAATCAATGAAAAGAATGTAATAACGGTAACCTTCAATTGATTCAACAGGAGAAGGACCCCAAACATCCGAGTACACTAAATCCAATGGACCACGACTTTCTACTGAAGAGCTACGAAACGGTAGCTTGTGGCTTTTATTACTAAGACACGATGCACAAAAAAAGGAATGGGCCGAAGCATCACATGAAATAGACACACGATGATTATTACGCAGGAGTTGAAAAACACGAGAGGACGGATGGCCAAGACGATGATGCCATGTGGACAATGGTGTAGTGGCGGTAGCATGGACTTGTTTTGGAACAGGTGCACCAACCGAATGGAAAGAAGACCCTGGAACCGAAGCCTCCACTTGTATAGCTCACCCTTGGTCCGTCCGCGAGCAAGATGCGCCCCCGTTTTGAGATCCTTCACAACAAATGCAAAAAGGAAAAACTCAATAGAAGTATTATTATGCTGACAGAATTTAGAAACAGAGATTAGATTTTTATTAAGGAAAGGCACATGTAAAACATCAGATAAAACAAAGGACTTGGAAGAGGAGGGAAGAATAGAAGAACCAGTGTTGGAGATGTTAAGACCCGTGCCATCTCCAAGGAAAACATCATCCGGACCCTCATAAGGTTGATGATGGGACAAGGTAGTGAGGTCATTTGTGACATGATGTGAGGCGCCAGAGTCGAGAATCCAGTTTTGTTTGGGACTGGGTGTGGTGAGATGGACTTCGTGTTGCTGGACTTGCTGTAAAGACCATTTGAGATAGTAACACTGCCTAGCTGTATGACTACGCTTCTGACAAAACTGACACGTCACCCCAGGCTGAGAGGGGTGCCGTGCATTTCTGTTGTTTGAGGGGGCTAAACCGCCATTGAAAAACGTGGCTTGCTGCGGATTAAAATTGGAGGATGGTTTGCCAGAGTATGGGCGATTGTGCTGGGGCCGAAAACCACCCTGAGCAGGATGCATATTCCCACTCTTAGTAGATTTCACCTTTGTAGCATGAACATTAATAGAGGGACTGCTCCGAGCTTCTTCACGCTTGAGAAAGGCTTCATGTTCGACGAGTTTATCATAAAGCTCTTCAAACGTGATGGGAGTGTCACGAGCACGAACAGCAGCAGCTATGTCACGAAAATTGCTGCCAAGGCCATTAAGAGCAAATATGGTAAGATCATCGTCACTGATATGAGTGTCAACAAGGGCCAACTCATCAGCAATGCGCTTGAGATTCTGAAGATAGTCGGAAACTGACTGAGTGTCACATGTGAGATTTGTCAGCTTCTCTTTGAGGTTCATTATACGAGAGCGGGACTTGTTCGCATATAACTTGTGAATCCTCGTCCACGCATCACGCGAGGTAGAGGCGGACGCAATTAATGGGACCACAGGTTCTGAAACTGATGCAAGTAGGGCATGCAGTAGCATCTTGTCTTGCCGAATCCAGATAGCATAATCTGGGTTAGGCTGCTTAATATTGTCCTTGTAGCTTACAAACTGTGGCGGGCAAGGTTTACTGTCGTCAAGAAATCCCATGAGATCATATCCATAGAGTAGCGCATCAAACTGAGCTTTCCAGGAGGGAAAATTATTCTTGTTGAGTTTGAGAGGTAATTGTGCAGCAACATTAATAGCAATGACTCCATCAAGTGAGCCATGTTTGGTTGATGAGTTTTCTGCCATATCGAAGCACGCGAAATAAGCAGGAAGTGAATCTCGTTGGAGTCATTATTGCTCTGATACCATGTAAGAAATATTGAGCAAAAAAGTGTATTCTCATTCACACAAAAATGGTATACACCGGTTGTCCCTATATAGGGTTTCTTAGACTTACAACTTGTATTTTAGTACAACTCAAAAACCCTATTTGTTACAACAAATATAACAACAAGATAGCAACTACATTGGATAGTCCTAGATAGACTAAAATACATTTGAACCAAGATGAGGCTGGCTGTTGGTAACAGCCTAGGCACGCGCAAGCTGGAATTGGGTAGGCCGGATGTTTATCCCTTAACAATATTGCATAGCACATGTTTTCGGAGCTGGTAGTTCAAAACTTGTTAGTTTCTTTGGACTGTTTTCTATTTTCGAATTAGAATATCCAAATAGAGCCGGATCTCAATTTTAGGCATCTATTCGCTTGAGCACATTCCGTAATTTCTTTTTTGAATGTAACACAAAATTTTTATCCAGCAGACGAGTTTTCTGGTTTTAGCCAGACTTATTAGTTACCAAAGTTATTTCCTATTTTAATAAGATGAAATTTTATATGAATTAGGGGCTTGAGAATACCATGTTCTAACATTTTTCTATACATACTTGTGTCCCTTTCGCATTTGGCTAATTGTTATTGAGATGCCAATTAATTACATAAATGATAGTTTTTATTGTTATTGAAATATACTGGATATAATACCGAATAATCGGCTGATCTTTATTTGTGCTATCCAGCCAACTCAAAAGGGACAAATTGGTATAGTGCTGAATCCTAATTGGTATGTGCCTTACTCTAATAGCAAAGATGATATTAAAGCATCTCGACGCGCCATAGACTTCAATTATGGATGGTAAGTTTAGTTCTTGATAATCTTCTTCTCTAGCTCGATTTTTTGTGAATATTATATGTCTCATATGTTGTCCTTATATAAATCTACGTGCAACCTGCTATATCCTTCTGGTCATATTAGAACAACATAAAATATTCAATTCTCCTAGATTGTAAAGGCTCATGTCGTATTGTAAGATAGTATTTCAACTTAAAAAATATAAGTGGCAGAAATCAATATTCAGATAAATAAGCATATGCTTACATTGTGGAAGAGATTTAACACTAACCCATGCGTAGAAGCTTAATTCACATGACACTTTGTTCCATTACCCTATCTCCTAGAGGGGAATATTAGCGTAGAAGCTAATATTACTGATTGCTGCGGACACAGCCTAGTAGCGCGGAATATTTAAAACTGATAACTTTTCTTTGAAGTTGATTGTTCGAATCTCAACTACTTTTTTATGAAAAAGAAATCTCGGACTGTTTGGATTTTACTCTACTTCAAACTTTTATTACTTGAAACTTATCTCTCGACTTATATGAGTTTCATATAATATGATCTATTGATCCAAGCATAAATAGAATCCCACTTTTTTATCCAAGATTCTCCTCCAACGATGGGTTAGACACAAATAGGATAAGCTCTTCCTTGCTTCCAAAGTCTTAAGATTGGCTGATTTGAGCAACCAAGCTTTGAAGAATGGTTTGGACTAGGCAAATGATAAACACCCTCCTAGACAACATTCATCTTGTCTTGGCAATCACCCTCAAGCATGATCAAACATTGAAGGTTTTTAGACTTGATTTTCAGAGAAATAAAGAAAACAAAGTTGCCTTCTATGGAGAAAAACAACAGAATTTTTATTTCCAACATGCTGAATACATCAAAAACGTTTTTAGCATTTTAAATAGTAATAAAACATAACCTAAGACCTATCATAGTCAAAGATGCAATGGAAAACACTTATTCTGGTCTTTAGGACTTACAATGTTTGGAACTGCTTAAAGCCACTTAATGAGTCAATCTCCAAGAGCACAACAAAAGGATGGATTTAAGACTGAAGTGGAGCTTCTGGTTGACTCGTCTTTTCACGCAGATACATGTCAAATTTGAATGACTCAATTTGGAGCATGTATGTCAGAGTTATGCGTCCACAAAATCCATGCAGTTTTTAGCTCTTTTTCAGCACACTTTGTCTAGAACTCACTCTTGTTTGTATACGACTTTTAGCACCTCTATCATCTCAAAAGGACCCTTCAAAGGCAACAAAAGACAATAATGATCAAGCTAAAAGTGTATAAAAGCAATGATATGCATCTAATTAAAACATACAAAATGCAATGCATGAAGTGCAATCTAAGTAAGACACCCCTATAATATCTTGCATGTTGTGTGCGTCAATCTCTCCTTCCTAGAAAAGATTCATCCTCGAATCTTATCATTTACGCACTGAGAGGAAAAGAACCACAATAATCCAACAACTATGCAAGGCACAACTAGACAATTAGATACAACATTCATGGAAATTTTCATTCTAATATGTTTAGGGTGGATATATAACTCAAGAATGAATCATGCACCCAAAACACAGTAGAACATTTTATCATGAATGCTTAACAAGCAGAACAATATCCTAATGTTTTTTGGATGCATGAACAAGGAATTCTCGAAATTCAGCTCAAAGAATGATGCAACAAATGAAACACTGAAAGCATCTTTCTTCCTTATGTGTTTTAAATGTATGAGAATTGTTATCACATTTATTTGAACTTGAACTTCATGTTCACGCAACCATGCATCAAACTTGGATACATAAAGATCCACAAACACATAAGATGGACTTTGCAGCAACAAATGCAATGGACTGAATTCATAACCATGTAAACTATCGTTTTGAATAGATGCAAATAGGGGACAGTCTAACTCATGGGTTTGAACATAGGGCAGAACACTTTGTACACAAGATGTATCATGCATGGAATCAAAAGAATGTGCAACATAAGGCACATGCAATGTGCCTTGTGTGCTTAGCTCTTCCAAATCAGTTTCTTCACCATTGGTTTCAAGCTCATCATTATTATTCAAATCAGTAAGTAACGTATTTTCAAGTGGGATTTCAGTTTCAAACTCAAGATTGAACAAAGGATTGTCATACACAACTTCATTTGAATGCAAGTTAGAAGTTTCATATAATGTAACATCATTGTCATGCCATTCAAACAAAGGATTAGTACAAATAGTCCATTCATTCTTTTCTAAATTTTCTTGCTCACTTTCACTTGAAACATCACTTGGTTCATCACTTGAATTGTCATTTAAGCAAGGCAAATCATGGAGAAAATCAGATTGCATACCATCCTTTTCAAGTTCAACAATGTTAACAACATCTAAATCATCATTGAAGTTATGCAAATCAATAGGTAAATCATCTTTTAAAGCCAACAAATCATCATGCAATTTAAGAATTTGATTATGCAACACATATTCCTTAGGTTCTTCATTGTTAACTATATTTAAATCATGTTCAACCAAAGGAAGTTCATCAATATTTTCATGCATATCACGCTAAACTTTACTATCGCGAATGCTAGCGCGTATGGCATCAAGTTGATCCCATAAGTCAAAATTTGTTTCTATGCTTCTTGAACGATAATACACATCTTTAAGAGTTTCAAATCTATCATGCACCATTTTACTAGCAATGGTTTTATTCATTCCAGTAATAAACCTAATCATTCTCAATGCCTCACATTCTTTAGTGTTAGCATAATAATGATCATCATACATGTAATTGTAGTATGCTCGAACACTTCTTTTATCTTGAGAAAAAGTTTGATACAACGGTACCTCTTTGCGATAATTGCTTATCTATAGAGCATTTGTCGTTTCAAAGTTGTACATGCGCTTATCTATCTCTTCAAAGTCACGGTTATCGATAACGACTCCCCAAATGGTAGAAACAAACATAGTGAACCTGAAAACAAAAGACAAATATTATAGTCAAAGTTAGTGAAATCAGTTTATGTTTTGTTTGTCCACACTTCCTCTCCTTTCTTATTAGTCACTTAAACTTTGTTTCTTGACCGATCTTGGACTAAAAACAATCAAAATGAGCAACAACTGAGACGTGATAGCAAAGATGTACCAAAGCAGTCTAAGAACAACTTCCTTGAGCTCTCGGCTTTTGTAGCACTTGGTCTAAATCAGTTCACTCCTCAATATCAGTCCAACATATGTCTTAACACGTCAAAAAATTCCAAAAATGATCCAAAACTAGTTCCAAAACAATCGATAATTTCTTGCACCAAAATAGTTTCAGATAGCCCAATTATGCACAAAATTTCTTCAACCAAAACTCCAAGCAAAGGTCACACAAACTTGAACAAAATAACTAAGAATCAAAGATATATTGAGACCAAAAGTGATGCATAAGGCTGAGCCAAAGAAGAAATAACGGTTGCCCTGGGTAATCTTTAGTTAGCTTAGGCTTTATGCACACAAATTCACAATTATACTCAATATAAGCTATAATCAGAACAATTCAAGTGTTTTTGTGATGTATGTGGGCTTGTTTGAAGGCTTAAAAATTAGTCTCAAAAGGGTAATAAGTATGGCACCAAGCAAAGCAAGCAAATTCTCTTAATTGCACAAATTTAGTCAAATAAGATGTACTTCTTCGCTCTTCTTTTTTATCCACTTTTCTTTCGCCTTTTATGACTTCTTTTTCTTCCTTTTCTTGTTGTGTAAAGTACACACAAGCCTCAGATTCTTTTTTTTATGTGTAAGGGCAGAATTGTATCTTTACTAGGCTGCCTTGAACACATTTTTGTGCAGCCCACTCAACACACTACCATTGCTTGTTTTAGTGTTCAATGGGTGTAAAATTCCTTGGGGTAGGATAGTTTTTGTATTTGTGTAGGTTTGAGGGTGTGGGATTTCAATTTGGGACTATTGGTGCAATGTTTTCGTTTCTAGGATGTTTGGACTTCTGAACAGCTGGGGCTTAAGGGAACGTATTTGGACAGTATATTTGGCTTATATGGGTAGTTTTGGATGTCTTGTATGTGTGAGAAAGGGTGTTTGAAGGCCGTGGGGTGTGAGGGTTCAGATTAGGACTTTTTGGAAGAATAGGTTTGTAAGGTGTAAGGTTGACAATTTCACATAAGAACAACTATTTGACAGCAAATATTCAGCCATAATTAGAATAAAATATGCACAAAGACCACAAGTAACTAATAGCTTTAATGGCAACAAGATTAACTGTAGATTAGGCTTCACAAAATACACCATCATGCAAAGTCCCTGAATGTCAAGTTTGTTAAGAAAATATGAGAACTTTGATATCAATTTTGATGAAAAATCAGTTTGGAAGTAGATTGAACAAGTTGGGAAGGATGGAAAACCGTATGGTATGTTGGTTGCAAAGATGAAGTCTTTTGTTTTTAAAATTATCACCCACGGTTTTCTTTGTGTGACCAGGGCTGTGACGATTTTTCTTCTTTTTTTATACAAGAAGAATGAAAAGAAAACGTTTGGATGGTAAAGGAAGGGTGGTGAGAAGTCAGATTGGTAGTGCCTATAAGAATGACACAAAACGGAATGACAAAGGATGAAAAGTGTGACCTTGCTCAGATACCGAATTGATGCAAACACAAATAGGATCCCACTCTTTTTTCCAAGATTCTCATCCAATAATGGGTTAGGCACAAAGGGGCTAAGCTCCTCCTTGCTTCCAAAGTCTTAGGACCGGCTGAATTTAGCAACCAAACTTTGAAGAATAGTGTGGACTAGGCAAATGATAAACACCCTCCTATGCAGCATTCATTTTGTCTTGGCAATCACCCTCAAGCATGTTCAAACTTTCAAGGTATTCAGACTTGATTTTTACAGACAAATCAAGAAAACAACCTTCTATAGAGAAAGCAATTTCCAACATGTTGAATACATCAAGAACGTTTTTAGCACTTTAAATAGGAATAAGACATAACCTAAGACTTCTCCTAGTCAAAGATGCAATGGGAAAAACTTATTCTAGTCTTTAGGACCATATTACAACATTTGGAACTGCTTAAAGCCACATAATGAGTCAATCTCTAACAGCACAACAAAAGGCTGGATTTTAGGCTGAAGCGGCGCTTCTGGTTGACTCACCTTTTCCTACGGATACAAGTCGAATTTGAGGATGAATCTTTCTCGGATATTTTAGTTCACATCATGAATTGAAGTTTGGCTTTCGAATGACTCAATTTGGTGGTTGTATGAAAGAGTTATGCGTCCACAAAGTCCATGAAGTGTTCAGCTTTTTTTCAGCACACTTTGTCTAGAACTTACTTTTCTTTGTACACGACTTTTAGCACCTCTATCATCAATCTAACTAAAACACCCTATAATGTCTTGCACGTTGTGTGCATCATCTATGCACGGACATCCATGTTTTTTCTTAGGTTGAAACATTTGACTTTCCCATGAAAGCATATGACATCACGTTGCGATGCAAATTATAGATTGCAAAAGAACATAACAATGTAATGCTCTCTTCGTTCTAAAAATATTATTTTAGCTTTATTTGAATATAATTTAAGATAGTCGAACTATTCTGATCATTATTTATATTATATATTTATTTGATTCTTGATGTAAACTAAGCAAAGCAAATCATGTAAGTGTTAATTAAAAGTGTAGTACAGAAACTTTAATACTAATGTGTTTCTATTTTTAGAAAAAAAAATAATATTTTTGAGACAAATCAAATAAAAAGTAGGACAATATTTTTTAGAAGGAAGGAGCATATAATAGAACTCATCATTTATGTTTCGAATTTGTTTTATTTTTTGGTGGGTCTGATTTTGAAATTGCAGGTTTTTAGAACCATTAAGTTCGGGGCGGTATCCTAAGAGCATGCAGATTAACGTTGGTGATCGTCTGCCGAAGTTCACACCTGCCCAGAGAAAATTGGTGAAAGGGTCTTTGGATTCGGTTGGGATCTGAGGAGGTAAAAGGTGAGGCAAAATATGAGGCCTCCAATCACGCGCTGTCATGTGTACAAGTAACTATTTTTTAAAAACAAAAAAATTTTAAACTTCTCTCAATTTTGTACATATGGCAGCGCATGATTGGAGGCCTCATATTTTGCCTCACTTTTTACCTCCTCAGATCCCAACCGGGATTCGGTTGGAATCAATTACTACACCGCCAATTTTGCTAGAAACACAAAATATAATGTGGGGCCCAACATTAGCTCTGCTACGGACATTGAAGTTGATGCAACAAGTCAGTCCCTATGAGTTCTTTCTCCTGTTTTCCTTTTTTTTTTTTTTCCAAAATGAAATACTTTATTTCATTCCCCGAAAGAAAAAAAAATTAAAATGTTATAAGTGATGATGTATAAATATGTCAAATTCTTTACGTGATGTGATTTTTATATTTATTTTACTTTTCCTTCTTTTTCTGTTCACAGCTGGGAGAAACGGGAAGCCCATTGGAGAACCAGTACGCATTCTTGTCCTTCATCAATAGACGAAAATTTTTAATGTTACGTTAACTATAAAATTTTAGTGTGTTGATGGGGAGTTTCTTGAATTAAAATGATATGCAGACAGGTGTATCCATCTTTTTCGTGTACCCGAAAGGACTTGAGAAGATTCTTATATACACAAAGAAGTATTACACTAACATCCCTATTTATATCACTGAGAATGGTAAGCATAACAATTATTGGGCTTTCTTTCTTTTTCCTTTTTAAATAATCAGTATTGGACTATTCTAATAATATGCTTCCCATGGTCAAATTTCTCATAGACTTGAGTAGTAATGTTGAGTTGTAACGGAAATTAATTACATGTGCGATAAAGATGGATACGACTAGTTGTTTCTTATAGTTCAACTTTATTACTAAATAATTCGAGTTAGTCGACAGCCTCCTCCTTATATTTCTTAAATTACCTCACTGACATACTAGCACATCATATTCTAATTATTGTATCGTTTAAGCAGGTACATATATAGAGATGGGGTCTCACTGGAATCAAACTCTCTATCTTCTGGGATAGAGGTATTGTTTGTCTGCCACTTACCCTCCCCAGACCCTAGCGATAGCTTTTGCTGTTGTTGGAAAATACTGGGTACGGTTGATTGATTGAATTCCAGTTAGTACCATTTCAAAATAATATGGTAATAACGTGTTTTGATTATTTTAGGAGTAAAATTGAATTTTCTTTCGTCTGGAGGAGGGGGTATTTGTATATGGATTAGTTGTAGAGATAATGTAACAAATTTCTAGGATTTCTACGAATGCTTGTTAAAAATGGTTCATTTATATATTATTCAATTTGAAAGTAAATTCTAATTTTTCACAACTACGACGACGAAAGTGCATTTATAAATATGAATAAACAGTTTCTTTCTCACTTAAGCATATCACTTGATATAACACTTACAAAAAAAAAAAAAAAAAGAACATTTTCTTCCATAAACTGTAAACGGTTTGGGGGAGGGAACTTGCACTTTGGGGGAAAATATGTATATGCTGGATCAAAATTTTCTCATGCAAATTTTATAATTTACAGTTTTCTGAATATGGGCATAGTGAGTCAATATTGTCGGTTTTTACAGGAATGAGTCAAGCAAACATCGATACAGCAGAGGAAGGGATCAAGGATAACCAGAGAGTACGATTCTATAAAGGCCATCTTAAGGCAGTTAAAGCAGCCATAGAGTAAGTTTTACCCTCAACTCTCTGTTCTTGAAGATACTTTTCAATGATTGCTCTATATTATTATTATGAAATTGTCAATATATATTTTTTTCTGATGAAAGGAGGGAGTTGCGTACTGATTTTATTATTTAATCTTTACTTATGGCGGAGAAATACCAATAATACAAAGTAAGTCCCAGCATAATAAAACGAAACAACTGAGCGGCCGAAAAATAAAATTGATGACATGTCTAAGTTCTAGGGAGGAGTGGTGCTACCCACATTGGATATAATATGCCTCATTAAAACCTTGGCAAGTAAAACCACGCTTGTGGATAAAATCTTGCACGACGGGAAAATAGTAGATATTTATTCAGTATACGTCAGCAATGATACATGTAAAGGAATGTGTATAGAATGCTGAGTGGTGCCGTCGGCGGTTCTCTAGTAAGTAGCCAGAGGTGTGTCCATCACAAACCATGCAAAACAAAACAAAAGTATATGAGTCATAGGCAATTCCCTGCAGTAATAAAAGAATATCGAGAACGCGGAATGCAAAGACATACCTACCTGAGAATGCAGGCAGAAGTTGTAAAAAGTCGCCTATCCATATGGAAGACAAGGCCAAAAGAAAGAGACAGAATGTAGAACTCAAGGCGGAGGTGAACTATGATAGGATCAACGGTAGGATGACGAAATGACGCTAGAGACATATCAGTAAGTACATATCCTTGAATAGTGGATGGGAGTGACTGGATAGTAGGAAATGTCGTAAATGTCTAAGAGGAAAGGGCCGACTGTGCAAGAAAATGTACTGGCATATTCGACTCACATGGAGTATGAACAAATGTCAAGTCCTGTGCATGCAGAATAGTCCGGAGCCGACGTATATCCAGTGCCATGTGCAAAGATGAGGAAGCAAGGGTGCGATGTAACTCCATGCAGTCAAACTCCAAAATGAAAGGAACCTATCGAAAAATGTGTGTTAAGCTTCAGGCGGCCAATGGGAGGAGGTGATCAACGAACAATCTGACTACGGCAAGTGAGGAGTGGTGGAGAGAGACCAGCCTGTATAAGAGAAGGTGTGCTAGCAGCTATCTTTCTCCCCGACATAGATTTCGGCCACAAAAATAAATCTCGGTGAACCAGGCGTATCAGGTATTGCGATGTGAAATTTGTGCTGTCAAAAGTAATAGATGCATAATGTTTCCAAATATTCCATAGAAGGACGCCCGGGTAGACAACCTGCATCTCTCCAAAAATGTTTTGGAGGCACCACACCATATGCGCAACAAGTACGACTGCCAGCAGCCATCACCAAGCATAGGGACATCTAGTAAGGCTCCAAAATAGCACCAAAGCATACGTATTGCAGGGTAAGAAAAGAATATATGGGCTGTGGTTGCGGACGCCAACAAACAAAACGGGCAGCGAGAAGGAAGTATCACCGAGAAGTGCTGAATATTGTTGGGAGAGGAAGTGCTCCGTGATATAACTTCCAAAGAAAAAGACTAATGGCAGGCTGTTGTGTTGCTCCATATATAAGTATATTATGTTAATGTTGCCCAAGAGGGTCGCACAAGAGCATAAACGTCACGTAAAATAAACTCACCGGATGGATTTGGCCATGTGGGAAATGTAGATGCCGTTACTGATTGAATGCATAGAACAAATGCGTCGCCAACCGACTGAATCATACAACCGTAGTCGAAAATCACTGCGGCCCTCATAACGAGCTCGCATATACCGTCCCCACAAAGTATTACTGGTATGATATAGATTCTAAAGCTTACATGAGTAAGACTTCTGTAGTGTGTCAAAGTCTCAGATATCAAGCTCGCCTTCCTGTGTAGGTATGTATAAATGATGCCATGATACCCAATGATAATGATTTGGTCCCCGGAGAAACCATGCAAACCGGTGCTCCAGTGCCCCCAATGATGCTACGCAAAAGGCATACACCTGCCATAATGTGAAGGGGCAACAATGTGAGCATAGAGCGTATAAGCACCAATCTGCCTGCCTGTCCCAAAAGTTTTTGTTACCAACTTCCAAGCCGGAGGTCAACATGATAAAGAAGGTCTGGACAGTGAATTGCACGGTGATACCTTTATGTAAATAGGATTCCAAATATTTCATCGGCAAATGCGGTTGTTGCATCCCAGTAACTCTGTCATAGAATGTCGTCGCATAGCATAAATCTAGGAGGAGAAAACCACACTAATTTAATGCCAATTAACTGCCTCAAATTTGTGTAAATGCCGGTGATTGGCAGTCAAAAAGACCAAAAGGTCATCTGTATGTGGTAAGTCTGAAATAGTAAATGGGAGCCAGCCTAGAGAGAAAGAAGAGATAAAACCATGCACAATCACTGAATTCAATCCGCGACTGAAGCCTTCAGCGACTAAAATAAACAATAAAGGGGACAAAGGATCCCTCTGCTTCACCCCGCGAGAAGGCTGAAAAAATCCGCTAGAAACACCATTTATCATTACTGAAAAATAAGTGCGGCTCAAATGATTAAGTATAAGCTTAATAAAAAAGTCCAAGAAACCAAATCGGTGAAGGATAGAACTTAAGAATGTCTAACTGACGCGATCAAAGGCCTTTGCCATATCAAACTTAACAATGCAATGTGGACTCTTTGTCTATCCAATGGACCAGCTCATTTCCTAATAAAACTTGCTACGAGATGCCACGTCCTTGTTGGAAACCTGCCTGCTCAGATGAACTAATGTTTGGAAGAAGAGCACTTAAACGTGTAGCAAGAATCTGAGTGTGAATCTTACTCATGAAAGTAGATAAGGCAATAGGCCCGTAATCACCGAACGTCAACTGAGATGTTCCCTTGGGTAAAAGAACAATCATGGTATGTGCCATAGCCTTAGGCAATGAAAAGCCGAGGAAGAACTCCTGCACTGTCTTATACACATCTAAACGAATGACCTCCCAACAAGCCTGAAAGAAACGACCGTTATACCCATCCGGCCCAGCCGCACTGTCTAGATCTGACTCCCAAACTGCCCTATGTACCTCCTCCTCCGACGGCAACGTAGTGAGTATGTCATTATCAGCAAGTGATAATAATGTAGGAATGCACTCAAGCAAATCCGAAGAGTCAGATGTAGACTGTCCTAAAAACAATCTTGTGTAGTAAGAGACAGCAGATTGCTGAATAGAATCATGTGTATCATATGTGAATAGGGTGTTCTCATTACACTAGGCTCATGCGTTTGTGCAGGGTCTGGAGAGGGACCGGATCACTTCGGGATCTGATGTACGCAGCCTTACCCTACACTTTGTGCAAGAGGCCCGTTTCTGGAGCTCGAACCCGCGATCTAAAGGTTCACAAAGCAGCAACACACACACACACAAAGATATATATATATATATGTGTGTGTGTGTGTGTGTGTGTGATGCAATGATTTGTGGAAGAAGTGTGCTGAGCATTGTGCAATCATGCAACATACTATCATTGAGCTCTCATAAGACATGATTAGAAGCATATCATATTGTTAAAGAATATCATATGAATTTGTTTTGGCGGAATTGTGATAGTAACTTATGTTATCCATGTGGTACGATTATTGTGCGTGAAACAATTGACGTAAAAATATTGTTTTCGGTCCCATCTAGAGGAGTCGCATGGCATAAGGACAGGAAATGGAACGAGAAAGAAAATACTCGTAAAGCGACTGTTCTGTTTCAGGCAAACTCATGCATATTATATTTAAGAATTTATTCAAAAGAGGGCATAATAAAATCCAAGGTTTGTGTGGTTGAATTTGCAGCAAGGGAGTGAATGTGAAAGGGTACTTTGGTTGGAGCTTTTTGAATACATGGGAATGGACTTCAGGTTTCACCTCCAGATTTGGCATCAATTTTGTGGACTACAAAAACAATTTGAAGAGATATCCCAAACTCTCTGCTTTATACTACAAGAAATTCCTCAATCGAGTGCCTTGTATCATCTCTCCCTCATCCTCCTACTACTACCTCCCCCCAACCCCACCCTGCCATGATCGGATGAATAAAGAAAAGTGTCTTCAGCATTCCGTTTTATTTTTATTTTAATTTTTTTAATCCTCCAAACAGTTTGTGTTGCGGAATAAAAGTTCAGTGCCTCCTTTTGTTTAGTCCATATTTATACTGTTATTTGTTTCCGGGGTTGCCTTCTTATACTCTATCCATGTTACCAGATAGAAGAAAAGTTGTACAGCTGCTTTCATAAAGGTATTATTAATAACTGTTGGACTGTGACACCTTCACAAACACCACTAGATGAGGGGGTTGAATAGTAGTTAGCAGAAATTGCACTATTTTTAACACTTTGAAAAATCTGTAGGATCTGCAAGGCACCACTAGAAGGGAGGTTGAATAGTGGGTGCAGAAAATGTGGTTTTTAAAATTAGTTTGAACCAAAAACCCAACTTCTGAAAACAGTTTCTGTTTTCAGAACCAGTTTTAAAACATTTTTAAAATTAGGTTGTAGGTCTTCAAAAATTCTGAAATTTTGAGAGAACTTAGCCTCAGATGTTATGAGTATCTCCTAAAAATTTCAGATTTAAATTCAACCTTTAACCCCTTCAAAAATCGTTGGTGGTCAGATTGCGCGAATCTGCCACAAACGTTAGACTTATTTGAAAATTTTATTTCTATTTGTACGTAACTCCAAATGCTCTGAAATTTTAACCACTAACCCCTTATAAGTTATAATTAAGTGGGTCGAAACAATTTTGAAAAATTCTTTTGAGAAGTTAGTCAAATACGATCAAAGTCTCAACCTTTGCAAGTCTGAAAATCAGACTGCACTAGTCTCAGAACTTTGGACGTTTGGTTGACTTATACTTGCCCAAAAGGGTTGAAACTTGCGGCAAAAGAACCTTAAAACGTGTGGCTATGTTTTCTGAAAGATTCGTGATTTTTGAAATCCATTTACTATTTTTTACGAATGTGATCAAAAATTATAAACAGTGCTGAAACAGAATATAAGTGCTGAAAGTAAATGACACCAAGAATTTTATACTGGTTCGGTTATCAACAACCTACTCAAGTCTTCGAGGAACACCTTCCTCGTTTCACACTAGTCACACAATATAAATACACCTTACCACAGGGTTGATGGAGTTACACACCAACTCCAACCCTTTACAAACCTTGTATGATGAATACAATTACGCACGAACACTACCACCTTGCAAGATTGAAGATTGATCACACCTTGATCAATCTTTTACAAAGATATAGAATGTGTGGTGGTCTAAGATAAGCCTATTCAAGAGTATGAATATAAGTACAATAGGCTTTTAGGAAGAAGAAAGAAAGAGAGTGTAGAAGAAGAAGGCTAGAATACTTTTGATCTTTGAATTTGCAACTCTTGTTCTTGTTCTTGTTTTTGCTCTTCTTCCTTCGTTTTTAATTGTTTTGGCCGCCCTCTATTGGTGCCTTCCCCTCTTGAAGATTATCTTCTAAGTCATTGGGAGAATGTGTGGCATTATTGTGACATGATCTTGCTTACTTGGCATGTTCTCATTGGATGATCATTTAACTTTTGCTTACTTGGCACTCATTGATAGGTTGAATGTTGTCATCATTTGATAACTTGGAAAATCTGAAAACTCCACTAAAAGCATGTGCAAAAAATCAACATAGAATAGTTGCCATAACTCATAAGATTATCACATAAATTAAGCAAGATAATTTCTCCACAAAAACAAGCAAGAAATCGACCATGAATGAACTTGACATGCTGAAATTTCAACATGTGATACATGGTGCTTTTATTCAAATTATTTCTAATTTTCTTTTATTTTTCTCTTTGAAATAAATCACCAATTAGTAGAAAATAATCTCATCATTTTTGGAAATGAATTTGGACACCAATATGACCAAGAATTCGGCCAACATACATTACTACACATGCTGAAATTTTCAGCATGTGTGATATTAAAAATATCACCATTTTAATTTCATAAATAATTCAAAACATTACCATAACATCCTCAATTAATCCTCATGATTCAAGATAGTAAAATATGGCATTTCTTAGTGATAAAATCGGCCACTCAAACTACACATGCTGAAATTTTCAGCATGTGTTTCAAATGAGATGAAATTTGAAACATTACCTTTTGTAGCTTCTTTCTTTAAATCACCAAGATTGTATGATTGATTCTTGACCAATCAATATGCCAACAAGGCTCCACATATGCTCCATCTCAGCTGTATAGGCGTGTCCAACATGTATATGCATGTGCTGAATTTCAATTTTTACAAACTTTGTAATATGTGCACATTTAATAATACACACATGGTATATTCCAATCAGCCCTTAATTTAATTTTTTAGAACACTTTAAGATGTATGACATATGTAAAAAGTGTCTAGATACATGTCGTATGATGTGCCAAAAACGTTCCATGTGTTGTGTACGTAGAAAACCGAATTGTCGATGTTTATTGATTACCCGATCTTTCTCTAATTGAATTCCAACTTTTTGCACATGTTATATATATTATGTTAAACATAATATACATAAATTAAACTTTAATATTCAGCTTATAATGCTGATTAAAGTGGCGCCTAGACATGTGACAAAATTGAAATTGGAATCTCCACAATTTGGCCTTAATGTGGGGTGATTTGTGTGTGCCAACATGGAATGATTTTATGGCTGCACATAACATGTAGGCCACGAAAATAATGAGTATTTTTGAAGTGTAGGGGCTGGCCATCTATTTATGGCAAGTACGTGACACGTTGGCGAAGTTTCGGTATTCGCCCGATACGATAATTTTTGGTTTAGAACCTTTTAACGTGTCATATTTAATTTGCCATCACCATGACTTATATCATATGATATAAGACCTGAATATACTTATAAATATGATTTAAGTGTGGTGGTGTGATGTTAACGTACGTACGTAAAATATATAACGTGTCAGTAGTACGTTGGAACATATGTGTATGTGCCTTTTTCAAAAAATCTGAAAATATATATATTTATGTATAAATGGCGTGTATACTTGGTGAGGGGAGGAGGAGGAGACTTTCCTTTCTTAATCTTGTTGCCTTTGTGCCTTATCCAAATGTTGCTTCCTTTAATGAACTACTTAGTTTAATTAACCAAGTACTTCACTTAATGAACTAGTTTAGTTCATTAATGGTGGCACCTGAAAATAGTTCAAACACAACAAATGTTTGCCATTTGATGTAAGCTTTAAAGCTTCATGGCTCGTTAGTACGGCAACTATATATATGAACTATATAAGGCAGGTTATATGCAATATGTCATGCACACTTATATCATGCATGTGTTTAAGCACATTTAAATCATACATTTTGAAATCACTCAAACCCTTTTTTCTCTACAATCTCCCCCTTTTGATGATTTTCAAAATAACCTATACTCATGATTTAAATCATATCGCTCCCCCTTCAATCATGCATAAATTCAAAATTTGAATTTTAAATTTCAAATCTGCTCCCCCTTGATTTATGCAATCAGTATCTCTCTCCCCCTTAAATCATGCTTTCTCTCCCCCTTTATTTTGGAAAGACAATCAAAAAACGCATGTAAAGATGAAAAGAAAATCATGCATTTTGAATAATCTCAAAGGTGCGTTCTTAAGGGTTATTTATTCAACCCTTTGAAAATGTCCTTTTGGTACCCACATTTGGGTGACCTTTCTAGGTCTTCCAAAAGGTGAGAAAGGTGATGAGAACGCAACATAATATATGTTAGGGGTAACTGCGTTTGGCCTTTGGCCAAGAATCCCATCATGCATATAGTATAGTTTCTGTTTTTGATATGCATTTTGGTTTGCATGCAGGGGACGTGATCTAGATGCATTTTTGTGATATGAGTGTCGTGTATGCATCACTTGTTTCTTCTCATATCTATATGGCACATAATTATATTTAGCAGCACGATGAGATGTCATAGGATAAGGTCTAGCCGTCTTCTTAGATGCCACATATGTCTTTGATGCATCTATTTTCTTAGATGGAATGAATTTGGTTGGTTTATTTAGTGACTTACTTTTCTCAACATATCCTAGTCCGGTTTTGTCATTATCATGCTTTTGTGATGAAATGATGTGATCTAGTATGTTTGTTCCCGTGTCAAATTGTTTCACCATTTTCTCTACATCCACATTCCTTGAACTCAAGTTTGAAATCTCGGATTTCAACTTAGTGTTCTCGGATGTCAATGATGAAAATTCAGACTTTAATGAATTTATAATGCATGATGACTCTTCTTTTGAATCGTTTAATTGAGACACAAGATCTTTGTTCGAAAATTCTAACAATTTCTTGTCTTCAATTAACCGTTTCTTTTGTTTTGCAAGAGTTCTAGCAAACTTATGTAATTCAAGATATTCAACATATAAATCATCATAAGATAGTTCAAAATCCGAGTCAGAATCAGAATTTACCTCATTTTCAAATAGTGGAGGCATTTGGTTTGACATATCTTTTTCCTTGGTTTCATGGCTAGTGGTTGCCATCTCACACAGATCGTTGGATCTTCTTATTGTGAGTGTTCCTGTGCTCTGATACCAATTGTAGAATCTGCAAGGCACCACTAGAAGGGGGGGTTGAATAGTGGGTGCGGAAAATGTGGTTTTTAAAATTAGTTTGAACCAAAAACCCAACTTCTGAAAACAGTTTCTGTTTTCAGAACCAGTTTTAAAACGTTTTTAAAACTAGGTTGTAGGTCTTCCAAAATTCTGAAATTTTGAGAGAACTTAGCCTCAGATGTTATGAGTATCTCCTAAAAATTTCAGATTTAAATTCAACCTTTAACCCCTTCAAAAATCGTTGGTGGTCAGATTGCGCGAATTTACCAGAAACGTTAGACTGATTTGAAAAATTTATTTCTATTTGTACGTAACTCCAAATGCTATGAAATTTTAACCACTAACTCCTTATAAGTTATAATTAAGTGGGTTGAAACAGTTTTGAAAAATTATTTTGGGAAGTTAGTCAAATACGATCAAAGTCTCAACCTTTGCAAGCATGATAATCAGACTACACTAGTCTCAGAACTTTGGACGTTTGGTTGACTTATACTTGTCCAAAAGGGTTGAAACTTACGCCAAAAGAACCTTAAATCGTGTGGCTATGTTTCCTGAAAGTTTCGTGATTTTTGAAATCCGTTTACTATTTTTTACGAACGTGATCAAAAAGGATAAACAGTGCTGAAACAGAATATAAGTGCTGAAAGTAAATGACACCAAGAATTTTATACTGGTTCGGTTATCAACAACCTACTCCAGTCTTCGAGGAAAACCTTCCTCGGTTCACACTAGTCACATAACACAAATACACCTTACCACAGGGTTGATGGAGTTACACACCAACTCCAATCCTTTACAAACCTTGTATGATGAATATAATTACGCACGAACACCACCAGCTTGCAAGATTAAAGATTGATCACACCTTGATCAATCTTTTACAAAGATATAGAATGTGTGGTGGTCTAAAATAAGCCTATTCAAGAATATGAATATAAGTACAATAGGCTTTTAGGAAGAAGAGAGAAAGAGAGTGTAGAAGAAGAAGGCTAGAACACTTTTGATCTTTGAATTTGCAACTCTTGTTCTTGTTCTTGTTTTTGCTCTTCTTCCTTCCTCTTTAATTGTTTTGGCCGCCCCCTATTTGTGCCTTTCCCTCTTGAAGATTATCTTCTAAGTCATTGGGAGAATGTGTGGCATTATTGTGACATGATCTTGCTTACTTGGCATGTTCTCATTGGATGATCATTTAAGTTTTGCTTACTTGGTAATCATTGATAGGTTGAATGTTGTCATCATATGATGACTTGAAAAATCTGAAAACTCCACTAAAAGCATGTGCAAAAATCAACATAGAATAGTTGCCATAACTCATAAGATTATCACATAAATTAAGCAAGATAATTTCTCCACAAAAACAAGCAAGAAATCGGCCATGAATGAACTTGACATGCTGAAATTTCAGCATGTGATACATGGTGCTTTTATTCAAATTATTTCTAATTTTCTTTTATTTTCCTCTTTGAAATAAATCACCAATTAGTAGAAAATAATCTCATCATTTTTGGAAATGAATTTGGACACCAATATGGCCAAGAATTCGGCCAAGATACATTACTACACATACTGAAATTTTCATCATGTGTGATATTAAAAATATCACCATTTTAATTTTATAATTAATTTAAAACATTACCATAACATCCTCAATTAATCCTCATGATTCAAGATAGTAAAATATGGCATTTCTTAGTGATAAAATCGGCCACTCAAACTACACATGCTGAAATTTTCAGCATGTGTTTCAAATGAGATGAAATTTGAAACATTACCTTTTGTAGCTTCTTTCTTTAAATCACCAACATTGTATGATTGATTCTTGACCAATCAATATGCCAACAAGGCTCCACATATGCTCCATCTCAGCTGTATAGGCGTGTCCAACATGTATATGCATGTGCTGAATTTTAATTTTTGTAATCTTTGTAAAATAGTGCCCATTTAATAATACACACATGGTATATTCCAATCAGCCCTTAATTTAATTTTCTAGAACACTTTAAGATGTATGACATATGTAAAAAGTGTCTAGATACATGTCGTATGATGTGCCAAAAACGTTCCATATGTTGTGTACGTAGAAAACCGAATTTTCGATGTTTATCGATTACCCGATTTTTCTCTAATTGAATTCCAACTTTTTGCACATGTTATATATATTATGTTACACATAATATACATAAATTAAACTTTAATATTCATCTTATAAGGCTGATTAAAGTGGCGCCTAGACATGTGACAAAATTGAAATTGGAATCTCCATAATTTGGCCTTAATGTGGGGTGATTTGTGTGTGCCAACATGGAATGATTTTATGGCTGCACATAACATGTAGGCCACGAAAATAATGAGTATTTTTGAAGTGTAGGGGCTGGCCATCTAATTATGGCAAGTACGTGACACGTTGGCAAAGTTTCGGTATTCGCCCGATACGATAATTTTTGGTTTAGAACCTTTTAACGTGTCGTATTTAATTTGCCATAACCATGACTTATATCATATGATGTAGGACCTGAATATACTCATAAATATGAGTTAAGTATGGTGGTGTGACGTTAACGTACGTACGTAAAATATATAATGTGTCGGTAGTACGTTGGAACAAATGTGTATGTGCCTTTTCAAAAAATCTGAAAATATATACATTTATGTATGAATGGCGTGTATACTTGGTGAGAGGAGGAGGAGGAGACTTTCCTTTCTTAATCTTGTTGTCTTTGTGCCTTATCCAAATGTTGCTTCCTTTAATGAACTACTTAGTTTAATTAACTAAGTACTTCACTTAATGAACTAGTTTAGTTCATTAATGGTGGCACCTGAAAATAGTTCAAACACAACAAATGTTTGCCATTTGATGTAAGCTTTAAAGCTTCATGGTTTGTTAGTACGGCAACATTATATATGAACTATATAAGGCAAGTTATATGCAATATGTCATGCACATTTATATCATGCACGTTTTTAAGCACATTTAAATCATACATTTTGAAATCACTCAAACCCCTTTTTCTCTACAAAATCCACTCAAATCTGATTCTGAAAATTTTCAGAAATCAGTACCTTTTTTAAACAATTTACTGTACACAATACACAATTGCAAAAATTATTAAACTTTACCGAACTAAACTTTAAAGAATTAAATTCGCTGTGTCCAAAAATGGAAAAAAAATTAAAAGCTTTTGACCCTTCAAACAAGTGTGAAACTTTAGATGGTCAGTGTGAACTGTTTTGGATAGAAAGTTAGCAAATTTTGAAAGGTTATATCTTTTATATACTCAGTCAAAAAGATTGATTCTTGAACCAAAATAAACCTTAAGGTTTCTAGTTTATGTTATTAGAAGGCCTTGACCAAAAACTATGTTTGATAAGATTGTAAAAACTCGTTTCTTAGAGAATGGTCAATCTGTTAGCAAAATAGAGCAATATCTTTCAGAAAATGAATGACTAACTTTCATTTGATCAAATTCGATGATTCTTATTGCAAATTAAAGCTAACAATCTGAAGTTTATTGTCACCAAAAATCAAAGATTTTAAAAATGTTTTGCTCTTTTAAACAATGGTGTAAATTGGAGTGCTGAAACTGTGAAAAAGGACAGAAATGTAAAGAAGGCAAAGACACCAAGAATTATCCTGGTTAGGTCAATGTGACTTACTCTAGTTCCAAGAAACACCTTTCTTTGGATTTTTCCTATGAAATGAACATCTTACACCTTACAAAGTACTTGATTTTTGGGTTATACACCAACCCCAATCAAGACTTGATCACAACATCTATACAACACAAGAATGCAATCATCTCACCACCTATTGATGTAGGCTTATAGAATGGCTAATCAATTACAGTTTTTAAGAATAAAAGAGGTGTGAATGCAGAAAAATGAAAACTTTAGATCACTACTACTCAGCTGCACGGATGAAGAATAGAGAAGAAGAAGAAGAAGAAAGAAAGAAAGAGAAAAGCTCAAGGGTTGTAATGTCTTTCTTCTTCAACTCTAATCTTATTTATAGGTGTGAGCAGCCACTTATGTGATTAGGATGCCCACATGTTACCTCCAATATCATCAATCTTACTTGTCTTCACTTTTCTGGATGACCACCTCACCACCTTGTATGGTTGGCACCTTCAAGAGATATGGTTTGAACACTTCAACTCCCATTTTTATGCTAAAATTTTCTGCAGGGATTTTCTGAAAGATCAAGTGGTTTGGATAGCCACTTTCTTCTCCACCTTTTCCTCAACCATTTCAACAACTTGAAATGGATAATAACTGACCCAATCTGCAGGATTTTAGCTTCCAAAACTGGATTCCATGCCACCTTAGGTTCAAAGTGTGTAACTCCTTGCCAACATATCATCTTAGAGTGTTTTAGTAGGTCCACATAGTGTAGTTTTGCACATATGTTGAAATCTGATTTTTCCACATCACTCATACATAAATGGGTGTTTTGAATCTTTAAAAATGAGTGCAAAACTTGACAACCATGGTTGGATAATAGTGATGAGAGATTCTTAAGCCCTGAATTTTTCCGTTACGTCGTAATACTTTCAATGCCGTAAATTTATTTGCGTCGATATGTGCTGTATAAATTCTTCGGTACATCGAAGCCCTAGCAAATTCGATAACAAATGTTATCAATCATACAATAAAACTTAAATAACTTTGTCGTAACAACTTAAGTATTAGACAAAATTAAATCGAACAGAAATACATGACACAATAATTTTCACAACTTAAACAAAAGGAGTAGGACACAATAAATATCCTAGAAAAGAAGAAAAGAAAAAGGTGAATATATATATACATATATATTTTAGCGGAAGGACAGCTGCCGTCCGGTGTTTTATTAATAAAATAAATACCTCACATATGGCGGAGGAATACCGTGGTTACGATTGTATCTATCAACTACAGGAGACTCTTCCAAAGCAAACAAAAATGAATAAGTAAATGCGAGACAAGTATAGAATTCAGGAAATTAAAATTTCCTAATTGTATCCGAAGAAGCTCCTTCCAAGCGGTGGCAACCATGTCAAACCGACGCTGCCATATATCCGATTTGCCAATGGAATGTGATGCAGCAATCAACGTTTCAGGATATCCAAGTGGTGAAAGTAGAATTCTCAAAACAAATATATAAGTTGAAGCAGAAAGTATATGATGAAGAGAAACGTACCGTGCACGCTTGTATTGAACCGAACACAGGCGCCAAAATTACGAAGGTAATAGTGCGTCAAAAATGGGCTGGAAAATAGTGTGAAAGGACTCCGGCAATCCTCGTCAAAACAGCAGAGGTGAATGTCCATGAATGAGTAAAGAAAAGCATCAAGACAATGAAACTAGAAAAGAGGCGTACTGTAGTTGCTTGTATACAGAGGATACGGGCAACTAAAAGCGTGGGAGGCATGATCATATAGGAGAGATTGAGTCCAGGGCCATTAGCATGTTCATGTGCCAGCAGGTATGTACTCGCCATGAGTGATAAAAGCAGCACTGTAAGCCACGTGTATATGTAAATGATAGATGAAATAGGAAGAGCAGTAAAACCATACCAATGTTGCATGTATCAAGAAGATACAGGCAACGGCCGATTGGTGTTGACCAAGGCAAGTTTCCTCCAAGCAAATGTCGCATAGCATATGTGGTACTATCCGTGGAATAATAACCGCGGGCAGCTGGAGAAAGAGAAGCCGCCGATTCATATAAAGTTGTAAGGGGATATAACCTGGCATGCTGCGATAAATGATGGGCAACCTGTTGAGAAATATATTTGGATAATTTTTCAAAGTCATGATTTTAAGTGGTGAATACTTACAAATATTATACATGGTGTTATACGTGATTAAAAGTTGAAAAAGTTGACATCGATCTCTTAGGTTGTTGCACTTCGTTCGATCGATGTACTTCGATCCCTCACATTAATCGATCTATGTAAGGCAGTGAAAGCTCAAGACCTCACTGTGAGACATCCATTTCTAAACCTGAGACACATCGATCGATCGATGTACATTGAACCCTCACTTCGATCGATCGATGTAGGTCAGAAACGAATTCTGAAACTCAATGTGAGACATCGATCTCAGAAGCTGAGGCACTTTGATCGATCGATGTCGACGGTTTGTAGAAATATTTTTCTAAAATGTGATAAAATGATTGTTTTCAGTTGTACATGATTTATACATGTTCATTATGTGATTATTATGTGATTTTGATAATATAAATGTCTTGTGACTAATGTGCCTTAGAAGTTTCTACAATTTACCAAAAAGGGAAAAATTGGTATTTTCAGTTTTGTAGGAACGTGATATGGTGGAAATACTTCAAGGACTTATTCTTATCATATTTATCAAGACAAAGGTGGAATTATATTTATTTCTGACCATCGGGGTCATTTCTGGAGTTTCTCTCACGAGGGGCACTTTGGTCATTTTACCCCTGAGGGTATTTTTGGCATTTTCACCCAAGGAATCTCTTGAGTATATTCTTATCATCATTTTGAAGTTGATTTGTGATTATTTTGAAGATTATATGGTGGCCTTCTATTATTTCTCTCACATGATGATATTATTGACTATAGCGGGATATGTGGCGAGTTGTGATGTCACATTCTATTTCTTTCTTGAAGACTCTCTTCTATATTTTATCGAAGTATATTTATCATCATTTTACATAGAATTTAATGATGTTAAAGGTGTAGAAATGGTCACAACATGCAAGAAGCAATTATGGAAATTTTGGTGTTACATGTTGACATAATCTTGTCAATCATTATTTGGTGATTTATTCTTCAAAAATCTGAGTTGGTATACTTCTATATATGTTTAAAAACGTCCGTATTCAGGTGGAGGTGATATATTGTTCATTTTATGACTTGGTGACAAATGGACCAACCAAAAAGGAGCTAGTTGGCAAAAGTGTCAACTTGGAAATTTTGTCTTAGAAACCAACGACTAGTACACAATTTTTGGAGATAATTTTTGGTTTGAATTTATCAATTCTCACATGCCTATTCTTTTGCAAGGAATTGAGGGTATTTTGGTGGTATTATCCTCTCTTGTTATCTTCATTCTACAAAAGATAATCAAGACTATTCTAGGCTGAAAAAATCAGTCAATATGTGTGTTCAAGGTGGACCAATTATGTTGTCTCATTTTGCCAAGTGTACAAGACCAACCAATGATGTGAAGATAACTTGTACTTGATGATGAAGATGGTGACACATGTGCATTCTTATCTATAAGGCTCAACTCACACTATAAATAGGAGGCAATGGTGACACACTTGAAGCTCACTTGAAAGCATTTGTTGATTTGTCTAGCTATCATCTTCTTCTTGTTGTTCTTGTTTCATTCTTTGTAGTAAAGGTGTTCATGTGTTATATTTGTTGAGCTATAAGCCTCTTGAGCTTCATTTGTAAGATTGATTAGCCAATTCTATAAGGCTACATCAATAGGAGGTAGAGGTGTTGCAACTAAGTGTTGCATAGAAGGTGTTCATCCAAGTCTTGAATAGGATTGGTGTTTAACCCAAGGATCAAGCTTGGTTCTTGTTGTAAGTTGATTCATACCAGAGTGAAATCCAACAAAAGGTGTTCCTTGGGACTGGAGTATGTCACATTGACCGAACCAGGATAAATCCTCGGTGTTCTTGTCTTGTTTCTATCTTTCTGTTTTCGGCGTGTTTTTCACTGAAGTTTTCACACAACTTCTCACGTTTTGAAAAAATATCTAAACACTTTCAAAATTCATGATTTTTAGTGGAGTTATACTTTAGACTGTTAGCTTTCATTTGCAACAAGAATCACTTGATTTGAGCAAGGGAAAATTAGTCTATAAGTCTTTGTAATATAACTACTCCAATCTGGCTGCAACCTGACCAGTTTTGAGAAAATTTTAATTCTGTTTTAATCAAGAATTATTCAAGGTCAGGACCTTTTGGAATCATAAGCTAGTCAGGACCTTTTGGACCATTTTTGTTTGCAGTTGTCATTGACGAGTTGTCAAAATTGATACAGGAGGCAGTTCCGTGGTGTATGCTTTTTGCTGACGATATTGTATTAGTTGCAGAAAGTAGACATGCCCTGGGTATGAGACTAGAGCAGCGGAGAGGTGTTTTAGAGGGAAAAAGCTTAAAGATTAGCCGTTCTAAGACCGAGTATCTGCACTACGACTTCAGCGGAGTAGCAGACAGTGAGGATAGCCAGCTCACCATAGATGGTCAAGTGGTACCACAGGTAAGTAAGTTTAAGTACCTAGGATCATTTGTGCAGCAGAATGGCGACATAGATAATGATGTAGCACATCGAGTTCAAGCAGGCTGGTGTAGATAGAGGGCGGCCTCAGGGATGCTGTGTGACAAAAATTTCCCAACTAAATTAAAGAGAAAATTTTATAGGGTGGCAGTGCGACCGGCAATGCTATATGGGACAGACTGCTGGGCCATCAAGAGGTCACAATTACAGAAGATGGAAGTGATAGAGATGAAAATGTTAAGATGGATGTGTGGACATACAAGGCTAGACCGGATCAGAAATGAGGTGTTTCGAGAAAGGTTAGGCGTGGCTAGTATAGCAGATAAGATAAGGGAGGGAAGATTGAGATGGTTTGGGCATGTCAAGCGGAGATAGACAACGACGTCGGTCAGAGCAATTGAAAGCCTCATTGTAAAGGGAAACAGGAGTAAAGGCAGACCCAAACTGACTTGGGATGAGCAAATGAGGCACGACTTACTAGATTTGCACCTCTCTGAGGACATGGTCCAGGATAGGAGTTCATGGAGACATAAGATTAAGGTTAACGAGGTATAGGTCAGATATAGGGATACTTTAGAGTATATATAGGGACATAGATAGGCGTAGATACTATCTACCTTTAGATTAACTTTCCACTTGGTTGCGTATGTTATACCATTGTTTTACATTACATGTATATGTATAAGTGCTGTGTATTTTAGTATCGAAATGCCTTCCTTTGTATTTCTTGAATCTACTCACTAACACACTAGCACAATATAGCTCTATTATCATGTCATTTATGCAAGTAGAGCCGGGGGTCTCATTGGAAGGAAACTCTCTATCTCTTGGGATAGAAGTATTGTCTGCCTACCACTTACCCTCCCCAGACCCTAACGATAGCTTTTACTGTCTTTGGGATATACTGGGCTCGGATGATGATGATGATGAAACTAGACATCCTAAGGAGTGTTGTGACATAAGGTTCAACCTTTTTGGTTAAGTATTCAAAGAGAAATACATTTTTCAATTTCAGCAACATTCTGTCCAATTCTGTCTAGATTGACCATCTGAATCTTTTTATTTGTTTGAAGGGCCAACGATCTTAATTTTGTCTGATTTTTGGACAGACTCTTGCTAACACGTTGAAGTTAAGTTCTGGAAATTTTCATAATTTTTGGAGTTGTCTACAAGGATTTTTGAAATTTTCAAAAACGGGTTCTGAATCTGAGGTAGTCTCAGGTTCTGTTTTCAAAGGAGATTTTTATCAAGGGTAGTAGTGTAATTTCTGCTAACCACTATTCATCCACCCTCTAGTGGTGTTTATTGCAGGTGAACGGTCCAATGCAACCATATTGAGTTATGTGGAATGTGCTTGAGTAACTCCCAGTTAAATGTAAAAATAGCTTCAATCGAGTAAAGTCTATAAGAAAGGATAATGGAGTATCATCCGTCTACAGCACCTGCAAACAATCTGTTTCCACCAGCATTTGGCGATTATACCTACCAAAATAGATAATACTGTATAATATTGCCTGAAGTTCTGCTCGAATTGGAGGAAGACATGGCAATATGAAAGAGATGGCAGCCACCATGTGGCCAGTGTAATCCCTGAGAATTGTGCCGGCTGAAGCTGAATGTCTTCCAGCTTAAGCATCCACATTCAATTTTAATTTCCCTGATGGTGGTAGCTCCTATTTCAGTAATTGCACCGATCTGATTCTGAGGCATGGGGAGAGGCCATGAGAAATTAGTGTGGGTAGGTTCAAGGCAAGTTTGGTGCCTGACAATGTGGATGACCAATCATAACAAGACTGATGCGCCATAGCATAAATACTATGTTCCGAAAGGTCTGCATAACCGTTCATGATGTTGGTATATACCTTCCAAACCAACCAACAAATGAAAATGGGACCTATGATCCAAAATTTGCCCAGAAGAGAGCGTGATGCAGAAGAGAGCCACCAGTTTAAGAGATATGATCGAATAGATAGCGGGTTGGGAAATGGACCATTTAAAATCTGAGCTAACAGTATCCAGGCATCCTTTACCATTGAACATTGAAGAAAGATGTGATCGATAGTCTCCAAATGTGAATGACATAATGGGCAAAGTGTAGGACACGCTTGCATGAAGCGACAAAGGTTATCCAGAAAGGGAAGCACAGAATGAAAGAGCCGCCACGTGAAAAAACTTACCAACGTAGGGAGCGATTTCCACCATATAAAACAGTGGGAATATAGAAGAGGTCGGGCAATGCGGAGATCTTCATGTAGGATATGCAAGGCACCACTAGAAGGGGAGGGGGTTGAATAGTGGGTGCGGAAAATATGGTTTTTAAAATTGTTTTAAACCAAAAACTCAACTTCTGAAAACAGTTTCTGTTTTCAGGACTAGTTTTAAAACATTTTCAAAACTAGGTTTCAGGTCTTCAAAAATTCTGCAATTTGTAAAAAACTTAGCCTCAGATGTTCTGAGTATCTCCTAGAAATTTCAGATCAAAATTCAACCTCTAACCCCTTGGAAAAGCATTGGTGGTCAGATTGCGCAAATCTGCCAGAACTGGTAGTCTGTTTTGAAAATTTAATTCCTATTTGTCCTTAACTCTAAATGCTCTGAAACTCTAATGACTAACCCCTTATTAGTTATATTTAAATGGGTTGAAACAGTTTTGAAAAATTCTTTTGGGAAGTTTGTCAAATACGATAAAAGTTTCAACCTTTGCAAGCCTAAAAATCAGACTGGACTAGTCTAAGAACTTTGGGCGTTTGGATGGCTTATGCTTGTCCAAAAGAGTTGAAACTTGCGCCAAAAGAACCTTGAGACGCATGACTATGATTCTGGAAAGTTTCGTAATTTTTGAAATTCTTTTACTATTTTTACGAACGTGATTAAAAACGATAAACAGTGCAGAAACAGAAAGTAGGTACTGAAAGTAAATAACACCAGTAATTTATACTGGTTCGGTTATAAACAACCTACTCCAGTCTTCGAGGACGCCTTCCTCGGTTAGCACTAATCACACAACACAAAGAACACCTTACCACAGGGTTGATGGAGTTACACACCAACTCCAACCCTTTACAAACCTTGTATGAAAATACAATGAACACGAACACCACCACCTTGCAAGTGCAAGATTGATCACACCTTGATCAATCTTTTACAACAATAAAGAGAATATGTGGTGGTCTATATGAAGCCTATTCAAGTATATGAATATAAGTACAATGGGCTTTTAGAGAGAAGAAAGAAAGAGAGTGTAGAAGAGAGGGCTAGAACACGTTTTGATCTTTGAAATTGCAAGACTTGTTCTTGTATTTGTTTTGCTCTCTTCCTTCCTTTTTAACAATGTTGGCCGCCCCCCTTGAGCATCCTCCTCCTCTTGAAAATTATCTCCTAAGTCCTTGGAAGAGTGTATGCATCATTGTGACATGTCTTTACTTACTTGGCATCTCTTCATTGGATGATCATTAAACTTTTGCTTACTTGGCACTCATTGATTGGTTGAAGGTTGTCATCATTTGATGACTAGATAAATCTGAGAATAACACTTAAAACATGTGCCAAAATAATCATAAAAGCATTGTCATAAGTCACAAGATTATCCCACAAAATTAGCTAGACAAATTGTCACATTAATCATCAAAAAATCGGCCATCAAGTCTCCTGCACATGCTGAAATTTCAGCATGTGTAACATTCACCTTTTATTCAAAATATTGTCAATTTTACATTGATTTAATCCTTGAAATTAAAGAATAATTCAATCACCATTTAGTACACAATATTTTCATCAATTTTGGAATAAAATTTGTCACTCATGCAGCCTAGAATTCGGCCATATACATTCCCACACATGCTGAAATTTTCAGCATGTGTGATATTCAAAGATATCACCATTTTAATTTCATAAATTATTCAAAATACTTCCATACAATCTCCCAATTAATTCAATTAATTCAAGAAGTAAAATATGCCTCATAATGATGATAAAATCGGCCAGCCTATATGCACATGCTGAAATTTTCAGCATGTGTTACAAATGTGACATAAGTTTGAAATGTTACCTTGCGTAGCTCCTTCCTTTATGTCATCAACATTGTATGCTTCATTCTTGACCAATCAATATGCCAACAATGCTCCACATATGCTCCAACATGGCTGTTATAGGCGTTTGAAATGACTTGTGCATGTGCTGAATTTTATTTTTGCAAACTTCGTAAAATAGTACACATTTAATTATACACACATGGTATATTCCAATCAGCACTTAATTGAGTTTTCTAGAACACTTTGAGATGTATGAAATATGTAAAAAGTGTCTAGATACATGTTATATTCCATGCCAAAAATGTTCCATGTGTCGTGTACTTAGAAAACTGAATTTTCGATGTTTATCGATTACCCGATTTTTCTCTAATTAAATTCCAACTTTTTACACGTTATATATATTATGTTAAACATAATATACATAAATTAAACTTTAATATTCAGCTCATAAGCTCGATTAAAGTGGCGCCTAAACCATGAGACAAAATTGAAATTGGAATCTCCACAATTTGGCCTTAATGTGGGGTGATTTGTGTGTGCCAACATGGAATGATTTTATGGCTGTACATATCATGTAAGCCACGAAATTTGTGGTCATTTTTTGAAGTGTAAGGGCTGGCCATCTATTTATGGCAAGTACGTGACACGTTGGCGAAGTTTCGGTATTCGCCCGATACGACAATTTTCGGTTCCTTTTAACGTGTTGTATTAAATTTGTCATCACCATGACTTATATCATATGATATAAGACCTGAGTATACTCATAAATATGAGTTAAGTATAGTGGTGTGGCGTTAACGTACGTACGTATAATATATAACGTGTCGGTAGTACGTTGGAATATATGTGTACGTGCCTTTTTTAAATTCTGAATATATATATATATATATATATATATATATATATATATATATATATATATATTTAAAACGGCGTGTATATGGAGAGGGAGAACTTTCCTTTCTTCAACTTGTTGCCTTTGTGCCTTTTTCCAAATATGGCTTCCTTTAATGAACTACTTAGTTTAATTAACTAAGTACTTCACTTAATGAACTAGTTTAGTTCATTAATGGTGGCACTTGAAAATAGTTCAAACACAACAAATGTTTTCCATTTGATGTAAGCTTTAAAGCTTCATGGCTCGTTAGTATGGCAACAATATATATGAACTATATAAGGCAAGTTTTATGCAAAAACATGTCATGTCATAAAATATGTTATGCATTTCTTTAATACACGTTATTTAAATCATGCATTTTGAAATCACTCAAACCCCTTTTTCTCCACACTTCATATGCTTGACGGATAGTAAAGTGTCCTATTGGCGAAGTGGACCACTGCAAAGTAGCATCCATGTGAGTGAAAGTAGAACAGACAACGTGGATGGAACAAATCCTCTTCCATCCCGGAGAATCATATATAAGAGGTATAAAGTCATAACGGGAGTCATATCGTTGGTGCATATATGATGTCCATAGAGTGGATTTGGTACAGTAAGTCCACCATAGTTTGCAATCATATGACCGCTGTATCAAAGGGAGACTTCGTATGCCCAATTCTCCCTCATGCTCTGGTTGACACATAGATGACCAAGAAACCTATTGATAACGGTATGCCCAAATGAAGTCAACCTTACGTCGTTGAATTGCTGTAATAACACTCTTTGGCAAGCGAGCAGCCGGCATAAGATGTAGGGATAAAGCAGAGAGCAACGATTTAAGCAACATTATGCGGCCTCCCAGAGTGAGTAAGGGTCGCGCCCATCCAGATAATTTAGCCTCAAAATGACTTAATAATGATTGACAGTAAACTGCTCTATTAATCCCCCGATATAAGTAAGAACCAAGATATTTTATTGGCAGAGATGATGGGCGCATGCCAAGTATAGTGCCCATTGCCTGCAACGACCGTGGGCTTGCATATGAACTTTCTACAAATTGGCTTTTGTCATAATTAACCAGTTGACCTGATGCTTGCTGATAAGATTGAAGAAATGATTAGAAAACACGCAAATTACATGTAGAACCATTAAGAAAAATAAGCCAAATGGGAGGCTCCCAAGACTTGGCCTGCACAAAATCCTTTAAGGGTTCCGTTATGAAACAGATGATTTAGCCCACAGCTAAAACCTTCAGAGCCAAGTATAAATAAAAGTGGAGACAAAGGATCGCCCTGTTTCACGTCGCGAGTAGGAGAAAAGAAACCATACGACTTACCATTGACAGTGATGGAGAGCTTTGAGGAATGCATGTTGTTCATGATAAGTCGGATATATCGGTCATGGAAACCGAACTTTTGAAGGATCATCATTAAATAGTACCAATTCATTCGATCAAAGGCTTTAGCCATGTCAAGCTTGATCATGACATTGAATCCATGTGTCTTTTCATCTATCAAGTGTACCATTTCGTTTGCTTTAAGTACATGTCCACTGATGTCATGTCCTTTAAAAATCCTATTTGTTCAACTGAGATAAGATTCAGAAACAAGATTGACAACTAAGTAGCCAAGAGTCGAGTAGTGACTTTGCTAATGAAATTAGAAAGGCATATTGGATGGAAGTCAGAATATGTAGATGGTTGAGTTTTCTTTGGCAGCAAAATAATCATAGATGAAAGCATAACCCGTGGCGTCGGAATTCCAAGGAAAAACTCTTGGACTGCACACATAACATCCACCTTAATTATATTCCCACATGTCCAGAAAAATGGCCATTATATCCATCCAGATCAGTTGCACTGTTTGGACTTAGATTCCAAACTACGTTCTTAATCTCATCTATGTCTGGAATAGCCAGTAACATATCATTATCATCCGATGTGACTAAAGATGGAATTGCACTAAGGAAGTCATCCACATCCTCCACTGACTTACTAGTAAATAACTTCTGAAAATAATCTACAGCAGCATTCCCAAGATCATCAGCATTATCTAAAAGCATACCATCTGAGCCCGTTAGTAAACAATCTGACGACGATATCTATCCTTCACTATCGCATGAAAATAATCAGTGTTTGCCTCACCCTCAGCCATCCAACGAATGCGTGACTTCTGTGCCCAATAAGATACCTGTGCACGCTGTGCTTGCAACAATTATGCTTGTGCAAGAGAAAATGCTTCTCGGTTTTCTGGTGTTGGATTGGTGTCAAAGGCAGTCTCCATGGAGGAAAATATCTGTTTCGCTTCATTGACCTTGCTAAAGATGTTCCCAAATACGGCCTTATTACAACGTCTAAGGTCTTGCTTCAGTAATTTTAACTTATTATATAAGCCACGCATACCGTCAACCATTGGATATTGCTTCTAGTGAGCATTGGCATATGCATAAAAATCCTCGTGCAAAGTCCATGCATTAAGAAATCTGAAAGGAGCAGGAGGTCTCACCATCGAAAGACTACACTTTAATAATAATGGTGAATGATCTGAGGAGGCACGTGAGAGATGTTGTAAAACTACATCCGCAAATAAATCAACAAAAGCCGTGTCGCATAACAATTACGATCTGAGCAACGTAGCGCTTGGTTTTTGACCATTACCCCGAGCCCATGTAAATGACGATCCCAAGGTAGGAATTTCATGCAACTGACACTGATTTACACAAGTATTGAAATCATAAAAAGGTATTAAAATCCCCACCTATTATCCAGGGATCGGTGATATGTTGAAAAGTAGAAACCTACAAGTCCCATAATAATCTTCGTTCCAGAATGGAGCAGCGGCCATGAACCATTGTCCAATAAATGACATGTTGCGGTGAATGCCACGTAAACAGCAAAACTGGAGGACTGGATGCCATGATCAATATTATGAAACAACAAACTGGCATCTTGCCAAAAGACGCAAATATTGCCATCACAAGTATGTATCGCATGACTGAATTGGAGTTTCAACCGAAAATATGTAAGCTTGGAAGATAGCTGCTTTGGCTAAATAATAACAAGGAGATCAATACAATAAGTATGCAATAAGTTGAGTAAATGTGGTAAAGAGGTGTGCAGACCTCCTACATTCCAAGTAAGTGCATTCATTGTGTAGTCGTAAGAAAAAGAAAATGAAGATGACCACTACGAGTCGCACTACGAGTCAAAACAGTTGATGGAGGCCTTGGTGACAATTTCTTCTTTGTGCGACATCTACGTCAGGGAAAAATAGGGATGAATCCCTGAGAATCAGGAATTGAAGAATCAATCAAAGCATTCAGAAGACTGACTTCATTAGAAGAGACCTGACGCGAAGCAAGACGCTTACCAATAATTATGGAATCGCTACCCATTTGTTGAGGAAAAATGGCACGGGCCTATGAATCAAAAGGTAATGTAGAACCCGCATAAAGTCCCACATCCGAGTCAGAATATTGACAATCCTCAGGCTCATCTAATGTTTTTATGTTGAGTAAAACATCTTCCTTATCAGCTCGTAGGAGGCTTATATCTTGCATGGGTGGAATGGATATACCTTGATCAATAGAACGAGTGTCAGGCTCCTCTCCTGAAGCAGGCTGTTGAATATTTGCTGGAGAATCTGCGGTATCCACTGGATGCGTAAGTAAGGTAAATTGATCCGAAGGATTTGCCTATGTCGTGGGTTGAGTTTTCTTCGGTGTCCAACAAGTTGCATGTTTTGATGATTTAATCAGTGGTGGCGGCGGTGGATCACCACAAGAACCGGCAAAATGGTCCAGCCCACGACAGTCCATGCAAAAAGAAGGCAAATCCTCATAAATTATTTGTTGAAGAATCAATTTTTCCCTACTGCAAATAAATTTTTTTGGTAGTTCCTGGGAGATATCCACTTCAACACAAACGCGCGCAACCGAAGGACGCAGGCCATCAGCAGTTGCTATGTCCAACTTGATCGGATTACCCACTATGAGCAAGATTTCGAACAAAGCAGCCTTATGATGAAAATGGATTGGCAATCCTGGAAGAGCAATCCAAACTGGTACGATGGGAATGTCAGTGACAGGATCAAAATCAACAATCCATTCTGTAATTCTAATGTGGCAACCCGCCACCTGCCATGTGCGGCGATAAAAGCATCGAATGTAGTCAGGTTCATGGGTGAAATTCAACAAGATATGAGATTGATCAAGCAACGTGATACGGACATCTAGTCGAAATCCAATACGCTCAAAGACGTCTCATATCACCTTAAAGATCAGCCTCCCATTCCAAAATGTACCAACAAGTGTCAATCGATATGGGGCAACCAGTGTATCAATTTCATCATCGGAGAAGGTTATCATTGGAATAACTTTGTGCTTGGATCTGGGTTTGGGGGAGTGGAGATAGGGGGTGGAGCTGTAGTGATGACGGAGGCGAAGGACTTGACGCGGCCGCCAGGATCGCCGGATGGAGAGAAAGGTATCGTAGGGTTTTGTATGCATAAAAAATGAATATATATATATATATATATATATATATATATATATATATATATATATATTTACGTAAACATAGGTGGCGCCATTTAAGAAAAAAGAACAGGAAATTGTGCTTAGAAAAATATCCCGAAAATACCAAGTGTACAAAATTGTGTAGAAACCAAATGATAGTATTTTGCCCCATTCTACCCGCCCAAAGCCTCCATGGTTTATTCCTCCATACAAGTGTGTATGTGGGAAGCAAAATCTTCTTCTATTGTGTCTTCAACTACACAACAAAACCCTACACATTTTTATCCCAATCATCACATTTTCTCTCACTTTATCATACATGGTAAACAAGACAATACTTTTTCCCTCCCTAATCCCTCTTAGGCGCCATGCATCCCATCCATAGAGAACGATTTTTCTTTCTTCCACTCATGATTACACATCATAAACCCTAAGCACCTAATGCCATCATTAACCAAGAAAAAAATCTTCTCTCATTCCCTCCGCCTCATTTTCTGCCAAGTACATCAAAGAGAGGCAAACCCCTCTCATTTCCTTCATTTCGCACTTCAACAAAACTTCCTCTCCCATCAAATACTCTCATCTCTCTTCCAAGACCAACTCCAGTCCCCAGACCTTCTCTTCCCACCATTCTTGGCCAATAACTCCCAAGAAAGCAAGGGAGAGTTTTCTTCATCTCATATCATCCACACACATCCAAAACTAGATTCCAACACCTCATCCATTCAAGAAGTGAATAAAGCATAATAACTTTATGTAGTTAAGTTAAGTTCTTCCATTTATTTAGCTTTATAGTTGCTCACTAACCTACCATCTTTGCCATGGAACCCGTGTCCAACAAGGGAGAAAGAAGAAGATATTTTTCTTTCAAACCAAGTGAAGAAACATCACTCTAAGTCTAAGAAAAAGTGAGAAAGACAAGTATTCTTCCAAGATCCTTCATGGATTTCAAAAGGTTAAGTATATATATTCATAAAAAAATGGTCCATCCATGTAGTATGTTCAATTTTCACCATAAAAACATGTAAAATATATGTTTCTATGTGGTATATATATTGTATATACACACACATAAAATCGGCCATAATACCAAAATATGGACTTTTAGGTATAAATGAAATAAAAAGAATATTCTTAGATGATATATGTAGAAAAATAAAGAAAGAAAATGAAGTTATATGTAATGTTAAGAAAAGTGTACAAAGAATGCAACTTTGGTATGTTTGTTTATGTATTTCTTTATGATGATCATCAAGTATGCATCTTCTATGCTATTTTGGTTTTCATATGTTTTATGATCTTTTTTTAGCGTGTTTATATATGCATCATAAGCATGACTAACATACTTGATCAAAAATGTTATTTTTTGATGATCATCACCTCATCTACATACATATATGTACACGGCCATAGGCCATTTTTGGCACTTCACTTGAGCTTCATCATCCATCTTCAAGATGTGTATGTTTATGATGTTTATGGCTCATATTTCCTGTGCTTTCATTATGTCATAATCTTGGAAATAAGGATGATGATGGAAACAAATATATACATGATTAATTAAATGTATTCAACACATAACATGTATGTAAAACAGAAGAAAAATGATATTTAAGTGGGTATGTGAATGTGTATGAAAAAAATCAACCATAAGGCCTTAAATGGAGATAAATAAATTGTGACATGTTATGAAAATTATATATGTAAGAATATATATACACACACACGGCCATGACACTTTTTAGGGTATAAATGACTTATTATTTGTTATGTATACTATATGTGTAAAATTATTAAAAATATACATATGTATTATACATGTATATATATATACGGCCCTAAGGCCTTTTGTTGACCTAAATGAAATTATTTTCATGTTATCTATACATATATGTTTAATATGTAATAAGATGTGAAATATGATATAGATTATGTATTTTAGGTGATATGTTAATGAAACTAGAAAATAAGTGTTTTAAATACCTAAGTGTTGAAATAAGAGTTGTATATAGAAATTACAATTTAAGGAAGTAATGTTGGGTGAAAATTACAAAAGGAGGCTGTTTTGGGGTTATTTGGCAGAATGGTGCCTTTTATGGGAGGTGAAAGTGCTATTCTCTTAAGTTATGACATTTGGGATGTAGATAAGTAATGGATGTCGGATGACTAAATTGTAGAATGACCAAACTACCCTAATGGCTGAGAATTAGGGTTTTCATGAAATGAAAGTTTGAAAAATTATTTTCATCGCACCACATGTTTTAAAAGTTCACCCTTGCACGTAGAGTTATATCGCATAGACGGATATCCCATGACATGTTTACCATGTGTCTATGTTCATTTGGTGTGCCATTATGACATCGGAACCGAGGTGGTTGATGTCATGAGGCATACAGTATGTTATGAATGATTGGAGCGCCGCATGATATTGGAACCCAAGGGGGTAGAAGTCATGGGCATACAGTATTTACAGGCCTAAGTGTAACACCTTGTTGAAGACAAGGGATCTCTGCCATATCGAGTTACCGATAGTAATATGTACGTATAATGCAACACCATGTGGACTCATCGGGATTCATATTTGTACATATTTCTATATGGGGGATTATTCTGTTTCTATGATGATATAATTTGCATGCAAGTTAAAGTGTCACAGTCATCATATGTAAAAGGTCATGTCTGTAAAAAGGTTATGTCTTGACATGTTACAGAAAAAAGGATATTGTTACATGATTTGTAGTTATGCTTATGACATCAGTTTAAAGACATCACAACATAAGAGTACTGCATTTACATGACTTGTATAGGTACTTGATTTATTTAGATAATGAGATTAAGGATGATGACATCTTAGACTTTGATTGAGATTCTTAGTGTAGATATACATGATAGTGGCGTTTTGTAGGAACTTGATAGTATAAAATGTTTACTTGATAGAGATATATGTGTTACATGTTATTTATTTGCCTTTATGTTATGCACTTTATCTCTTAAAGTTGCAGACATATAATGTTATGTTCTTTATTTACGTATCATTACTTTATTACCCTGTCTCCCCATACATGATCAGCATGACGTATCTAGTAAGACTACTTGCTAGATGATTGCGTTTTATCACTCATAATTACCTTTAACCATTTGCAGAGGACAGGGTCCCCGAGATTGGATTTATAGATGACGAGCCTCACGTAGACTACCCGTGAGAGGTCTGTATGACAGGAATTATCTTTTGAGACCAATGCTTTATCACATTGTATTTGTATCATTGAGACATCGGATATTTTAGACTTGTATTATTTATGACGATGTGTATGTTATTGCATGTCGTGTACTGATCTTTATGCCGCTTCTGCTATAGCGATTCATGTTTCATGTCGACATACACATGTATGTATCGACGCCTTGTACTTTTCGTATTAGAGTACGGTGGGTGCACCAGGCCGAAACCCTAGTTTCAGGCGGGGTGCTATAGGTGGTGTCAGAGCCAAGGTTCTAGATCTATAGCGGAAACGATAAAATAAACGACTTAGAATATAAGTTATGATCTTAGTCCGAGAGCAATAGCCTTAGCTTAAAATCACTAGAACGGCATAGGGATAATCAGATAAAAAGGATTTATGCCTTTATGTAGTTAATAAAGGTTTATTTGGAAACCCTAATAGTAAACCCTAAAATTAGGAACGTTGAGCAATTCACTTGAACTAAATTTACTATATTGTATAAGTTGTTATACTGATAATAACTGCTTCCATTGGGATGTCTTCACGACCGAGAGGCAGACCACGAGCTGATAGACCGACACAGTTACCCCCTCCTCCTCCTCTACCGCAGGTACCTCTGCTAGTAGAGTCGGTACAACCATTTGCTAAGCCAGTACCTCTATTTCAGTAGTAGTAGTATCATGGTGGTTTTCATCAGGCTGTACTTGAGGTTGTGGTACAGATTAGACAAGCCGTTAGGAATAACGGTCATCAGAATCAGGATGCACCTCCACCGTCGTCGCCACCCCGTAGCAGGGCATTCGTTTCTTTTATGGGGAGATGAAGAGGGCTGGAGTGCCAAATTTTGATGGTGGATCTGATCCAGATGTAGCCGGGAAATGGCTAAATGAGGTAAATAATAACTTTGATCTGATTCAGGTATCTGACGAGATGAAGACTCAGGTGATACGACTTTTTCTGATTAGTGAAGACAATCAGTAGTAGAATACGAGTCTACGGCATCTGCCCGGACAAGTTTCTTGGGCGCGATTTCTGATGGAATTTCGTAACAATCAACAACACGGTGACAAATTCCAGAGTCGTAACCGAAAGTGTATATTTGTCTGTGATCCTTCCGGCACCCAAGGATGGAACATGTATAATACTGAATCACGAACTTTCTTCATCTCGCTCAACGTTACCTTTACCGAAACCACCTTCCCATTTGCCTCGCCCATGCCGCTGCCTCACACACCCGTTGACCCTGCTCGGTCCCTTCTACCATCTCCTGATGATCCTCTAAACGACGATGACGATGCTCCTCCTCTTGTTCCTCCATTGGGTTCCCTCCCCAAACAGCCCCCATCCGACCCTCCTACGCAGTCACCTGAGCCGCCAATGATAACACGCCTCTCGGCCGCAGGCAACACGCGAAGAAAACGCCGATTCGAATTGTAGATTTTGATATGAATGTTGCACAGTATAGCCCCTCGGCCGTCTCAGCTGCGCCGTCTGACTCCTCAGTAATTCGTACTCTATCACTGTTTATCTTAGTACTCACAAATTCTCTTTGGCACATCGATCTTTTCTTGCTACTCTGACTTTAACTGCAGAACAACAATCTTATTCTGAAGCTATCAAGATGCACTCTGGTGGGCGGACATAAAGGAAGAGATACAAGACCTCGAACATAATAACACTTGGAGCCTTGAGACTTTACCACTCGACAAGCATGTCATCGGCTGCAAATGGATTTACGAAATTAAATATAACTCAGATGGCAGCATTGAACGTTATAAGGTGTGCCTAGTTGTACACGGAAATTGTCAAGTTGAAGGACTCAACTATACGGAAACCTTTGCCCCCACACCTAAAATGGTCACGGTTCGTGTTGTTCTAGCCATTGCCGCTGCTCGCAATCTCGTGATGTGCCAAATGGTTGTTTGGAATGCTTTTTTATGGTGATCTTGATAAAGAGGTGTACATAAAACTCCCTCCCAGTTTCCCGTTCCTCCACATTCGATCAAGTCTACCGCCTACACAAATCCCTCAATGGCCTCAAGCAAGCACCCCGTTGTTGGTTTGCCAAGTTTTCAGACGTTCCCCAAAGATATGGGTTTGTTTAGTCTTATTCCGATTATTCTTTACTTCGTCAACAGCGTATCGTGTTTGCCTCTATATCTTGGTCTATGTGGTTGATTTGCCTCTGGTCGGAAATGACTCACATGCTCTTGATTTGTTGAAAGCTTATCTCAATCGACAATTTCACATGAAAGACCTCGGCCCACTGAAATATTTCCTCTGCTTAGAAGTTGCTCATCACAAGACATGTCTCTTTGTCTCTCAATGCAAATACACTCTTGACATCATTTCAGATTGTGGCTTGCTCAGATCCAAGCCCTCGGTCACACCCTCGAACAGTAGCATCGGTTATCTCAGTCTGACAGCTACTTGTTGGATGCTCTGCTTCCTTATCGCCGACTTGTTGGGTGGTTGGTATATCTTTCTGATATTCGTCCTGAACTATCTTATGTGGTGCATACTCTTGTCAGTTTATGCAGTCTACTCGCCTGACCATTGGTGTGTTGCACTCAAAGTTGTTTTCTATCTCAAGGACAAGCCCGGTCAAGGTCTTTTCTTTCATTTGACTAGTTTTTTTCGTCTTACAGTTTACTGTGATTCTGATTGGGTCAATTGTCCTCTTACCCACCGTTCCCTAACTGCCTATTTTATTAAGTTTGGTACCGCATCCATCTCTTGGAAAACTAAGAAACAAACTACGGTTTCTTGTTCCTCTGCTGAAGCAGAATATCGTGCTATGGCTTACACCACCTGTGAACTCAAATGGCTTCTCAGCCTCGCTTCTTGGACGTCCCCCATGATGATGCGGTTACTGTCTACACTGATAGTCAGTCTCCGCTGCATTTGGCTTAAAATCCTGTTTCTCACAAGCGTACCAAACATATCGAAGTCGACTGCCATTTTTTATGTGATGCTATTACCGACGATTTGATCCGCCCATTACATGTTTCACCTTTCATCAACTTGCAGCAATACTCACTAAGTCCCTCGGCACTCATGGCTTTCACTTTCTCTTATCCAAGTTGGGCGCTTTGAATTTGCACGTGCCAACTTCAGGGGGTGTTAAGGAATATTCGGATAATATTCCTTAGAGACATTATAAATATTATTGTGTAATTATCTTTCCTTGTATAAATCATTTGAATTATGATCATCAATTGTAAAGATATGGATAGACATTGACATTAGATAGATTAGACATAATTTAGGAAATAACCTAACATTGTAACATTATAAATTTTATATGATTGAATGGAAAAAGGCAGATTTCAATTGTCAGATATTTCTTTATAAAATAGCCCCTCCCAACAATAATTTCGTATAGAACACTGATGTTCAAAGACCATATCTTTTATTGTGCTTTGGGAGAAAATAACACGAATACCCTATGTAGGTATATGTCTTTCTGCTACTATGTAATTCATCCAATAAATTAAATTTGCCTGTCCTAAAGTAGAGTGCTTCAATGTGTTCTGTTGGATGTTGACCTTGAGAATTCAAACTTTGTAAAAAAATCAAAGTTTTACAAAAGATTTTTTTCTTAAAACAAATTGAACAAAAAGCCATAGTTTTTTTTTTTTACATGAAGGGCGAACACTAAATGACTCGGATGAACGTTTCGCGTGGACACTGAACTCTAAAATAGTAAGATCAAACGTTTAGCATGGACGTCAAGGGTTGAATTCGAATTGAATTTGGTGTGTACACCAAACCCTAAATGTTGGAGATTAACCCTAAGTTGGTATCCACTTCTTATTTTTAAAAATATAGCCATAAGAGCTCTTTTGTATATAACCAAATCAACGTCAATCATCTCCAAATTACATGATCACCAACCACCAATATCTATAATACAGCTCCAAATCACATGATCGCCAACCACCAATATCTACATTACAATTTGAGTGCATTAACATCATTTTCAAGTGTTTTAGGTTGTAAATTTTTTTACCAAATAAAGAAATAAAGTCAATAAAGAAAGAGAAACCAAGCAAAATTAAAGAAGTAAGAAGAGATGCTAGTCGGTGCAAATTAAAGATGCTATTTTCGAGATAATATATATGCTGTGTATTGAACATTGAAAGCATCCATTTCATTAAAAAAAAAAAAAAGAGTAGCAACTTTCATCTTACTCTTTTTTTTAAGTACATCTAGCGCAAAAAAGTGTACACCTACCGTATAATTCATTTTTAGATTTGTTGAAAGTTTGTATCCACCACAAGTGGAGTTCATTTTTGTACTCCACATCACTTGTGATTCGTTAAGGGTTGTCATATATCTTTGACTCCAATAAAAATATCTTTGTTGAGTTCTGAGAAATAGCATTTTTAAAAAAATGAATAAGCAAGTAAAAATATTTTGAGCTCTTGCTTGTAGTAGTAAAAATTGTTGACATTTGAGTTCTAATTTGTAATCGAAGAAGACCGGCTAAATTAATGAAAGAACTAAATAGAAAGATTTTAAGCCCTCGTTAGATGCAAAAGAGGTTATTGAAGCTTTTGGCTTTTTATTATGAGAGAAGTTTAGTTGTGGTGGTTGAAGAAACAATTAGAAAACCTCACAAGATATCTCTTAAAGTAGACAAAGATGATAGAGTGTTAGAGGTCTAGTTTGCAATCAATGGAGTTTGTTGAAGAAGTTGTATAAGCAAGTAAAAGCATTGAGGTACCGCCTTATTCACTATAAGTGAAATGTCTAAGCCATTAATTCTACATATTTTTGTGACGCCAAAATCAGGAGAAAAGGTATTTATTATCACAAAGCCATTAACTTTCTCATTTGTAAATATTTAACAAATGAATCTTTTTAACTCATTTTATAAACTAATTCGTGCATGTGTAACTTGCTCATAATCAGTAAGACTACAACACCATAGCTTAGCGATTCCACATAACTTTCTAAAATATTACAAAAGGCGACATAAATAATGTTGTTACTGATTAAAATAACAACACCTAAAAATCTGCCAGTTTCTAAGCAGAGAAATAACTTACACCATGCAACATACTTTCCATAAAAATCACTATAGAGCTCGGCTGTCATTTTCTAATTCTTTTAAACTTAATTTATGTATATATCCAGAATGCTCACATACAACACTAGCAAGTAGCAGTAACGCTTTTATGTACTGTTAGGTCCCTTAGACCACACTAGAAGGGGGGTTGAATAGTATGTTCACTAAGTATGAATATTTTCTTGAATATTTTTCGTTTTTGAATGCAACCAATATTTGGATGTGCTCTTGAAAAGAATAAAACTTTGCAGAAGTGTAAAGAACACAAGGATGTATAGATGTTCAAGTCAAATGACTCTACTCCTCTACCTTCTTTATTTTTCACAAGAAGGGTTTTGAATAGGGGATTGTTATTTCTATCGGGAGAAAACAACAATCAAAACAAAATCCACAACAATGGAAAAACTAGGCAACATGCCTAGACCACAACCAAGAAAAACTAACCCCTTGAAGTCTAGCCTCCAAAGAACTTCTTTGCCCTCAAAGAATTCTTGTAGGGAGTATAGTGCACCACCACACTATCAACTAACCCTCCAAGGTTTATGTTTCTCAAACAAGAAGCACCCTAGCTTCTTGACCAACAACCTACACAGCCTCTCACAATATTCACTCACTAAGAAGAAGACCCTTCTTCTTCCTTTACAACACAACTCTCAACAATAAAGTAAAATATACAAGATTACAACTATTTTGAGAGCTTGAAAACTTGAGAGAAACTTGAGAGCTTGAATGGTAGAAAGTTGGAGAAGAAATGGATGAAACCCTTCTTTTAATTTTATTTGAATTTTCTGCCGTTTGAAAGTCCCTGCAGAACAATAATGGGCTTTGTCTTCTTGTGATGGCATGTCCTCATCATTGGAGATCTTCTCTTAGATAGTTGCAAGCTTCTTGGAGAAGCTTCTTGTTGAAAGCTTAAAGAGGAAAGATCACTCCTTCAAGGATGAGAGAGAACCTGTGAAAATAGTACTAAAAGAGAGGGCACAAATGTCAAGTAAGCATTAGAAAACAAGGCATAAGACATTTGTGACGTTGGTAACATGAAGCGCCTTATCTGTTTAATGAACAGGCGTTCAATGTGACATGGAGTGCTTTATATGAAATTGAACAGGCGTTCGATGTCACATAAAGCGCCTTATGTGGGTAGCTAAATGCGTTCGAAGTCACATGAAGTGCCTAATCGCAGCCTTCATGCTTGTTCGAAATGGTTGACTTTTATCAGAAAGTTGGTTGATGTACGTGCCCATTTGGGGGAAAAAGTACTTTTGACTCTGTGGTACACATAAAGCGTCTTATTATGCGTTCAAAGTGTACTGTTTTAGACATTGACACATGAAGCGCCTAATGTAAGTGTTCGAAGTGTACTGGAATCCAAACACTTCACATGAAACGCCTTATGTAGGCGTTCGAAGTGTACTGTAATCCAACCACATTACATGAAGCGTCTTATGCAGGCGTTCAAAGTGTACTAACTTTCAGACTCTTCACATTAGGCACCTGATGGAGCGTTCGAAGTGTCAATTGTGCAAATCATCAAAACTTAATATATTCTAACATTCTCCCTCTTTTTGATGATTTCACAATGTGCATAACTTTTTAAAGTTAGCTCCCCCTTAACCTATGCTCTCCCTCACTTTGTGCCTAAAATATTTCTATGGCGTGTGATGAAGTATGCATTTTAACATATATACCAGAAACATCAATGAACAAGATAATCTTATAAGAAGGAGCACCATTGATGTTTGAACATTTCAGGCAATAAACAAAAACATCCCAAGAGATAAGAAACACGAATGTCATTTTGGTAAAAAAAATTCAACCACATAAAAGAAGCAAACAAAACACCATTGTTGTTTATATGTTCCCTGCACCAGTATCTCCACCACCGGATGTGAAGCTACCAAATCCAAATTCTCCAGCTGCAAAATCTGTAAGACTCTTCAGCACCACCATCACTTCCAACGCCGCCTTCAGCACACCGGCACTTCCAATGCCGCCAGTTCCAGCACCACCAGTTTATCCCCCTAAATCATAAAAATCAGAGGGAAATTGAAACCAAGGTATAGCTTGCGTGAATGCGGGTTTGAGCACAGCAATGAGATAATCATTTTGAGAATGTCGAGCCATATGCTCAGCATCACGAAGCTCTAATCACTGAATGGTGTGCTGCATTTGCTGATGGTGGATAGCAAATTGGGATCAATGGTTCTTTCTTCGCCATCTTGAGGTCCTTCGTCGACCTCATCCGCAATATCAGGAATTGTGATAGCCTTCCTTCTTTGTCAGTCGACGTCTTGAGCAATGTTGAAGTTGTCATAGTAATCCGTTTTGGCCACTTTAGTAATTAATCCGTCCGGTATTTCGACACCTTTGGATTTGATCAAAATGGTAACAACATTGGCAAAAGGGAGGGCCTTTGATCCTTTTCGTAAGACAGCCATTGTTACTTCCACAATTATCCAGCCTAAGTTGAACTGCGTCTCATGCAGGATACAGTAAGTGATATAGAAATCCATGTTGCTCGGATTTCTAGTTGATTTTCCATTTACACAGTATGTGACGACAGCAAGAAGAATGTGGTGAACTGGCATGTTTAAGGTCTTTTTGGTAGGGAAGTACTGAAGATTGAATTTGACATTTTGCTCACTGACTCCATATTTGTCACTCCAGTCAAACACAGAAAAATCATTGAGCCCCTCATTTCTTACTCTGAGAGTGTCACAAATATCTTGCAGGGAGAAGGAGAGAGGAGTACCATTTATAACAGTGTGGAAGGAAAATTCTTAAGATGGAGTTTGTGGAGTGACCCACATATTGGCATAGAACATGCGGATATAGCTTTTTGAGAAGAATTTCATATCATGTCAGGACCAAAGTTGGGTCCAACCTTGATGATCAAGAAGAGCAAGTACTTGATTCCCGTTGTGAGCTTCAGTGAAGTCGCCAACTTGAATCAATTTCAAGGGTACAATGGGCCTATTATTACTTTTCCATTCTTCATATAACATATGAGAGTAAAGAGAAAGATGAATACCCTTTGCAACGTGAGTGGGTGATTTCTTTACGTCTGTGTCTAGTTTCTTTTTGATCCATGGAAAGTTGTCCTTGGTCAGTCCTTCCCTTATAGACATAAGATTCTCGGGTTCCACAACCCCAGCTATTTGTTTTCGCTTGAATCCTTTTGGGGCAGATCTTGAGGAGCTCGCACGACCTCGTCCTGGCGAAGCCATTTTCAAATAGAGAGAATGATTTGAGATGAAATATAGAATCTTTGTGGGGATGAAAAGACGGACTCGGTTGAATTTATTGAGAGCCGGAAGAAGATGAAAGGATAAGAAGGTGAAGAGTGGGAGAAAGTGGGAGGGAAGATGAAGGAGTAGATTGGGAAACGGGAAAATGAAAAGGTGGGAGATTAAAGTGATAATGGGGAAGTGAAATTTAATGGGACATGTGGGAATGAAATGAGGTGATCGTGGGAAAGAGGAGAGACCATAGGGAAGAGGAATGGCGGCGCAGGTCAAATTCTTCATTTCACGTGAAAAGCTGAAGAGACGTCTGTTAGGACAGTGAGGAACTAAGGTTTAAGCGCCTAATACAACTTCGAACGGCTTCATAAACCCAAATGAAGCGCCTAAGTTACTTGGAACGCTTGTGGGTAAATGGAGTAAACGCTTAATGTCGATTTGAACGAGTGAACCACTTTGAATAAAGCGCTTAAATCCACTTCGAACGCGTGTATTGAGAAACATAAAGCGCTTAATGCCACTACGAACGAGTGACATTCTTATCATCAGGCTCTTAATGTGACATTAAGCGCCTGGACTAATTATGACGAAGCGCCTTATGTGTACTGACCATGAAAATTTAAAAAATTTACTTGCTCAAACTTAAAATGGGTTATTATTAACCCATGTTAAGCAACCCTAACCTGCTTCTTATAGATGCAAAGACATCACTAGGCAAGGGTTTCGTGAATATGTCTGCTAATTGGTCACGTGTTAGAACAAATTCCACACTAACCAAGTTCTTTTGTACACAATCACGGATGAAATGATATCTCACTTCAATGTGCTTAGTCCGACTTTGTTGGACGGGATTTTGTGCAATGTTGATAGCAAATGTGTTATCACACAAAATAGGCACCTTAGAGAAGTGAATGTTATAATCATTTAAAGTGTTTGTCATCCATAACAATTGTGCACAACAAGAGGCGGCCGACACATATTTGGAGTCCGCCGTAGAAAGAGAAACACTGTTTTGTTTCTTAGAGAACCAAGAAACAAGACAGTCACCAAGAAACTGACAAGTCCTGGATGTGTTCTTTCTATCAATAAGACTCCCCGCATAATCGGAGTCACAATATCCCCTCAAATCAAAACATGCATTTTTAGAATAAAATAGCCAAATTTCAAAGTACATCTAAGGTATCTAAGAATACTTTTTACCGCAATTAGATGCATTTCCCTAGGATCACTTTGAAATCTAGCACATAAGAACACTACATGTAAAATATCGGGTCTATTCGCAGTTAAATAAAGTAGACTACATATAATGCCACGATACAAGGTTACCTCGACATTCTTTCCTTTCTCATCCTTGTCAAGCTTGGCACTTGTGCTCATTGGGGTGTTTACTTCTCTTCTTTCACCAAAATTGTACTTTTTGAGCAAGTCCTTTGTGTATTTAGTTTGAGAGATGTACACTCCTTCTTCGCTTTGCTTGATTTGTTGTCCAAGAAAGTAATTTAGCTCTCCCATCATGCTAATCTCGAATTCACCTTGCATTAAACTAGTAAATTGCTCACAAAGACAATTGTTAGTAGCACCAAAAATAATATCATCAACATATACTTGTACAATTAATTGATTTCTACCTTGTTCTTTTATAAACAAAGTAGTGTCAACTTTACCCCTTAAGAATCCGTTATTAAGAAGAAAAGTACTTAACCTCTCGTACCAAGCTCTTGGAGCTTGTTTAAGGCCATAAAGAGCCTTTTTGAGTTTGAAAACATGATGTGGTGAATCATGACATTCAAACCCGGGAGGTTGTGCAACATACACTTCTTCTTGAATAACACCATTCAAGAAGGTAGATTTAACATCCATTTGGTAAAGTTTAAAATCTCTATAGCAAGCATATGCCAATAACATTCTAATCGCTTCAAGACGTGCTTCGGGTGCAAATGTCTCATCAAAATCGATACCTTCTTCGTGACAGTATCCTTGAGCAACTAATCTAGCTTTGTTTCTAGTGACATTTCCTTGATCATCTATCTTGTTACGAAATACCCATTTCGTACCAATAATGGGATGACCATGTGGTTTAGGAACCAACTCCCAAACATCACTTCTCTCAAATTGGTTTAACTCTTCTTGCATAGCCAAGATCCAATTTTCATCAAGAAGTGCATCTTTGACATTCTTAGGCTCTATGAGAGAAACAAATGCGTTCTCTCTATATTGCTTTAGTGTAGTGATACCCCTATTCAAATCACCTATTACCAACTCGTGTGGGTGAGAACTCTTATGCTTAAATGATCTAGGAAAGTTGGATACATCTCCTCTAACTTCCTCATGATCACTTTCCACAAGTGATGAAACCTCATCATTTAGATGATTTTCATTTTCTGGAATATGAGATACATTTTCTACATTTTGTGTATCAGTGTGATGAGTATGAGAAATATTTCTATTTGATTCACTAAGTTCATACACACTAGGTGGAGGAGTACCTTCAACAGGTTCTACTCTCAATTCAATGAAGATGTTCCCATTTGGAGGCTTATCAACAATCTCTTGTTGATGTGCAACCGTCGGGAAGTCCTCAAGAATTTCTTTTTGAGGAGCCACATCTTCATTTTCTTCACAATCCTCATTAAGTTTAGGTTCGTCATTAAGTGACTCATTAAACTTAACATGGATTGATTCTTCCACCTTTTGACTCCTTTTGTTGAAAACACGAAATGCTTTACTATTTGAGGCATAACCTAAAAGGATACCTTCATCTGCTTTGAGGTCAAGTTTGTCCTAAGTGTCCTTGGTATTAAGTATGAAACACTTGCAACCAAACACTTTGAAATACCCAATGTTGGGAACTTTACCATTCTGAAGCTCATAAGGTGCACATTTAGGTATGGTCTCAAATATACATGATTAATCACATGACAAGCGGCATTTACTGCTTCGGTCCAAAAGTACTAGGGCAAACCAAACTCATTTAACATTACTCTACACATTTCTTGTAGAGTTCTATTCTTTCGTTCGGCTACACCATTTTGTTGTGGAGTTCTAGGTGCTGAAAGATCATGTGAGTATCCTTTGGATTCACAAAACCTTTCAAACTCACCATCAAACTCACCATCACGATCACTACGGATGGTTTTAATGGGGTCACCCATGTGATTTTCTAATCTTCTACTTAAATTCATGAACTCACTACATGCATCATTTTTCTTAGTAAAAAACATCACACATGTATAAAGAGTATAGTCATCTACTACCGCAAAGGTATAATGTTTATCACCCAAACTTTTTATTCCAACAACCCCATAAAAATCCATATGTAGTAATTGTAGAGGTTTGGAGGTGGATATATTTGTTTTTGGTTTAAATCTTGTTTTCACAAGCTTTTCCTTTTGACAAGTGTCACACAAGTCATGGTTTGCGAAACTCATTTTCAGAAGGCCTCGGACTTTATTGTTTTCGCAAATAAATTTGAACGTTTTGAAACAAACACGTCCGAGACGTCTATGCCATAGTTGCGTCAAATCATTTTTAGCAACTAGGCAAGATACATTTTGAGAAACCAAATCATTGATGCTAAGTTTGTAAATGTTTTTGAATCTCAAAGCCTCAAATAAGATAGTATTATCCTTTTTCACAGCACATTTTTTTTCAAAAACAAAACTTCATAATTAGCATCACATAGTTGACTGACACTTATCAAGTTAAACTTTAATCCTACAACATATAGAACATCACTAATAGAGAAGGAATTGTTACCCACAATACCATATCCTTTGATTTGGCCTTTGCTGCCTCCAAAGTGGACAACTCCTCCATCTTGCATAGTGAGTCTATGGAAGAGACTTTTGTCTCCCGTCATATGGTTGGAACATCCACTGTCCACGACCCATTTGACATTCTTGTCGTCGCTTTCTCCATTGAGTGCTAGGGCCTGCAAATGAACCATATGATATTGGTACCGTTTTTGTTTTGGATCCTTGAAGATTAGTTACCTTCATTCGCCTTTCAACGCCCACACAAGATTATTATTATTCTTAGCTCTACATACTCTTTCTACATGACATTTCCTATTACTATAAAAGCATGTAGGAGTATGTTTTTGTGAATATGTATGCTGTGTATAGGCACATTCCGTTACTCCTTTTTAGGGACAACCTTCCTTGGAATCAAAGAAGGTTTTTGTTTCACGGATTCAACCAAATGTCTTGACACCTTTGGTTCGTCTGCTTTCCCTTTAGGCATGTGCCTTTGTTTCTTCAAGGAGGTTTTAGACTCCTTGACAACTTGTGCTTGTTCCTTTTGTTTTCCCTTCTTGGATGTATGCATGACACTAGGTTTGATTTTATTTTTGTGCAATGTAGTTGCATCCTTTTTAGCACTATCCTTTTGAAGGACTTTCTTCTTTAAAAGGCTTTGGGAAGATGAATTTGATTTCATCAAGTCATGCTTCTCTTCTAGTGTAATCACATGCATGGTCAATAAAATGTCATGTTCTAATTGTAATGCAATGTGATTCTCTAACGTGTCGTTGTATTCATTTAAACATACTCTAAAGTCCTTTTTGACACGTTTATACTTCAAATCTAAGAAATCATTTTCTTACACTAAATCATCTCTTTCATCTATCAATCTATAGTGAGATGAAATATTGCATACCTTCATGTCGTCGTCGATGGCCATCAGAGAACAGAATTCCTTATCAAGATCGTCATTGATGACCCCCGTGAGAGCAAGGTCATCATTATCGCCATTGTCGCTTTCGGATCTGGATAGGATGCTCTCCCAATGGGCTACTTCCGCTTGTAAGGCCTTCCTCCTTTGGTAGATGGCCTTCTTGTCTTTGAGTTGCGGCTCCTTCACCTGACAATCCTTCATGAAGTAACCAAACTTCTCACATTTATAGAATTTATTCTCTTGGTCCTTCACCTTATCCTTGGAGAACTTTTCCTTGATGAATCTTTTTGCTTCATCCTCTTTTTTCTTTGCAAAACGCCTAAACCTTCGGCCAAGAAGTCCGACTTCGTCATCCGAATCTTTCGGCTCGCATGCAAGTGCTTTTGATGAGCTCCGGATAGGAGCATTTTTTTCTTGAGCTTCAAGATGAATCTCATACGTGATAAGATTACCATAAAGCTCATCCAAAGTAATAGTTTCAAGATCCTTCGACTCTTCAATGGCCGTTACCTTAGCATTCCATTCTCTTCCTAAGCTATTTAGGAAGCAATGGTTGAGATCCTCTTGCTCTATCTTTTTGCCAACCGCCGTGAGAAGGTTGACAAGTTTAGTGAATCTTTGGATGGACTCTTCAATCTTCTCACCTTTAGAGACATTGAAATTGTAAAACCGCTTGATGAGTTGTCTCCTCTTGGCTTTTCTTACTTGAGATGTTCCTTCATGGATCATCTCCAACTTGGTCCAAGCTTCATGTGCGGATTGAACTCTTTGGATTTGAGCTCTCTCGTTTGGTGAAAGAGAGCTATTCAAAATAGCAAGAACTTTGCTATTTGTTGCAAAATGTAACTCCTCCTCCGGAGTGGGATAATCAAAATCAAAGGGAATAGTAGACCCTGTTGGACCGTGCACCTGCAATAAAACCCACTAGAGGGGGGGTGAATAGTGGTTAGCGGAAATTACACTACAACCCTTTGTTAAAATCCCCTTTGAAAACAGAATCTGAGACCACTTCAGATTCAGAACCTGTTTTTAAAAAATTCACAAATAAATGTACACAACTCCAAAAATCGTGAAACCTTCCAGAATTAAACTTCAATGTGTTAACAAGACTCTATCCAAAAATCAGACAAAAATAAGATCGTTTTATCCTTCAAAAAAATAAAAAGATTCAGATGGTCAATCTGGACAGAATTGGACAGAATGTTGCTGATTTTGCAAAACGTGTTTCTCTTTGAATACTCAACCAAAAAGGTTGATATTTATATCAAAACACTCCTTAGGATGTGTAGATGAGGTTTCCAAAATGCCCCCTTAAACAATTCTTGAAAAATACAGAATTTAAGTTTTCTCAAAACTGGTCAGATTGCAGCCAGATTGGAGCAGTTATCTTGCAAAGACTGAAAGACTAACTTTCTCTTGCTTAAATCAAGTGATTCTTGTTCCAAATGAAAGCTAACAGTCTCAAGTATAACTCCACCAAAAATCACGAATTTTGAAAATGTTTAGCTATTTTTTCAAATTGTGTGAAGTTGGGTGAAAACTGCAGTCAAAAACGGGCAGAAAACAGAAATAAAGAAACAAGAGAAGAACACCGAGAATTTATCCTGGTTCGGTCAATGTGACCTACTCCAGTCCCAAGGAACACCTTTACTTGGATTTCACTATCAAATGAACACCTTACAACAAGAGCCAAGCTTGATCCTTGGGTTATACACCAACCCTATTCAAGACTTGGATAATCACCTCTTTGCAACTCTTGGTTACAACACCTCTACCACCTATTGATGTAGCCTTATAAATTTGGCTAATCAATCATACAAATCCAACCCAAGAAGGTGTGTATAGTGTAGCTGGACAACAAAAAAATTAGAACACCTTAGCTGCACAAAGTATGAACGAAAATATGAGAAGAGAATAGCAAGACAACAATCTTCAATTTTGCTTTCAAGTGTATGTCTTCTCTTCATCACCTTGCCTCCTATTTATAGTGTGAATAGATGGTATATTCTCTCCAACTTTTAGACCATGTGATGGCTGAGAATTTTGAATTAAAGCACCTCCATAATCATCTCCAACAACCTTGTCTCCATTACATTCAAATTTGAAATTTCAAGTTTGCAACTTTTGCCAACTAGCTTGTTTTTGAATTTTCCACTTGTCCAAAAGTCATAAAATGAGTACACCACATTCTCCACCTGTTTATGGACGTTTTTGATGTTGTATGTATGTATACCAACTCAAATTTTGTGAATAGAAAATAATGAATAAGTGTTGACAAGATTATGTCAACATATAACACCAAAATTCCTACTTTCTTCTCCTTTACATATTGTAATGAATCTTGCACCAAGGACACCTTGTAATCTCTAAAAGATGATGATTAATATCCTTTTATAACATACATAAGAGGGTCTTCAAGAAAAAATAGAATGTGACATCTCAAATCATCACATATCCAGCTATAGTCAATAATATCATCGGTTGAGAGAATAAGATATAAGATCACCATATAATCTTCAAAATAATAATAACACAGCTCCAGAATGAAGATAATAATATGCTCAAGAGATTCCTTGAGTGAAAATACCAAAAATACCCTTGGGGGTAAAATGACCAAAATACCCCTGGTGTGAGAAAACTTCAGAAATGACCCCGATGGTCAGCGATAATCGCAATACCACCTTTGTTATGATAAATAAGATAATAATATGCACTTGACATATTTTCACCATATGATGTTCCTACAAAACTCAAAATACCAATTTTGCCCTTTTTGGTAAGTTGTAGAAACTTCCAAGGCACGTTAGTCACAAGACAATAATAATCACCAAAAACACATAATAAGCACATAATGAACATGTATAATTCATATGCGAATGAAAAAAAATCATTTTAACACATTTTAGAAAATTATTTCTAAAAACCCTAGACATTGATCGATTGAAGTGCCTCAGCTTCATAGATCGATGTCTCACATAAAGGTCCAGGTTTTGTCTCTGACCTACATCGATCGATCAAAGTGAGAGTTCGATGTACATCGATTGATCGATGTGTCTCAGGTTTAGAGATCGATGTCTCATAGAAAGGTCTTAAACTTTTCTGTCTTACATAGATCGATCGATGTGAGAGATCTATGTACATAGATCGATCGATGTGCAACAACCTAAGAGATCGATGTCAACTTGTTCAAGTTTTTCAACTTTTAATCACATATAACACCATGTGTGACATTTTTAAGTATTCATCACTTAAAATCACGACTTTGAAAATTATCCAAACATATTTCTCAACATTCTCCCCCTTTTGGATGATTTTCAAAATAAACTAACATGATTTTAATGTCACAACTTATAATCAAAAGTTTAACCAAATGTTTTCAACTATGTTTTCAACTTTTAAATAGTATGCTGCTCCCCCTCAACTCATACTCTCCCCCTTAACCTATGCTCCAAAATTTATACCAATAGAAACTTAGCATATGATTCATCATGACTTACCAACTAAAACATGACTTACCAACTAAAATCATGCTCCAACTAAAACATGACTTACCAACTAAAATCATGTTCTTATTCTATCTCCCCCTTTATTTTGCGAATCATGCAAAAGATAGAACTATACAATGGCATCGTAAGTCATCATTCCTAATTTGGCTCGTAAGTTTTCAAAAGTGGCTTGATTAAGGGGTTTGGTGAAGATGTCAGCGATTTGGTAATCAGTTCTTATATGGTTTATCACTATGTCCTCATTTTGAACATGATCGCGAAGAAAGTGGTATCGCACCTCAATGTGTTTGGCCTTAGAATGAAGCACCGGATTCCGGGAAAGATTGATTGCACTTGTGCTATCACAGAAAATTGGAATCTTATTCATTTTAATGCCAAAATCACTAAATTGCTGTTTAAGCCAAAGTATTTGGGTAGTACATAAACTCAAAGCGATATACTTGGCTTCAGTGGTAGAAAGAGCTACACTAGCTTGCTTTTTAGAAAACCAAGAGATCAAATTAGTTCCTATGAATTGACATGTACCGCTAGTGGATTTTCTATCTAACCTGCAACCACCATAATCAGCATCACTATATGCGTGTAATTCCAACTTAGCGTTTCTATCATACCACAATCCTAAGTGAGGTGTATGCTTAAGATATCTAAAGATCTTTTTCACTGCATTGTAATGTGATACCTTAGGAAAAGATTGAAACCTAACACACATACACACACTAAACATAATATCAGGTCTTGATGTAGTTAAGTATAACAATGAGCCAATCATAGACCTATAAAGTGTGTCATCAAAAGGTTTACCATTTTCATCCTTATCAAGTTTGGTACTAACACTCATAGGGGTAGTTGTAGGTTTCAACTCTTCAAAGCCAAACTTCTTAATCATGTCATTGACATACTTAAGTTGGCTAATGTGAATTCCTTGAGGGGTTTGTTTGATTTGAAGTCCTAAGAAATAATTCAACTCTCCTACCATTGACATTTCAAACTCTGACTTCATACATTCTTCGAATTCTTTTACTAAAGTAGGGTTGGTTGAACCAAAGATTATATCATCTACGTATATTTGAACTATTAACAAATCATTACCTTTTCTTCTTAGGAATAATGTATGGTTCTCCTTTGATAATTATTTGCAATAAGAAAGTTTGCAAATCTATCATACCAAGCTCTTGGAGCTTGTTTCAAACCATATAAAGCTTTCTTAAGCTTATAAACATGGTTAGGATTCTTTGGATCTTCGAATCCAGGGGGTTGTTTGACAAACACCTCTTCTTGGATGTATCCATTCAAGAACGCACTCTTGACATCCATTTGGAAGAGTTTAATGTTACTTAGACTTGCAATCGCAAGTGCTTCTAGTCGTGCAACGGGTGCAAAGGTTTCTTCATAATCTATTCCTTCTTGTTGTTTATAACCTTGTGCGACTAGTCTAGCCTTATTTCTTGTAATGTTTCCTTGTTCGTCCATCTTATTCCTAAAGACCCATTTAGTTTCTATGATAGACTTGTCTTCAGGTTTAGGCACTAAGTCCCACACATTGTTTCTTGTGAATTGATTTAATTCCTCAGGCATAGCTTCTATCCAAGATATATCACCTAAGGCTTCCTTTACGTTCTTAGGTTCTAATTGTGAGATTAAGCTATGTCCTTCAAGTTGACTTATATTTCTACGTGTTCTAACCCCAACACTTGGATCCCCAATGATTAATTCTCTAGGGTGCCACCAATTCCTAGATCGACTAGGTTCACCCTCATTTTGTTCAAATGTTTCATTAGTGTGAACATTATCATATGTAATTGGATCATTAGTTACATTATCTTCCAATTGCAAAGTTTCTTCATTTATATCATCTAAGGGTTCATGCACGTCTTGTTCAGGGGAGTTGGTTCTAGATGATCAAGTACAGGCTCAAGTATTACATCATCATCAAACATATTTTCAACATTTGTTTCTTGTTTATGTTGATGTTTATCACTAACTTCAAAGCATGCATTTTCATTGAATTTCACATGTATGGATTCAATTATTTTTCTAGATGCAGGATTATAACACCTATATGCTCTTGAGTTAGTTGAATACCCAACAAATATGCATTCAATAGACTTTTGTTCAAATTTATCTAGATTATCCTTAGTGTTTAGCACAAAACATTTACATCCAAATACTTTAAGATAATCTATTTTAGGTTGTCTATTGTTTAGCAATCCATAAGGCGTTTTATTTAATTTCTTTCTAATAGTAAGCCTATTTATAATATAGCATGCACAACTAACAGCTTCAGCCCATAAATATTTAGGTAATTTATTTTCACAAAGCATTGTCCTAGCAACTTCTTGAATTGTTCTATTTTTACGTTCAACAACTCCATTGAGTTATGGTGTTCTAGGTGGTGAGATTCATGTTTGATTCCATATAGTTCGCAAAATTTGATTACGTCTTTGTTTTTAAATTCTCCACCTCTATCACTTCTAATCCTTTTGACATTTTCTTCGTAAATGTTTTCAAGTTGCTTGATAAGGATTTCGATTGCTAATGGAGCATCGTCTTTGTGTGTTAAGAACAATGTCCATGTGTAGCGTGAGTAATCATCTACTATGACACACACATAGTAGTGTCCACCTAGACTTCTTGTCCTACTTGGACCAAATAAGTCTAAGTGAAGCAATTCTAGTACATGACTAGTACTCACTTCATGTTTCGGTTTTAAAGTTTCTTTAATGTGTTTTTCCTTAATACATGTTTCACACGTTTGAAAATTATCTAAGTCTAACTTAGGCATTCCTCTAATTAAATTCTTCTTAGACAATTTCTTAATGGTTGAAATTCCTATATGACCTAATCTTCTATGCCATAAATTTATATCTAAGTCATGTGATATTAGACACTTAACCTTAGCATCTAACATGTTATCTAAGGTAAGGGTATAAATATTTCCATCTCTATTTCCTTTTAAAACCGTTTCTTCTTTTTCATTATTATATCACAAGAATTGGGAAGAAAGGAGACATTATAACCACAATCTATAAGTTGAGAAATACTAAGTAAATTATAAGATAGATTGCTTACTAATAACGCATTTCGTATTTGAAATGTGTTAGGGTCCCCAATTGTTCCTTTTCCAACAACTTGTCCTTTGTTGTTGTCACCGAATGTCACTTTTCCTCCATTTTTGATATGTTCCAATTCGATGAATAGTTTGGAGTTCCCCGTCATATGCCTCGAACATCCACTATCTAAAAACCATTTGGTTTTCAGATTCTTTGACTTTGCCTCCTTCTTGCATTCTTTGCGTTTATCCTACAATGGAGACAAAGTTTTAGGTACCCTTTATTTGGGTCCTTGAATGTTAGGGGCATTATTCTTGTTTAGATAACCCTTAGGTATCCAAACTTGAACATACCTTTTAGACACATTTTTAGCATGGTTGAAATAAGAAGGATAAGCATATGGATGATTATTCCACATAAGTGAAGATGCATTATTATACATGTTGTGCCGTGGTTGATAATCGTTATAGAATGGCCGAGATTTATGATGTATATAAGGCATGTGAATTTGTTTCTTATATGGCGCAGTATAAGTGTGTTCATAGGCATTTCTATAAGACTTATAAAAGTGTTGCCTATACTTAGGTTCATAATATGTTGAATGCATTTTATTATGTCTCGTTGCATTTGTATACATGTAGGCATAATTTCTAGGTTTTCTAGATGCAAAGTTTGGCCTAGATGTATAGTTATGCGTGTGTGTTTTTATGGGTGCATGCTGCATCTTTTTCTTTGAATAAGTAGAAGAAGGAGTAGAAGAAGATTTAGCAGGCAAATTTGTTTTTATAACTTTATAAGGTTGTTTCGTAGTTGATGATACAAACTTAGTCTTTTTATCTAATTTGTCATCTTCTTCTTTATATCCCAATCCAGTTTTATCATTTCCATACTTTTGTGATGATAGAAGTGTATCTAACATATGTGCACCAGATTTAAATTGTTCTATCATTTTTTCTAAGGTAAATTTAGAAGACTTAAGTTGCACTATTTCATTTTCACAACTTTCTAACTTGGATTTTAACATTTTATTTTCCATTTGTAACTTTTGTTCATCTTTCCTATATGATTCAATTTTATTCTCTAAAGAATCAAGAGTATTAGTAGACTCTTGTTTAAGAGATTCTAGTTGATCGGAAAATTCCAAGTTGGACGTCTTCAACTTGTCATTTTCTTCAACTAGTTTCTTCTTTTCTTTAGAGAGCCTCTTACAGTGAGCATGCATTCTTAGGAATTCTTCATACATTTCATCAAATGTCATGTCACTATCAGAATCACTATCAGAAGAAGAACATACCTCATTGGATACGAAGCAGACTTGAGCTTCCTCAGTTTCGGATTCTGAGTCGGATGAGTCGCTCCATGTGCTCACCTTCATTGCTCGTTTCCCTTTTCTTGCCTTAGACTCCTTTATCTTTGTCGTTTAAGCCTCTTGTCCTTGGCGGATGACTTAGACAATTCAGACTTTCTTTGGTTTAATTTAACCTCGTAAACTTTAAGAGACCCGATCAATTCATCCATCTTAGTGATTGACTTTGTCTCCTCGATTGCAGTCACCTTTGGATCCCATTCAGCAGGGAGGCTTTGTAACACCTTTTGAACCTTTTCACTGTTCGAAAATGACTTCCTTAAAGCTTGGATTTGAAACAAGCAGTATATAATGAATCGTTGTTTCTTGGCCTTGTATTGTTCGTATGGTGTTGAATCTTGCTTCTTTTGAGTGGTGTTGGTCTGGCTCTGATACCAAATGTTGGACCGTGCACCTGCAATAAACACCACTAGAGGAGGGTGAATAGTGGTTAGCGGAAATTACACTACAACCCTTTGTTAAAATCCCCTTTGAAAACAGAATCTGAGACCACTTCAGATTCAGAACCTGTTTATACAAAATTCACAAATAAATGTACACAACTCCAAAAATCGTGAAACTTTCCAGAATTAAACTTCAATGTGTTAAAAAGACACTGTCCAAAACTCAGACAAAAATAAGATCGTTTGACCCTTCAAACAAATAAAAAGATTCAGATGGTCAATCTGGACAGAATTGGACAGAATGTTGCTGATTTTGCAAAACGTGTTTCTCTTTGAATACTCAACCAAAAAGGTTGATCTTTATATCGAAACACTCCTTAGGATGTGTAGATGAGGTTTCCATAAGGTACTGACCTTAAACCATTCTTGAAAAATACAGAATTTAAGTTTTCTCAAAACTGGTCAGATTGCAGCCAGATTGGAGCAGTTATCTTGCAAAGACTAAAAGACTAACTTTCTCTGGCTCAAATCAATTGATTCTTGTTGCAAATGAAAGCTAACAGTCTGAAGTATAACTCCACCAAAAATCACGAATTTTGAAAATGTTTAGCTATTTTTTCAAATTGTGTGAAGTTGGGTGAAAACTGTAGTCAAAAACGGGCAGAAAACAGAAATAAAGAAACAAGAGAAGAACACCGAGGATTTATCCTGGTTCGGTCCATGTGACCTACTCCAGTCCCAAGGAACACCTTTCCTTGGATTTCACTATCAAATGAACACCTTACAACAAGAGCCAAGATTGATCCTTGGGTTATACACCAACCCTATTCAAGACTTGGATAATCACCTCTATGCAACTCTTGGTTACAACACCTCTACCACCTATTGATGTAGCCTTATAAATTTGGCTAATCAATCATACAAATCCAACACAAGAAGGTGTGTATAGTGTAGCTGGACAAAAAAAATTGGAACACCTTAGCTACACAAAGTTTGAACGAAAATATGAGAAGAGAATAGCAAGACAACAATCTTCAATTTTGCTTTCAAGTGTATGTCTTCTCTTCTTCACCTTGCCTCCTATTTATAGAGTGAATAGATGGCATATTCTCTCAAACTTTTAGACCATGTGATGGCTGAAAATTTTGAATTAAAGCACCTCCATAATCATCTCCAACAACCTTGTCTCCATTACATTCAAATTTGAAATTTCAAGTTGGCAACTTTTGCCAACTAGCTTGTTTTTGAATTTTCCACTTGTCCAAAAGTCATAAAATGAGTACACCACCTTCTCCACCTGTTTATGGACGTTTTTGATGTTGTATGTATGTATACCAACTCAAATTTTGTGAATAGAAAATAATGAATAAGTGTTGACAAGATTATGTCAACATATAACACCAAAATTCCTACTTTCTTCTCCTTTACATATTGTAATGAATCTTTCACCAAGGACACATTGTAATCTCTAAAAGATGATGATTAATATCCTCTTATAACATATATAAGAGGGTCTTCAAGAAAAAATAGAATGTGACATCTCAAATCGTCACATATCCAGCTATAGTCAATAATATCATCGGTTGAGAGAATAAGATATAAGATCACCATATAATCTTCAAAATAATAATAGCACAGCTCCAGAATGAAGATAATAATATTCTCAAGAGATTCGTTGAGTGAAAATACCAAAAATACCCTTGGGGGTAAAATGACCAAAATACCCCTGGTGTGAGAAAACTTCAGAAATGGCCCCGATGGTCAGAGATAATCGCAATACCACCTTTGTTATGATAAATAAGATAATAATATGCACTTGACATATTTTCTCCATATGATGTTCCTACAAAACTCAAAATACCAATTTTACCCTTTTTGGTAAGTTGTAGAAACTTCCAAGGCACGTTAGTCACAAGACAATAATAATCACCAAAAACACATAATAAGCACATAATGAACATGTATAATTCATATACAAATGAAAAAAAATCATTTTAACACATTTTAGAAAATTATTTCTAAAAACCCTAGACATTGATAGATTGAAGTGCCTCAGCTTCATAGATCGATGTCTGACATAAAGGTCCAGGTTTTGTCTCTGACCTACATCGATCGATCGAAGTGAGAGTTCGATGTACATCGATTGATCGATGTGTCTCAGGTTTAGAGATCGATGTCTCACAAAAAGGTCTTAAACTTTTCTGTCTTACATAGATCGATCGATGTGAGAGATCTATGTACATAGATCGATCGATGTGCAACAACCTGAGAGATCGATGTCAACTTGTTCAACTTTTTCAACTTTTAATCACATATAACACCATGTGTGACATTTTTAAGTATTCATCACTTAAAATCATGACTTTGAAAATTATCCAAACATATTTCTCAACAGACCCTTTTGACACCTATCTCCATATTCGGTAATCACAAGAACGTAAATAGGATTCCATGTTGGACTTCCATAGTGGGTAGTTTAGAGGGTCAAACATGGGAACTTTGACATGGACACTTGAGATAGAAGGGAGTAATGTTTCTTGTCATCTTCTTCTTGAGGCATCATCACTAGGGGAACTAGCATCATCATAACTATTGGGATCCATACTTTGAAGATCAAATCTTGCTATTTGAACTCAAATACTCAAGATTTCGCTCTGATACCAATTGTTAGGTCCCTTAGAACACACAAGAAATGGAGGGTTGAATAGTGTATTCATCAAGTATGGATATTTTCTTGAATATTTTTCATTTTTGAGTGCAACCAATACTTGGATGTGTTCTTGAAAAGAATAAAACTTTGCGGAAGCGTAAGGAACACAAGGATGTATAGAGGTTCAAGTCAAATGACTCTACTACTCTACTTTCTTGATTTTTTACAAGAAGGATTTTCAATGGGGGATTGTTATTTCTATGGGGGGAAATAAAAATCAAAACAAAATCCACAACAATGGAAAAACTAGGCAACACTCCTAGATCACAACCAAGAAAAACTAACCCCTTGAAGTCTAGCCTCTAAAGAACCTCTTTGCCCTCAAAAAATTCTTGTAGAGAGTATAGTGCACCACCATACTATCAACTAACCCTCCAAGGTTTATATTTCTCGAATAAAAAGCACCCTAGCTTCTTGACCAACAACCTACACAGCCTCTCACAATATTCACTCACTAAGAAGAAGACCCTTCTTCTTCCTTTACAACACAACTCTCAACAATAAAGTAAAATATACAAGATTACAACTATTTTGAGAGCTTGAAAACTTGAGAGAAACTTGAGAGCTTGAATGGTAGAAAGTTGGAGAAGAAATGGATGAAACCCTTCTTTTAATCTTCTTTGAATTTTCTGCCGTTTGAAAGTCCCTGCAGAGCCAATAATGGGCTTTGTCTTCTTGTGATGGCATGCCCTCATCATTGGAGATCTTCTCTTGGATGGTTGCAAGCTTCTTGGAGAAGCTTTGTGTTGAAAGCTTAAAGAGGAAAGATCACTCCTTCAAGGATGAGAGAGAACCTGTGAAAATAGTACTAAAAGACAGGGCACAAATGTCAAGTAAGCATTAGAAAACAAGGCATAAGACATTTGTGACGTTGGTCACATGAAGCGCCTTATCTGTATAATGAACAGGCGTTCAATGTGACATTGAGTGCTTTATATGAAATTGAACAGACGTTCGATGTCACATAAAGCGCCTTATGTGGGCAGCAGAATGCGTTCAAAGTCACATGAAGGGCCTAATCTCAGCCTTCATGCTTGTTTGAAGTGGTTCTGAGTTTTATCAGAAAGTTGGTTGATGTACGTGCCTATTTTGGGGGGGGAAAAGTACTTTTTACTCTATGGTACACATGAAGTGCCTTGTTAAGCATTCAAAGTGTACTGTTTTAGACATTGACACATGAAGCGCATAATGTAAGCGTTCGAAGTGTACTGGAATCCAAACATTTCATATGAAGCGCCTTATGTAGGCGTTCGAAGTGTACAGGAATCCAACCACATTACATTAAGCGCCTTATGCAGGCGTTCGAAGTAACTTTCAGACACTTCACATTAGGCGCCTGATGGAGCATAAGAAGTATCAATTGTGCAAATCATCAAAACTTAATATATTTTAACATGTACCTAACGCATACCTCAAGCATGAATGCGATAAGACAAGAGAAAATTGCTACCTCCGCGTATCATTTCTGCTTAAACTATTCATACCACCAAATGAGGCTCGGACTTTGGAGCAACTAGTACAGTTGCTCTTTTGTAACATTGAGGCCATGTATTCGAACAACAGAAACAGTCTCTTGTACAAAGTATAGGGTAAAGTTGCGTACATCAGATAGCAAAGCGATCCGGCCCTTGTCCGGACCTTATACAAACATGGAAGCTTAATACACTCGCAACGCTCTTCTCCCACAAAAGAGTACGAAAGTTCATATTATCAAACGGTACAATTAGTAATGTATGCAGTCAGTTCTTTTCCATTCTCTCTCAAATTTTTTGGGAATGAAGTGAATACAGGATTGCTCATAAATAAACATGATTATGGTGTATAAACTATCGGGTAAGGTTGAAGAGATACAAACACTAACCTAAACTTTATAGATCTCTGTTTTGTCAGTTCCGTTTCGCTGGCGGTTCTATTTCCGGTTTTATCATGTTTAGATTCCGGCTGGTTTTTTTGATTGGGTTTATAGTTTAGGTTTAGATTTTTTTAAAGGAAAAAAAAGCATTCAGCTTGATTTTGATGACTAAATGAATTAAGATTTAGTCGCCAAACTTAACCATCACATATATTCTCTTTTGTTTTGAGTAATCAAATTTCACATAACACCTTTCATTGTATTCGACTCGTTCCAAGTATAGATGTGTTAAAAAGTGACAATTTTTACATTTTAATATGTTATTCCCGCTGTTTTGACACACATCATGTTGGAGTGAAGAAAAAACACACAGAGAAACAACAATATGTCTGCCCAATAAAACTTTACATTAGAAATATTTTATGAAAATGATAAGGCCAAGATTTATAAATTATACAATATAAGAAAATAATAATATCCTTAATTATGAACAAGCCACCGGTTTGAAAACCGGTTTTGGCCCAAAGTAAACTGCCGGTTTTGGTGTGGGTTTGAAAAACGAACCTTAACCTAAACTTAAACCTAATGTATGTTAAGTAAGTTTCATTCCGGTTTATACAAGTTTCACTTCGAGTTTATCCTTCGTCGTCTAGTTCTGATTCTAGTTTAAAATCGGAAATGACCATGTCTACCAACCTCGGCGACCTTTACCTTGGTCCCATACAGCTGCAAAAAGAAAATGTCAAGTTTGTTGTCAAACAATCTCTTCAGACAAATAAATTAGTAGGATAATCTTCTGGTCAGTGAAATTAAATTTCGATAGCCGTGGCGTCTCAAATTAAATAATTAACAGTAAGCGTGAAATGCGAGTTTCTTTCAGTTGACTTATATCATTAAGATCCCCTCAAGACCTGGTCTTAAATGATTGATGATTATCCTTACACCCAAAAAAAAAAAAAATAGAATGAATCCGATTATCACTTTTAAGTTCGTTTCTATTTGATCAAAGTAGGATCATGTAGTATATTATAGGGACCTTTTATTAATTTTATCTAGATTATTTACCACGTTATTACTATTATATCTTTGCAATTCTTGCCCTCATTTAAATGTACAAATATTTTGTGAAACATATTCAGCAGTATCATATATCAAACTCAACTCATTGGGCTTGCACTACTGATATGAACTAGAATTTAAATATAACTTGTTTTTAAGTGTGGGCGGCGATAATTTTTCTTGTTGGAGGGGGAGGGTTGTGTGGGTGGTGAGAATGGAAAAGTTAAGTTTTTAATTTAGAGAGTGAAAATATATCATGACAACCTAAAAAGACTAGCCATGAGACCCTACCAAAGAAATTATGAATGTCCATAAAAATATAGATTAATTATTGAAATGCAAAATTATGTGTACATGAGTACAATATTTGATTAAAGTTTAAAGATATGTGACACACGTGTAGATAACATTCATGTCATTCATTAAATAAAAAAAATCTTACTTAAGATGTCAAAATAGATTGTGCAAACATTATAATTCTTCTTGCTCTAATCTTTAATGTGGTTCTTCTTCTAGTCTTGATTTGTTTGATGTTTTGCTGATTGCACAATTCTTATGTTATTAATGTCTACATTATATCATAAATTTACATTAAATGTTGAATATGTTATGCTCTTGATGTATATGTACAACCTTTCGTTGTTGGTATTATGTTTCAAAAACATCAATTACGTTTCTCATTATTAAGTGACCACATGTCATAGTGATGCAACGAGAATCATGAAAGTGAAGAAAAAGCATGACGCTAGTAACGGAGACGACTACAATAAACACTCCACAACAGTATGCAAAGGATAAAAGGTGATGGGATCTCCACACCCTAAAATCTATCACCCCCATTTCTATCGTTCGTCACGTGGCAGCTACCTACTTTATATACCTCTTCTTCTTCATCCTATTATTTAGTCTCACCATCCCTTCTGTCATGTGGCAGTCGATGGAAATGTGGGTGAAGGGTTTTGGGGTGAGAAGATCCCACCCGGACAAAAGACTATAAAAAGAAATCCTTAGAGAAAAAAGAAAAAGTACATATGAATGTGCACCAAATGCAATTGAATGCGAAGCCCTTAACTTATTCTAAAACGTGTAATTAGCAATGAAAAACAAATAACAATAAAGTACTCGCATAAGTAAAGTTTCGAATTATTAAGCATATTTATAATGAAATTAAAGATTCAGATTATACATATATATATGTGTGTGTCTGTGTCTGTGTCTATGTATATGTATATATACGTATGCGTGTGTGTCATGATTAACATTTATGTGCTTACAAAAAAGTACCAACTATATATATAGCATATGTGTAGTTTATAATATTTAACTTTTTATAATGAAAAATACAATGAGAATTTTTTTTTAAAGATTTTTTCATATGTGACCACTAAAATTTCATCTAAATTTTTATAATAATATTTTTACATATGTGACAATTAACTTAATTTATCTTTGCAATTATTTAAAAAATTAATTTTCTTTTGAAAAGATTGAAAAAGAATTATGAAGAAGCTTCAGAACGAACGAATGTTTAAGAAAATAAAATTGTACAGAGTGGGCAAAATTGTTTGTACGTAAAGCCATAATACATGCTAAATGAAAGAAAACTTTTAGCAGCTTAACTCTTCAATTGGTTGTAGATTCATGGAGTAAAATAAGGCAGGTAAATCAGTATTTTGCTAATTCAGAATACATAAGGGTATTAACGTTACGTTAAAGAAAATTACAATAATATGCTCTGCTTGACTAAAATATCTATGCTTTTATCACTTTCATGTCTTTTATGCTTGGGCTTAATAATTGCTGATAGCCTATTTCTCATTGTTTATTAGAAGAGTAATGTTTCAAAACTGTTCACTAAAAGAAACACTATTTGAGATATTTTTAAGTAGACGTATTGTAAAAATGAAGCATTGTTTTACATACTCTTTCTAATTTTTTATTTCTACGTAGACTTGTTTCTCAAAATAGTATAATCTAATAAGTGTTCTAATGAATGACTCTTAACCATTATTTATGGTGAGGAAAAAAAGGATCGGTCCACATTAACATTATGGAAGTTCTTCGCATACAATTATTAGTGTAGCGCCCCGCTCGGAGCTAAGGTCTCGGCATGGTGCACCTGTCGTACTCGACTACGAGAAAAACAAGGCGTCGATGTCATACATATACAAATTGTAAAAACATGTATCGATAAGCGGAAACAAAATAACATAAGCAGAAATAAACGTCAACCAAAGTACATCCTAGTACATCCGCATGAGTGTCATGGATACATCTATAGTACGAAATATCCAAATACAGAGCTAAATAGCCAAACTACAAAAGAGGTCGTAGCCAGCTACTAGTCAGCTCCATACGTCTAATCTCGAGGCTCGTCTTCAATAAACTCTGGTTCATGGTCCTGTGGATATGTGTGGTGAAATAAAGGGGTGAGCGATAATGAATCGCTCAGCAAGTACTTCCGCCTAGGTTCGTCGAGTGGGTCATACATGGGGACTGAGGTGATGGGTGATACAGAATGATGTAACACACGTATCATAATGTTCAATGTAAACATGAAGAAATAAACATAGAGTGAGTGCGAAATAATCAAGCATAGTATAAGTGCAGAAACAGCGAAGCAGATACTATATCATGAATAACTATCACAGATTGAGACATTATAAAAGAAACATACATTCTTTGTTAAGCATCCTTGGCTTAAATCTTTAATTACTTTGTTCTTGAGTACAATCTTCGTTGGTTTGTTCTGGTTGTTCATTAATCATACTTGGTCTCGGTTTTATAGATTAATGACTTAAAGAGTTATTGAAAGGTGCATGAGACATGAGCATGACATATGCATTGTAAAACTTTTTGAAAACCGTTTCATTTCATATAAACATGACATGACATGGGTGGCTATAGCACTTTGCATAACATAAGAATGGTACCCGTGACATATCGAATGATTCCCCGAGTAACCACGAGTACTGTCTATGAATCTCGATGGTCCAACCACGGTGTTACATCATATGTACATAGGACTATCGGTGACACGCTACAGCAGAGAACCCGAGTCCCGGACGCGATGTTACACTCTGCGATAGCGTATTTTGCCCCTGACATCTTCCCCCCAGGACCAGACATCAGGCAGCTATCCATACTGAACGTCGTAGACGTAACAGAAAGGCAGAGAACCCTTACCCCGGACAAGGTGTTACACTCAGCTTGCATATCATGCGTATAAAGATATCTAGAGAGCCCTTGTTCCAGACAAGGTGTTACACTCACATATGTATACATGCATAAGTCGTATAGAATCATTCGTCTCGTGGTACGAACTCCTTTAAATCATGAAAACCTTAAAAAGAACATTTCATGCATAAATCTTAAACTTGCTTGTAAGTAAATCTGTGTTGTTTGAGAACTATGAAGACAACATGCATGAAGAAAAGCTTTATGGAAGTTTCTTTTCATTCTACTTGGATTTGGTTCTTGGTTGGTTCATACTTGTAGTTGATTATTATTTGTTCAACTAGTTTGTCTTATTTGATTAGTTTCTCCTTTTTGGGCCGTGTGTCTTCATATAGGTATATTAAAATTCATGGGTATGTGGTGTTAGGAATTTATGTCCTTTTAATCATTATACATTTAAATGGTCTTCCTTTAATAATATAATTTCAATATATATTTTATATGCACTTACATTTAATGCTTATAAGTGGTTAATTCATGGAGAGGCCCAAAACTGGGCCTAGGCCGAAAAGTGCCCTTCTCCACTTAAATTTCTTAACTTCTCCCTTAATGTTCTTTTGTACTTAATTTTCATACATATGACTTATAATAATTATATAAAGACATAGGAATTGTTACATGGTTGAACTTCATTAATTTAGACACCAAAATGGCCATTGGGCCGAAACCTAGTCAAGACCATTACTTGTAGTTTTTATCATTATGTAAGGTTTACACTTGTGGCCCTTTTTTTTATATATTTGCCAACCTTATATATAATCATGGAAATATACACCAGTGGAGATTTGTGTGACTTATTTTTATTTCCCTTGGCCGAAAGTAGGGGAAGTACTTCAATATTAATTTTCAACATATAACACTCATGCTTGATGTTAGTAAGGATAAAATCCATCTTCATATTTTAACTACTATAAATATTGTGATGATGGTTGTAATGTACATCAACATACTAAATTTTAACATGCTCAACTCAAATCATACAAATATAATCATGACCATAAAATAATGTTTATGATGATGATCATGCTAAAAATGAACATGCAAGCACATAAAGTACAACATCCATGGAATCACACCTTCTTTGACCATGACCATCAATATACACATCATGATGGTGGTGATGAATTCATGGTTCATGTAGGAGGCTCTTGGGCCGTCCCCTATGGAAATGCAAATGGTGTTGTTAACACTTACGATGATCCAAGATGGCATCTTTATGAACATGCATAATGAAATGGATGGTTTTGTACCATCTTGAGGTTATAACACTACTATTTTTATGAACATCTCTTCTACTACATATGAACATAAAGAAAAAGGCATGCATGTATCAAAATGACAATGGAGAAGATTCTTAGCACACCTACTAGCATAATATACTCCTATGTCTACCATTTTGCAACAAAGCTTAGAGAAGATGGTGAAGATGCCTCCTTCTTGACATGCATGGTCTAAATGGCCTATTGGTGACTAAACTTCTTCTTGCATGTCCAATTAGAGTATTATTCTAAGCATATTTGATGGTTTCACTCAAGAAAATAACACATGCATCAACAATATCAACACGCAATCCTTCTTGATGTCAACAAAAGTTAAAGACCTTAATTTTAGTTACATGCATGATCCATTTATTATTAGTGAACATACTAAGCTTCATCTTTAATTTCTTTGAAGAACTAAGAACAATACTTGCCTTGGAGTACTAAATGGTGAAAGATTTTTTCTTGGATACCTAGCTTGAAGGTCTCGGCCTTGAAGGCCAAAATGAAAAAAAGAATTAGTCTTGCTTGAGGAAAGAGGAGTATAAAAGTTCTAAGGTTAATATAGGTGAACTTTACCTTGAAATTGGCTTGAGATTCTTCACTTATCAAGTGGAAGAACTTCTCTTACACCCTTGTTGAAGCCTACGGGTTGGAAGACAAAATAAGAGACATGGAGAGTCTTTGTGAGGATATGAGAATTAAATGGAAAGGATATAGATAGAAGAGAGGACGTTCTTACCTAAGATGAAGCTTGATGATTTCTTGAAATTGAAAGAACTCCCTTGGTTCTTGGCTTGGGTCCTCACGGTTGGAGGATGGAGAAAAAGAAGAGGAAAAGGAACTTGGATTGCTAGAGGGAGAGGAAGTGTGGAGGAGAAATTTTAGAGAATAAAAGATTGGTGTTGTGAAATGAGAGGGGGAGTGGGGAATTTTTGTCTTGAATATAGAAGTCTCCCTTTTTGTCTTATGCTTGGCCGAAATCTATGTAGTGGACGGACAATGATGGAGATTCTTGGAGGATGGTGGTAGTGGAAGGAAAAGGCATATTGCATGAAATTTCAGTGGGGGAGTGTCTTGTTGGTAGAAGGCATGCTAAGATAAAAAAAAATAGAAATTGAAGGAAAATATAAAATAAAAGAAGAGGGGAGACCAGATGGGGGTAATGGAGGTGGGGTGTGCAATTTCAATCCTTGGCTTGCTCTCTTTTCCTAAGTGTAATTTGCTTTTTGCTTTATTTTTATTTCTTAAATAAAGTTGTACTAATTCTCCTATATTCAAGGTTCCTTAGCCTATACTAATTAAGTTGCTTTATTAGATCAAAAATTAATTTAAAGCAGTGCATATACACACCTTATATCTTCTTACCATATCTTAACAAAACTCATAGCAGAAGTTGGGTGTAACAATTAGAGAAATAAACGATCATAGCACTGAGGTTTTATCATTAGGGTTCTACTACTGGCATTTTGACATCGTGCACAAAAATATAATATTGTGACTCTGTCAACCATACAACCGAACCTCTAGGATCCAGATCTTCGTTGTAAGAAAATAATAGTTTTTTTAAAAGTATAGTTGAGATTTCAGTTTTAAGAAAGTAAAAGTATTTTTGAACTCCATCACTTTGATCTTGGTCATACGAAAGTAATACTATTTTTGGAAGGATTATTATAATGGTTTGTAAAGGCAATGGAAAGAAGAATGATGGTGAATTGATAGTAAATAGGAGCTTAAGAAAGCAAGAATAATTTGGCGCAAGACCACATAGATCGATCGGTGTAATTGATAGAAGTGACATGGATCGATCCAAGTGGCCTTGAAATGAAACTGAGTATTCTGTTGGACATAGATCGATCACATCAATCGATCGATGTCACATAGATCGATGACTTCGATCGATCGATGTACCCTGAGTGCAAAGTTGGAGTACACTGTCTAACATAGATCGATCACATAGACCGATCGATGTAACTTCGATCGATACATAAATCGATCATAGTAGTTTGGATGAAAAGTTTGAGCTCTCTGTGAGATGACATCGATCACATCGATCAATCATTGTGCTCGACAGATATGACTCTTCATCTAAAGTTACAACTTATGCACCAAGGGACATGTCCAATAACCATGCAACGACTAGAAACATTTGAAATGAAGTTCAAGAGCCTATAAAAAGGCTATTGCAACACATTTCAAGATATCTTGATCACAAGTTAATTCTAGCAATCAAAGTTCTTCTTCCTACACATAAACACTCTCAATTTGAAAGTTTATTTGGTTTCTTTCCTCATTGCTGGGGATTGAAACATTTTTGCTGTTGTATCCTAGGAGGAAACTTGCCTATAACCCTACAGCAACTAGTGGGGACAACTATTCCTTACGATTGTTAGAAAAATAGAAGAAGTCTCGTCAAGAGGCATGTTTATGATGCTGCACCTAGAGTGCATTATGTCAAAGGAAAAACAGGAAGTTGGGATGGAAACAAGAGGAAGAACTCCAAATCGTTTGAACCAACAGAGAAGGCAGAGAATTCAAAGAAAGGTAAACAGTGCTATGATTATGGCGAAAGGGACATCTTAAAAAGGACTGTTGGTTTTGAAAGTAGCAAAAATCGGGAGGTAGTTTCCAAAATGTCAACAATGCAAATATGGTAGACGTTGAAACTGACCAACTAGTTGCAATGGTCTTTGGATTGTATGTTGGTATGGTATCCGAGCTGCATATGGCTATGAATGAAATCACAAGTGATTGGTGGTTTGATTCGGGTGCTACGGTGCATGTATGCAATAACAAGGATCTATTCAAGACCTACCATGCTGTGGACAATAAGCAGCAAGTTCTGTGGGAAACCAAAAACGCCACAAAATTCTTGGGAAAAGGTAGTGTAGAGTTAGACTTCACTTCTGGAAAGAAGTTTTCGTTAGTCAATATTCTACATGTACCTGAGATTTCTAAGAATCTCGTTTCTGCAAACTTAGTATGTAAAAACGGGTTTAAGATTGTAATAGAGGGGGACAAAATTATAATGTCCAAAAACGGAATCTTTGTCGGTAAGGGTTACTCTTGCGACGGGATGTTTAAAGACAGTATTTATAAAAACCCTGCGCACATGTTTACTCTGTTGATTCTTCTTTTTCATTGTGGCATGATAGACTTGTGCTTGGAAATAGGAAACGATTAAGTTTATGTCTAAGCATCCCTTAATTTCTTGTAAAGATGAAAACAAAAGAACATGTGAGATTTGCATACAAGCGAAAATGACAAAGAAACCATTTCTGAAAGTGGAAACGAAAACAGAACTCTTAGAACTTGTTCAATCGGATATTTGCGAAATTAACCGTGCTTTGTCCCGATGTGGAAATAGATATTTCATAACTTTCATTGATGATGCTTCCAGATATACGTATGTATATCTGCTGAGGCATAAAAATAAAGTGTTTGACATGTTCAAAGTTTATAAAATAGAAGTCGAAAATCAAAGTTCTAAGAAGTGATCGTGATGGTGAATACTATCCTCTTGAGTTTAATCAATTCTGTGAGGAGAATGGTATCATACACCAGAAAAGTACACCGTATACACCCCAACAAAATGGTTTGGCTGAAAGAAAGGATAGAAGTTTAGTTGACATGCTAAATGCAATTTTAATAAACTCTGGTTTGCCAAAGAATTTGTGAGGAGAAGCCTTGTTAACAGCCTGTCACATTCATAATAGAATTCCTTCTAAGATGTTTAAGGTTTCTCCATATGAGAAATATGGAAGAAACAAAGACCAAATCTAAGTTATCTTAGAGTTTGAGACTGTCTAGCCTATTATAGAGTTCCAGATCCAAAAAGAACTAAGTTAGGGTCAAGAGTCCTCAAAGATGTTTTTATTGGATATGCCAAAAACTCTAATGCATATAGGATTTTAGATATAGAATCCAATGTGGTTGTTGAAACTGAGGATGTTGAATTTCTTGAGAATAAATTCTTGAGAATAGATTTAAATCAAGATTCAACAAGTGGAAATTTGAATGAACTAATAGTTAGAGATTTTTCCAATGATCCTTCTAGTGTGGATCAAAATCAAAATTCTCCAATCGAGGTTAGGAGAAATCAACGGACTAGAAAGGAGAAGCATTTACATCCGAATTTCATTTATTCACAATCCATTACTTTCTTAGTTGAAGGTAATAGGACAAAGGTATTTAATCAAATACCAATTGTGCTAAGTGTAGAAGATTATCCTAAATCTATAAGGAGACGATGCAATCTAGAGATGCATCATTTTGAAAGGAAGCAATTGATGATGAGATGAACTGGTTATTGTCAAACAATACGTGGGGTCTCACTGATTTGCCTCCAAGTTCCAAAGCAATTAGATGTAAATGGTTATTTAGAAGAAAATACAACATGGATGGTTCAATTCAAACTTTCAAGGCTAGATTGGTAACCAAAGGATTCAGACAAAGAGAAGAGATAGACTATTTTGATACATATGCTCCGGTTACGAGAATAACATTCATTAGAGTGTTGATAGCATTAGCATCCATAAATAATTTGTTTATTCATCAAATGGATGTTAAGACTGCATTTCTTAATGGTGATTTAGACGAAGAAGTCTATATGGAACAACCAGAAGGTTTTGTTCTACTGGGTAATGAGCACAAAGTGTGCAAATTGGTAAGTTCATGGTATGGATTGAAACAAGCACCAAAACAATGCATACAAATTTTGATACTACCATTCTAAAGAATGGTTTCTGGCATAATAGTGCCGATATGTGTGTATATTCCAAGTTTACAGACAAATATGGAGTCATTATTTGTTTGTACATAAATGACTTGCTGATTATTGGCACTATTATGGAAGGAGCAAATGAAACTAAGAAGTATTTAACTTCACAATTCCAAATGAAAGATTTGGATGTGGTAGATACTATCTTAGGGATACAGGTGTCCAAACATACTGGAGGTTTTGCTCTTTGTCAATCTCATTATATAAGTAAAGTGTTGAATAAGTTCATCACTTGGAGATCAAATAAGCGAACACACCATTTGATGCCTCATACAAATTGACTGGACATACCGGTAGAGCGATAGTACAATTATATAAGTAAAGTGTTGACTAGACATACCGGTAGATCGATAGTACAATTAGAATATGCTAGTGCAATTGGTAGTTTAATGTATGCTACATATTGCACTAGACCGGATATTGCCTTTGCGGTGTGCAAATTATCAAGGTATACTAGTAATCCTAGTATGCACCATTAGAAGTCAATCGGACGAGTACTTGGGTACTTGAAACAAACTATAAATTACGGATTGTATTATAATAGTTTTCTCGCTGTGTTGGAAGGTTATACTGATGCTAGTTGAATAACTAGTGTTGGTGATAACAAATCTACTATGGGATGAGTGTTTATACTGGGTGATGTTGCGGTTTCTTGGGCTTCAAATAAACAAACATGTATTACCCACTCTACCATAGAATCCGAATTCATCGCATTGGGATCTGCAGGTAAGGAAGTGGAATGGCTGAGAAATTTACTATTGAATATAGAGTTGTGGCCACAACCGATGCCAGCCATTTCCTTACACTGTGATAGCCAAGTGTAATGTTATAAATTGCTTAAATTACTTCTTAGATGCGTGGAATGTCATAAATTGCATTGCAAACTAAGTGGAGGATTGTTACAATAGTTTGTAAAGACAATGGAAAGAAGAATGGTGGTGAATTGATGGTGAATACGAGCTTAAGAAAGCAAGAATAATTTGGCGCAGGACCACATAGATCGATCGATGTATATGTCGACCGATCGATGTAATTGATAGAAGTGGCATGGATAGATCCAAGTGGATTGGAAATGGAGTTGAATATTTTGTTACACATAGATCGATCACATCGATCAATCGATGTCACATAGATTGATGACTTCGATCAATCGATGTACCCTGAGTGCAAAGTTGGAGTACACCATCCAACATAGACCGATCACATAGATCGATCGATGTGACTTCGATCGATACATAGATCGATCGAAGTAGTTTGGATGAAAAGTTAGAGCTCTCTGTGAGACTTTGATCGGTCACATCGATCGATCGATGTACTCGACAGATGTGACTCTTCATCTAAAGTTGCAACTTATGTGCCAAGGGACATGTCCAATCACCATGCACTAGAAACGTCTGAAATGAAGTTCAAGAGCCTATACAAAGGCTATTGCAACACATTTCAAGATATGATGACAAGTTAATTCTAGCAATCAATGTTCTTCCTCCTACATATAGACACTCTTAATTTGAAACTTTATTTGGTTTCTTTCCTTATTGTTGAGGATTGAAACTTGGTAGTTGTATCCTAAGAGAAAACTTGCCTATAACCCTACAACAACTAGTAGGGGCAAATATTCCTTACGAAAAATGTAATACACGCCTCAAGCCATCAATTTTGCTCATTATACTCTTGTTTTTGTATCCATTTTTCTAACAAGTATGACCAAAATCCCAACTATAGAGAAGTAAATGTATTTTTGAAAAATATAGGGAAAACATAAGTTACCAAACAATAGCATAAATACGCTAAATTAAAAGCAATTTTAGACCAATAATATATATTACGGAGCAAATAGTTCAAAGAAATCACTACCCACTTTTAACTAAAGCAAGTTTCTACGCATTTTTGTTGAGACATTGTAATTAGAGGTGCGTACGTTCAAATTAGAACACGTGCACTGTGGATGTAATACTTCTATCTAGATCGGTATTGAGTTAGGCTATAGTATACGGTCTAATTAGACTAAAAGGTCAATGATTTAGTTTGCAGTGCTCACATTGTTTGGATTGTATAGTAAAAAACCATATCGATCTAGGAAATTTCTAAATCCTAATTTATATATTTACGAAACTCTCTGAGATTTGAGAGATAAAATTCTTCTAAGTCTGCGTATGATCTTTTGTAACTAGCACATGTAGAGGAGTTTTTCTTAGAAGGTTTTACCTAAATAATGTTCGCTATGACAGTTTTTGCATGCCATAGTTAGAGGAAACGGATCATATATTCATCAAAGGGATATAGAAATAACTAGCCAAACCCAAATACTTACATAGGCCTAAATAGCAAAATAGCAAAACAGGTATACCAGGGTGCCCTATGGACTAAACCATTTAGGTGAGATACACTTCGAGGTTAATTAATTCCTACCCTCATAACTGACTCTTCAACCCCCATTGCTCGCACATTCAATGTTGTGAGTAACTGCTTGGTCTCCCGATGGATCATTGCAATGATCAGATCAGCAGGTGGAAGATGATGGTAGTGACCATTCCTAATCTGATTCCGCCAAAAGATGGCAGTTTTGATCATTTCCCGGAACATGCAGAGGTATTGGAGGGGATTCTGTTGATTTCTTGCTTCATCCATGATATTGTGATCTATCCAGAGATCTGCTTGAGTTTCTCCAAAAAAGGTATGCCACCTGCTTCGATCAATTAAGGTTTTCCATACATTGGAAATCTAGATGCAATCCCGGGTTACATGTAGGATTGTGTCCGCCTCCCTACCGCAGATATTACAGATGGGTGTGTCTAGGATACCTCGTTTGTACAAAAATGATATAGTTAGGAGTTTTTTATGTTTAATTTTCCATAGTAGCATGTTACCTCCTGCAGGGCCTTTGATTCGCCAGAGGTTCTTCCAAGTTGCTTTGTCCGTTGTGACTGAGGGTTGAGTTTGTAAGTCATGTGATGTCTGCATGTCAAATTTTCTGTGATTCCTTCTATGCGTTTGAATTTCTGAATCATGTACATTCTTGTATTCATAGTAGGCCTTGAGAACCATTTTTGCTTGTCGAATGCTTCGGCATATGAAAGAGATGTTGGTTTTCTTAGATGTGGCGGCTAAAGGGTCACCATATTTAGCCCAGAGCACTTTTGCCCAGAGTTTATCCTTCTCCTGAATCATTCTCCATCCTAGTTTAGCAAGGACTGATTATTTAACCTGTCTGTGTCTTCTTAGCCGAGTCCTCCCTCCTCTTTTGGTGTACAAACTATGTCCCAAGCCATAGGATGGAGTTTCCTTGATCTGTAATAGCTTCTCCACAGAAAGTCCATGTTTAGGCGTTATAAGGTCTTTACCGTAGTAGCGGGGAACTTGGCAGTCTGCATGTAGTAGGACGGAATACTGTTCATGACCGACTGTATTAGGATGAAGCGGGCTGCCTTGGACATGACTTTAGTTTTCCAGGCTCGAAGTTTGGCTTGTACCTTTTCCACAATGGGTTGGAAGGTGGCCGGTGTAACCCTTCTATGTAGCATAGGCATCCCTAAGTATTCCCCAAATGTAACAGTGGTAGGGATCCCAAAGGTGGAGCTCAGAACCTCTTTCATCTTCTGAGTAGTGTTGGGTGAAAAAAAGGCTCTGGATTTGTCCATATTCACTTTTTGCCCTGAGTAGGCACAGAAGTTCCCCAAGGTTTGTTGCATCACTTTGGCTTGGCATTCAGTAGCCTCTCCAAACAGAATTAGATCGTCAGCAAACATAAGGTGAGAGATAGTAGGGCCTTTTCTAGTGAACTTTAATGGTTTCCAAGCTTTCTTCTCAACTTGCGCGTGGATCATATGGCCTAAGACTTCCATACAGAGTACAAATAGGTACAGAGCTAGTGGGTCTCCTTGCCTAAGGCCCCTGGTAGGAGTAAACTCTTCTAGTTGTTCACCGTTCCACAGTATTTTAATAGAGGCCGACCGTAGGCAGTAGAGGATCATCTCAGTCATGTTTTCATCAAATCCAGCGCTCTCCAACACTGTTTTCAGGAAACCCCAGTCAATTCTATCGTAGGCTTTTTCAAGGTCGATTTTCACAGTCATAAAGCCCTTCTTCCCTTTCTTAAGTCTGAGAGTGTGCATCATTTCTTGGGCTAGTACAATATTATCCACTCCTTGCCGACCAGGGATAAAGCTGCTTTGGTTTTCCTTCACCAATTTTGACAAGAGTGGTTTAAGTCTGTGTGCAATTATTTTGGAGATGATCTTGATGAGGACATTACATAGTGAAATTGGTCTGAACTGTGACATCTTCTCAGGTTGCTCCTGCTTAGGTATAAGGGAGATCAGTATATTATTCAGGGATTGGTTAAACTGCATGTTCTGGTGGGTAAGTTTCACAAATTGGGTTACATCGGGGCCAATAATGTGCCAAAACTTCTGGTAGAATAGAGTAGGGAACCCATCAGGTCCAGGGTCTTTGTAGGCCCCCATTTGGAACACAGCTCTCTCCACTTCTTTGTCACAAATAGGCCTAGTGAGCCCTTGTATTTCGCCTTGGGTTAATTGGGGGAAAGTTAGGGTTTAGCTCAGTTACTGGTTTTGTTGGTTCAGCTATGTAGAACTTTTGGTAGTATTTACTTGCACACTGCTTTAGCTCAAGTTGGTCATCAGTCCAAACCCCTTGGTCATTCATAAGCCTGCACACTTTCCTCCTGCTTCGACTTACTGCTGTAATATGAAAGTAGTGTGTATTTCGTTCTCCATATACCAGTCACTGTAATTTTGACTTTTGGAATCAAAAGAGTTCCTCCTGTTGAAGAATATTGCCATGTTTTCGCACCCCATAGATGTTGCGATGTAACTCGCTAATGTACTTGCACTCAGGGACTCGTGTCACCCGATTGGCCTCCTTGACCGAAGCTTCTTAAAACAAAAGAAAAAAAGAAAAAGAAAAAAAAAAAGAAAAGGAAGTCCAACATATCTTTGCAAAGATTTAGCTCATAATTCGATGGTTTTTCTTAATCACATAAAAAGATTGCGATCATACCGGGGACTCGAAGTTACGAACTTCGAGGGATCAAGGGCAAAATTCGAGTTTCTTCTTGTTGACTTGAATCGCTAAGATCTCCCCCTCAAAATATGGATCTTAGAATCGTTGGTAGTTAACATAAAAGGAAATCTATATTTAATGTCAAGATTGCTACTCTTTCTTTTTGAGGCCTTACTTCCTCATTTCTAAAAATATGTTTGTAGCTGACTTTTTCATCATAGTTCTTGAATCAACTGGTAAGATTGTTTTTTTGACATTGATGTCACGGATTTGAACCTCATAAATTTGAACTTCAGAAATAGTCTCTTGCACAAGGTGTATGGTAAAATTGGGTACATTAGATCGCGAAACGATCCAGCCACTCTTTAGACCTGCATAAACACGAAAGTTTAATACACCGAAAACGTCCTTTTTATGTTGCATTTGACTTTTTATACAATTCAAACCGATCGATGTGAAAAGCGTGACAGTATTGTTGATACAAATATGATACCATTTTTAACTTGTTTATTTATTAAAATAGTACGAGTTTATGTAACAGACTGTCATTCTTATCTTTTGCTTTGTCGGCCATCTAGCCTTTGTTATGCTGTTTGATTAGGAGACTTCTGAAAGGTTACATAAAACTGTGAAAATTGAAACGAAAACTGGACATATTACTGGGCATATTGTAAAAAGAAGTTTCAAACGAAATTGAACATTGACAAGTACTTCCTTCGAATCTAAATCTTTCAACAGTATTTTTATCTAATATATGTTGCCGAAGTATGAAAGTGAAGAAATGCTCTTGCATATATTTCTTATATTGGATCATGTCGCAAAACAACAAATGACTTATGATTGGAAAATCGGATTACACAAGCAATGTATGAATTTTCTTAGTACAGTTATCTAAATAATTTTACGGTTTAGTAATTTTTTCCTAAGACTTTTTACCACATCAAAACGTGCATGTTTGAAAAAGCATATCCAGTGGTATCATACATCGAATTCAACTCATTGGGCTGAGCCTTGCATGATTATCTCTTGTTACGTAATAGTGTTCCGAAATCCAACCAACAACCGTACCTATTATATTCCAACAGCTATTGTTAAAGTTTTGAAAGTGTGAGAGACAGATAAATAATGCCTCCATTCTAAGAGATAGAGAGTTTACTTCTAGTGAAACCCCGTCTCGATGTATATGTTATAACCGGTATTTAAAAAACACTTAATTAATAAATAATATAAAATAATAAGGAAATAAATAAAAAGTGAGGGTAAATGGTAATGTGTGTGTGTGCCCCGTATGTGAAAGGGTAATGCGGAGGGGATAAGATTTCTTTTAGTTATTTTGTTAGTTTTGGAATTTATTATCTTAGATCTAGATTATCCTATTTCCTAACAAATTTCATCCCTAACATAAATAAAATCCCCCAAATTCTAAATTTCCCCATTCATTTGAGCGGCACTTTTGAGAGGAAAAAGAGAGAAAAAAACGACAGAGGTTAGGGAAGGCCAAGAGAAAGAAAGAAAAAAAAAAGGGAAGAAGAAGAAGGAGGTTAGTGGGATTCCGAATTCGAATTCTAATTCATCCATTCTATTCGTCGTAGTGTCAATCGAGGTAGGTGTCTTTTTTCCCTCCAATAGGAATGATCCAAGCATGCCTTAATGCATATGTTAGGTGTTTTGTGGCTTTTAATTGTTTTTATGAAGGCATGATATTTATTTTCATTATGTGTTGTTGCTTTTAAATTGTTTATATAGAGACATGATATTTAATTTGTTGAAAAATGCATGATCTTGGATATGCGGAGATTGTTTTCTATCTATGTGTTTTTGAATTGATGAAAAGGGTTAAAGTTGGAATCAAAATGGTATAATTTCCTCATGATTATACTTTTTAAAATTGTGTTTTGGCATTAGAATAGGTTCATATAGCCTGAAAATAGAGAAAAATATAACGTGGAATTGAAAAATCGACCGAAAAGGTGTCGCGTGTGCCACACGCACCGCTAGAAGCGGCTGAGAGTGGGCCTCACGTCTGCAGAAAAATTAAAAAAAGGACCAGGACAATTTGAATTATTAAAAAAAGAAAAAGTGTTGGCCGGCCCAGAACGAAGGAAGGCCAACCCAATAACATTAATTAATTAAAAAGGGAGGCAGCTGGCGGCTGACCTAATTGCATGCCGGGCCAGGGAAAATGTGTAGCGCCCCAGCCCGATGCCGTCATCGGAACCAGTGCACCCGCCGTAGTCTACTATGAGAACTACGAAGCGTCAAAGCAGATCAAGCGTACATCATTCATGACGTAAGATAAATCAGCGGAAACGTCATCAAATTTAAAACTTCTTCATCATTAATACAACCAGAAAGTACAGCGGAAATAAAAGGGTGTTCAGACATCTGTCTAACTTATCCTCCAGTACAGCATCATAAACTCAAGTTTTCCAACATAAAGAAAGTAAGCAAACATCTATCTACTTCCATGACCATCGTCCCACTGAGCCCACTCGCCATCGTCTTCGATAAATATCATTTCATATTCCGGCTCACCTGAAAAGGGACAGAGCATCTGTTCTTAGCGAAATTATCGCCAGCAAGTAACCTGTCTATACACCTTACGGGATCACACAAGACGAGTCACCAGTGTATAAGTCATTGCCCAAAATAAGGTGCTCGGGTTAGCAATTGGCATCTTTATATGAATTCCTCAAAACAGATAAAACACATAAATGATACACGGATACGAGAATATACATGTACTAAAATAACATATCATCATAAGCAAGTCATAAGCTAATCACATCTCTTGCATATCAAATCTTACGCTTCGTGTATCATGATGCATGTACTTTAAAATCACACACAACACCCATGCATATGTCTTCTTTCATAAACATGTCATGCGTGTTATTTTACAAAACATTTCATAACTCTTCTTATCATATTCTTCGCGTAGCAGAACTTTATACCCTGTGGGTGATCAGTCCACAGCAAACAGAACTTTATACCCCGTGCTGAAAGGTCCACGGCCCCATAACATATAACTTTATACCCCGTGCTGAAAGGTCCACGGCCCCATTACATACATCATATATCCGTGCTGAAAGGTCCACGGCCCCATAAAATACTTTATTTTCCGTGCTGATAGGTCCACGGCCCCATAACATATTTTATACCCTGCTGTTGATTAACAGGTCACGCTTTTATACCCTGCTTTCGCAGGCATGACTTTTATACCCTGCGATCAACCAGCAGCCATTTTGTCTTTCGAAAACTTTAAACTTTTCTTGTAGACACATGTTCTTTCGCAAAGCAATTCTCAAATCAAATGCAAGTGCCCATGTCATGATGCAGGATGCACATGTAACTTCGTATCAAGCATTTAACACACACACACATACATCTTACATATCCAGTATACGGTCTTGCACCTCAAACACTCCATGTTCGTATCTTTCCAAGCCCGTTCGCCTCACTAATTCACTTGGGATTCAATCTTATTCTTACTTAATCAAACTTACCCTCTACACCTCATTTACACCTCAAATACCCTTGCATTTTATGTTCATAAGAAGTGTATAAAGTTACTACACATACATAGGGCGCCTAAAGGGTCAAAAAGACTTCCAGTATACTTCGAACGCTACATGGAACGCCTAATGTGGACATGGAGCGCCTATACTAGGCGTTCGAAGTGTTCGGGGATGTGCCGTATACATCGAACGCCTACATGAAGCGCCTAATATGACATAGAGCGCCTAATGTAGGTGTTCGAAGTGTACGGGGATGCTCTGGGACACATTGAACGCCTACATTAGGCGCCTAATGTACTTGAAACACCTAATGTAGGTGTTCGAAGTGTTCTGACGGTTCTAAACTGCAATTTTTCTGCAGTAACTTCCTCCCATCTTCTTCCCCCTTCAACCCTTTCATGCTAAACCTCTCAATATCCATCTTACCATCTAGATTTGTCATACTTAACACACATCTAACATGAATTGATGCTTAGTTATGTCTTATAATATCCACTCTTAACCTTCTATCATTCACAACCTTCAAAAGATACCATCAACATTCCCAACACAACAAGTCTATAACAATGCCATCATTCCTCCTTCAATTCTCTGCACTTCCTCTCAAACATCTAAGTGTAGACAATCAACACAAGAATAGAGCAAGACAATAAACACATCAAGAATACACTTTCATTGGCATGCTTGACAAACAACAAAGCACCACATAACTATTTTCAGAAATATGGCCCAAAGAACAAGACTTTACGCAACTAGCAACAACAATTACATATTGTAAAGCATTTAACATAGACAAGTCAAGATTACTAATGTGTGATCCAAGTTTTCTCTTTGTAGGAACATAGGGCCTAAAGTATCAAAATTTGCATAAAGCGTATAGAAAGATTACTTGCCTTGGTTTCTAGTTAGTCTTACGAATGTACTGCAGAATTTTAGTAAGGATTGAACCTAGGTTGACCGCAAGTTCTTCTTCCTCTTCTTCTTCCTTTCTCTTTTTTTCCTTCTCTCTTTCCTCCTCCAGGCGTTTCCTTCCCCTCTTTGGTGTGCTATCCAACAGTTGAATAATGGGGAGGTTATACAATTGTTGTATAACTTCCCCCATAGGCAGTTGGGCAACTTTTGGTATTTGGCCAAGTTCCCTCATTTTCCCCTTTTTGTATATTTCTCCCCTTATGTTTTGTCTAATTAAACTTCATGACCTATGCCTTTATTGAAATTACATTCTAAATTGTTTTTCTAATTATTAAAAGCCAGACTAAAAATTTGCGGGGTATGACATTCCACCCCCCTTACAAAAAGTTTCGTCCTCGAAACTTACGTACCTTAGTCAAAGAGTTGAGGATACTTCTCCCGCATCTGTTCTTCGAGTTCCCAAGTGGCCTCACGTTCCGTGTGATTGCTCCATTGAACCTTCACATAGGGGATTACTCGCTTCCTCAACACTTGATCCTTCCGGTCTACAATTTTCACGGGTATCTCTTCATATGTAACCTCGTCCTTAAGTTCCAAAGGTTGAGCTTCAAGTACATGACTTGGATCCGTCACGTACTTCCTTAGTTGTGATACGTGAAAGACATTGTGAACTTGCGCCAACACCGGAGGTAACGCTAATCTATATGCCAAGGCTCCCACCTTCTCAAGTATTTCATAAGGACCAATAAAACGATGGCTTAACTTGCCTTTTACTCCAAACCTCATGACACCCTTTGTAGGTGATACTCTCAAATAAACTTTTTCACCCACATCAAATTCCAATGGTCGTCGTTTGGAATCTGCCCAACTTTTGTTGCGATCCTGAGCTGCCTTGAGTCTTTCTCGGATGACTTTCACTTTTTCTAGCGTTTTCTCCAATAGCTCAGGTCCGGTGATGGTCCTCACACCTACTTCGTCCCAATAAACCGGAGACCTACATTTCCTTCCATACAAAGCTTCAAAAGGAGCCATGTCAATTGCACTGTGGTAACTGTTGTTATAAGAAAACTCCATCAGCTTTACCATTCCATCCCAACTCCCTTTAAAATCCAGCACGCAAGCCCTTAGCATATCTTCCAAGGTTTGAATAGTCCGCTCGGTCTGTCCATCAGTTTGGGGATGATACCCCGTACTCAACCTTAATTTCGTACCCATGGCTTTCTGGAATGCTGTCCAAAACTTAGAGGTAAATCGTGAATCCCGATCGGACACTATACTTACCGGGACTCCATGCAAGCTAACAATATTCTCCATATATATATTCACTAGCTTTTCAAGAGGTGCTTCACTTGAAACGGGTAGGAAATGGGCAGACTTTGTTAGACGATCCACGATGACCCAAATCATGTCATATCCACTTCTTGTCTTTGGCAAACCCGCTACGAAGTCCATCGTGACATGTTTCCACTTCTATTCTGGAATTTCTAATGGCATCAACAATCCACCAGGCCGTTGATGTTCCGCCTTAACCTGTTGACAAACCAAACACCTCTCTATAAACTCCGCAATATGTCTTTTCATCCCAGACCACCAATAATATTGCTTGAGATCCCTATACATCTTGGTGCTACCAGGGTGTATTGATAACCTCGAACTATGAGCTTCTTGCAGAATTTCCCTTCTAAGTTCGTCAACATCGGGTACGCATAATCTTTCTCTAAACCATAAGCTCCCATCCTCTTTGGTCCGAAATCCTTCAACTTAACTATGTTTCACCCTTTCCATTATTTCATTGAGGGTCTTGTAATTCTTCTGAGCCTCCTTTATCCGATCAACCAAACTTGGCGTGATAGTCAATGTTGTCAAAACGTTCACTGTGGAGTCAATCAAATCTAAACCGAACTCCTCCATCTCTCTTTCCAAGGGTGATTGTCGCGCATGGCTGGACTTCCTACTTAACGCATCTGCCACTTTATTAGCCTTTCCTGGGTGATAATGAATAGTCAGGTCATAGTCTTTTAGCAATTCCAACCATCTCTGCTGCCTCATATTTAATTCCTTCTGTGAGAACAAATACTTTAAGCTCTTATGATCCGTGAATACCGCGCACTTCTCTCCATACAAATAATGCCGCCAGATCTTCAAGGTGAACACAACCGCAGCAAGTTCAAGATCATGTGTGGGATAGTTTTGTTCGTAAGGCTTTAGCTGTCTTGAGGCATATGTGATGACTCGTTCGTTTTGCATCGAAACACAACCTACAAACAAGGTATTAGTCTAAGCTTAATGGGTATGCAAGATCATAACCTTATACTATAGTTTACGTACCTAAGCCGATACTGGAGCTGTTGTTAATCTCTTCTTAAGCTCCGTGAAACCTTGCTCGCATTCCGCCGTCCACTCAAACTTGGACTTCTTTTGAGTAAGGCGACTAAGAGGTACGGCTATTCTTGAAAATCCCTCAACAAACTTTCTGTAATAACCCGTTAGACCCAAGAAACTTCGTACTTCGGTGACGTTGGTAGGTCTAGGCCACTCAGTTATAGCTTCCACCTTCTTCAGGTCAACAGCAATCCCCTCCTCCGATATCACGTGACCCAGAAAAGCCACACTTCTTAACCAAAACTCACACTTGCTAAACTTAGCGTATAGTTGTTTCTGTCTCAGAATACCTAGAACGGTTCTCAAATGCTCAGCGTGAGTTTGTTCGTCAGGAGAATACACCAGAATATCATCTATGAATACCACAACAAACTTGTCCAACTGTTCTCGAAAGACAGTATTCATAAGATCCATAAAAGTTGCAGGGGCATTTGTCAATCCAAACGGCATCACCAAAAATTCATAGTGACCATATCGTGTGCGGAAGGCTGTCTTTGCGATGTCCTCAGCCTTCACCCTCAATTGGTGGTACCCTGATCGGAGATCAATCTTAGAGAAGATCTTGGCGCCCTTGAGTTGATCAAATAAATCCTCAATTCTTGGAAGGGGATACTTATTCTTGATGGTAACTTTATTCAACTCTCGATAATCTATACAAAGTTTCATGCTACCATCCTTCTTCTTCACAAATAAAACGGGCGCTCCCCAAGGTGACACACTAGGGCGAATAAACTTCTTGTCCAACAGCTCCTGCAGTTGTTCCTTTAGCTCTCTCAACTCTGCCGGGGCCATTCTGTAAGGGGCTTTAGAAATAGGGTCAGTTCCTGGAATCAAGTTGATCTCGAACTCAACTTCTCTCGGGGGTGGTACTCCTGGTAAATCTTCCGGAAACACATCAAGAAATTCATTGACCACTAGAATTTGCTCAATGGACGGTACCTCCCGAGTAACATCCATTGCATACACTAGGAATCCCTCAGCACCTCTCCTTAAGGCTTTGCACGCTTGTGCAACCGACACATACACCTTCTTGGGAACTTTCTTTCGTTCCGGTTCCCCTTGAAACGTTACCTCTTCCATCTTAACATTCTTGATTGTCACTTGTTTCAATCGACAATCGATATTGGTGTGATGCTTGGCCATCCAGTCCATTCCCAATATAACATCGAAGTCGTACATCTGAATAGGGATCAGTGTGACGGAGAACGTTTGGCCTTCAAACTCCAACTCGCAATCTCGATACTGCTGATATGAAACCATAACCTGATCTCCGGCCGCTTGAACACGATACGGAGTTTCTAACCATTCAGGCAAACTACCAAGGTGCTTAGTGAATCTCTTCGCTACAAAGGAGTGGCTTGCGCCGCTATCGAAAAGTACATTGGCAGGCATCTTATTTCCTAAAACCGCACCTAAGGCCATATAAAGTTTTACACGAAAAGTTACACACGTAAACACTTAATTCAATAATGATTTAAACTTAATTCAAATGATACCTGCTACTACATTGGTAGCCTCTTGCACCTCAGTGTCCGTCATAAGATGTACACGAGCATTTGCTCGTGGCTTTGCTCTCGGCTGCTGAGCCACTTCTCCCGGATTATTTTTCTTCATCTCCGGACAGTCCCTAATCATGTGACCCACTTGACCGCATCGAAAACATGCTCCTACCACTTTCCTACATTCTCCGACGTGGTTCTTATTGCAATGAGGGCAAACTCCTATAGCCTGCTGAACTACTGGATTTTGCGCTGGGGGTCTTCGAAAATTTCCAACTGGACCCCTCTTTGGAATCTTGACCCAACGTCCGGGTATGCCACCAACTCTAACCTCCTCTCTTGACCTCTTGCCTCTATCAGATGACCCTTCACTAACTGCTCGCGCTGCCACCCTGTGAAAATCGCTCTCAACTCGGAAACACGCATCCAACATGTCCTCGTAAGTTTTCATTCCCACGTTCACTATTGCCGACTGTATCCTTGAATCCAAACCCCTCTCAAACTTCGTCATCTTAAGGCGATTTTCTGACATAATCGTAGGGGCAAACTTACCTAAAGCATGGAAACGATCCGCATACTCCGACACCGTCATCCTTCCTTGCTCCAACCGATCAAATGCCCTTATTTTATCCAGTATCGCAGTCTCAGGCACATAGTATTTCAGGAAAACATCACAGAACTGTGCCCATGAGATTGGTGGGGTCATTCTCAACAGCATCCCGGCCCACCATTCGCCAGCTTTGCCACACAAAAGGGGTGTGGCCACATCTATCTTTATCTCTTCAGGCACTTGAACCAATCGAAAACACTTCTCTACCTCAGCCAACCAGTGTTGAGCCTCCTCAGGATCAGTACATCCTCCAAACTCCGGCACCCTCATCTTCCTCATCTCTCCGTAGAAGAACCGGATGTTGTGCTATGGTGGTGGAGGCGGCGGAGGCTGATGCTGCTGAGCAAACCCTTGTGCGATCACCGTTAATGCATCAGTGAGCACCTGGGGTAAAACCACTTGTGGTGGCTGGTTCTCCTGTCCATTGCCAGAGTTGCCTGTGTTATCTCTTCTTGGAGGCATATTTCTCTGAAATGTTAACCTTGCATTAGCATTCAGTAAATACAAGAAGTTACTGAAAGCTTGAACTCGTGAGAATGGGTGAGGTATGTGGTAAAACTATTAATACGACATTAGATGATAAACGCGCTCGCACACACCCCAACCCAAATCATACTTAAACTCTAGAGAGATCCGTACTTATAACTAAGATCAATCTTAAGGGAAAATCATATCTTAATTTGCTAAAAGATCATGAACCTAAGTTTCCGAGATAGATCTGAAGCCTAGTCTCTGATACCACCTGTAGCGCCCCAGCCCGATGCCGTCATCGGAACCAATGCACCCGCCGTAGTCTACTATGAGAACTACGAAGCGTCAAAGCAGATCAAGCGTACATCATTCATGACGTAAGATAAATCAGCGGAAACGACATCAAATTTAAAACTTCTTCATCATTAATACAACCAGAAAGTACAGCGGAAATAAAAGGGTGTTCAGACATCTGTCTAACTTATCCTCCAGTACAGCATCATGAACATCAAGTTTTCCAACATAAAGAAAGTAAGCAAACATCTATCTACTTCCATGACCATCGTCCCACTGAGCCCACTCGCCATCGTCTTCGATAAATATCATTTCATATTCCGGCTCACCTGAAAAGGGACAGAGCATCTGTTCTTAACAAAATTATCGCCAGCAAGTAACCCGTCTATACACCTTACGGGATCACACACGACGAGTCACCAGTGTATAAGTCATTGCCCAAAATAAGGTGCTCGGGTTAGCAATTAGCATCTTTATAAGAATTCCTCAAAACAGATAAAACACATAAATGATACACGGATACGAGAATAGACATGTACTAAAACAACATATCATCATAAGCAAGTCATAAGCTAATCACATCTCTTGCATATCAAATCTTACGCTTCGTGTATCATGATGCATGTACTTTAAAATCACACACAACACCCATGCATATGTCTTCTTTCATAAACATGTCATGCGTGTCATTTTACAAAACATTTCATAACTCTTCTTATCATATTCTTCGCGTAGCAGAACTTTATACCCTGTGGGTGATCAGTCCACAGCAAACAGAACTTTATACCCCGTGCTGAAAGGTCCACGGCCCCATAACATATAACTTTATACCCCGTGCTGAAAGGTCCACGGCCCCATTACATACATCATATATCCGTGCTGAAAGGTCCACGGCCCCATAAAATACTTTATTTTCCGTGCTGATAGGTCCACGGCCCCATAACATATTTTATACCCTGCTGTTGATTCACAGGTCATGCTTTTATACCCTGCTTTTGCAGGCGTGACTTTTATACCCTGCGATCAACCAGCAGCCATTTTGTCTTTCGAAAACTTTAAACTTTTCTTGTAGACACATGTTCTTACGCAAAGCAATTCTCAAATCAAATGCAAGTGCCCATGTCATGATGCAGGATGCACATGTAACTTCGTATCAAGCATGTAACACACACACATACATCTTACATATCCAGTATACGGTCTTGCACCTCAAACACTCCATGTTCGTATCTTTCCAAGCCCATTCGCCTCACTAATTCACTTGGGATTCAATCTTATTCTTACTTAATCAAACTTACCCTCTACACCTCATTTACACCTCAAATACCCTTGCATTTTATGTTCATAAGAAGTGTATAAAGTTACTACACATACATAGGGCGCCTAAAGGGTCAAAAAGACTTCCAGTATAATTCGAACGCTAGATGGAGCGCCTAATGTGGACATGGAGCGCCTATACTAGGCGTTCGAAGTGTTCGGGGATGTGCCGTATACATCGAACGCCTACATGAAGCGCCTAATGTGACATAGAGCGCCTAATGTAGGTGTTCGAAGTGTACGGGGATGTTCTGGGACACATTGAATGCCTACATTAGGCGCCTAATGTACTTGAAGCGCCTAATGTAGGTGTTCGAAGTGTTCTGACGGTTCTAAACTGCAGTTTTTCTGCAGTAACTTCCTCCCATCTTCTTCCCCCTTCAACCCTTTCATGCTAAACCTCTCAATATCCATCTTACCATCTAGATTTATCATACTTAACACACATCTAACATGAATTGATGCTAGTTATTTCTGATAATATCCACTCTTAACCTTCTATCATTCACAACCTTCAAAAGATACCATTAACATTCCCAACACAACAAGTCTATAACAATGCCATCATTCCTCCTTCAATTCTCTGCACTTACTCTCAAACATCTAAGTGTAGACAATCAACACAGGAATAGAGCAAGACAATAAACACATCAAGAATACAATTTCATGGGCATGCTTGACAAACAACAAAGCACCACATAACTATTTTCAGAAATATGGCCCAAAGAACAAGACTTTACGCAACTAGCAACAACAATTACATATTGTAAAGCATTTAACATAGACAAGTCAAGATTACTAATGTGTGATCCAAGTTTTCTCTTTGTAGGAACATAGGGCCTAAAGTATCAAAATTTGCATAAAGCGTATAGAAAGATTACTTGCCTTGGTTTCTAGTTAGTCTTACGAATGTACTGCAGAATTTTGGTAAGGATTGAACCTAGGTTGACCGCAAGTTCTTCTTCCTCTTCTTCTTCCTTTCTCTTTTTTTTCTTCTCTCTTTCCTCCTCCAGGCGTTTCCTTCCCCTCTTTGGTGTGCTATCCAACGGTTGAATAATGGGGAGGTTATACAATTGTTGTATAACTTCCCCCATAGGCAGTTGGGCAACTTTTGGTATTTGGCCAAGTTCCCTCATTTTCCCCTTTTTGTATATTTCTCCCCTTATGTTTTGTCTAATTAAACTTCATGACCTATGCCTTTATTGAAATTAAAGTCTAAATTGTTTTTCTAATTATTAAAAGACAGACTAAAAATTTGCGGGGTATGACAAAATGAAAAGAAAAAAAAAGAAATTCAGAAATTAATTAATATACTAATTTCTGGAATTCAGAAAACAAAAAATAAATCGTTTTAAATCTCAGGAAATCGGGATCGGCGACTCGATCGTTGGAGATTGAGGGTCCCACTAAGACGGCAGCGCAACCACTCATGCCGGTTGGACCGCCACCTCCGGTATGTGTATAGTGCGGCCGTTCGCATACAGGTCAGTGTTGGAGAGCTCAGAAGGTTTGCTACAACTGTGGCAAACAAGGACATTACGCTAGACAGTGCCCTACACCGGTACAAGCACCTCCGCTACAGAGTTAGACGCAGCAAAAAAGAAAGGGGAGGACTAACACTTGTGTGCATGTTATGACGGACGCTGAGGTAGAGGAGGTCGGGGACGTAATTATAGGTACTTTTAATTTAAGTAATTTCAACTTTTACAATTTTAATTAAGTACTTCTTTTCGTTTTGGTGATTATACAGCATGTATAACCATGAATGTACTAGGTGAGGTATTGATTAACAAAGTCTCCGCCTACGTCCTATTCAATAGTGGTGCCAACCACTCGTTCGTTGCTAGGTGATTTTTCTGAACTTGAGTATTCTACCAGAACGGCTTGAGATCCCTTATCATGTTCAAGCCTTCGGCGATCAGGTGCTAGTATCCCATTATCAGTACAAGGAATGCCAGTTGGAGATTAATGAGTTGGAGTTCTCTGCAACCCTAATTTCGATCCAGATGCAGGATTTCGACGTTATCCTGGACATGGATTTCTTGGCGAGATATCATGCTTTTATCGACTATCGTCAGAGGCAGGTCAGCATGCAGACACAGAACAAGCAAGAAACCATCTTCCAAGGGGATGTCAAGTGTTGAGAAATATGTTTGGATAATTTTCAAAGTCATGATTTTAAGTGATGAATACTTAAAAAAGTCACACATGGTGTTATATGTGATTAAAAGTTGAAAAAGTTAAACAAGTTGACATCGATCTCTCAGGTTGTTGCACATCGATCGATCTATGTAAGGCAGAAAAGTTTAAGACCTTTCTGTGAGACATCGATCTCTAAACCTGAGACACATCGATCGATTGATGTACATCGAACTCTCACTTCGATCGATCAATGTAGGTCAGAGACAAAACCTGAACCTTTATGTGAGACATCGATCTATGAAGCTGAGGCACTTCGATCGATCGATGTCTAGAGTTTTTAGAAATAATTTTCTAAAAATGTGATAAAATAGTTGTTTTCATTTGTACATGATTTATACATGCTCATTATGTGCTTATTATGTGTTTTTGGTGATTATTATTGTCTTGTGACTAACGTGCCTTGGAAGTTTCTACAACTTACCAAAAAAGGGCAAAAATGGTATTTTAAGTTTTGTAGGAACATCATATGGTGAAAAATATTTCAAGTGCATATTATTATCTTGGTTATCATGACAAAGGTGGTATTGTGATTATTTCTGACCATTGGGGGCATTTCTGGAGTTTTCTCACACCAGGGGTATTTTGGTCATTTTACCTCCAGGGGTATTTTTGGTATTTTCACTCAAGGAATCTCTTGAGCATATTATTATCTTCATTCTGGAGCTGTGTTATTATTATTTTGAAGATTATATGGTGATCTTATATCTTATTCTCTCAACCGATGATATTATTGACTATAGCTGGATATGTGACGATTTAAGATGTCACATTCTATTTTTTCTTGAAGACCCTCTTATATATGTTATAAGAGGATATTAATCATCATCTTTTAGAGATTACAAGGTGTCCTTGGTGCAAGATTCATCGCAATATGTAAAGGAGAAGAAAGTAAGAATTTTGGTGTTATATGTTGACATAATCTTGTCAACACTTATTCATTATTTTTTATTCACAAAATTTGAGTTGGTATACATACATACAACATCAAAAACGTCCATAAATAGGTGGAGAAGGTAGTGTACTCATTTTATGACTTTTGGACAAGTGGAAAAATAAAAAACAAGCTAGTTGGCAAAAGTTGCCAACTTGAAATTTCAAATTTGAATGTAATAGAGACAAGGTTGTTGGAGATGATTATGGAGGCACTTTAATTCAAAATTCTCAGTCATCACATGGTCTAAAAGTTGGAGAGAATATGCCATCTATTCACACTTATAAATAGGAGGCAAGGTGAAGAAGAGAAGACACACACTTGAAAGCAAAATTGAAGATTGTTGTCTTGCTATTCTCTTCTCATATTTTCGTTCATACTTTGTGTAGCTAAGGTGTTCCAATTTTTTCTGTCGTCCAGCTACACTATACACACCTTCTTGGGTTGGATTTGTATGATTGATTATCCAAATTTATAAGGCTACATCAATAGGTGGTAGAGGTGTTGTAACCAAGAAATGCATAGAGGTGATTATCCAAGTCTTGAATAGGGTTGGTGTATAACCCAATGATCAAGCTTGGATCTTGTTGTAAGGTGTTCATTTGATAGTGAAATCCAAGGAAAGGTGTTCCTTGGGACTGGAGTAGGTCACATTGACCGAACCAGGATAAATCCTCGGTGTTCTTCTCTTGTTTCTTTATTTTGGTTTTCTGCCCGTTTTTGACTGAAGTTTTCACACAAGTTCTCACAATTTGAAAAAATAGCTAAACATTTTCCAAATTCGTGATTTTTGGTGGAGTTATACTTCAGACTGTTAGCTTTCATTTGCAACAAGAATCACTTGATTTGAGCAAGGGAAAGTTAGTCTTTCAGTCTTTGCAAGATAACTGCTCCAATCTGGCTGCAATCTGACCAGTTTTGAGAAAACTTAAATTCTGTATTTTTCAAGAATTGTTTAAGGTCAGAACCTTTTGGAAACTTCATCTACACATCCTAAGGAGTGTTTTGATATAAAGATCAAGCTTTTTTTTTGAGTATTCAAAGAGAAACACGTTTTGCAAAATCAGCAACATTCTGTCCAATTCTGTCTATATTGACCATCTGAATCTTTTTATTTGTTTGCAGGGTCAAACGATCTTATTTTTGTCTGATTTTTGAACAGAGTCTTGTTAACTCATTGAAGTTAAATTCTGGAAAGTTTCATAATTTTTGGAGTTGTGTATGATTATTTGTGAATTTTTGAAAAAGGATTCTGAATCTGAGGTGGTTTCAGATTCTGTTTTCAAAGGGGATTTTAACAAAGGGTTGTAGTGTAATTTCCGCTAACCACTATTCACCCCCCCTCTCTAGTGGTGTTTATTGCAGGTGCACGGTCCAACATCAAGTTGAAGAAGTCATCCAGAAAGATCTATGTGACCACATCACTGGCTTCTCGAGCATTGAAGAAAGTAGATGAGGGAAATCTTGTGTATGCTTTAAATGCCAATGCTGAGACTCCATCGACTGAGGACATTCCAGTAGTACGAGAATTTAAGGATGTCTTCCCTGATGAGCTACTAGGTTTATCACGGAGTAGGGAAGTAAAGTTTGAGATCGATCTTATATTCGGAGCCGAACAGATCTCGAAGGCGCCATACAGGATGGCGCCAGCAGAGTTAAAGGAGCTTAAGGAGCAGTTGCAGGAGTTGCTGGACAAGAAGTTCATCAAGCCTAGTGTTTCGCTTTGGGGAGCACTAGTATTATTTGTCAAGAAGAAGGACGGTAGTATGAGGCTATGCATCGACTGTAGCGCCCCGCCCCAAATTAGGATTCTGACCTGGTGCACCGCCGTACCCTACTACGAGGAGTACAAGGCGTCGATACTATACATGTGCATGTCGACATGAATAATAAATTGATAAGCGGAAGCATCATATATAAACAAATCCTCACTGACATGCAGTATATTTCTTCATTTAATCCGTACAAGTCATAATTTACAGAGTGCTGATATATTCCGAAAAAAACATCATGTGTCAGGACCTAACATCTTCAAGGCGGTCTCGCAGTACACTTCATCATTATCGGTGACTACCTGACATGTTCTTGACAATTCTGCATAATGGTACCTGTAATCTGCATTGTGATGAGGCAAGTATGAGCGATAGCCACTTTTAATCGCTCAGCAAGTAGTCTTACTAGATACGACATGCGGATCATACATGGGGAGACAGGGTGACAAATTATAATATCCATAAATATCAAATATAATAAGCACGTCTCCATTTTAACAAGTAAAGTATCATATCATGAATGTAAGATGAAAGAAGGTAAACAAGGAAAATTTCTCCACGTAACATAGTAGTGTCTCATCCTACTTCATGCGTAACAACATATAGTGTCCGTACTTAACAAAGAGCTATTCCACGGAAAATAGTATCTGTCTTTGCATATATAATTAGAGTTAAGCATCGCAGCTCCAGTTCATATAACATCAAAGGATAGTGGCAAATAAGTAACACGACATAAACACTAAAATAATCACAAGGTCTAACTAAAATCCATGAATACTAGTCTCACTATCACCTTATCTTATGAATTACCACCTTAACGCTACTCATCACAACTTAATTCTACTACAGCGTTGAAAGGTCTAGGCATGCATAAATATGTAGTGAGTCATGATCAGAATTTTAAACATGGCTATCTTTTAGAAATCATGCAATAACATGTCAAAAACTTTTATTGTCATCCTTTTCGTACTTATGTGATGGCCATTAGAATGCAAGAAACAATATCTAACGACGTTCGGAATGATCTCCCGTAAGGGCACATATACGATGATCCATACATCAATCTGAATATGTAACTTATGTTGATTCGTAGGCCGATGAACCCAAGCTCTTCACAAGGTATTCAATGCTCGTACGACGTCGGTGAACCCTAGCTATTCACAAGGTATTCACATAACTCATAATACATAAAAGGTTCGGGAGCCTAAGTTCTTCACAAGGTACTCGCCTGATACTCAGCATACATACGTCGCTTTGGAAACATTCGTCTCATAGATACAGTTTGTTACATTCTCGATCTTTTACTACATGTCGTAACTCAAGTCATAAACACACTGTGAAACAATGTCTTTTTCTTTAAAACATATGTCCATGTGGACTCCCTGAAAGATTTTGTAAAATGTGCAAAGAATCAAGCACTTGAATTGACTTAAAAGCATCACTGTTTGCTCGTTTATAAAACATTTGAAACATCAAGTTATGCATATGTAACGTGAACATGCCAAATCATAACGTCACTACGGAAGCGTGTTAGATATTCTCAACTTATGAATTTTCAACCCCAAAAATCCAACCACGCCATAACATCAAATCTACAGGAATTTCCCATTTTCCCTAAAATAGTCCACATTTTAGATCTTTCCAACACCGCCCCGTATTCAACTTAATTCTTATGGCTCCCATAAATAGCTCACCGGAGAAACAAGGAGTGCCAATCACTACCTACAAATCTTACACATCATGTAAAATAGTAAAAGGAGCATAAAGCAATTTATCATAACAATTACATAATGCATACCTATGCATACAAATAATGAAGTCATTTTATCATAAAATAGCCTAGTGGCCGAATAGACTAGGTAACATATATACTTATAAATACAATCATATTGTAATATATTTTATATATCCAAAACTTACTCATTTCATATCTTAACATGTCTATGTATATATAAACATTAAAAAATCATTTTAACCTTAAATACTTTATAGCCAAAAATAAAGTGTATACATATACTTATATCCATACATTTTCTTCTCGTATTATTTAGTATACATATATTGGGCATTTTTATACATTAATTTATATACAATACATATTTATATTCACTAAGTGGTTTGAACCATTTTTATCAAATAAAAACCGGTTGGCCGAATTGTCATATCCATGTATATGTATTTGTATAACTTTTTATACAACTTACATATATATAACTATAACATTTGAAATGAACCTTTTTCATATCTTAACTTATATATTATACTTATATGTATTTAAGAATATACTTATTACATTTTCACCAAATAAAGGCCTAAGGCCAAAATTTGTGAGTATATGTATTTACATATACATATTTTTGTACATTAGACTTATTTGTAAGTTTAACTTCTCCCTTTTTCTTGAGTAATTCGGCTGAGAGTGCAAAGAGAGAGAGAGAGAGAGAGAGGAGAGTTTTCTTGGGGTAGTCTGAGGATAGTAGGTTAAGTGATAATAAAAAGTGAAAAGTGCGTAAGAAGAAAGAAAAAGGTGATGATGACATGAGGGAGGTAGGGTGGCCGACCTAGGGTTTTTGGAGAGGGGAAGAATTTGTCTTTTATGCCATGTAGGGTAAAGTGGAAGAAAATGTGATAATTGGGGTAATATTGTGTAGTGGAATTATTGTATCGGGTATTTTTATTTGATTTAATTTATATCTACCCACTTAAGTTGTTACCGACTAATTTACTTAAATTGTATCATATGTCCGAACAATTGTTATGTAGTCCCGTCAAGTCTCGCTATATCCGTTAACTTATCGTTCGGTTATTTTTTTCGAGCGTTTCTAACCCCTATAATGTCGATGTACTTATCAATAAAAAGTTAAATTCTACCGAAATTTTATCGACATCGCGTTTGCATTCTATTTTTCATTATCTTATTTTATTTTTTCACTGACCCAAAAACGCGGGTTGTAACATTCTCCACTCTTATAAAAAATTTCGTCCTCGAAACTTAGGGGTTGCATGGATTCTGCCCTTAAGGATTTAAACACTTAATTTCTAGCATCATCACTTAATTGTATATCACTTAATTTAGCGTTTGCCAACTTATAACAATATTCCCTTTAATTTCTTATTACCGCATACTTCCTATGTATCCGCTTAGCTATTCTACAGCCTCGTATTTCTGCGCGTTATACTAACATCCATACTTACTAATTCAGCAGCTAATCTTTATCCGATTAGATCTTATATCATATCAACCCCTATTTATTCATGCTTACCAGGATTTCAACTTACGCCCACTAATTCCAACCAGATAATCCGACGTCCTTCAGAAAATAATTCCCGATATTACATGACTCATTATCCTTATCTATATTTATATAATCGTACTCTTATCGCTATGTATTTACATTCCTAATACGACTAACATCCTTGACCTACTCAGAAAATTTCTATATTCATCGTCTCAATCATACTCGTACTATTTGAGCAACGTATTTACGAAACTCTAATCGTCATAATTCTTATAAATCACTGCTTATAATTTTACTACATATCATATCTTAATTGGCCTACAAAATTCTATCACTATCTCCAAATATTATCCCAAATAGAGCTGAACCTGAAATTGTAGAAATTACAGTTTATGACTACTATGTTATTAACAGGAAAATAGAGTTAACGTATTCCAGTCACTTGACATGTATAAATGACAAAAAGCTTAACGACATACTTATACTCTCTGGTTTCTCGTATCTGCCTAATATCGTTCTATTACTCTTATACTAAGGCTATCACTAAGATCGTTTCTTACGTCTATCATAATCTCTAAAATTCTAAGATCACTTCTTAAATTCATGTGGTTGTTTACTTATGTGTCCGCAATGGATCTAGAGCCTTTGCTCTAATATCACCTGTAGCGCCCCGCCCGAAATTAGGATTCCAACCTGGTACACCCGCCGTACCCTATTACGAGGAGTACAAGGCGTCGATACTATACATGTGCATGTCGACATGAATAATAAATTGATAAGCGGAAGCATTATATATAAACAAATCATCACCGACATGTAGTACATTTCTTCATTTAATCCGTACAAGTCATAATTTACAGAGTGCTGATATCTTCCGAAAAAACATCATGTGTCAGGACCTAACATCTTCAAGGCGATCTCGCAGTACACTTCATCATTATCAGTGACTATCTAACATGTTCTCGACAATTCTGCATAATGTTATCTGTAATCTGTATTGTGATGAGGCAAGTATGAGCGATAGCCACTTTTAATCGCTCAGCAAGTAGTCTTACTAGATACGACATGCGGATCATACATGGGGAGACAGGGTGACAAATCATAATATTCATAAATATCAAATATAATAAGCACGTCTCCATTTTAACAAGTATCATATCATATCATGAATGTAAGCTGAAAGCAGGTAAACAAGGAAAATTTCTCCACGTAACATAGCAGTGTCTCATCCTACTTAATGCGTAACAACATATAGTGTCCATACTTAACAAAGAGCTATTCCACGGAAAATAGTATATGTCTTTGCGTATATAATTAGAGTTAAGCATCGCAGCTACAGTTCATATAACATCAAAGGATAGTGGCAGATAAGTAACACGACATAAACACTAAAATAATCACAAGGTCTAACTAAAATCCATGAATACTAGTCTCACTATCACCTTTTATTGTTATCCTTTTTGTACTTATGTGATGGTTATTAGAATGCAAGAAAAAAAATCTAACGACGTCCAGAATGATACCCCGTAAGGGCACATATACGATGATCTATACATCAATCTGAATATGTAACTTATGTTGACTCGTAGGCCGGTGAACCCAAGCTCTTCACAAGGTATTCACGGCTCGTACGACATCGGTGAACCCAAGCTCTTCACAAGGTATTCACACAACTCATAATACATAAAAGGTTCGTAGCCCAAGTTCTTCACAAGGTACTCGCCTGATACCCAACATACATACGTCGCTTTGGAAACATCCGTCTCGTAGATACAGTTCGTTACATTCTCGATCTTTTACGACATGTCATAACTCAAGTCGTAAACACACTGTGAAACAATGTCTTTTTCTTTAAAACATATGTACATGTGGACCCCCTGAAATATTTTGATAACATAAAACGTAATTTCTCTCTTTTAAAACGTGCAAAGAATCAAGCACTTGCATTGACGTAAAAGCATCACTGTTTGATCGTTTATAAAACATTTGAAACATCAAGCTATGCATATGTAACGTGAACATGCCAAATCGTAACGTCACTACGGAATCGTGTTAGATATTCTCAACTTATGAATTTTCAACCCCAAAACCCAACCACACCATAACATCACATCTAACAGAAGTTCCCATTTGCCCTAAAATAGTCCACGTTTTAGATCTTTCCAACACTACCCCGTATTCAACTTAATTCTTATGGCTCCAATAAATAGCTCACCGGAGAAACAAGGAGTGCCAATCACTACCTACAAATCTTACACATCATGCAAAATAGTAAAAGGAGCATAAAGCAATTTATCATAACAATTACATAATGCATACCTATGCATACAAATAATGAAGTCATTTTATCATAAAATAGCCTAGTGGCCGAATAAACTAGGTAACATATATACTTATAAATACAATCATATTGTAATATATTTTATATATCCAAAACTTACTCATTTCATATCTTAACATGTATATGTATATATAAAGATTAAAAAAATCATTTTGACCTTAAATACTTTATAGCCAAAAATAAAGTGTATACATATACTTATATCCATATATTTTCTTCTCATATTATTTAGTATACATATCTTGGACACTTTTATACATTAATTTACATATAATACATATTTATATTCACTAAGTGGTTTAAACCATTTTTATCAAATAAAAGCCGGTTGGCCGAATTGTCATATCCACGTATATGTATTTGTATAACTTTTTGTACAACTTACATATATATATATATATATATATATATATATATATAACTATAACATTTTAAATGACCCTTTTTCATATCTTATCTTATATATTATACTCATATGTATTTAAGAATATACTTATTACATTTTCACCAAATAAAGGCCTAAGGCCAAAATTTGTGAGTATACGTATTTACATATACATATGTTTGTACATTAGACTTATATGTAATTATAACCTAACACAAAGTCACGTTTGTTATAAAAACTTCTTTAGTGTTATTTGTACATATATACACCTACATGAATATATATTTTTTTAACTTTTACATATATATTTTAGTAATACTAGATAAAAGTATTTTTGCTACAAAAAATTCTCTTTTGTCCATATATACATATGAATGTATATACATCTATATAATCATGTCATACATTATACATATAAATACTCCAACATATATAATAAAGTCTTGGCATCTCCAAAATACCCTTAATCTTCATACATATATATATATGTACAATAATGCTTTTATATACTTTTCATAAAAATAAAGTCATTAAGCCACCACTATATACATGAGTCAAGATATATATATATATATACCATATATATGTATATTTTTCTTAATAATACACCTATGTATGTATATCATGTCATATATCATTTAAATATGCTTTTCATAAAAATAAAGTCATTAGGCCAAAAATATATATATAGGCTGAAATATATATACACACCATGTGTATATATATACATTTTTCTTAGTAATACACATATATGTACATATACTATGTCATAAATCATTTAAATATCCTTTTCATAAAAATAAAGTCATTTTGGCCACTAAATATATATAACCGAGATGTCTATATATAGTATATATATATATATATATATATATATATATATATATATATATATATTTCATTTAAATATGTTTGTTTGTTCTCATTTGCTTATAAACATCCACTCTTGACCATATATGGTCGTGTGTGTGTGTATGTTGCTTGTACATATATGTATATATTACTTATACATAGATCTTCCAAAACTAAGAAAATACTACATGATGATCCAATCTTTGGTATAAACATAAACTTAGATATTTGAAATCCATGTAGGATCTAGGAAGAGTACTTGCCTTTTGGTCTTAAGCTTGAAGAGATATACTAGAAATCCACTAAAACATTGAGTGTTGTCTTGAAAATTGAGAAATTACCACCACCACACCTATAGGTAACACACGGTTTTCGTAGGAGGGGAAGAGGGAGAAAAATCAATTTCATGCATGATGTTTGGGAGGAAAATAAAAGAGGAATTCCCAAGAAAACTTTACCTATAGGTTTAATTTGAACTTGGATGATCATTAAAGCTTGAACCTAGTCTTGATTTGAGCAAAATTCCTACACCACCACCCTTATGATACACGGTTTTAGTGGGGGTTTAGAAGGGGTAGGAATAGCTTCTTGAAATTAAATTCCTGAAGAATTATGCACAACCATCTTACCTTTAAGTGTTGAAGAATGGAACTTGGACTTGATGTGGTCTTGAATAGTTTTAACATTATGGAATTATTTTCTAGGCGCCAAGGGCTGCACGGCTTTGGCGTGAAGGAGAAGGGAGAATTCTTTCTTGCCTTTGAGATGAGAGAAGAAGGAAGTTAGGGGGTAGTGTCTTGAATTCTCAAGAGAATGGAATAGAGTTGGGTGTTGAAGTGTGGATTTGTTCTCATCTTGGCCTCATGGTTGATTCTAGGATTAAGAAAAAGGAAATGATGGCTAATTTTTATGGATAAGAGAAATAGGAGCTTTTTGGAGAATCAAGAGTGTGCATCCAAGGAAGACTACTTTTTGGAAGGATTTTGGAAGCTTTTGAATAGCCTCAGCCGAAAGTTTGGGTTAAAAGGAGAGGAGGAGAGAAGTAATGAAAAGACTAGAGTGTGTTGTGAAAGATGGAAGAATAAAGGTCATTTGACATGTTGTGTAATACAAATGGAGTGTAAATGTAAGAAAAGAGACCCTCTTCTTGGGTATTCCTGTCGTGAATTGAAGGAGGGAGGAGAAAAGAAATAATGGAGTGTAGTGGTGGAGAAAAGGGTAGAAGAAATGATGGAGATGTGAAATGGGTAAGAAAAGGAGTGAGAGAAGAAAAGTGAAGATAACTTCTCCCTTTTTCTTGAGTAATTCGGCTGAGAGTGCAAAGAGAGAGAGAGAGAGAGGAGAGTTTTCTTGGGGTAATTTGAAGATAGTAGGTTAAGTGATGATAAAAGGTGAAAAGTGTGTAAGAAGAAAGAAAAAGTTGATGTTGATATGAGGGAGGGTAGGGTGGCCGACCTAGGGTTTTTGGGGAAGGGAAGAATTTTTCTTTTGTGCCATGTAGGGTAAGATGGGAGAAAATGTGATAATTGGGGTAAAATTATGTAATGAAATTATCGTATCGGGTATTTTTATTTAGTTTAATTTATATCTACCCACGTAAGTTGTTAGCTACTAATTTACTTAAATCGTATCATATGTCCGAAAAATCGTTATGTAGTCCCGTTAAATCTCGCTATATCCGTTAACTTATCGTTTGGTTATTTTTCCGAGCGTTTCTAACCCCTATAATGTCGATGTACTAATCAATAAAAATTTAAATTCTACCGAAATTTTATCGACATCGCGTTTGCATTCTATATTCCATTATCTTATTTCATTTTTCACTGACCCAAAAACTCGGATTGTAACATCGACTATCGCGATCTTAATAAGATCACGATAAAGAATAAATATCCACTATCGAGGATCGACGATCTATTTGATCAGTTGAAGGTAAGTTCTCCTTTAATCATTGTGAATTCGGTGTATTGCATAGATCAACTTGTGTAAAACGGAATTGCATGCAGGGTGCCAAGGTGTTCTCGAAGATTGACCTCCGATCAGGCTACCATCAATTGAGGATTAAGGCGGAGGATATAGCAAAGACGGCGTTCCGCACACGATATGGGCACTATGAGTTTCTTGTAATGCCCTTTAGACTGAGGAATGCACCTAAGGCCTTTATGAATTTGATGAACACAGTATTCAGGTAGCAGTTGGATCTATTCGTGGTAATGTTGATTGATGAAATCTTGGTGTATTTACTCGATGAGGAGACACATGCTGAACAGTTGCGAGAGATATTGGAGATTCTTGGGAAGAAGAAGTTGTACTCAAAGTTCAGCAAGTGCGAATTCTGGTTGGGGAGCGTGACTTTCTTGGACCACGTGATTTCTAAGGAGGCATTTCTGTTGACCCGAAGAAGATAGAGATAATTACAAAATGGCTCCGTCCTACTAATGTCACTGAAGTACGCATTTTCCTTGGCCTTGTCGGTTATTATCGTAAATTTGTGGAGGGATTTTCAAGTATTGCAGCACCACTGAGTCGATTTACTCAGAAAAAGACCAAGTTTGTGTGGACCTCCGAGTGTGAGTAAAACTTTGCGGAGTTAAAGCGGAGGTTGACGACTGTACCAATATTGGCACAACCCTCTGGCACTAAAGTATTTGTCATCTACAGCGACGCCTCGAAGAATCGGCTAGGTATATGTATATAAATTTCAGTTTACATTGTGTACATATAGACTCTAGCCTAACACTTTCATTGCAGGGTGTAGGTTAATGCAGGGAGATAGGGTTATCGCATATGCTTCCAGACAGTTGAAGCAATATAAGCAAAATTATCCGACTCATGATCTGGAGTTAGCAGCGGTGTTGTTTGCGTCAAAGATTTGGCATCATTATTTATACGGTGTGAAGTAGTGTCTTCACCGATCATAAGAGCTTAAAGTATCTATTCACACAAAAAGAATTAGACATGGGTTGGAGAAGATGGCTCGAGTTACTAAAGATTATGACCTTACCATCAGTTATCATCCAAGGAAGGCAAACCGAGTTGCAGATGCCTTGAGTAGAAATTTTAATCGCACCAGACAGGCGCCATTGGAAAAAGAGATTGTATCGCCCTGCCCGAAACCAGGGTTCCGACCCGGTGCACCCGCCGTACTCTACTCCGTAAAGTACAAGGCGTCGATACTATACATGTACATGTCGACATGAATAATGAATCGATCAGCGGAAGCATCATAAACAAATCGTATCGACATGTAATGCACTACTTCATAATCTGTACAAGTCGTCATACACAGAATACTGAAATCTTCTGAAATACATCATAAATCGAGACCCAACGCCTTCAAATAAATCTCTCGGTATGCTCTTCGTTACCAATGGTCTATCTAGCATGTCATCAACAAGTCTGTATAGTGACACATGTTATCTGGAAAATGATAAATGAGGCAAGTATGAGCGATAGCCACCGACTTTTAATCACTCAGCAAGTAGTCTTACTGGATACGACATGTGGATCATACATAGGAAAAACGGGGTGGTAAAACATAATATCCGCATATGCCAAAATATAATAATCACGTCTCCTTTTTAACAAGTAAAATACCTTGGTATAAATGTAAACTGGAAGTAGGTAGACAAGGAACAATGTTTGTCTTTTTGTATATAATCAGCATAAAGCATCACCACCACAGTTCATACTTCATCAACAGATTGTGACAGACAAGTAATACTGCACATAAAAAAAAGATCTCCAGATCTAGCTAAAATCCATAAACTCTAGCCTCACGATTTCCTTAACTTAAGAGTTACCTTCTTAACTCTATTCATCACAGCTTAATTCTACTACATCATTGAAGGGGTCCTGACAGGCATAAAGGTGTAATGTATCATGATCATAATTTCAAACATAGCTTCTTTTCTTAAAAATCATGCAATAACGTGTCAAAACTTCCATGGTCATACTTTTCATGCATACGTGATGGTCATTGAAATGTAAGAACAATATCTAGCGACGTCCGGAAAGCATCTCCGTAAAGGTACGTAAACGATGATCTGTACATCATCCGAGTAGGTAGCTTTACGTTGACTCATAGGTCAAGAACACAAGCTCTTCACAAGGTGTTCAAGACACATACTAAATGAGTTCGACAGCCAAGCTCTTCACAAGGTACAACCCGACTCATCATACATAGAAGGGTTCGACAGCCAAGCTCTTCACAAGGTACAACCCAATACCCAACATGTAATGTAAGGTTCAAGAGACATGTTCTTCACAAGGTATTCACATGAACCTTACATTTGTTGCATTAAGAAACTTCCGTCTCGTAGATATAGTTCCTTACATTTCCATACTCTTCATACAGGTCATAAATCATGTCGTAAACATTGTCTTGAAACATACTTTTCATTCATATGCATATGAACTTTTAAAACATGTAATGTAAAACATAACGTTTCAAACCTTGATTTCATGCAACGTGAGACTCGGTCGTATAAGGGTATCTTGGTCATACTACATCCTTTCCTCATCAGTTGCTTAGATACGGTCTACTTACCATACTTAAGAAGTACATATCAATGCGGTCTACTTACCATAAACTAAAGAATTACACATCCATTCAATCTACTTATCATGACTTAAAGAAATGCCATAACCATGATTCCATAATATCAACTCTACACATATACTTCATAATTCATAACTTAAGTACCTAGGACATAACTTCCTATTTCCCTTAACATACCATGTAGGAATTCCATAACTTATAACTTAACTTGCACATAATAATCTATAACACATAAGAATACAATTAACATGAAATAAAATCGTTAACATCATAACATCGTATTTGAACGTGTATATATGTATATTAGTATCTATAATACATACTTCTATACATGTGAATATCCTTTAAATGTATAATGGTACAAGTAAAACATATATTATCATATCTCATAAATAAATACATAAATCACAATAAGGTTACATAAACAAAATAAAGTCATTTTAGTAAAAAAAAAGAACCCTAATGGCCGAATAAATAAGGTGTATGCATATCTATATTCATTTTGTGATATTTATAAATTATATAATAATCAAAACTTATTCATTTTCATATTTTGACATATGTTTATATTCGTGAAATATACTTAAGCCTTTTTAACCATTAAAAGGCCCATTGGCCGAATTTATGATACATATAAATGTATTTGTATACTTTTTATATACTTTACATATATAAGTCCATAATACTTGAAATAACCCGTTTTTCATATCTTAATTTATATACTGTACATATATGTCTACTTAAAGTGTAATTTCAACCTATTATCATTTAAATACACTTTTTATGAAACTAAAATCATTTAGGCCATTAATATACCTATAGGCCGAATTATATATATATTCTATATATATATATATATTTTTCATAATAATACACCTATATGAATAAATATATCATGTGTTCAATCATGAAAATACACTTTTCACAAAAATGAAGTTATTAGACCAAATATATATGTGTATATATATATATATATATAAAAAACTGAAATATATATATGCCGAAATCTGTATATATACTATAAATGTATATTTTTCTCAATAACACACATATATATGAATAATATATCCTGTCTTAAATCATGAAAATATCCTTTTCACAAAAATTAGATTATTAGGCCAAATATATGTGTATGTATATATATATATATATATATATATATATATATATATATATAACTGAAATATTTATATATATATGCCGAAAGGGGTATATATATACACTATAAATGTAGATTTTTCTCAAAAATACACATGTATGTATATATATCATTTCATAAATCCTTTAAATATATTTTACTCAAAAATAAAGTAATTAGGCCAAAAATATTTTAATGGCCGAAATATATACATATCCTACATATATATATTTTCTATAATTTTTACCCACATATACATGTCTATATATCCGTATATATATACATATATATATATACATATATATATATATCTATATATTTAGATTTGCTCACAATTTAAAATAACCCATAAACCTTAAAAATGCATATGGCCGAAAATACTAAGTGTATGTATATGTGTAACCGTATGTGTATATATATATACTTTTTATACTCAAGCATATATATACATATGCATATTATATACCTGCATTTATATTTTACTTTTCATATTCAAGCATATATACCTATACATATTATATACACGCATATATATACATACACATATTATGTACACACATATATACACCCTTGATATACACGCATATACATATTATATACATACTTATATACACTCCTATATACACGCATATACACATATCTATACATACATATGTATATCATATAAATGTTAGATTTGTATATATATTTAAAGAAAGATTTTGAACATACCACATGATGATCCAAACTTGATATAAACATAAATACATTAACATTTGAAAATACATGTAGTATTTAGGAAGAATACTTGCCTTTATTCTTTGAATCTTACACTTAAAATGAAAAGGTCCCTTCTTTTCTCCTTTTTAACCACCTTCAGCCTACTAGCCAAGATGAAAGAAAAATGGTCATTTCCTTGCAATGTAATGAGCCATAATTATTAAAACCAAATCTTAAACACTCACCTTTGGAAATCCTTGAAGGTTATAACTTGTTTAAGTAGAACAATTCTTCTTATCTCCTTGGTAGCTTACGGTGGGCACCTAGAATGAGTGGTATTGGAGCTTTGTAAGAGGATGAATGAAGAAGAAAAGGTGTAGAGAGGAAAGAGGGATTCTTACTTTTAAAGATTCTTGCATTTGGCTTGGAGTTTCACCACCATTTTTCCACCATGGGGGGCGGCCTCTTTAGTTAATTTTGAAACTAAAATAGTGAAGGCTTGAATCTTTGCTTGAAGACTTCTTAAAGAAAATGAAGGAAGATAGAATGATTGCCTCTTAGAATGATTATGCTGAGATAAGAGGAGATTGTGAGTGGCTTCTTTTATCCATGGGACGTTTTTTATGCTTAAAGAAATGGGAAAAGAAGACTTGTTTCTTGGATATTATTTGAGAGTGACTTGAGAAGAGGTAAATGATGAAGATGAAAACTTTTTTTTTCTTTTTTTTCTTCTTTAAGGCTCAGCCGAAAGTTTCCTTGGGAAAGGAAGATGATTTCCTTCTTGATTAGAGAAATTGCTTGGAATGAGAGAAAAAGGGGATATGACACAAAGCAAGACTTGTTTGAGTGTTAAAATTATTTCTCTCTCTCTCTTAAGGCTAGACTCGGTTGAAGAAAGAGGAGGTGAAAAGAAAAATCCATCTTTTTGTCATACATAGGGAATAGAAAGATAAGACAAGAAAATGCAAGTCTTGTAAGGAAAAGTGAAAAATTTGGTATACTTTTGGAAGCTTTTTGTAAGAAATCATTCACTCTTTCTTGTGAAGAGATTTTGAAAAGCTTTTGTGGTCCTCAAGAGGGAAGGGTACGGTTGGGGCATTTTTGAGGGGGGTTGGTTTGGCCATTTTGTAAAACAACTCTTTTTTTTACGCCCAAGTGGGTTTTTATTTGTTGCATAATTTGTTTGTTACATATTCTTATTTTATCTACTTATTTATATGACATGTATGACATACTTGGTACCATATTTATTAATGCTAGACGTAACATGTTTTGCTTGATAAAGAAACACTGGAAAGACAACGAGTCGGAATACGAATGAATATGTAAATAAGTATACATGTATATACATAGTTTGCAAGGTACATTTTTAAAATTAGTATGCTTTATAAAAACAACATTTTCATGATATCACAATAGTCGTATATATGTCCGACTCGTTCGTTATCTACACCCGTCAAGTCTTGCTATATCTGTTAACTTAGGTTCGGTTATTTTTCTGAGTGTTTCTAACCCCGATACATAATGTCGTTTTCTTTATTAATCTTAAATAAAAATTTAAAATCCGCCGAAATTTTATCGATATCGCATTTGCGTCCTATTCTCCATCATCTTATTTCATTTTCCATTGATCCAGAACCGCGGGTTGTAACAGAGATGGCAGAGTTTTATCTTAACATTGTTGACTCTACTGCTAATGTTCTGGCGGCCTTGATTATTACACCATCTCTTATTAAGCTCATTAAGGAGGCACAGAGAGAGGATGTGACGCTTAAAGATATCCGAGAGAGGATGTTGAACAGTCTAATTGAGGGCTTTCAGATTCATAATGATGCAGTATCTGGTACCAAAGAAGATTGTGTGTGCCTAATGTTGAGGACCTAAGAAAGGAGCTATTGAAGGAGGCACACAAATTTGAAGTTGTCGATTCATCCAGGTGCTACGAAGATGTATAATGATCTAAAAAAGCATTATTGGTGGAGTGGTATGGAGAGACACATCGCCGAGTTCATTGAGAGGTGTCTTGTTTGTCAATAGGTTAAGGCAGAGCAACAGAGACCGAGAGGTTTGATGTTGCCATTGGAGATACCGAAGTGGAAGTGGGAGCATGTGACGATAGATTTTGGTGTAGGGCTCCCTAAAATAAGAAACGGCAACGACATTGATCTGGGTGATTGTTGACCGATTGACGAAGTCTGCTCACTTTCTACCAGTGCCGAGTGATGTGACCTTGGATAGATTGGTGATGCTGTACATGATGATATTGTGAGTCTTCATGGGGTCCCAGTTAGTATCGTTTCAGACCGTGATCCGAGATTCACCTCGAAGTTTTAGTCAGCTTGTGAGAGAAGGTTGGGGACAGAGGTACATTTGAGCACTGCCTTACATCCGCAGACCGATGGGCAGTCTGAGAAGACCATTCAGACTTTAGAGGATATGTTGAGAGCGTGCACACTGGACTTCAAGGGGAACTGGGATGGTATGATTAAGTTAATTGAGTTCTCCTACAACAACAGTCACCACAGTGCCATAGGCATGGCACCCTTTGAGGCGCTTTATGGATGTAAGTGCAGGTCCCTGTTCATTGGGACGAGGTCGGTGAGCGTGTAATTACCGGACCCGAGCTGGTTGAGCAAACCATGGAGAAGGTAAAGATGATTCGTGACATGCTCAAGCTTGCTCAAGACAGGAGTAAGAGATGGGCTCATTCAAAGAGACGTCATCTAGAGTTCTCTGTGGGCGAGAAGGTCTACTTGAGGGTGTCGCCTATGAAGGGGGTTACACGACTTGGTTTGAAGGGTAAGCTGAGGCCTCGCTACATTGGTCCATATGAGGTACTTGAGAGGGTCGGTACCTTGGCTTACTGACTGGCGCTACCCCCTGCCTTGGTTCAGGTACACAGCGTATTTCATGTTTCTCAGCTGAGGAGATATGTTCCGGATTCTAGTTTTCTTTTAGTTATTGTGTTACTTTTGGAATTTATTATCTCAGATTCTAGATTATCTTATTTCCTGACAAATCTCTTTCCTAACATAAATAAAATCCCCCAAACCCTAAATTCCCCCATTCATTGGAGCGGCACTTTTGAGAAGAAAAAGAGAAAAAAAAAAGAAGAGGTTAGGGAAGGCCAAGAGAAAGAAAGAAAAAAAAGGGGAAGAAGAAGAAGAAGGTTAGTGGGACCCCGAATCCGAATTCTAATTCATCCATTCTATTCGCCGTAGTGTCAATCGAGGTAGGTGCCTTTTTCTCCTCAAATAGGTACGATCCAAGCATGCTTTAATGTATATGTTACATGTTTTGTGGCTTTTAATTGTTTATATGAAGGCATGATATTTGTTTTCGTTATATGTTGTTGTTTTTAAATTGTTTATATGAAGGCATGATATTTAATTTGCTGAAAAGGCATGATGTTTGGATATGTGGAGATTTTTTTCTATCTATGTGTTCTTGAATTGACGAAAAGGGTTAAAGTTGGAATTAAAATGGTATAATTTCCTCATGACTAGACTTTTTAAAATTGTGTTTTGGCCTTAGAATAGGTTCATATAGCCTAAAAATAGAAAAAAATGTAATCTGGAATTGAAAAACTGGTCGGAAAGATGGCGCGTGTGGCGGCTGAGAGTGGGCCTCACGGGCGGCGTGAGATATACACGTTGTATGCAGAAAAATTTAAAAAAAAAAAAAGAGGAAAGGCAGCGCTTTGGGCTGGCCTGCTAGCGCGCGGACCAGACTAGGCCCTTAACGGGTCGGCCGACTGGCGGCTGCAGGACTAGGCCCATTTGAATTATTAAAAAAAAGGGGCAGGCCAGCCAACGGGCCGGGTTGGATGGCCAGCGGGCCAGACCGAAGGCAGGTCAGCCCAATAACAATAATTAATAAAAAAAGAAGGCAGTTGGCGGCAGGCCTAATTGCGGGCCGGGCTAGGGAAAATGAACAGGACTGGATCTAGCCGAAAAGAAAAGAAAAAAAGAAATTTAGAAATTAGTTAATTTAATAACTTCTGGAATTTAGAGAACAGAAAATAAATCATTTTAAATCTCAGAAAATTATAATTACATACCAAAAAATTTCAAATAAATTACAGAAAATATAAAAATCTAAAATTTAATTATTTTTTTCCTAATTTCTAAATTTTGGTAAATTTAAGTAATTAAAAATAGTTGGTAATAAATAGAATTTATTAAGGAAAAATAGTAGAAAATTCTAGAATATTTATACAAGCTAAGGAAAAATACAGGTGGTAATAAATAATAACTTTTCATTATTCGGATAAATGACGAAACCAAATATTGAGTGTCGGAGTTGGTGAGGATGAGCGTAAGTGCCCAAGGCGACTTTGTTAGTGCATTCATAGCATGTGCATTTGCACTTGCAGTGAGTTGAGATGTATGGGTCTCAGACACTCGAGTGGAATGGGTTGTGGTGTACGGGCCACGGGCACTCGGTTATGGTGGATCATGGTGTATGGGCCACGAGCATTGTTAGGGGTGTATTGTAGTGTACGGGCTACAGGCATCCAGTCAATCATGGGATCATGCATTGCATATAGGTATAGGGTCATATTGCGTGGCATAATTCTTGTTGCGTGTATCACGTGGGTTAAGGCATGCATCATATAGTTGCGCATCCTCATGTGGAGTGACTTAATTACCGCAATTATTCCTATCTTATGCTATGTTCCATTATGGGCTATGTGGTTATATCATTTCGGTAAGCGCGTTTTGTATTAGTTTGAGGCAGACATCTACTGTGTGATTTTTGTCACTCACCCCCACTTTCCCAGGTGAGCCGGATGATGACTACGAACATAGGACGGGACAGACATAGTAGAGTGGGCCGGTTGGTAGCTGCATCTAGGGCACGAGGGGACCTTGCAGCGGACGTTTTTATTTATTTCCTTGGGGTTTTCACAGACATTTTTAGTATTTCTTTTATTTTAGATTCTTTGCAAAGAGTAAATATAGTTGCTTCTCGTCAACCCAGTAGTTATTCATTTTGATAATAATGTTTATTTTGACTCGTTAATTTGAGTTTTACCTAACGTTTCCACAAAAATAAAATTCTACGTTATTTCTAACATGTAAGAAGTTGATTTGACGTTTTGTATTCTCCTTAGCAAGATATGGCAGGTGCACTGTTCCCGTGCTAGAGCTTGGAAGCGGGGTGCTACAATATAGATGACACAATAATATAAATATGGTTCGCTGGTATATTAGTGAAGGGATTTAGTAAATATAAAGACAAAGCTTCTGATATAACTCTCCTTTTATATCGTGGGGTCCCGGAAGAGCGGGAGGCTAGGTGGAGAGGGGTGGCGACAGGGTCTTTCAGGTGGTGGAACAACTTAATATCGTAACTTTGCTACAAGATTATTTGTTTATTAATGTGTTTATTCTACAATTTATAAACCTTACATCAAATATTCTTTTTGTTGCTAAAATAAATAATAAACAACAACAACATTATCATATTGCTTTAGAGGCTTTCGTCTATAGTATGATATAAAAAATCAAATATAGCATTTGATCGATACAGCATGAAGCAATTTTGGTTATAGGCCGTTGGAAACAAAGAAAAGTAATATTGCGGTTTATTTGCTGGCTACATTGGAGTTGGATTGCATGATATCTGGTACTTGGAGTTCTAGTTCACCTTCCGATGTATTGCCTGCGGTTTTCAAGCTTGCAATGAAATGAGTATGTTTTATATTTAAAGAAAAAGAAAAAGAAAACAAAAACAGGAATATATTTTGATTTTGTTTTACTTGATTTTTATTAAAGTAAAACCGTAATTTTCTTACTATACTAGAGTGAGCACTTTTATGCCTCATGACCATTTTTAAGTCACTTGGATAACTTTTGTTTACGTTATATAAATGAAATACTTCATAACAATATTTCATTTTTATGGAAACAACAGATTATATTTGCTAGCTTTATAGTTATATTGTATTGTCTCCTTCAAAAATATTGTCACGGCTGTTTAAATAATTAATTGTTCAAACATCAATTATAAAAACAATTGATCAATATCTAACACAATAGTTTGTTAGAATAGTTTTTACATCATTTATGACTTAATTTCAATAAATATTTCTTAAACAAATTTACAACTTGACATTAAATGGTTTTTGGTCAAATATGTCTTAATCAGCCGTGACAATTTTTTTTAAATGGAGGAAGGATCTTTTTAAATATAAAATATGTATTTACTAAACACTTTAGTGCTTATAATTCTTTCATCCAAACAATTAATATGCTTTTTAGAACCAAAAAACAAACACGAGTTCCTTATAAATTAAACTTTTGATTGTAATCACTTAACGCTCATGATCAAAAGCAACCCAAAATGCACTCTTAATCAGTAAGTTAAATAAGAAGGGCACACATTGGCCGTCGTGAAAAATTGCTAACGACACTCTAAATTAGAAAATGACAATAATAACCTTACATAATATACTATATATAGCAATTTCTTGTAATTAATCTTTCGTGCACTCTTTTTGATATAATCGTTTCTCATCCAATATCATCTTCTACTATTCCTGATGTAAATTGTAGAGCTCATGTAAATATACTGGAGAAAAACAATTTTTACTAAATTTGTAACAAACGAAGTAAGCAGTTTTAAATGCACAAGTACAACGTGGAAAGGTGTTGGAAATTGCAAGAACGACAACTCTCGTCTCCTCTTCCCACTAGTGTAGATCGCTTGTTATCTTTTAGGAGATAATTCTGTTGGCATTCGCGTTGTATTTATTACCAAAATTTTTAGAGTTCGATTTTAAATATACGCACAGTGTGAGTGTTTCACGGCTGCTAGGCCAGAGGCCTAGTTTGCTCTGTCCTAGTTTGCTGAAACACCTTGTGTAGGTCTTTGTGTAAAGTCTTCATCAACACAGAAGGCCGCTGAGATCATGATTTGCACACCACAAAAAAAAGACATATAGCGACAGACAAAAGTCGTCGCTATGTCGTCGTTACAGACATTTAGCGACGAAATTGCGACGAAAAAAGTTGGTCGCGATACGGCTTGTCGCAAAGTGAATTTCGTCGGTGGCGCGTCGCTATATTGGGACGGAAAAAATTTCGTCGGTGTTGCGTCGCACAATTGCGACGAAAAAATGTCAGTTCTGCGACCAGATACTGCCGTCGTTGTTTCGTCGGTGTATGTTGTCGTCGCTATTTTATAATTTTTTATTTTTTTATTTCCGTTCTGCGACATATTTTTTCGTCGCAAAGTTTCGTCGGTATATTTTTTCATCGCTATTTTTAAATTTTTGATTTTTTATTTCCGGTCTATTACATTTCGTTTTCGTCGCAGGTTCGTCGCTATTTTATAATTTAATATTTAATATTAAATATTATATATTTTTAATTTATAAATAATACAATATATTATTAATTAAATAGTTTTTATTATTATTTAATTTTTATAATAATAAAACTATTTTGTATATTAAATCATTTGTACGAATGTTATACCGAAATACAGTACTTGCGTATTGAAGTTCGTAAACAACACAAACGAAATAGAATCCGTATAAATGTCATATAAAATATAAAAGTACAAAGGATATCTCAATACAATAAACGAAATAGACTGTACGAAAAATCAAAAAATGAAATACTATGCAGAGGAAGATGGAGGGGGATCATGCGGAGAAGAGTGACCATCAGGGGGAGGCTGAGACTGCGAGTTGCTGGAAATCATAGAGATGATGAGATGCGATAGCTGCGAGATTTGTTGGTTCGTCTGCTCTTGCACCTGCATCGTCTGCTGCTGCACCTGCATCGTCTGCTGCTGCGCATGCTCAAGCACCTGCTGAAACGCCTGCTGAAGCGACTGCTGCAGCTCCTGCTGGGTCTGAGTCAGCTGCGACCGCAGTGCTCGTACGCTCTCCTCATGCTGCGCCCTGATGGTCTCCACCTTATGCTGCAGCGCCGCATGCTCTGATTCCAGGCTCGAAAGAGTCTCTGGGGCCGTAGAAGGCGCGGAGGTGCTGGCCTCAGAGGAAGCACCTGCATGCAGAACTTCAGGAAAGAATCGCGGCGCTGCTGATCCGACCCCGTACACCTCCCTCTTCTTCTTATTCTGAGGGCCGACGGTCCGAACCGCATCCCAATAAGCGCGGTTCTTGTCGGCCTCTTCTCCCCTAAGTGCGAGTAGTCTGTTGTACTCGTCCTGAAATGAGAATAAGAATTGTTAGGATTTAGGGTTTAGCAATAAAATAAAACAAACTAATGAAAAAACAAATGATATCGTAGTCTACTTACACTGATGTCGCGCGCCTTCGCCGTGATCCAGTCCTCCGTTCCGTCGGAGGCTTTCTTCCGATGCGTCTTGTAGAAGAGATAGTAGGAGGCTGGCCACTCCCCCGTCTCCTCCTGCTGAAAGAATGAAATAAAATATGTTAGTGAAATCCATAATTTTAAAAATTTCGGCATGACCTATTCGTTTATTGGAGGTATCCCGGCCTTAAAGGCCTCTCCCAAGTCAAAGCAAAAATAAAAAGAAAAAGGCAAATGAAAACATATACTACTTAAATTAACCATATACGAATACCAAAAAAACAACAGCGCAACATAAGAAATCAATGAATATAAATAATCCACTTAAGTCAATGAATGTAAATAATCCACTTAAGTCAATGAATGTAAATAATCCACTTAAGTCAATGAATCTAAATAATTCAATGAAATCAATGAATCTAAATAATCCAATATTAAAATACTTACCATAGAACGCATTGTGGTGGCGTGGGAAACCGACCCACCTGAGTGTGTGGCAGGTGCTGGGCCCTGTACATTGCCGCTGCGCCGGTTCGCCGCGTTCCGGGCGCTGCGGGCTTGGGTAGTAGGGTCCATCCAACCTGCTATCCACCCCGCCCAGGTGTCCTCGGATATGTAGGCAGGCCTGGCATAATTGGGGTCACGCTCCCACTTGGTCTTGTGCGAGTTGATGAAGTCCCTGTAGCGTGTGGCGGCCCTATTCCGCCAGGCCTGCTCCACGTCGTGGGCGATGTCAGCTGGCCAGCTGTACGCCTTCTGCAATTATTATACGGAGGAAAATTAAAAACGTGGTTAGAAAAGTAATGATCGATTACGTATCAAAAAGTGAAATTCACCAAATTTGAATACCTGAAACTCATCCCAGTAGAATCTACGTGTCTGCATAGTGACAAGGGACCAGCGGTATCCAGCTGGGTCCTGCCTCAGGTGGAAGGACCGAGTGATGCAACCGGAAATCTGGCCCGAGTCCGCTGCAAACCTGAAAGAGGTGAAGTTGTTAAGAAAAAATAACGCGTGAAATATATTTGAAAACGTGTTAAAAAAAGAAATTATTACTTACGTATGGGTATCATATGACCAAGGGAGGGCACGACGCCCTTGTATGACACCCTCGTCCGATGCCGCATCAGACGCCGGATGAGGTGCTGAACCGGTGGGTGTGGGTGGCGGCGTAGATCGGGGGGTGCGGACCTCTCGGCAGACCCTAAAAGGTCTGCGTCCGCAGCAAGAGCTGCGGTCGAAACCGACCCAAGCTGCTCATGCTGAGAGAGGAACCTATCAAACTCTCCTGAGATGTCATGTGTAGATCGAGTCGGAAAACCCTCACTAGCCATCAGATCTGCAAGGGTGAAAAATTTAAAAGGCACATTCAACGAGTTTAGGACACCGGTTGACCAGACAAATAATATGTCCAAAAATGACAAGTAATTGCATACATTTAATGCAAGATATTAATAATTTTGAAAATTTCGGCATGACATGTTCGTTTATCGTAGGTTTCCCGGCCTTAATGGCCTCTCCAAAGACAAATGTATGTCCAGCTCTCGAGCGTAGTAAACACCTTGAACTAGTATCATACCGAAAATCATATGCAAACCTCTTACAAAACAGTTTGTACATGCATCATTCATTGGCCAAGCACACCACATTTCTACTAATTGATAAAATTAAAGTCAATTAAGCAAAAAATTACTTAATGGCCGAATATATATATATATATATATACATATATATATATATATATGTATATATATATATAAACATATATAAACCGCCCCACCTCCGCCCCATCCAGCCGAACCCGCCCCACCCACAGCCACCCAGTCCCCACGCATAGCCACCCCGCCCCACCCGGCCTCCACCCACATCCACCCAGCCCGAATCCCTCCACCCCCGTCAACAACCACCCCGCACACAGACCACTCCCGCCAACAGCCACCCCCCCGCGCCGCCAACCCACCCACGCCAACATCCAACAGTCATCCCCTCCACACTCAGCCCCACCCCACAAGCCACCCAGCCCGCACCCGCGCCACACCCAGGCCCACCCCACAGCCCCACTCCCGCACCCCCGCCGCACCCAGCCCCACCCCACAAGCCACCCAGCCCGCACCGCCACCACACCCAGACCCACCCCACAGCCCCACCCTGCACCCCCGCCACACCCCAGCCGCACCTCGGGCTCAACCACAGCCCGCAACCCCGCCCACAGCCACCACCTCCGCCAACAAACACCCCCGCCACAGCCCACCCCTGCCCACATCCGATATAACTAACCAGGGAAATGGGGAAGAAATCATTAAAAACGTTAAAAACGATATATAACTAATTAAAATCATTAAAAACGAAATAGGAAGAAAAACTAACCGGAGAAGGGAGGTCACCGGAGAAGAAATGGAGATTTCGCCGGGGGAGGAGAGGGGATTTCGCCGCGGGTCTGAGAGGGGATTTTCGCCGTGGGGGTGGGAAGAAGAGGCGGGGGGAAGAAATGGGGAAGAAGAGAAGGGTTTTCAGATTTTAGTCGAAAATTTTGCGACGCACTAGCGACGACAGTCCGTCGCTATTACTGTGTCGTCGCTAATTTCATATGTCGTCGTTATTTCAAATTTGCGACGAAAGATTTCGTCGGTAATTTGTCGGTGACATCAGTATTGGAAAAAAAATAATACAAAATATAAAGTACTTAGAGACACACATTATGTATATACATGTGTATAAGTACATCAACACATACACACTTTCGCCTAATGAGGTACATAAAAAATTGTGACTAACCTCAATCTTCATTGTCATCTGCATCCTCATACGCATCTTCATTTTCATCCTCATTTTCATCTTCATTTTCATCTTCATCTACATGCTCGTCGTCCTCTTCATCCTCGTATTCGTCTTCGCCTACATATTCAATATTGTCAGGCGGTTGTATGTTGAGATGAATTTCGATGAAACCGCCGTTGGGGTCATTTAGAGGGAGGTTGTGCAGTTCAACATGTGTCGTATCCAGAACGGGCGGGTTTTCTTCTTGAATGCGGCATCCGTGCCATCTGAACCTGTCTGTATACTGACATCAAACTTGCTCGATTTTACTTTGCACACGGCTCGCCAGTCTTTTGAGCTCGCATTCATCCTCGTTGTTGGATACGATAGATAGTACACCTGGGACGCTTGACTAGCCAAAACGAATGGATCGTACTTTCTGTACCGTCGGCCTTGGTGTATGTCTACCAACTTATATCGGTCGTGAACCTTTGTGCCAGCGCGATAACCTTCCCGAGTTGGATCGTACCATTCGCATTTGAATAACACCACCCGCTTTATAGGCAATGTGGGATATTCGAGCTCGATGATGTCAGTAAGGTAGCCGTAGAAGTCATCCTCGTCCGGGCTATTGTCATACCGTTTGACACACACTCCGCTGTTCTCCGATGATTTTCGGCTGGCATGGGAGACTGTGTGGAATCTATAACCGTTGACAAAACACATATCGTGGCGCGTGACTCTGTTCAATGGACCCTCGGCTACTGGTGTCAGAATGTAACCGTGCTCATCGTCAGCCAGATGACCTTTGCTCGCCTGTAAAACGACAAGTAAGTATACATCAGCGGGGCAATAAATGCGTATCACATGACGTACATGTAACCGGCAAATATGTAAACTTACATGCCACCTGAACCAATCAGCAAACTTGGCATCTAACTCATTGTTTATTGCATCGCTCGATATACCCGGTGAACGGTGTTGCAATAAATCAACGAACAAGCTGAAGAAAATTACGAATGAGTACCCTGTATATCTTTGTAGTATAATGGATATAGTAGCGCAAGGTATTTACAAATTAAAATTGGATATCGTTTATACCTCTGGAAACGGTCGACTTGACGGCAGTTGCGCAGAACATAAAAATGAGCAATCTTCAGGTCGCTGTCCCCCAATATCATTTCCTTTCCCTGTCCGTGAAATCTGATCGGATGTGTGAATATCGGGAGGACACCGGATCTGGAAATGCCGTCGTCGTTCCGGGGAACATCTCTGCACCTCGACGGGACATCTGGATCGAAGTAATGAGACACGAAGGTCGAGGCTTCCTCCGTCAGGTAGGCATTGCACATCGAGGCCTCGACTTTCGCCTTGTTCTTGATGTTCAGCTTCAAATGCCTGAGATATCTGTTCATATAGGGAATATCTGTTCAAATGCTTGCGCTTAAACACATAAGAACGGCACGTAATAAATAAGAGTACCTCTCGAACGGATACATCCACCTGTACTGAACAGGACCACCAAGGCGTGCCTCGTATGGTAGATGAACTGGCAGGTGTTCCATTGAATCAAAGAAGGCCGGAGGGAATACAGTTTCCAGCTTGCAAATTATCAATGGGATTTCGCCCTCCAGCCTTGACATATCATCCGCCCTGAGTCTCGTGGATGTAAGACATCTGAAGAAGAGACTCATCTCGGTAAGTGCTTCCCATACATTGGTTGGAAGCAGCTCGCGGAATGCAATGGGCATCAACCGTTGCATGAACACGTGACAGTCGTGGCTCTTCATCCCGTGCAAACCGCGTTTATTCACGTCGATGTTCTTAGACAGGTTCGAAACATGGCCGTCAGGAAATCTAGCCGTCCCCAGCCACGCTAACAACGCACTGACCTGCTCCGCATTCAGCGTGTAAGAGGACTTCGGCATGTAGGATGTGCCAACGGGATGCAGCTCCGGTCGCATATTCAGGTCGCGCATATCAAGTCGTGCCTTCAAATTGTCTTTCGTTTTTCCAGGCACATTCAGCACCGTATTGAAAATGTTGTCAAACACGTTCTTCTCAATGTGCATGACATCCAGGTTGTGTCGGATCATATTGCTCTTCCAATACGGAAGCTCCCAGAATATGCTTCTCTTCTTCCACCCGATACAGTAACGGGCCAGGTCTGCATTGTGGCTGCCGTCCGGATCATCAGCGACCCCCACGAATCCACAACTGTCTATCTCCTCCAACACCTCCGCACCCGTGAGAAGCTCGGGCTTCATGTCCTTCTCGACGATGCCAGGCATGAACGACGTCATGTTCTTTCTGTACAAATGACGTCTGGGCAGGAACTTCCTATGGCTGTCGAACCAGCAAATCTTACGTCCATGTTTCAAGGACATCGTCTTCGCTTGCTTCATGCAGCAAGGGCAAGCGTATTTCCCCGATGTGCTCCAACCCGACAACATAGAATAAGCCGGAAAGTCGCTGATGGTCCACATCAGCGCAGCGCGTAGCTGGAAGTTTTGTTTGGTCGATACATCGAACGTCTCCACGCCAAACTCCCAAAACCACTTCAGCTCATGTATCAATGGCTGCAGGTACAGGTCGATCTTTTGTTTCGGATTCCTAGGCCCCGGTGCGATCACAGTCAAGAACATGTACGGCTTCTTCATGCACATCCAAGGTAGTAGATTGTACGGCGTCACGATTACAGGCCACGACGAATACTGCTCTCCCGACTGTCCGAACGGGTTGAACCCGTCGGTGCATAAACCCAACCTAACTTTCCTTGTCTCCGACGAAAAACCCGGATGTGTCGCATCGAACGTCCTCCAAGCTTCGCCGTCAGATGGATGGCACATCTCACCATCTTTCGTGTAGTGCTCCGCGTGCCACCTCATCTGGCTAGCTGTGGCACCGGATGCGTAGAGCCTCTGCAGTCTAGGGGCGAGAGGTAAATAGTAGAATTGCTTTCTTGGCATGTTCCGGTTTCTTTTGTTCGTTCTCCACCTGCGTGTCCCACAGACCCTGCACTTGTCTTTATCCTCGTCGATGCCCCAGTATATGATGCACCCCTCTGAACAACAATCGATCTTCTGAACTGGCAGTCCCAACGCCTACAGCTGTTTCTTCGTCGAATAAAAACTGTCGACCATTGTGTTCCCTTCGGGAAGAGATTCCCTCATCAGCTGACACATCCCATCGTACAATCTCTCCGTCATGCGGTGCTCCGTCTTCATGCTCGTCATCCGACCGATCATGGACATCTGTGTGTGACTACCGCAACCGGGATACAGCGGCGTGTTGGCGGCGTTCAGCATCTCAAAAAACTGTCTCGCTTGAGGGTTCGGATCTTCCTCCACGAATACACGCGGCTGTTCATCCTGATCCTGCATTTGTAAGTACTGCTCTCCCGTAAATGCGCCGGCGGCTGCGTCTTGCACCATCTGCACGTATGGGTTGTGAGATCCCTCGCCTATTTCTTCGGCATCAACCTGACCCGGTCCCCCTTTGATGTGTCCAGTTACAGATGTAGACGCCCCCTCATATTCGCCGTGGCAGTACCATGTATGGTAATTGTGCACGAAACCTTGTTTCAATAAGTGAACCCTCACGTCACCCGGATGCATATATTTACGGTTCTTGCATTTCTTACACGGACATCTAATCTGCGTTCCACTTTCATTACTCGTCGCAAAATCCATAAATTCTTCGAGACCTTCAACAAATCTAAAACTCCACTCCCCGCTGTTTACTCTCTCGTACATCCACTTTCTATCGCTCCTCCTCGGATCCATTTTCTCGCTATACCTTCAAAATAACAACATCTATCTTTTCTTGGTGGTGGAAAACATCAAAATTTCACACAACAAGATTTCTTCCTTCTATATTTTCGTAGAAAAGTTATGATTTTTGTGTTTGAAATTGGAGAAGAATAGGAGAAGAGTGGAAGAAGAAAGCTGCGTTTTATGGTTCCCAGCCTGCAATATTACCGACGTATTAGCGACGATATAGCGACGCTAAGCGACGACCATGAGACACGAATCCCGGCAACAAACAAACACAAATACCGACGACAACGCGACGACTTAGCGACGACCAAGAAACACAGATCCCGGAAACAAATACAAACACCGATGTGTTTCGTCGCTGAGTTCGTCGCTACGTCGTCGGTATTCGGCACACCGATGTGTTTCGTCGCTGAGTTCGTCGCTACGTCGTCGCTATTCGGCACAGCCCGACTGTTACACTTTCGATGCATGTACGTCGCATTTTCGTCGCTATGTCGTCGCTGAATTCCCTATATAAACAGGATGGACCGTGCCCCCAACTACATAGAAAACAACCTCCTTTATAATCATAAAAAAGACCCAAATATGGTTCGTACTAAAGCGCAAGCGCGACGTGGTAGTTGCCATTCAGCGGCAAGACGACCTATTCAACAACCCTCTTCTTCAGCGGTTCCTCCACCACAAGAATCTCCCCAAATTGGCGATCTCCATAAAGAAATACAAGAACTTCGGAAAACAGTGGATGACCTGAGGGAGCATATTATGTACCAGGATGAGCGTCTCCAATACCTGGACACAAGGCAGATGCGGATTAAATCCAAAGCTGCACAGCTGAGACGCCTCCTGAAGGCGTGCGCAGAGAGTGTTGCTACTCTCTGTTCGGATGACGAACAATGAATGGCTCCTCTCCGTTATTCATTTAGATTAATGAAGTTTTATTTTTCTAATCGTCGCTTTCATTTTCTTAATTTAAACACGTGTTTAATCTCTCACGAATTTTGACGACGCTAAAATACAAACGAAATGTGGCTCGTCTCAAATTGACCGCGACGAAACTTAATACTAAGACGAGAACCTACTAAACATATCGATGAAACTTAATACAACGACGAGACGAGAACATATTATCAGCGAAACTTAATACGACGACTGCGCGAATTTATTAGAAATTAGCGACGCTTTACCGATGCCCTAGCGACGCACGACGTTATTTCACCCCATTGACGCTAATTCTTCGCTAAGTGTGCCGCTAACTCAAACGAACCGTCACACCTATTTCATGTTGCGTCGCTAATGCGTCGCTATGGCGTCGCTAAGCCGTGTCTGTTCATTAGAACGTGTTTACGTCGCTAATTCGTCGCTAAGTGTGTCGCTAACTCAAACGAACCGTCACACCTAATTCATGTTGCGTCGCTAATGCGTCGCTATGGCGTCGCTACGCCGTGTCCGTTCATTTGAACGTGTTTACGTCGCTAATTCGTCGCTAAGTGTGTCGCTAACTCGGACGAACCTTCCCGCCCGCACAAAGTTCGTCGCTAATTCGTCGCTAATGCGTCTCTAATTCGCACGAAGCGTCACACCCGCACATATTCCCAGCTTGGTTAATGGTCGAAGAATGCGTCGCAAGTTCGTCGCTATACCGTCGCTAAAATTACCTATTTATACCCCAAACATCCGCACATATATATACACACATACAAATTTATAAAATATCAAAATATGCCGCGTCGTTTTAGAAGAACCCCAAGGCGTGGTAGAGGGGCAAACAGTGCCCCGCCACAAGGGCCTCCTCCCTAACCACCATCGGTTGAGCAGGAGGGTTCCGTATCTGTGTATGGCCCACTACCGCGAGAGGATGCTCAAGAACAAACGCCGGAACAGGATATCGACTACCGTATGCTGATAGCAAACATGCAACAGCAGTCGAGACAACTGTACAGCATGACTAGAAGGCTGCGGAAGTTGAAATTCAGATATTCCAAACTGAAGCGCCTCCTCAGAGAGTTCGCAGATAATGTGGCAGCCACTCTTTCTTCCGATGACGAAGAGTGAACGGCCTCTCTGCGCCTCCCTTTTAGATTTCTTTTTTTAATTTTTCGTTTCATAATGTAAAATTTTTATATTAAATTAATAAAAAAAATTTCCAATCACTGCTTTCTTTTTCCTTAATTAATACACGTGTTTAATCCTCGACGAATCTGCGACGACACAATGACAAATCGGAATATGAACGAAAAGTAAAACAAAACGTTTGCGACATGCGGGTTTCATCGACAAAAAAACCGACGATACACAACGCCAAGAACCTACTCACCGACGAATTTATTTTATCATTGTTCTGGAATTTTAGCGACAAAATAGCTACGATATAGCGACGTAAGGCTACAAACTACATAGCGACGAATAAAACATACAGAATAGCGACGCACCACCGACAAAACACCAACGAATGTATTAATCTGACTACTTTTCTGCTAGCGACAATGCCTTTCATCGTATTTTCGTCGCAATTAACGACGAAAACAAGTGTATCGCAAATGCGTCGCAAAGTACCGACGCAACACCGACGAACCAGTGAATTTTTCGTCGGTAAACGAAATTCTTTTTGTGGTGGCATCCTCCATAATGTTCCTTGAAGCTGGGGATGTGAAGCTCTCAAGACCAGGATATGTCCTTTTGCTACCAATATCGCTTATTCTTGTTATGTAACTATTCTTATGGATACAACGCGATGGTGTGGACAGATTAAAAGGATATCCTAGTTGATATGGCGGACAATAATTCTCACGTCCCGAACCCTTAGATCCAAGACGTTACATACCTCTTTTCATGAAAAACAAGGGTTCTTCATATGACGTAATCACTTCAATCCCAATTAAATAAATATAACTCAATAAAAATAGCTAAAACTGTTCAGTAAAATATTCAAAATAATCCCCCATCAAAAGAAATATCACATTGTTGAAATAAACTAATCCAACATTCAAAATGATACTCGTACAAACTAAATCCACAAATACTAACTAATTTTCAAATAACTACTAATAAATCAAACCTTGACACTATCTTCCGAGCTTCTTCACCATCCTCCTCAATAAAATATCACATCGTAGAAATAAAGTAATCTAATATTCAAAATGATTGTTGAGAAAAGGGGTTTGAGTGATTCACAAAATGCATGATTTAAATAACGTGTGCTAAAGAAATGCATAACACATTTTATGACTTGACACGTTTTTGCGACAAACCTGCCTTATATACTTTATATATAATGTTGTCATACTAACGAGCCATGAAGCTTTAAAGCTTATATCAAATGGCGAACATTTGTTGTGTTTGAACTATTTTTAGGTGCCATCATTAATGAACTAAACTAGTTCACTAAGTGAAGCACTTAGTTAAATGAACTAAGTAGTTCATTAAATGGTGATATATTTGGAGAAGGCACAAAGGCAACAAATTGAATAATGGAAAGTTTCTCCTACACCTTATCATGCGCCTTTTATATATATTTTTATATATATTCAGATTTTTTTTAAAAGGCACTATACACATATGTTCCAACGTAATACCGACACGTTATATATTTTACGAACGTACGTTAACGTCACACCACTATATTTACCTCATATTTATGAGTATATTCAGGTCTTATATCATATGATAAATGGTGATGACAAAATTATTACGACACGTCACAAGGTTCTAAACCAAAAATTGTCATATCGGGTGAATACCGAAACTTCGCCAACGTGTCACGTACTTACCATATATAGATGGCCAGCCCCTACACTTCAAAAATGACAAGAAATTTCGTGGTCTATATGTTATATTCATCCATGAAATCATTCCATGTTGGCACACACAAGTCACCCCCAATTAAGGCAAAATTGTGGAGATTTTAAATTCAACGTTTTAAGCACATGGGGCGCCACTTATTTCAGCCATTAGAGCTGAATATTCAAGTTATTCTATGTATATTATGTGTGACATAATATATATAACATGTGCAAAAAGTTTGAATTCAATCGGAGAAAAATCGCGTAATCGACAAAAGTCGAAAATTCGGTTTTCTACGAACACGCACATGGAACGTTTCTGGCATGACATATAACATCTAGACATTTTTTACATACTCTATACATTCTAAAGTGTTCTAGAAAAATCAATTAAGGGCTGATTGGAATATACCATATGTGTATAATTATTGTGCACTATTTTATAAAGTTTGCAAAGATAAAATTCAACACATGTACAAGCTACATCACACGCCTAGATCAGCTTAATGGAGCATATGTGGAGCCTAGTTGGCATATTGATTGGCCAAGAATGAAGTATACAAGGTTGGTGACATAAAGGAAGCAGCTACACAAGGTAAGATTTCAAACTATGTCACATTTGTAACACATGCTGAAAATTTCAGCATGTGCATCTTGAGCTGGCCGAATTCTTGCACTAAATTGATGATTTATTTGCCTCTTCAATATTAATGGATTGATTTGAAAATATTATTGAAATATTGTGATGATATTTTGAAATATCACACATGCTGAAAATTTCAGCATGTGTTGAATGTATATGGCCGAAATTTGTCTTGAAATTAAGCATATTTGATTTTTCATTTTCAAGGGATTAATCTATACCAACATGGCAACAATTTGAATGTATCTTGGATAGTGCACATGCTGAAAATTTCAGCATGTGGAAAAATTAAGGTGGCCGACTTTAATTGGTGGAAAATAAGTCACACATGATGGGTGACTTTGAAGAGGGCAACACACAAGGAAAGATTTCAAAAATGCAACACATGCTGAAAATTTTCAGCAAATGTGAATAGTGGCCGAATTTACTATTCCTTTGTCCTTAATTTGCATCCCAAAATTGAAGGGATTGAATGGTGATTATTTGGTAGTGTTTTGAATTCTTTTTGGCACATGTTTTTCAAGTTAATCTCATATTTTTACAGCACACTAAATTGTGACAATGTTGGACCAATCATGAAGTGCCAAGTAAGCAAAGCCAAGTCATCCATCCAACCATGTTGTACCAAGTGAGCAAGATGGTGTCATATCTACACAAGGCATTCTTCCAAGGACCTAAAAGAGAATTTCCAAGGTGAAGAGATGCCCTAAGGGGCACCACTCTTGAATTAAAAAGAAGAGAAGAGAGCAAACCAAGACGAGACAATTCTCATATTCTCTCAAGTGCAAAAAGTGTCTTCTGCTTTCTTCTTCTACCTTTCTTTCTTCTTTTCTCTCAAGCCTATTGTTCTTATATTCAAATATATTGAATAGGCTTTGTATAGACCACCATACACGCTCATTGTTGTAAAAGGTTGATCAAGATGTGATCAATCCTTCATTCGTTCGGTGGTGGTGTTTGTGATAGGTGTGATTGCTTGTATCGTTTGTTTAAGGGTGGAGTTGGTGTGTAACTCCAGCAATCCTTGTGGTAAGGTGTTATTTTGTGATTAATGATAACCGAGGAAGGTATCCTCGAAGATTGGAGTAGGTTGTGTTAACCGAACCAGTATAAAATTCTCAGTGTTATTACTTTCAGCATTTTACTTTCAGTTTCCAGCACTGTGCATCATTTTCATTGCAGTAGGAAAAACATCAAACAAATTTCAAAAATCACAAAACATTTTAGAAACATATCCACACGTTTTAAGTTTTATTTGGTGCAAGTTTCACCCCTTTTGGACAAGTATAAGTCATTCAAGCGTCAGTAGTTCTGAGACTAGTGCAATCTGATTTTCAGACTTGCAAAAGTTGAGAACTTGAACGTATTTGACATACTTCCTAAAGGAATTTTTCAAAACGGTTTCAACCCAATTAATACATTATAGTAAGGAGTTTGTCATTAAATTTTCAGACCATTTGGAGCAACGGTTTAATCGAAATAAAATTTTCAAATCAGACTACCGTTTCTGGCAGATTTGCGCAATCTGACCACAAACGATTTTTCAAAGGGTTAAAGGTTGAGTTTTGGTCTGGAAATTTTAGGAATTACTCAGAACATCTGAGACTACAATCTCTCCAAATTTCATAATTTTTGAAGGTCTGTAACCTAGTTTTTCAAACGTTGCAAAAGAGGGCCTGAAAACATAAACTGTTTTCAGAAGTTGGGTTTTTGGATCAAAACATTTTAAAAACCAAATTTTCCGCACCCACTATTCAACCCCCCTTCTAGTGGTGCCTTGTAGGTCCTACAATAATAACTCTTACTAACTAAATCCACAAATACTAAAGTTCAAATAACTAATAATAAATCAAACCTTGAAACTAGCTCGTTTCTTCACCATCTCCACTCACCATCCCCCACTAAATCCACAAATACTAACTAAGGTTCAAATAACTAATAATAAATCAAATATTGAAACTATCTTCCTAGCTTCTTTATTAAGATTTCATTAAGATTTCTTTTCCTATTGTAACTTCTTTCCATTTCCAATGAAGTCAACCACACAGTCTTCTTTGACTTTGGAATATGATGGAATAAAACAAAATGACTCAATAAATTGGATGCACTTCTTATATTGTGAAGCAGAAGTTGATCGACACTCAATTTTTATTATGGGTCATCGGAAAACAACTTCTATGTGTTCCTAACACATGGGTATGGTTGCGTACATCCGACCCCCCATATCTCGCTATAGGCGGGAGCTTCTAAGGCAATGAGGTAATGTTGTTGTTGTTGTTGTTCTTGTTGTTGTTGTTGTTGTTGTAACTAATCTTTGTTGTTATATGTATCTTTCACACTCATAGTATGTATCTATATCTTCTCATAATTATCATCTAACAAGTTTATGTATTGCATTCATCTATTTTATTTATTTTCCTTTGCTACCTTTTTTTTCCGGGTATATCAAAAATCAAAATGAAACAAACGTTCATCATATCATTCACTGTATCTTATATACCGGGATAATTTTGATCCTATGTACATATTATCATGCATCCAGTGTATACTTTAATCAACGTGATACGGACATTGTGGTGTAGATGTCTGACATAAAACACATCCACATATCTTTGTATCTCGTTTTGAGCCATTTTAGAAAGAAAAAAAAAGTAAAAGATTAAGTTTCGATACAAATATATTTCAAAACCTAAATCGGAAGCAATTTCGATCAAACTGTATACAGTTAGGCGTTTACCCAAATAAGAAAGCTCATGGTAATCCACAAAGTTTATTTTTTCGTAAGTTGTAATCCATGAAGTTGACTATCCACAATTTACAGAGAAAGATCTCAAATCTTCGAACAGGAATAACCAGTCTGGGAATATCAATAATATAATTCAATTATGTTAATTCATCATTGTTCTAGAGGCTGGAGTCCACATATTATTATATTTGCATCATTAGGTTTTGGATATGCCTTTCTTGATTCTCTTACCTGCTCCATCCTGTCACATTCACCAAGAAATGATTTTTAATTTTTTTATATGTCAATTCTAATCCAAACTGAAACTATATCGTAAAATGTAGTAGAGAGTATGTACTTTTACGGACTCTAACTTTTTTATAATAGTCAACAATGTTCACATATCAAATTTAACGTTATAATTATAAACTGAAAAACATTATTCTCTATATATAAAGAAGTTAGTATGTAAACGAGCAGCAGGAAAAACAGTAGGAACAAAGAGGATTGGAAAAACTTTTTCTTGTGTTTCTCATCCTTTCTCTTTGCTATACACGCCTGATTTATACACTATTTTTACACTCATACAAGGAAGCTAATCCCTATTACAATCAATCAAATAAATTACAATATACAGTTTCCTAATTTTGCGCTGATACTCAATCACGTGCTTTACTGTTTCTTTAATCTTGGGATCTTGTCATTACTACATGATTTGACCATGTGCCTTGTTAACATTCCCCCTCAAGTTGAACGGTAGGGTCTAGAACGTTCAACTTGCACAGAACTGACTCAAATGACCTCCCATTAACCGCCTTGGTTAACACATCTGCCAGCTGGTCCTCAGAACGGACAAACGAAAGATCAATAATTCCTCCTTCTAGTTTCTCTTTAATAAAATGTCGGTCAATTTCTATGTGTTTGGTTCAATCATGTTGTATAGGATTCTCAGAAATACTCATTGAAGCCTTGTTGTCACATATCAGTGGCGTGGGTAGATTGACTGGTAGCCCAATGTCTTTGAGTAGTTTCTGCAGCCATAGTATCACCGTGACTCCTTTTGCAATTCCTCGAAATTCTGCCTCAACACTAGAGAGTCGCCAGGTTTCCTCCTACAAGTGTAAAATATCCAGAGGTAGATTTTCGATCTACCAAATTTCCAGTCTAGGCAGCATCAGTATATGCTTGAATATTTAAATGTCCATTATTTTTAAACACAATTCCTCTTCCTGGTGTGTGTTTTAGATATCGGAAAATGCGTCTGACTGCCTCCATATGATGCTCTTGAGGACTGTGCATGAACTGACTGACTACACTTACTGCATAAGCAATGTCCGGTCGTGTATGTGACAAATAAATGAGCTTGCCTACCAGCCGCTGGTATTGTTCTTTATCAGTCGGGGGTATGCCATCAACTATCTGCAGTTTATGGTTAGGTGCCATTGGGGTGTCAGCTGGCTTACAGTCAAGCATCCCTACCTCTACCAGCAAGTCGAGAATATACTTCCACTGTGATATATATATCCCAGTATTCGACCTTAATACTTCAATGCCTAAGAAGTACTTGAGTCCTCCAAGGTCTTTCATCTCAAACTTGGTGAACAAATGCTTTCGAAGTCGAACTATCTCTTCAGTATCATTCCCTGTAATTATCATGTCATCCACATAGATAATCAAACAAGTGACCATACCTTTTTTCTTCTTTACAAACAGCGCATGATCTGTATTGCTCTGTTGGTACCCATCTAGCTTCATGACTGCCGTAAACCTTCCGAACTAAGCTCAAGGAGACTGTTTCAACCCATACAACGCCTTTTCAATCTACATACTTCCCCCGATTTGAAACCTGCAGAGAAACCACGAGGAGGATCCATGTATACTTCTTCCTTCAAATCTCCATGTAAGAATGCGTTCTTCACATCAAACTGATGAAGTGGCCAATTCTGAGTAGCTGCAACGGAAAACAATACCCTGATTGTGTCGATACGGGCTACAGGTGAGAATGTCTCTGAGTAATCAACTCCATAGGTCTGTGTATATCCTTTTGCAACCAATCGGGCCTTATATCGTTCAACACTCCCATCAGCTTTGTATTTGATCGTGAACACCCATCGGCACCCAACTGGTTTTTTCCACTTGGGAGAATGTATTTTTCCCAAGTCTGGCTTCTTTCTAGGGCGTCCATCTCGGTGGTCATTGCTTGTCTCCAAACATGCTTAGTTTGAGCTTCCTCCGCAGTTCTTGGTACCTGTTCTATACATAAGGATGCAAAAAATCCTCGAGCTACATCAGATAGTCCTTTCATAGAAGTATTCACTGGGTACCTGGATGACTTGGATATTCTTTCAGGAGAGTATCGTTCTGGGGTACTCATCGCATCGTTCTGGGTGGCAAAGCCCGCAACCCCTGCTGCTCAACAAGAGTATTAGTATTGGTTAGTGTTTCTGAAATACTGGTATGGTTATTTATAGTGAGGTCATTGTTGTCATCATAATCTGTCATTGTCCAGTCCTCATGGTCTGACAAGAAACTAGACTGTTCGTTGTTTGTATCCAAATTTATTACCTGTAGGTCCTCACTCATAGGTGGCGCATCACAAGGAGGTGATTCCGACGTCTCGGGTGATACACGGTTGGGAGCTATAGCACGGTCGGCGCCATCTACTTGCCGTGTTGGAACATCCTTAGAGCAGATTGGTAATGACACCAACCAATCGAGAGTTCCGTCAGATGGCGTGGTCTCCCCCCGAACCCGAGAGTGGGGTGTATAGTAGTAATCTATTTCAAGGAAAGTACAGTCCATGGTAACTTGAATGCGGTGGGTGCGAGGATTATAACAACGATGCCCCTTCTGTGCAGTACCATAGCCGACAAAGATGCATTTTTCAGCACAAGGATCAAGCTTATTTCTGTCTTGTTTAGGAGTATGGACAGAAACTGTGCATCCGAACACTCTTTGGGGTAGAGTCAGGACTAAGGGAAGAGTATGCTGGGAGGATATTGTTTGAAGTGGTGTTATGTAATTGAGAATTTTGGTGGGCAGACGATTGATAAGATAAGTAGCAGTCGACACTGCTTCAGGCCAGAAACTCATAGGGACATGAGAGTCATACATCATGGCACAGGTCATTTCAAGAATAATGCGATTTTTCTGTTCGGCAACACCGTTTTGTTCAGGTGTATGAGGACAGGAAGTTTGATGTATGATACCCTGATCCCGGAAGAATTGACTTAAGGTGCCATCGAGATATTCTCCCCCATTATCGGATCGAAGAATTTGTATTTTTGTGTGAAACTGAGTATGGATCATGTTGTAAAACTGGATAAATTTTTGAGTGACTTCGGACTTGTGCTTCATAATGTATAACCATGTCATGCGGGAGAAATCATCAATAAAAATCACATAATAACAATAGCCAAAAGAAGTAGTAAAAGGAGATGGGCCCCATACATCAGAATATACTAAAGAAAACATGTGATTGACTCTAGTATTATTGGCAAAATAAGAAGTACGAGTTTGTTTTGTCCGGAGGCATGTATCACAAGTAAGATTAATTGTTTGAGAAGTAAATAAGGTAGGAAAGAGGTGACGTAAAAAGCCAAATGATGGATTCCCAAGTTGGCGGTGCCATAACTAAACCTGTCGAGTGGACGTCCCGGTGGCAAGATTAGACTGTCCCTATTGTGCCACCGCATCAACGTAGTATAACCCTTGGCTTTCAGTACCACGCCCAATGATCGCCTTCGTATGAATGTCCTGGACAAGGCAAAAAATTAGGATACATTAGTACGATGCAATCTAGTGCCTTAGTGAGTTGGCTAACGGATAAAAGTTTTGTGGATAAGGCTAGGACATATAGGCAATGGTCAAGGGAAATATTTGGAGTAACGGAGATGGAACCTCCACCCATTACTGGTATGGAGACTCCATTAGCTGTTTCGACATTGGTTTTAGTGGGTTTAGTATGTGTGACAAGATCAGATAAGTCATAGGTCATTGTGTCGGTTGCCCCCACAGTCGAATATCCACTGTCGGGGTTTTTGTACTAGGTGACATTGGGAGGACAGGTTAAGAGAGGGTGATTCAATCATTTTAGGTGGTTTTATTTGCTGAAGGGGTAAAGTTGTAATTCGGGGGTGACTGAGGACTGCTTCAGGAGTTTTGGAAAAATAAGGTTCTGCAGGGAAATTTTTAGAGAAATCAGGGGCGTGGTTGTTGTTTTCAGAAACATCAGGGACCAAAGTAATACTCCTATCAAGTTCAGGGGGTGGGGTTGCAAATAACATTTTCTGTGCCATATTTAAATCAAAGTTATGCGGGTTTGGGTTAATGCAATCCCTAACCCGCCTACCTCCTGTGCCGCCTTCTTCTTCGCTGCTGAGAGGAGTCCCAGTCACCATGGCTGCACTCCCTTCGTCTGCTCCTCTGCTCTGAGTTTCTACCCTTCCACTATTGCCTGAGCCACCTTCAGCAATGGCCTGTGCGATGGTTCCATGGGTTTTCTTCCTGAAATCTTCCCACCATTCTGGGTACCCATGTAGTTGGAAGTATTTGTCCCGATTATGTCCCTTCTTCTTGCAATAATTGCATTATATGAGAGATTTATCTTCTTTACCACGCGATGAAGACATCCCTGAGCGTGGTTTGTCCATTTTCCCATGCTGTCTCTTAAAGTCCGGTGAGGGTTTGATGGCTAACCCCTGGCAAACCTCAAGTGATGACCTTTTGTCTGATGAGGCGAGGACCTCTTGTTGCACTCCTGCCCTTATGAGTTCGTTGTAGGCTGTTTCAACGGTAGGTCTCGGTTCCTGTTTCAGGAGCTCCTTTTTAGTGTCTGCGTACTTGTCACCCACTGCAAGTAGCAACTGATAGAGTCTTTGTTCTTGAATTTTTTGATTATAAGTTGCAATGTCCCTTGGAGATTCCATGGGATTTGGATCCATGGAATCTATAGTCATCCAGAGTCCTTGGAATTAGTCCTGTAGCGCCTCAAGAGTATGGGTCCCTTGCTTGATAGAGTAGCAATGTTTGTGCAAATCAAAAATCTGAAATGGATCACATCCTTATCTATACGTGACAGCTAAACCGTCCCATAACGTCTTTGCTTTGGAATACCGTGATACGTTGTTCACTAGGCTATCGTCAATGTTGTCTATGAGCCAAGTGAATACAAGTTGATCACTTTGCTCCCATGTTGGGTAAGATGGGTTCGTAGGTGGGGGGATGGAGGTACCCCTGTTATATGGGCGCTCTTCCCCTACCTCCAAGGGCAATTTTCATGAGCCTATACCATAAGGTGTAATTAGTACAGTTAAGTTTGATTTTTAAGGATAGATTTGCAGGTGGTGGTGGTGGTGGTGGTGACATATTCATGTTCTGTTGCAGAAAACGCGCAAATTGTTCAGAGAAGTCAAACGGATGTTTCTTTTCTGGTGTTTCCTGGCTTGATTCAGCCGTGCTTGGGGTTTGTGACATATTTGATGGTCTTTGATGTGCAAGTACGGTTCAGATGAGAATAAGTTGCGCACGAAGTATTTGGCCAGCCGAGATAGGTAATATAAGGTGATGATGAAATTGATTCAGAGCCTTCCACAAGAACTCTGAACAGAGCAAATACTTTGATAAAAAAAAAGAGGTAAGATGGCAATGATGACAACGAGCTCTGAGCCAACAACTCAAAAACTCAAGCAAGCCTGCTCTGGTACCATGTGTAAACGAGCATCAGGAAAAATAGTAGGAACAAGAGGATTGGAAAAACTTTTTCTTGTGTTTCTCATCATTTCTCTTTGCTATACACGCCTGATTTATACACTATTTTTACACTCACACAAGGAAGCTAATCCCTATTACAATCAATCAAATTAATTACAATATACAGTTTTCTAATTTTGCGCTGATACTCAATCACGTGCTTTACTGTTTCTTTAATCTTGGGATCTTGTCATTACTACATGATTTGACCACGTGCCTTGTTAACAGTTAGCCCTCGTGCTTTAAGTTTAATTTAGTTGAGATATTGATACTGTACAATTTTATTATTATGCGTCATACGAACTGTAGAAACGCCGTACATCAACCATGGGAGTCCTTATCATGACAAAAAAGGAAAAAATAAAATATATGTACATATATATATATATGTGTGTGCACGCGCGCTCGCTGCATGTAAACTATAGAAACATGACATTCACTAAAGTAGCTGTCATATAATTTCGTAAAATGCCATTAAGTAAATAGAATAGTTTTGTGAAAAATTAGGTTAGTGGTCACTAAAGTTTCAAAATTAAAAATTAGTATGCGATATATTAACAATTATTATGAAAAGTACAAAAAAGATAAATAAATTGAAAAAAAAAATGGATCAAGACCGGTTATAATAGTTTAGATTGGCATATCTTTTTTTTTTGTTTTGCACCAGTTTAGATTAGTATATCAATTAAATATATTCAAATCAACTTTTTTACTTTGCTAAAACTGTAACACTTTATTAGAAGTATTACATGAAATATATTTTGAATTTATTCTGCTAAATTAAACAAATAACAAGAACTAATGTGTCTTTAATTATAACAAAGTATAGAATGAATTTATTTGTATAAGTTAGTGATTCCCCATGATGGACGGATTCTTTTCTAAATACGATATAAAATGAAATCATTGAATTAATAATAATATATCCATGTACACGCACGAAATGATATTTATTATACAAATTTGACTTTCAGAGAATACATTAATTACTGTGGTTGTAAATCATAAATAATTCTTGTAAAATTAAAAGTAATATAATCTAAAAAGAATTAATCTTGATCCCTAATATAAGTTAACAAGAACCGTTTCAAGAAAAAAAAATTCCTACACCTTTCTGAAAAAGAATAATACATAGCATTTAAAACAAAGAGATAGAATAGCAATTTATTTGATTATATATAATAAGAAAATCATTTAACCAACAAATAGAAGATGGGGGAGCGAAAGATGTTAGGGCAAATATGTTAGGATCGTGCGTCACCGGAGACGTTTGCCATGGAAAACGTCATGGAAATTACACGTAGAGTAAAAGTTTTGCGGGACACATATTGTTTTGGTGGTATAAAACCACATGTAGGAGTTGGGTAGTTTTTGCTGTTGCCTTTGATGGCTGTATGTTGATGTAAATATGATGCTTTTGATCAAGTATAATGAAAAATCGATCTATTTCCGAGAAAAAAAAAATATGTTTTTGGAGTTTTAATTAAAGGATAAGTTGGTCCATTCATAATAAAAAAGACAGAAGAGTGTCTATAAATAAGGTAAAATTTCAGTTTGTACCTAAAATTTCACTTTGAAGTTGTTTAGTTCTTAACTTTTGTAAGCCAAGTGTTAAAGTCAACACCAAACGAATTATCGTCTTCTCTTCTTAAGAAATACATAATAAGTACAAATCAAATAACTTCGGAATGCGAAGTAAAATAAGAAAAAAAAACAGGTGTAAGAATAAAATTTGCATTGAATGTTTGAATACAAAATGAGATTTACTCTTTATAAATAATTTGACTTTATCAACAGCCAAGAGATTTGGATTTTTATTGGAGATTGTGAATTGATTAAAATATGGATTACAATTAGAAAACTATGAAGGTGTATGCTACTTCAATTATTATATTAGTAGTTGTTATTTTCAAAGTGAAGTTGCTGTTCAAAAAGTCAAAAGTTTTTAGCCTGTTCCTATCTTCAATCTATCATAGAAGTTTAAATTTTTTTTTAAAAAAAGGATCTGTTATGACAGTTCCTTTTTTTTTTTATCTGTTCCACATATCACCGTTTTCAATAAAACACAATTACTGCAATTTTTCTATATTTATTGTTCCTTTTCACTAGCCAATATTTTTCCCCTAATCTCTGTTAGATCTGGTTTCTCTTGCCTTCAAATAATTATCATTTTCAAAAATTTAAAACATTATTGGCATGCATAATGTGCTTCAATTGAATATGATGTTCACACTACTAATCCAATCTCGATCCACATAATATGATATTTACAAAGTACAACTTTTTTTTTATGTCACCTATGTTGTTTGAGAATTGTTTAGCTATTGAGAGATAAAGACGTATCAAACTTCGTTTTGGTAGATCTACGTTTCCTTTTATAGAAGTCAATTACATGTATATTATGTCTCGTTTTGCCAAATTAAATGAAAATTTCAGAGTTGACATTTGGACCAACTACATTAGAATTTTTTTATTTTGACATACACATGCATACACATATATACACATATGCATACATACATATATATATGTGTGTGTATATATATGTGTATATATATATATATGTATGTATGTATGTATGTATGTATTCATTACATTATTACAATAATACTTTTGTTCTCTCTCGTCTGTCTTTTAGAATAATTTTAATAAGTCGGTATGTATATATATATATATATATATATATATATATGTATGTATGTATGTATGTATGTATGTATATATGTATGTATGTATTCATTACATTATTACAATCATACTTTTGTTCTCTCTCGTCTGTCTTTTAGAATATTTTAATAAGTCGGTACTCTCAAAAGTTTCAAGAAACTTTCGAACCAACATATTCAAGTCATTTACCACATGATAGGTATCGGCCATTTATGGATTGAGCATGTGATTTCCATGGGCTTTTTGGTTTCTTTTACTTTAGTCTCTCCATGAATTTCAAGCTCTTACATAAGACAAATCTTTATACATAGGTACCCATTTATTTTTGTGTCCTTTTTGGTTAGTTCTCATGCATTTACATCTCCAATAAAATTAAAGCTTTTCTTCGCTCTACAAACACTTAATGCATGTCAATTTTTTTACAAAAGAAACAAATAAGTACATGATGTGACCGTGTGTTTTTAGGCTTAGGAGATTCAATTACCTTCGTAGGCTTAGGTGGCTTATTGATCTTAAACTTAAAAACTTCCTTTAGAAGTGTAACCTTAGCCTTGGACGAGTCACATAAATGCGCCTCTTTTATCTTTGGTGATTTCATCTTGTTTGAAGTAGTATAGCCTTCAAATCCTAAGTCGGATTTTTCGTTAACAATTTTTTGCTTACCAAGAGGGTTTTCATGAATATCATTCTCACATTTTCTCTTACGGAGTTCCACAATTTTAACATATTTATTCTTAACCTTTGCATTTTCTAGACCTAAATATTTATGAATCTATAAGGTGGCATCATGTTCTAGATAAAGCAAAGCTAAAAAGTTGTGCAAATTTTCTTTCTTTTATTTTCATAATGTAAGTTCCTTTTTAGCATTGCTTGTATTTTAGAGAAAAAATTTCAACATTCTCATGTAAAGCAATATATCCATCTTGTAATTCATCAAATAAACAAGTTGAAAGAATTACCTCTTTGTCATCTTCAAGAGCTATGAGACACATTGTTTTTCTATTACCACGTCCCTCTTCATCTATGTTTGCTTGATGACTATTGCTTGCTAAATCCTCAAGCTTCTTTCATGTCTCATATGGGGAGAAGATAACTTGAATCTTTATCAGCTCCTTGTATGAGATAAAGAGATAAAGGATATCAAGAGCTTTCTCTTGTGGCTCAAACTTCTTTTTTATCATCATCTTTGTAGCCATCCAACTCCTTCATAACTACTCTCTCATTTTCATCCAACCTAGTTAGTAGAGTTATTTTCACTATAACCACTTCCCATATGTCGTAACCACATCCATACAAATATGCTCTAATCCTATGTTTCCAAAAGAAAAATAGCTGAATGCATCAAATAGATGTGTTATAGAAAAAGATATATCATATAAGCTATGTGTATCTTTTGAATCCTTCACTAGTGGATCTTCGTACCTTACTACTTGCAATAATTTACCAATCACTCAAGGTTAGACTCTGATACCAATTTTTACGGTGAAGAACATTCTAGAAAGGGATGAATAGAGTGTTGGACAATATTCAGGTGTTCCTAAGATTTAGCCTACATCAACTCACAATATCACCAAAATAAGAAAGAGGAAGATAAAAAAATGAACAAAGACACACGATTTATAGCTGTTCGAATCTCCTTATTTATTCCACTATCACTTTGTTTCAAAAGTGGATTTTCAACAACTTATGCAACATCAACTAGTACGAAAACTACTACAGCAACTATAAGAAAGAACCTTAAAGCATTTTTACTTCTTTCTTTCCAATTTCAACAAAGGTCTATCTAAGAACTTTCACCAAATAGGGTTTGAGGGAAGAAGTAGTGACTCTTTTAAAACAAGTATAAATCACAAACAAGAGATCAACTATGTTTAGTTTCTTTTATATTAGATTCCAATACTCTCACAATATAACAATAAAAAACAAGCAACAAGAGCTTAATGAGCTTTAAGCACTTAAACACTTGAGAGTCTTTGAGATGAAGAGAAGATGGAGCTTGAAGAGGCTGAAAGTGTGTAATTGCCTCTTCTGTGCTTCTTCAATATTTAGAAGAGATTAATCTCATTTTGCAGCCTCTCTCATGCTCCATTAATTTCCTTTAGAGAAGTCTAACTTGTCTTCGGCCACTCTATTCTTCAATTTGTTGAATCATAGCCACTATAGAAGAGTTAAGATAAGTATACAATAGTCAAAATAGCATTAGAGCATGGCAATAAATGCACTATCAATCTGAAAAAGATCAGAGATAGAAAACACTTTAAATACACAGTAGAACTGTTTGCAACGATTCCAAATATTAGAATTTAGGATGACGTACATCGATGGATGTTTATCAGTTTAAAGATTGATGTACGCATTAATCAGTCAATGTACTCATTTTAGAGATCAATGTCATTTTTCCTATTTTCTGACATTTTTATTTAAAGACATTGATCGCTCTACGTCAGATATTGATGTTGGACAGTGTACACCCAAGTTTGAGCAATTCATACATAAACCAATTGATTTCTCTATTTTATAGATCGATATATACGTCAATCGATGATGTCACTCTTTAGAGATTGATGTTCCATTTTCACTTAGCGCATGGGTAGATCAACATTGGACAACGTGCTTTTAATTTTGAACAAAACTAACATAAATTGATTGATGTCTATATTTTAGATACCGATATATACATCGATCGGTCTACATAGAGATCGACGTATATATTGGTCTCTCTCTTTAGAGATCTATGTAGAGATCGACGTCACTTTCCTTATTTTTCAAGCCTTTGTCATTTTCTAAATACATATAAATCTTTATTTTTCTTTTTCAAATATCCTTTAAACCCATTAAAACATTCGTACTTAAACACTAGTGTTGTAACAAACACGTGTCGAGCTTCTATATGAGTTTGTTGACCACAATGTACGTACATTGAGCCCTAATCAGAGCGCATTGTGTGCCACATACTCAAAATTGAGTATGTCCGTTCAATTTTGACTTAATCCTTTTTCAACACTTCTCTTTTTTTTTTTGTATCATTTCTACTTAGATTAAATCATGAAAACATCACACTTATCTAACAGTTAGTTGAGAAGAAAGATTAAGGAAAATACAAATGAGCATAAGATCCTCAAAATAAAACTAGGTTGTCAAACTAGTGAAATTTGCAGGAGGATTATTAGAGACAAAAGCATAACTGGTCCGACCAGCATGAACGGCCAAACTGCGACATATTTCCACCACAAGTCATTCGGCCTACCAACAGCGGAACATCCACACTGTGGGTGTCCTTGGAATCGAACTCTTGACCTCTTAGAACAAATCCCAACCCGAATACCAATTGAACTATACATGGGGCTCTTTTAAAGTATATCTTACATATAGGCAAGGACAAGGTTCAACATCCATACACGTCTCTTGTAGCTAGTTTTTTTTTCTTTTTGTATTTTAGTAGAACATTCGTAATCATATAATCGGTACTGTTCAGTCTTCATGCTTAAAAAATATTGTTATAATTTGAATTGAGGATAATTTAAGAAAATCAAATTTTTAAGGTCACTATTTCTATTCTACTCTTAGTTTTATTAATTGATGTAAATTTGAAAAATCACATAAATGTTAATTGAAAGAGCAATATAGAAATGTTGGCTACTAATAAATTTTTATTTACAAAAAAGAGAATATTTTTAGTTTCTACTTGGATTTGTCTTAAAATATATTATAATAATAAAGCACACGCGTTATCTCCTTGTAATAGATGTATTTTTGTAAGTGAATATTTATTTCAATGATTTTCCCGGAGGTAGCAGCCTCCTTTTTATAAATGAAAAGTTTACTTAATCTTATACATTAATAATCGTAGTTTGTTTCTCTCAACATGACCAGTCAGATAAATTGGTTTTGAAATGTCGTCTCAAAACTCTCACGAAATTCTCCAAATTATTTAGACCGTGAGATCTAGTTTTTTATACACTTCGTCTGCTAATGCCACGTTATTGTTAGTGTAATAATCGGATTCACGTGAATTGCCGGCTGTACTATTAACGTCTAATATATTTATAATTCATCAGTTGTGTTAGAATATTCAAAGAATATATGATTAAGTACGGAATCGCTTCTATTTGACGTCTGCAGAAAAGTATACACGTCGGCCATGTATATATTATAATTCATATTTATTGGGAATGCAAAAGCACGCACAAATCTCTCATTCTAGGTCTTCACTGTTACAGTCCCATGAGCTGTCCGAAAGAGATTAATTAGGATAACTCAACGACCTTTTAGATAAAAATGTATGAGTTTAGGTCTCCCTTCAGGTATTGGTCAAAGCTTAAAGACGTTACATAGACCATCTACATTATGGTTCTCCGAATTCTAACTTATGTCATTTGGATGACAATCTACTATCCGATTACCAACTGAGGTGATGAAGCTTATAATTCCTATTTATGACCGTATGGGAGTAGACTCCCTGTTTAAGTGCTATCCATCCATAACAACCTTATATATACACATGCTTGTGTGTCAAAACCAACCAGCATTCAGCCATGGCACCTGAAGCCAATGCTTTCTTTTGCCTCATTTTCTCAGCCCTAGTGATTTTGGGGTCTTTTGAGAGTTCTTTTGCTCAGAAATCCGAAAATATTTCCACGTTTAGCCACAAAAGTTTCCCACCAAATTTTGCATTCGGAGCTTCTTCAGCTGCCTATCAAGTAACCCTTTTTTCGTTGTGCAGTTCCTATCTTCATACAAGTCAATCTTCTTATTGAATGAATTTATTTTCCCCTTCAAAAAAATCCCATGTTCATGTTAATATGAAGGCTTGATCATTGACACTTGCGCGTCCTATTGCAGTATGAGGGAGCAGCATTTGAAGACGGGAAAGGACTAAGCGTATATGATGTGTTTACACATGAATATCCAGGTGATCTCAAAGGCCTAACTTTTTCTCCTTGTTACTAGAAATTGCATGTAATATGTTTATAAATGTAACTCGCAATACGTATATATATATATATATTGAATTTATCTTGGTGTGGTGCAGATAGAATAACTGATCGCACCAACGGTGATGTTGCTCTTGATTTTTATCATCGTTACAAGGTAATGATATAGAATTTAAGAACTGTAGGTTAAAAACACTATTACTACATCAGCAACAATATTAAGAGGCTTCCATCTCTGTTAGAATATAAGAGGTCGGATATACGCGACCATACCCATGTGTTAGAAACACACAGATGTTGTTTCTTGATGACCTATAATGAAAATTACGTCAAGGTGTGTTGATCAACTGTTATTTAAAAATATAAGAAGCGAAACCAATTTAGTGAGTCATTTTACTTTATTGCATCATATTCTAAAGTCAAGAAGAGTATGTACTTCACTCTGAAAACGGAAAAGAGTTTAAAAACAATAGTAAATTATAGATTTTCAGGTTTTCTCATTATACTTGATCACACTCAGGAGGACGTAAAATTGATGAAATTCATAGGCCTCACAGCATTCAGATTTTCAATCTCGTGGACTCGAGTTATACCCAGTAAGATTATATCTTCTAACTAGTCTTTGTTATGTTTGTGTGTACAAAATGCACAAGGGTTGTTGACTTTTTTTTTTATCTTCCATGCTTTTTTTAGCTGGCAAGCTAAGTGATGGCGTGAACCCCAAAGGAATTAAATTTTACAATAATCTTATTGACGAGCTCCTTGCACATGGTTAGTGGGAATTGTTCCGTTGGAAGGCAAAAAAAAAAAAGGAAAAAAAATAATTTTCTTGAAAAATTTGCCTTACTTATTGATAATGGTTTATTGGAACAGGTATACAACCATATGTGACAATCTTCCATTGGGATCTTCCGCATCGGCTACAAGCTGAATATAATGGCATTCTTAGTACCAAAATTACGTAAGTCTTTCGTCCTTTTTGGAAGATTAAAAAATAGAAAACGTTTAAGTAAAGGGACGTGTTAGAATTGTTAGAAGAAAAGTCATAGTTACAAACTTTAGGTGTACTCCATTCTAAATAAGAAACTATTATGTTTGAAGTAATAAATGCATCCTTTTCCTTTTTATTTGATTTATATTTTTTCTGACTCTACACGGTAATTGTCAGCTTTAGTTAGAGCATACATATCAATAAAGTCTATCAAATATTTTAATAAAAAAAGTAATTTATGTTTGGAAAAATGGATGCATATATATATATATTTACCGATATGTCATAATTGGATAGAAAATAATACCACTAATAAACAAGGGAATAAACAGCATTTATAAAGATTTGAACTTTGGTGTTGCAGATTTAGCTCCACAGTCATTTAAATTATATTAGCCGGATGATTTATTGGAAGCAAGCTCTTTATCTCTTGGGATGTGAATATTGTTTGGTTGTCTCTCATTCTCCAGACTCTAGCGATAGTTTTTGCCTTTTTTAGGTTATATTGAGTATGGTTGTTGTTGTAGTCATTTAAGTTATATGACATTCGTAATGTATGTGTCTATAATATTTGATGGATGCATCAAAAATAGAAAGAAAAATGATTTATTTATTTTCGAATAGAAATAAGTTTTTTTTAATTATAAACAATTAGTTTGAGAAGAAAACAAGTAGTTGGTAGCCGCTGTTATTGACTCCGGTAAAACCTTTAGTAACTGAAACAAGTTTTCGTATACGACTTTAACTCCAAAGACAAGTAATTTTGTTGTAATTTTCAATGATTTAGAAATTTCAACATATGGAATTAGTTAATCTAATTAGTTCCTTGCCGTGTCAGGAACTCAGGATTATCAATTGCAAGGCCATTATAAAATTTAATCCGTTTGTAAACACTTCTAAAAGTATAAAAGATGCTTATATATAAGAAATGGTTATCATCCAGTTTCCACTTATAATGATGTTTAATATATTTTAGTTCATCAAAGATAATGACACCTTCACATTTTATAAAATTAGCGAGGTTTTCATGATAAACATAGATATTTAGTGCAATAAAGTAAAAAAGATTTGGATAAAAACTATAATTTCTAAGATTTTGTATGTTTTGTATAACAACTATAAATCATTTGGATAAAAACGTAATTTGTATATATATATATATGATCTGCTTAGCAATAGTATGATATATATATATATATATATATATATATATATATATATATATATATATATATGAGTGTTTTGTAAAAATTTCTCCTGCCCTACTTTAATTTGTTTCCCCTGCACCAAAAATAATATATATATATCCCGCATTTGAAACCATTTTGAATATACCGCTTTACAAGGGTCCGAATTCGGTGACGCGGATGGGAGGGGGACGCGGCAGATACGCCAATAGAAAGGGGACACGTGTAACTGTAACAGTGTTTTTTTGCTATTTCTTTTGCTTTTCACGGGGAACACGTATCAGCCTCCTATTGGACGCGCCTTCCTCCCAGCCGCCAATCCCTTTCGCTTTACAAGTTAGGCCAGCCGCATCACTACGTTTCTGACATCATTGAACGTCAACTTTTCACAATTCGTGTTTATTGCTTCGAAAATAGTTTCTTAGTATTTGGTCCATACATATAAATTAGGACTTCTCTTTTCTCTTTTGGATGTGTAACGAAAAGTCGCATGAGTAAGAAAACAAAACACCTCAAAGAGGATCTCTGATGTACTAGGGTCTTGTATTTACACGGGATCCGAAGAAGGACCGGATCGCTTTGCGATGTACGCAGCCTTACATTACACTTTTTGTAATAGGCTATTTTTGCGGCTCGAACCCGTGATCTTAAGGTTACAAAGCAGTAAACTTACATGTTGCTCCAAGGTCCACGCTCAAAGCAAGACACCTCAATTAGAGAAATATGTGACTTCACGCTAATACACAAATGATATACTTGTTTAATGCAGGCAGGACTGGTTAGATTTTTCAGAACTTTGTTTCAAGGAATTTGGAGACAGAGTGAAACATTGGGCAACGGTGAATGAGCCATGGAACCTTGCTTTTCTTGGGCATGACGTGGGTTCCCTCCCCCCTAACCGTTGTTCAGCTTGGAGGAACTTTGGCTGCATAGCTGGCGACTCTGCTACTGAACCTTACATAGCTGCCCACAACCTTATCCTCTCTCATGCTGCTATAGCAAAACTATACAGGGAAAAGTACAAGGTATATAACTTTATAAACATCAATGCATACATTTAAGTTCTTATACAGCAGACCAGTTTCTGGTTTTAGCCAGAGACTTATCAGTTGCCAAAGTTATTTCTCATTTTAATAAGATGAAATTTTATATGAATTAATGGTTTGAGAATACCATGTTCTAACATTTTTATATATATACTTGTGTCCCTTGCGCATGTGGCTAATGTCATTAAATATTTCAACTTGTTCCCGAACTCAATGCTTCGACAAATTTTTTAAAATTTGTGTATTTAATTACATAGGTACCCAATGATCGACTGACCCCATGTGGCTAATTTCATTAAATACTTCAACTTAGTTCTATAACTCAATGATTCAACAACTTTTTTTAAATTTGTCTGTTTAATTACATAAGTGACAGCTCTTATTGCTATTGAGGTATATTAGATATAGTAAGGAATAATCGATGGTTCTTCTTTATTTGTGCTATACAGCCAACTCAAAAGGGACAAATTGGTATAGTGCTGAATCCTAATTGGTATGTGCCTTACTCTAACAGCAAAGATGATATTAAAGCATCTCGACGCGCCATAGACTTCAATTATGGATGGTAAGTTTAGTTCTTGATAATGTTCGTCTCTTGCTCGATTTTTTTTTTGTGTGGATATAATATGTCTTATATGTTTGTCCTTACATAAATCTACGTGCAACCTGTTATACCCTTTTGGCCATATTGGAAGAACATAAAATATTCAATTCTCCTAGATTGTAAAGGCTCTTGTCGTATTGTAAGATAGTATTTCAACTTAAAAAATATTGAGTGGTAGAAATCAATATTTAGATACATAGTCCTTAAAAATTATTAAGTGGTAGATACAATTGCGGAATTAGAGATTTAACACTAATCCTTGAGTAAAAGTTTAATTCACATTATTCTTAGTTCTATAGAAACCAAAGTAGAAACTAAGACAATGTTTTTTAAACCGAGAGAGCATATCATAAAACTCATAATTTGTGTTTTTAATTTATATTATTTGTCTGATTTTGAAATTGCAGGTTTTTAGAACCATTAAGTTCGGGGCGGTATCCTAAGAGCATGCAGATTAACGTTGGTGATCGTCTGCCGAAGTTCACACCTGCCCAGAGAAAATTGGTGAAAGGGTCTTTGGATTTCCTTGGAATCAATTACTACACCGCCAATTTTGCTAGAAACACAAAATATAATGTGGGGCCCAACATTAGCTCTGCTACGGACATTGAAGTTGATGCAACAAGTCAGTCCCTATGAGTTCTTTCTCCTGTTTTCCTTTTCTTTTTCCAAAATGAAATACTTTATTTCATTCCCCGAAAGAAAAAAAATTAAAATGTTATAAGTGATGATGTATATGTTCTTTTAATATTTATTTTACTTTTCCTTCATTTTCTGTTCACAGCTGTAAGAAACGGGAAGCCCATTGGAGAACCAGTACGCATTCTTCTTCCCCATCCATAGATGAAAAGTTTTAATTTTACATTAATTATAAAATTCTAATGTGATGCTATAAACTATGTACTGATGGGGTAAAATGATATGCAGACAGGTGTATCTATCTTTTTCGTGTACCCAGAAGGACTTGAGAAGATTCTTGTCTACACAAAGAAGTATTATACTAATATCCCTATTTATATCACTGAGAATGGTAAGCATAACAATTATTGCGCTTTCTTTCTTTTTTGCTTTTTAGAGAATAAGTAAAATTGAATTTTCTTTCGTCTGGAGGAGGGGGCCGGGGGCCGGGGTATTTTGTATATGGATTATTTATACATAATGTAATAAATGCTAGGATTTCCATGAATGCTTGTTGAAAATGGTTCATTTATATATTGTCCAATTTGAAAGTAAATTATAATATTTTACAACTACGAAGACGTAAGTGCATTTATGTCCATAATTGAATAAGCAGTTTCTTTCTCAATTAAGCATATCACTTAATATAACAGTTATAATAAAAAAAAAGGTTTTCTTTCATAAAATGTAAATGGTTTGGGGGAGGGAACTTGCACTTTGGGGGGAAAATATGTATATGCTGGAGCTAAATTTTCTCATGCAAATTTTATAATTTAACACTAGAATCTGAGTTTGGTGAATATTGGCATATTGAGTCAAAGTTTTGGGGTTTTACAGGAATGGGCCAAGCCAACATCGATACAGTAGAGGAAGGGATTAAGGATAACCAGAGGGTACGATTCTATCAAGGCCATCTTAAGGCAGTCAAAGCAGCCATAGAGTAAGTTTTACCCTCAACTCTCTGTTCTTGAAGATTCCTTTCAACGATTGCACTATATCATTAGTATGAAATTGTCAATATATATACACACACATATATATACATATACATACATACATATATATATGTGTGTGTGAGTGTGTGTGTGTATATATATATCATGCAATGATTTCTGGAACAAAGTGTGCTGAGCATTGTGCAATCACGCAACATACTATCTTTGGCCTCTAATAAGACATGAGTAGAGGCATATCATATTGTTAAAGAATATCATATGAATTTGTTTTGCGTAAACGTAGGAGGCTAGTGCACTGGGAACGTTTTTTTGTTTCTGGCAAACTCATGCATATGATATTTAAGAATTTATTCAAAAGAGGACATAATAAAATCCAAGGTTTGTGTGGTTGAATTTGCAGCAAGGGAGTGAATGTGAAAGGGTACTTTGGTTGGAGCTTTTTGGATACATGGGAATGGACTTCAGGTTTCACCTCCAGATTTGGCATCAATTTTGTGGACTACAAAGACAATTTGAAGAGATATCCCAAACTCTCTGCTTTATACTACAAGAAATTCCTCAGCTGAGAGCCTGTATCATCTCTCCCTCCTCCTCCTACAACTACCTCCCTCCCCCCCCCCCCCACCAAAACAAACCCTGCCATGATCGGATGAATAAACAAAAGTGTCTTCAGCGTCCGTTTTAATTTTATTTTTAATTTTTTTAATCCTCCAAACAGCTTGTGTTGTGGAATAAAAGATCAGTGCTTCCTTTTGTTTAGTCCACATTTTTACTTTTATTTGTGGCCTTGTTATGTTCTATCCATGTTACGATATAGAAGAAAAACACTTCAACACAATGTCGGAGTACAGGTGCACCTATACAAAACAAAAACAACTTTGAAGTGCTCGTACTATATCTAGCCAACCAGTAGGCAACTACATTCCCCGACAGTGAAATGGATGGATTAAGGTAAATTAATTTTGCCCACATGGTCACAATTCAATATGTGGCTATTACTATTTTGCCATATTAGAGTTGTACAACTGCTTTTATAAAGAAGGTATTATTAATAACCATCTAATTTGTAGGTCTACATGTATTTATTTAATTATTATTTGTTGTTATTCTAATGAATCAAAATACAAATAATTATTTAGTTTATATTATATTCTGAGTAGGATTCCTTAATGTGTTCATATTCAAAAGGTTAATATCTAATAATTATAATGGACAACATTAGATATCATATATAAAGGGATAATGGTACTCAAAACACACATTCAGTCTTTCTCTATTCTCATCACCAAGAAAGAATAAGGACTTTGATATGATGTTTGAGAAGATCTAACTCGACAACCGCACCAACCATACCTATAGACCTATGTATGTTTTGTTGGAGAGTTTAAGGTTTGTGCCTTGGCCCATCGTTGGAGTTTGGAAGATTTGGGCTTTGGCCCGTTAATGATGTCGCAAAACTTGATTGTGCAACGTACTTTGAGCTTAATGAGTTTCCGATAATGAAATCGGAAACTAATGAATCCTTAATTATCTACGTAACGAGTAGTTAATGTTAGGATGTGGACTCACTCAATTATGGTATTGTGTGAATGTGAAATTAATGCTCAAAGTGGATGAAAAATGTTGTGGATGGGTGACGTGTCACCCTTATGGAGGAATACCACGTTGGATGTGTCCATGTGGTGTAAAAGTTTCTGACGGACATCGATCGATGTCACTTCGATCGATCGATAAGTTGATCAGAAAGCTTCGATCGATTGATTGATCGATCAAAGACGGACAGAGGACATCGATCGATCACTTCGATCGATCGATGTCTCTTAAATCGATCAAAGTGATCGATTGAAGTACTCTGTCCGACATCGATCGATCACATCGATCGATCGATGTGATCGATCGAAGTCGGACAGCGGGCAAAATCTCTTCTGTTTAAGCAGTTATGTTTCAAACGTGAAACTAACGTTATCCTCCAGTTTAAAATAAGATCAACCTGTTTTGATCTAACGGTGGTGGGGAGGCAGCTTTGATCTAACGGCCGGGATTTAAACTGTCTTAACCGCTTAACCGAATATGGTTTCCATCTAACGCTCCAGGTTTAAACCTGCTAATCTATCTTCGATCTAAAGGCTAAGATTAAACCTTTCTAATCCAGACAGGAGGTTTTAATCTAATGGCCTAAATCAAACTTCGGTTTTGATCCAACGGTCACGGTACCTTGTTCTCCAACCGACTCCCCTATATAAAGAGGACAAAGGGTGCATTCATTTAACACTTGCTCTAGCATTCGTAGCATACTATACTCATAGCACTCAAGTCTTGCATACCGTCCAAGAGAAGTCAGGACACTCTAGCGTTCGAAGGAGTTCAAGTTCAGCAGTGCCGCTCAACTGAACAGGTACCCGTTGTATCCTGGGAGACGATTGCTCACACCGGTTGGGCACAGTATACAGGAGCAATACGTCTTAAGGACAGAGTCCTTGACTCGCCCCGGGTTGGTTTTATTTTGTTATTTCATACGCACACACTAAACGACTGCGTCTTAGTGCATGAGTGATTGTCTACAACAATCTTAAGACGTATTCCGTTTTATTCATTTACTTCCTGTACTGTTTTGTTTATTTAAGCAAAAGCTGTTTCGTACTGATTTGCATTCTTCTTCTACTCATTCTTGAACCTGAGTCTGTTCTGATCTTTACGTTTTGATCGAACTGAACAGGAATGGAGAACGAAAGCTCGAACTCTGTTCAAGGCTTTAATGGTGCTCACTCCGTGTCCGCACCAGAAGGGGCAAACAATATTGCTGCCGGACCGCAGTTCAATACGGTTCCATTGGCACCAACTGGAGGGCCTCAGATGAACCCGGCTGCCACTGCTGCTCATGTGGAGAAGCCGGAAAAGTTCGCCGGCAGTTTTTTCAAGAGGTGGCAACAGAAGATGCTGTTCTACCTCACGGCGCTGGGATTAGCCAGAATGCTGAGGGAGGATCCACCCGTGGTTGAAAATGTGGAGGATCAACAACAAAATATGCAGAACGCCTTGGGTGCTGAAGCTTGGGCGTACACAAATTTTTGTTGTGTAAATTTGATTCTGAGTTGCCTAGATAATACTATCTATGGCGTATTTTGTACATATAAAACTGCAAAAGCTTTGTGGTCGGCTTTAGATAAAAAGTATCGCACAGAAGATGCGGGTACGAAAAAATTGATAGTTGGAAAGTTTCTCGACTATAAGATGTTAGATTCCAAAACTGTAATTTCGCTGGTGGAAGAAATATAGATGTTGGTTTCTGAAATGGAAGAGGAGGGCATGACGCTCAGTGAATCTTTCCAGGTTGCGGCTGTGATTGAGAAGCTGCCTCCTTCGTGGAGGGAATTTAAGAGCTATCTCAAACACAAGCGAAAGGAAATGAAAATGGAGGACTTGATTGTCCGTCTTCGCATTGAGGAGGACAATCGGCGTGCCAAAAGAAAGCCGTCCACATCTTCTGGTCAAGCCAAGGCTCATGTTGCTGAGGCGAAGAACAAGAAGAAAAATAACACTTTGAGTGTGAACGTCAAGGGCAAAGAAATTCACAGGTAAGTATTATAATTGTGGTAAACCAGGGCATCGAAGCAGTGAATGCAGAAAGCCCAAAAAGAATCAGAATCAAAATAAAGCGAAAGCAAATCTGGTCGACGCAATGGATGACTTGAACCTTTGCGTAGTGGTGACCGAGTGCAACGCAGCGGGAAACCCTCGGGAATGGTGGGTGGACACAGGGGCCACTCGACATGTTTGTGCGAACAGGGCCATGTTCAGAGAGTGCGTGCCCACGACAAACAATGAGCAGTTGTTCATGGGAAACTCCAACAGCTCGAAAATCGAAGGATCGGGCAAGGTAATCCTGAAACTGACCTCGGGAAGGGAGTTGACTCTGCAGAATGTGCTGCATGTTCCTGACATAAGGAAGAATCTGGTTTCTGGCGCGCTGCTAGTCACTCATGGGTTCAAGCTTGTTTTTGAGGCAAACAAATTTACACTTTCTAAGAATGGGGTGTATTTGGGAAAAGGGTATCTTTCTGATAACATGTTCAAATTGAATGTTATGACAATTGTACCAAAAAATGTTGCGCCCACCGAGGCTAATAAAATTGTTTCCTCTTCTGCTTACATGCTTGAGTCTTCCTGTTTATGGCATTTTCGTTTGGGACATGTAAATTATAAGTCAATACAACGAATGATTAATCTTGACTTGTTGCCCAAACTGGACTTTAGTAATAAAGAAAAATGCCAAATATGTGTTGAAGCGAAATTCACAAAAGCGCCATTTCCTTCAACAGAACGAAACACTGAATCGTTGGATTTAATTCACACAGATTTGTGTGATTTAAAGTTTGTGCAAACAAAAGGTGGTAAAAAGTATTTTGTAACTTTTATCGACGATTGCACACGATACTGTTATATATATTTGCTAAGTAGCAAAGATGAGGCCCTCGATGCTTTCAAGGATTATAAAAATGAAGTTGAGAATCAACTTAGCAAACGAATTAAAACAATTCGTAGTGATAGAGGTGGCGAATATGATACACCGTTTAATGAATTCTGTTCAGAACATGACATTATTCATCAAACAACTGTGCCATATTCACCTCAATCGAATGGTATTGCTGAACCCAAAAACCGTACTCTAAAAGAGATGATGAATGCTATGTTGATAAGTTCGGGTTTACCTCAGAACTTGTGGGGGGAAGCAATTCTCTCAGCCAACGTCATTTTAAATAGGATTCCGTCCAAGAAGACGGATAAAACCCCATATGAACTTTGGAAAGGCTATAAGCCTAGTTACAAATACTTGAAAGTGTGGGGGTGTCTGGCGAAGGTTGCTATACCTAAACCAAGACAAGTTAAAATTGGGCCTAAAACAATTGATTGCATATTCATTGGTTATGCAAAGAACAGTAGTGCATATCGTTTCTTAGTGCACAAATCGGACATTCCTGAGATACATGAAAATGTTGTCATGGAATCAAGGAATGCAGTGTTCTTTGAAAATATCTTTCCGAAGAAAGACAAAGACAGTGAAGAAACTAGCACAAGCAAGCGAGTGCATGAGACGAATCCTCAAGATACTGAGGAACCTCGTCAAAGCAAACGAGCCAAAATACCGACGTCTTTTGGACCAGATTTTCTAACCTATATGGTAGAAAATGAGCCAAAGAGTTTTTTCGAGGCTATGTCAACTCTAGAAGCTCCATTCTGGAAAGAGGCAATTAACAGTGAAATAGACTCGATTCTTCAAAATCACACTTGGGAGTTGGTTGTCATTCCACCTGGAAGTAAACCGCTTGGTTGCAAGTGGATTTTCAAGAAGAAACTTAAAGAGGATGGGTCTATTGGGAAGTATAAAGCCATGATAGTAGCCAAAGGCTATAGATAGAAAGAAGGCTTTGACTTCTTTGACACCTACTCACCAGTGACTAGGATCACTTCCATAAAGATGCTAGTAGCCATTGCTGCAGTCTATGATTTGGATATCCATCAAATGGATGTAAAGACTGCCTTTCTTAATGGTGAGTTAGAGGAAGAGATTTATATGGAACAACCCGAGGGGTTTGTCGTTCCAGGACAAGAAAGGAAAGTATGTAGACTTGTTAAGTCTTTGTACGGACTTAAACAAGCACCTAAGCAATGGCATTTAAAGTTTGATCAGGTAATGATGTCAAATGACTTCAGGATCAATGAATGCGACAAGTGTGTGTACATTAAGAGCACACAGAATGCATTTGTGATATTATGTCTCTATGTAGACGACATGCTTATCATGGGTAGTACTCGTGACATCATCTTGAGTACAAAGAAGATGTTAACACGAAACTTTGATATGAAAGACATGGGAGCTGCCGATGTTATTCTAAGAATTAAGATTTCTAGGGTGACTGAGGGACTCATACTGTCACAAACTCACTATATTGAATCAGTTCTGAAACAGTTCAATATGGATGATGTGAAACCGGTAAAGACCCCGCTCGACTTAAGTGTGCACTTAAGGAAAAATCGAGGCGAACCTGTAGCTCAGCTGAAATACTCTCAAGTGATCGGGAGTCTGATGTACATAATGAATTGTACAAGACCAGACTTAGCTTGTTCGATAAACAAGTTGAGCAGGTTTACCAGTAATCCAAGTGATGATCATTGGAAAGCTCTTAACAGAGTGATGAGGTATCTGAAATACACAATGAATCTTGGATTACATTATACGAGATATCCAGCAGTATTAGAAGGATATTGCGATGCAAATTGGATATCAGACAGTAAGGACTTGAAGTCCACCAGTGGATACTTGTTCACGGTTGGTGGTGCTGCTGTGTCGTGGAAATCCACGAAACAGACGTGCATAGCTCGATCCACTATGGAAGCTGAGTTCATAGCGTTGGACAAAGCTGGGGAAGAGTCTGAGTGGCTTCGGAATTTCCTGGAAGATATTCCGTGCTGGCCTAAGCCGATCGCTCCTATTAGCATATACTGTCATAGTCAGTCAGCTATAGGGCGTGCTCAAAGCAGCATCTATAATGGTAAGTCACGACACATACGTCGAAGACATAACACCATTAAGCAGTTGATCTCTAATGGCGTGATTTCCATAGATTATGTAAAATCAATGGAGAATCTTGCGGATCCGCTTACGAAAGGTTTGCCTAGAGATCAGATGTCAAGATTGACAAACGGAATGGGACTAAAGCCCATAATGCATGAATCTTTGTAATGGTAACCCAACCTTGTTGACTGGAGATCCCAGAATCTTGGTTCAATGGGACAACTAAGTTATGAAGGTTCAGTTAGCACTTACTCATTCCGTCTGATAAAAGTGCTGTCTGCAGAGAATTGTAGGGTAAGCTAAGGCTTTTAATGATGTCCTATATCTTGATGCGTCAAGTGGAGTATGGCAAAATACTCTTGATAGGAATCACCTATGTAAGTGTGATGTGGGGCCGCTTCTATGAGAAAGTCTGAGAGGCAAGACTTCTCTAAAACACTTTCTGAAACCAGGTAGCTCATGGCCAAAACGAACACAACCATGAGAACCAAAAGGGTGTTAAAGGAAATATTGTGTGAGTATCGTTGTCTTGGTTCACAACAAAGGCTGACTAGTTCAAGGCATCAAGTCACTATTTAGCCGAGTGAATCCGATGATACATCACTAAGAAAGGTTCAAGGCCAGAAGCTACCTCTTCTGATGCAATATTTTCTTGTCTGACTTCTCCTTAGAGTCTGCATATGCATTTGCATTAATTTCCATTCATGTGGGGGATTGTTGGAGAGTTTAAGGTTTGGGCCTTGGCCCATCGTTGGAGTTTGGAAGATTTGGGCTTTGGCCCGTTAATGATGTTGCAAAACTTGATTGTGCAACGTACTTTGAGCTTAATGAGTTTCCGATAATGAAATCAGAAACTAATGAATCCTTAATTATCTACGTAACGAGTAGTTAATGTTAGGATGTGGACTCACTCAATTATGGTATTGTGTGAATGTGAAATTAATGCTCAAAGTGGATGGAAAATGTTGTGGATGGGTGACGTGTCACCCTTATGGAGGAATACCACGTTGGATGTGTCCATGTGGTGTAAAAGCTTCTGACGGACATCGATCGATGACATCAATCGATCGATGTCACTTCGATCGATCGATGTCATCGATCGAAGTTGATCAGGAAGCTTCGATCGATTGATTGATCGATCAAAGACGGACAGAGGACATCGATCGATCACTTCGATCGATCGATGTCTCTTAAATCGATCAAAGTGATCGATTGAAGTACTCTGTCCGACATCGATCGATCACATCGATCGATCGATGTCACTTCGATCGATCGATGTGATCGATCGAAGTCGGACAGCGGGCAGAATCTCTTCTGTTTAAGCAGTTATGTTTCAAACATGAAACTAACGTTATCCTCCAGTTTAAAATAAGATCAACCTGTTTTGATCTAACGGTGGTGGGGAGGCAGCTTTGATCTAACGGCCGGGATTTAAACTGTCTTAACCGCTTAACCGAATATGGTTTCCATCTAACGCTCCAGGTTTAAACCTGCTAATCTATCTTCGATCTAAAGGCTGAGATTAAACCTTTCTAATCTAGATAGGAGGTTTTAATCTAACGGCCTAAATCAAACTTCGGTTTTGATCCAACGGTCACGGTACCTTGTTCTCCAACCGACTCCCCTATATAAAGAGGGCAAAGGGTGCATTCATTTAACACTTGCTCTAGCATTCGTAGCATACTATACTCATAGCACTCAAGTCTTGCATACCGTCCAAGAGAAGTCAGGACACTCTAGCGTTCGAAGGAGTTCAAGTTCAGCAGTGCCGCTCAACTGAACAGGTACCCGTTGTATCCTGGGAGACGATTGCTCACACCGGTTGGACACAGTATACGGGAGCAATACGTCTTAAGGACAGAGTCCTTGACTCGCCCCGGGTTTGTTTTATTTTGTTATTTCATACGCACACACTAAACGACTGCGTCTTAGTGCATGAGTGATTGTCTACAACATGTTTCTGGTTTAATTTTGACATCCAATTCTTGATGATTTGATATATTTTCGATTATGCGATAGATTTCACCATTGAGTTCTATCAATTGGTATTAAAGACGTTCATGTTGAATCATTGAAAACCGCGGAAAATTGTATATGAATGATTTAGATCTTTTATTTATGCATGATTGTTTAATAGGGTTAAAATCACGCGACGGTAAAGTTTATGAAATAACATTGGATGCAATTGGGTTGATTGCAAATCTAGGTTACGGCTTCTTTTGTAACTATTTAAGATAAACTTTAAGTTTAATGATTAATTTTATTTGTATTTTGGGTGCATATGAAGATCTGTTTGGTTTTTGGAATTGGATATGATGTTAACCTTTCAAGGGCATGTGCAAACTTTTCTGGATTGCTTCGAAGAAATAAAAGGAATAATCAAAGATTCTTTCGTTGGTCTTTTATGCTATTTTGTTATAATTTCGGTGGCCATCACTGCTTAAACATTCCTTCGGATCCATCATCTTCATTCGTGAAGAAGACTTTTAATTAAGAATAAGACGAGGGCTTGCTCCCTCAACCTGTGTTGTTTGCGGTGGCTCAAGTGAAACTTTAGCGTATATTTTTCGGAGCTGCATTATCCCACACGCTGTGGCTAAAGTTCCTGGTGTGGTGGCTAGGTGGCTTACGAAGGAGGCTTCAAGTCTCTTAGATCTCCTAAAGAAAATCTCGGATGAGGGAGGTATGGAAGATTTTGCAAAATTCTTGAATTTATTATGGTATGTGTGGAAGGTTAGATGCTCTTTTATCTTCGAGCAAAAGAATGTTCGGCCATCAACTCTGATTGCAAACGCTGAAAGTGCGGCAAAGAAGTATATTCAGACTCAGTCTAAGGAGCTTTTCCCCCTTTTGACACCTGAATTAAACATCAAATAGAAGCCCTTTGATATTGGACTTGTTAAAGTTAATGTTGATGCGTCTATTAAAAAAGGTAAGGCTGGTATGGGTGTTGTCATCAAAGATAAGAATGGTACATTGCAACGGGCTTTTTCGAAGCCGTTGAAAAGAGCATTTGTTCCTAAAAGTGCTGAGCTTCAAGCCATTCTAGAGGGCCTCAAACAAGCCTTTGTTTATGGCTTCTCTAATGTAGTGATAGAGGGAGATTGTCTTTCTGTTTATTTGAAACTTACTTCTGTTGGAGAAGACCTCTCACCAAATGGATCTTTAGCTGACAGTATCCGATCCTTAGCTTTTTGCTTTGACAAAGTTGTTTTCTCGCATGTCAAACGTGTAGGAAATGTGCTAGCACATCTACTAGCTCGTAGAGGTTTGGAACATGATTGCTTTATCGAATGGAATAGCCATTTGCCAAATGATGTAACTACCGCATTGGCACACGATCTATTATAAAATAACATTTCCCTTTGTTATCAAAAAAAAATTAAGAATAAGACAAAGGCAGAGGTGGAATCAGAATCAAATTGTGGAAAAGTTTAGACTGCCTAGGGTTGTCAAATTGGGCCTTACAGGTTGGGCTTAGCCCATTGTGTTCCAGTTTTGTAAGGGGATTGGGCCTTGGGTTGACCCGCAGTCCAATTCTTTTTCTGGGAGACTGTTCTTGACTTTGTCAGTTTGGTCTTCCTTGAGATCCACTTTAGATCCGACTTGCTAATGTAGTTGACTTTAATGGCCTATGACAGGAAGTGTTGACCGTTAATCGGTCAACATTTACCATGACGTTTAATTACTTAAAGATGATGTGTATATTATTTATACAGGTATTTAATCGGCCCAAAAAAGGTTAATACTTAGTTGAATAGCATATACATTTGTAATCTTAAATGCACGATGGTACTTAGGTTATCCATAAGGACATTAAATACAGCCCTATGGTAGACTTATTGTCGGACATTATTTACTGCCGGCAATCAATTTTGTAATTACAGGTGATTTTTAGACATGCAACGTTTCCTATATTGTCCAAAGGTACTGTATAACATGATGCATTTTTGGCATTTAATTATCATAACCAGACATGACTTACGAGTTAGCATTGTCGTTCTAAGATGAGACTTATGGGACCCATCCATTATTTGAATTTATTAGGTCTCACATGCTATTATTGTGAGTTTATTGCGGTTGTTTTGTATTTAGTTTCATTACTGCTATGTATTTAAATGTAAATTCAATCATAGTTGTTGAAATTGTGATGTTACCCAATTGACAATTTAATTGTTATAGGAGTCATTAATTCATTAAAATTTTCAGAGTCACTATTTCTTACAAGGTTAAAGTAATATATTACCCTAAGAAAATCGAAAGATGGTTTTTCAGAAAAGAAAATCAAGGACCACTGAGATGAGGGTCACCGACTTCTATTTTTTTTTTTTTTTTTGATAAACATCATTTTCATAAGGTATCAAGGATAATACATTATAAAGGAGTACATTTTGGCAAAACTAGTATATTTCACTCGGTGTAAAACCTCAGAGAATAAGATAAAATGAAAACTTAAAGTTAATAAGCTGCAAGCTTTCGTGCCAAGTGAATAATTGTAGAAACAAATATGATAATGTTAATCCTTATTTTTTTCCACGTAAAGCAAAAAAAGATTTAGATATTATAACAAACATCGATCATGCTTAGCACATAAAGTTTGATACATATCTTGATTTGATTTATTTTGGTTAATCAAATATTAGTACCCAGACATATTTGGTGAGTAGATTCAGATGATATAGCTCAAATGAATGTAACGATGCAAGGTTACCTGAAATGCCAAGGGTCAATTGATGCATGGAGATTCATCTATATGGAGCAAATGGCAGTGCAAATAAACTTGAGACAATTGTGATTTTACAACTGTCATTTAGAACTAGTTTTTTGGTCTAGATGTGAACGAGACATTTTTGGTAACGGGGAAATAATTTGGTTTATATTTCCAATTTAAAAAAATATGGTTACTTTTGTTCAGCTGGAAATAATAAAGTTAGTCTCATTTAAAATCTCAGAAATATTGGTTCGTCGTATGTACACGGCAACCTATAACCACTTAATATCATTGTCTCATATTATGAAACCTCGCATATAAGTTGATACAGTACACATAATGCTTAACCAACCAAAATACTATTTTGTTTTTATATAATATGATTGTGAGTTGATAGAATCATGTATGTCTTAGAAACAGTGCATACAAATATGTTAACCGTTCTCTATGCTTCATTAGACCAGCTCACAATATCAAGAGGTTCATTAGACCAGCTCACAATATCGTATTATGTTCATAGATTATGACTCTATAGCTCTTTATGTATGGTGAGAAGTATGTTAGTCATTTTGTCTTATCTTAATTCTTTGAGATGATACGTTAAAAGTTGGAGCTTACTATCTCAATAGTGTTTGCGAAAGGAGTATTTTGAATACTTCAGGGGTTGAAGTTTTTTATGATTCTATTGATACATTATTTTTGAAAAAGATATATGCAGTTAGTTGAGGATGTTGAGTTTGAGAAAAGAATATGGTTACATATTTTGTCTTTAAATAACAACACGATTACCTTTTGCACATCATTCAGGTTGTTTTTTTATTGCAATTAAGATTTGAATTATGTACTTCCATTAAAGTTTCTTTTAGGTATTTAGAGGATGCAACAAGTCTAGGAATATATTTGCCAAAGATAGAAGTAGGGATGAACAAAAATATTGTCAAGCTTGCTTGTGATAAAATCGGAAAAAGTAGCAGAGCCGAACAAAGGAGTAGTCAAGATTGTTTGCATAAACATATACAGCAAGCTTGAGGAGAAGTATATAAATAGAATATGCAGAAATATAGTCATGGTTGGTTGTATAAATATACACCAAGCTTGATGGACAGTGTTGAAATATAGTCTGCGGAAATGAAATGCTGACTAAAGTGTTTAGCTGAGGTGATGAAGTACAAAGTGATGTACCGAACTGAGGCGACGAGGTGAAGACACACAGTAAGGGTGACGAGGTAAAGGCACGTACAGAACACATATTGGTTGAAGAGATAAATTGACGAGCCGAGGAGACAAGGTAAAGACACACAGTGAAGAAATAAACACAAATGTTGAAGAGATGAAGTGTTGAGCTGAGGTGACAAGGTGAAGACATTCAGTAAGGAAATACACTGACAAAGCAACGGAGATAACAGTAGTGAACAGGGATACCGACCAGATGTGCTATGCAAATGTGCCGAGTAGAACACAAGGACAGCTATGACGAATCAAGGTGTCAAGGCACAAAAGCGCTGCAGGTACGCTAACACTTATACATACAGAATTTACACATATACATGTATATGCATACAATAAAATTGTATATATTTAGATGACAATATCTAATCATCACAGTGGGATCAAATCAAATGATATAAATATAGCAGTTAAAAAATAAAGTTGTTGGCTTACTAACCGTTGATAGATTGAGACATCTTGCCTCCTCTACAAAACAACAAACCATTGTATATTTAAACTTGAGTAAGTCTAAATAATAACTTCTATTCATCCTCTAACCACAATTTCTTAATTTCTACCGACATTTCAGAAATCTTTGACCATGCTGGTTTGCCACAACGGCCATCGAGAATAGATAGGTCAACAACTTCCAATTAACAAATAAGAAACAATGGCACTTGAGAAAACGAAGAAGGCTTGGACGTATTGGCTATATCAAATTGCTTAGATGAAATAAGTGACTAGTTTCTAGCAACTGACGCTAAATATTTCGTGATCTGTGTTAATTGGAATGAGAAACTTCTTTTATTGATTTGAATCATGTATAAAGGTTCCTATCTGTAGTCAAATTTCTTGATAACTATGACATTTACTAGTTACAATAAATATAGCTGATATGATATGATTTTGCTATAATCACAACTTCTGAATTGATATCCCATAATATGGAATGATTTGATACTTTCCACCAATCCTCCTCAAGTTGGATAGTGGGATCGTCAATGTTCAGCTTGTGTCATGTTGACTTAAATACCCTTCCGACGATTGCTTTTGAGAATATGTCCGCAAGCTGGTCATGTAAGCATACAAATGGAATTTCAATGACCCTATCATCGAGTTTTTGCTTAATGAAATGTCTATCTACCTCAATATATCTGTCCGATCATGTCGAACTGGATTTTCTGAAGTGCTGATTGCTGTCTTGTTGTCACACTTTAGCTGAGCTGGGAGTCGCATCGGAAAACCCACTTCATGTAGTAATGTCTTCTGCCACGATACCTCCATATCTCTTTTGGCAATTTCTCTAAATTCTGCTCATGTACTAGACAACGCTATTACCTTCTACTTCTCTAAGTAACAAGATTGCCTCCCACTAGTAAAAAATATCCAGAAGTAGATCGTCTATCTTTTGAATTGTCTGCCCAATCTGCATCAGTATAGACTTCTATATCTAAATGCCCATGGTTATGGAACATTATTCCTCACCCTGGAGTTTTCTTTAAGTATTTTACAATCCACGACATAGCTTCCATGTGCTCTGATTGAGGTTTGTGCATGAATTAATTAACTATCCTTACCACATAAGCAATATGAGGCCTTGTATGAGAGAGATAAATGAGCTTCCCCACCAATCTCTGATACTGTTCTCGGTCTACCATCGGAGTTTCTTCTTCGACCTGAAGTTTTTGATTGTTCAACATAGGTGTATCACTTGGCTTGCAGTCTAGTAATTATATCTCTCAAGTCTTTAATTTCAAATTCGGTGAACAAGTTTTTTCCGAAGTGGCAACATTTCTTCTTTGTCATTTCCTGTAATGATCATATCATCTACATATATAATTATACATGTAACCAACTTACCCCTTCGCTTGGTGAATAGAGTATGGTCGACGTTACTCTGTTTATACCCATTTTCCCTCATAACAAGTTTAAATCTTCCAAACCATGCACGAGGCAACTATTTTAGCCCGTAGAGAGCCCGTCTATGTTTGCAGATTTTATTCTCTTGAAATTCTTTTGAAAACCTGACGGTGCCTTCATGTAGACTTCTCCTTTCAAGGCTTCATGTAGAAAAGCATTTTTAACATCGAAGTGGTGCATTGACCAATCTTTATTCGATGATATTGAGAACAAAACTCAGACTAATCAAAGTAGAGTGAGCTAGATGAGAAAGGAGCAAGTGGTTTAACTGAATCTACTAAATCAACATGTTGTGTCAATGTTTGCAACTGGGGAAAAGTCTATGAATAGTCAACACTGTATGTCTGCATGCATACTTTAGCTACTAAACTGGCCTTGTATCGCTCAATCGTTCCATCTGCTTTATACTTAATAGTGAACATCCACCGACATCATACTGGTTTACATCCATTGCCTCTTGCCGCTCCTTCCTTCTGACTGCTTCCTAGCTGTCCGTGGAAGAGATTCTGCACACAGGGATGCAACAAAGCCTTCACACATTTTGAAAGTGTCCTACTATCCAGGTTCACGGGGTATTTAGAGGTCTGAGTTGTACAATCAGGTGAGTGTTTCTGAGGTGGGAGCCCTTTGTTTCTTATTAGGGGAAGAACCCGTACCTGTTGCTCATTCATGATATGAGTATGTTCTATGTTATGTAAAGCAGGAGGTGATTCCTTAGAATGTATCTCAGCAAAACGTACCTCACTTACCTCTTGGGGAACAGCTAATGAAGAAGATTCACTGGTGGGCACTGGCTTGTCGGGCCTTCTTTCATTAGAGGAGGCTTGCTCGTGGCGCCATCTGCTTGCCCTTGTTAGATAGTCTCCGACCTCCTGAAGTTGTTTAACCAATCGAAGGGCTCACCAGGATTCCGCCTTGAGCCTGAGTATGGTGATCAAAGACCTATTCAGTTTCAAAAAAGACGCAATGCATCATGACATAGACTCGTCGAGTGATTGGGTTATAATATCGATTCCCCTTTTGGTGGATAGCATGTCCAACAAAAATGCATTTCTCAACACAATTCATACATAGATGGTTTGATTTCTCTATAATATAGATCGATATATACGTCGATCGATGATGTCACTCTTTAGAGATCGATTTTCCATTTTCACTTAGCGCATAGGTCGATCAACATTGGACAATGTGCTTTTAATTTTGAACAAAACCAACATAAATCGATTGATATCTATATTTTTAGAGATCGATATATGCATTGATTGATCTACATAGAAATCGACGTAAATATTGGTTTCTCTCTTTAGAGATCTATGTAGAGATCGACGTCACTTTCCTTATTTTTCAATCCTTTGTCATTGTATAATCGTTTTCATTCTTTTTCAAATGTCTTTTAAACTTATCAAAACATTCGTACTCAAACACTAGTGTTACAACAAACGCATGTCGAGCTTCGATACAATTTTTTTGACCACAATGCACGTACATTGAGCACTAATGAGATAGCATTGCATGCAACATACTCAATTTATAGTATGTCCGTTCATTTTTGACTTAATCCTTTTTCAACTCTCTTTTTTTATTCTTGTATCATTTCTACTTAGATTAAATCATGAAAACATCACAATTATCTGACAATTAGTTGAGAAGAAAGACTAAGGAAAATAAAAATGAGCATAAGATCCTCAAAATAAAACTAGGTTGTCAAACTAGTGAAAAGGAAGGCGATGGGGATTCGAAATAATCCATAGTTTGCAGGAGGATTATAGGAGACAAAAGCATAACTGGTCGGACCAGCATGAACGGCCAAACTGCGGCATATTTCCACCATAAGGAAACAACAAGGCGGCAAAACAACTAATTGAGTACATATTTGTGACCAAAAAAACGACATATTCCATCACAAGACGTCCTCAATTAATCAAATTTAAGTAAAATCTCTTCTTACATTGCTTGTGTTAGTCAAAGCACAAGACAAAGCACAAGACATCAAGTTGAAATGGCAAACATACTTTCACAATCTTTTCAACGGCAGTAGTGCCGACTACGAAGAACGAGAAAGCACCACTAACCAACAACGACAACATAATAACTCCGACTGTCAGAACATCACACAAGGAGAGGTGATGAGAGCACTGAAGAAGTTGGGAAGAGCTAAAGCGGTCGGCCTAGATAACATACCCATTGAGGCGTGGAAGTATTTGGAAGAGGAAGGGGTTCAATGGCTAACTACTCTGTTCAACCGTATTTACAAAACAGGAAAGATGCCAGATGAGTGGAGAAAGAGTGTCGTAGTCCCTCTATATAAGAACAAAAGAGACGCACAATGTTGTGGGAACTATAGAGGGATTAAGTTGCTAAGCCATACCATGAAGTTATGGGAGAGAGTAATCCATACTAGAATTAGGAGAGAAACTCAGGTTACAGTGAACCAATTTGGTTTTATGCCAGGAAGGTCAACTACGGAAGCAATACACATTCTCCGAAGATTAATGGAGAAGTATAGGGAGAAGAAGCGCGATTTACATATGGTTTTCATCGATCTTGAAAAAGCGTATGATAGTGTGCCACGTAGCCTGATCTGGGATAGTCTGGATGCAAGAGGGATCCCTATGAAGTATATAGACATAATTAAAGATATGTATGCTAGAACAAAAACAACCGTTTGTACGCCTGTGGGAAATACATACTTCTTTCCGGTGGAGGTAGGCCTCCATCAAGGGTCTGCGTTGAGCCCATTTCTTTTTGCAGTTGTCCTTGACGAGTTGTCAAATTCGATACAGGAGGCAGTTCCGTGGTGTATGCTTTTTGCTGACGATATTGTATTAGTCGCAGAGAGTAGACATACCCTGAGTATTAGACTAGAGCAGTGGAGAGGTGTTTTAGAGAGAAAAGGCTTAAAGATTAGCCGTTCTAAGACAGAGTATCTGCATTGCGACTTCAGCGGCGTAGCCGACAGTGAGAATAGTCAGCTCACCATCGATGGTCAAGTGGTACCACAGGTAAGTAAGTTTAAGTACCTAGGATCATTTGTGCAGCAGAATAGAGACATAGATAATGATGTAGTACATCGAGTTCAAGCAGGCTGGTGTAGATGGAGGGCGGCCTCAGGGGTGCTGTGTGATAAGAATCTCCCAACTAAATTAAAGGGAAACTTTTATAGGGTGGCAGTGCGACCTGCAATGCTATATGGGACAGACTGCTGGGCCATCAAGAGGACACAATTGCAGAAGATGAAAGTGGCAGAGATGAAGATGTTGAGGTGGATGTGTGGACATACAAGGCTAGACCGGATCAGAAACGAGGTGTTTCAAGAAAGGTTAGGCGTGGCTAGTATAACAGATAAGATAAGAGAGGGAAGAATGAGATGGTTTGGGCATGTCAAGCGGAGACAGACAACGGCGCCGGTCAGAGCAGTTGAAAGCCTCATTGTAGAGGGGAACAGGAGTAAAGGCATGCTCAGACTGACTTGGGATGAGCAGATTAGGCACGACCTACTAGATTTGCATCTCTCTGAGGACATGGTCCAGGATAGGAGTTCATGGAGACATAAGATCAAGGTTAACGAGGTATAAGTCATATATAGGGACACCTTCGAGCATATTTAGAGACATAGATAGGCATAGACACTATCTACGCTTTACGTTGACTTTGCACTTGGGTGCTTATGTTTTACTGTTGTTTCATATTACGTGTATATATATACGTTATGTGTATTTTAATATCGGAAGCATCTTCTATATATTTTTTTGAATTCCCTCACTAACACACTAGCACATCATATCTCTATTATTGTCATTTATGCATGTACGCATAGAGTCGGGGGTCTCACTGGAAGCCGACTCTCTATCCCTAGGGATAGAGGTATTGTCTGCCTACCATTTATCCTCCCCAGACCCTAACGATAGCTTTTGCTGTCGTTGGGATATACTGGGTACGAATGATGATGATGATGACATTTCTTGTTAGCCAACTATGATAGAGCATTTTAAAATGGACATTTATGAAATATCATTTACACTCTTTTTTTTACAGAACCTTAAAAAAGTAATGGTTGGTCTTTACGGTTGCAGTTCATGACATGACGTTTAAATCTGATCAAACACGTGTTAAACTTTTGTTCCTTTATACAACATAATGGCCATGGAAACAGGATATCTCAAAGCATAAAATAATAATAATCTTAACGGATAATTATCTCTTGCCCCTTAATGTTTGGCATAATCGCCAATACTCTCCTTAATGTTTGATAAATACACCCTTACCTCCTGATGTTTGATAAATACACCCTTACCCCCTTGATTTAATTAAAAAAATGTTATAATATATATAATATGCATTGTCTATTTTGTCAATACCCTCTTCATCTTCTTCTTGTTAATTCTTTCCCAACAGCCGCCACCCCCTCTCCTCTGTCCCTCCTCCACCAACCGCCCCCTCTCTGCCCCCTAGCCGCCCCTCCTCCTATGTCGTCACTTCTATTTAACCCGATAGTGCTCGGTTTTCTTCTTACGGTTTCATGTTCTCCGGTGACCAGAAAAGAGGGAGAAATTCATCGATCATCTAACGACAGTTGATTATCGGCATGGATCGGATTTAAAGAAAGTGGGATTCAATTTCAAGGCCCCTCCCTCTCATTACACTGATTTATCCAAAAAATTCAGGTCCTCTAATAGAGGTAGCGGTGGCGATGGCGGTACGATGGGGGAGATGGGATCGCCACCGTGCGGGAAAAGCTGATGTTTGATCTTCAAACGGAGGCTAATAAAATGAAAGATGCGATTTTGAGAGATGGTTTCGAGGCGGAGGATCAAGAATATGAACAAAATCACACCTTGTCGGAGCTGACGGTTTTCCAGAGACTATGGCGGCTTCGTCCAGCACATTCACGAAAAGTAAAATGATCCAAATTTCAATGCCTTGATATATTTGATTGCATTCTTGCTCTTCCTCTTCCTCTTCTTAAGCATCCATTTAGCATTCTTTTTCATTTTTTGGTTGAAACACGATGATGATGAATAGTGAAAAGGTGGAGGCGTGGGGTAATATTAAGATATGATGATGAATAAAATTAAGCTTGTGTGTTGTCCACTAGGTAAATTTTGTGGTGCAAATGTTGAATATGTAACGTTAGAGGGTGGTAGGGGTACATTAGTCTGTTTCTCTAGGTCTGCTGTAATTTCGGAAATAGAGGAGACAAAGTGTATAGTTACGGAATTCTTTTGGTCTGGGCATGTATTTTCAAAATTTTGTTGGTCTGGTTGTATATTTTTGGATTTTATTTGGTCTGGATACATAGTATAGGAATAAACTAAGGGCATAGTTGTCATTTCACGTGTTATCATAGGATCAACGGGTGAAAGGGGAGGCAAAACAGGAAATACAGAATAAGGGTTGAGTTTAAAAAACCCACCTCCTTTGTTGTCTTTACTACCCCACTCCTTGTTTTCTTCGTCATTTCTTCCTCCACTTCCAGGCACCCCGTCTGTGCTTCAGCGGGTGCCACCGCTATTGCCCTTGTCTGTGTTAGCGTCACTAATTGTGTCACAGCAATGGCGTCGCGGCCTGTTGCCTATGCTCTTCATCATTCCTGCAGTTTTATCGTCCCTTATGTGTTTCCATCCCACCATTCGGATAGTCCACCAGCTAGAAATATTCCTTTTTTATGTGTTTCCTTTTCTCGCAGTGGGTACACCAAAGCGTCGTTTTTTCTTCTTTTTAGCCACCTCGTAGTGATGGTTGTTAGCAAGGTGGGCCAGACACTTCTCCGTCGGCCTTGTTCTGAATCTTCAACCGCAGCCTAATTCCCCGTGATATGTCATTGTGCGCCGAGGAAACTCCCTTTAGAATAGCCATTCTTGTGTCCTCACTTTGAATGGATGCATATGCCTATTCTGTTTATGGTAAAGGCTCTTTCTTTAGTGGTTTTTTTTGATTGCTTAGAACCAGTCATCTACTGCCATCAGTAGTTGGAACATGCGTTGTTCTTGAATTTTGTAATTGTATATCGTTATGTCTTCTGGGTCTTTATAGGCTTCGGCTCCATTCGGTCAATATCCATCCACATACTCTAAAGCCTAATACAAAGATCTTCTAGTGTGCCTCCACTTTATCGGATTGAATTGGCCCTCTTATGTACGTCAAACACCTGTAATGAGTCGGTGTCGATGCCATAAATTACCTCTAGTCCATCCTATAGCGCTTTCATAGTTGGGTATTGTGACACATTGTTTCTCAAATTGGGCTCAATATTTTGTATGAGCTAGGTAAAAACACAGTGATAATTAGTCTCCGTTTAAGAAAAGTTGAGGTCAGTGGCTATCGAAGGCGGAGGAACGCCACTGAGGTGCTGACTCCGCTCTCTGCCTCCAAGTTCATTTCTCATCAAAGTGGCCTATAATTGATAATTATCAACGTTTAAATTGATTCCAAGTTATATTATCAAGGTTTGTATTGGACACTTGAAGATTAAGGTTGTTCCGCAGCAAGTTAACTAGTTGCATGGCTAACTCACTCTTCTCCATTTTGATTTCACCATTCCCTGACATTGTGGCTTATTCGCTGCAGGTTGATGCTGTGCTTTGTCTGCCGTTATTGCTGATCTTTGTTATGTGGTCGGAAAGGTATGGCCGACAGAGGTATAGTTGAGACGATGATGAAACTTATTTGAGTCTCAAATTTTCTACTGGTTTAATTGGGTTAATCTGGCCTTTTAGTTTCTTTGGTTGGCTTTTCTAGTGGGCATGGTTTTTGTTTTTTCCGCAAAAGAGGTACTGTATGATCCGGACGATGAGGAACACTCTTGTTTCTGAGCCTTCGAATATCAAACAAGCTCTCATGTTAATTGAAATGATAAACTTCTTTTCACTGATTTGAATCGTGTATAAAGGTTCCTATCTATAGTCAAATTTCTGTTGATAACTATGATATATACTCTCCAGACCCTAGCGATATCTTTTGCTGTCGTTGGAAAGTACTGTGTTCGATTGGTTGATTGATTGATCGAACTACGATATATACTAATTACAATAAATCTAATTGATATGATAGAATTTTGTTACAATAACAATTTATGAATTGATATCACATAATATGAATGATTTGATACTTTACATCAATCTGAATCTGAACTAATATAGATAGTGGATAAGATGAATACACGGCTAATCTTACGAAAATTATCACTTCTTTGTGCAAACATATCATTCCAGTTCAAACCAATCAAACTTCCAGGGATTTGTGTGCGAGGAAGTGACAACGGCAACACAAATAAACAAAGGGCCAAGACATAGAGACATAACTGGGAAGGACCCCAAGGGTCATAGGGACCCACCTCTTATTCAGAAACGCGGTTGGTATCCGTGGGTCCCAGAAGTGCAGGGGAGTGGACAAAGGTTGACTGCTTCCTGTGAAATTATTTAAATCGTAACAAACAAGGCTACGAACCACAATGCAAAGTATGTAGAAACAACGATGTGCTCCTTGTGTGCTTTTTTGTTTTGAAATTAAACAACGATCATACTAATCATGTAAGTAATTAACAAGCAAAGCAAACTATATGAAGTACTAAAAGCTAAGCAACCGGAAAAAAATATAATATTTAAACTATCAGTCTGTTAGGAAAGCGATTAACATCGTAACTAAATTGATCCACTAAATGAAAAGGAAACCCTACCAAATCAAATTATCGAAACAACTAAATCCCAATCACCAATCATACAAAAGGAGCCATAGCAAGCAAAAGAACACAACATTGCAACAAAGAAGCAAAGTTTGAGCCAAAAGACAGCCAACTTTTTTAGGTAAAACACCAACTTTCTATGCTGGTCCTGGGAGAGAAAACAACTAGAGAGATAAACTAAATCCTAGAGACATAAATAAATTCTGAAAATCTCTTCAGAAATCTGCTCTAACTACTAACTTATAGGTCTTGGAATTCTTTCTATACGCAATCAAGAAAAGACATGAATCTTCCTGCGTAGCGTCTATCAGATTCGAAGGTGACCCAATTATGCTACTTCATAGAAGATATGCATAGCTTCTACTCTATCTTTTCTTGTTAACTGAAGCCTTATTAACAATACTATGAATTGAGCATAAAACTTTGTTTAGCATGCAAATAAGAACATAAAAATAATTTTTTTTTGGTGGCAGCGAGTACTTTTAAATTTTCTTATGTTTAATCATGAAAGTACTCCATAATATTAGATTTGAATAGATAATGGGGTGTTTGTTCTACTCCTTCCACATGTAAAGAGGATAAAAACCTTAAAGTCCGATAAGGAGGATTTTAAACGGGCACAGATGGTAGCCCCAAACACTTGTGGCTTTAGATTTGTCTCTTACTATTCCATGTTATTCTGTGATGAATGGGAAACCAATAAGAGATCAACCGTCCCACTCAAAATGCTTAAGTATGCTGATTTCAAGAAAAATGATAAGACAAAGCCTGCAATTGAGATAATAGATAACCCAAATTGGAAAACCTTATGGGTTTTTTATAGGATTTTTTTAAAGACGACTAGACTCTTTTATGTAAATTTGTGGGTTGGAAAAGAGAAAAATCTTGTTATTGTTAGAATATGTTGAGTTTTGATGATTTGCACAATTCTGTACTTCGAACAAGTGATTAGGCGCTTCATGTGTGTGGTTTGAAGTCAGTATACTTCGAACGCTTACATTAGGCGCTTAATGTACCTTGGTGGAGTCTAGTACACTTCGAACGCCTACATTAGGCGCTTTATGTGAAGTGTCTGGATGTGCAAACACTTCGAACGCCTAGATTAGGCGCTTCATGTGTGTGTTTGAAAATCAGGACACTTTGAACGCCTGATTAGGCGCTTCATGTGGCCTGTTGAAAAGTGCGAATACTTTGAACGCCTCTTTAGGCGCTTTATGCTGTCCACCAAGCCAAAAGTACTTTTCCCTTGAATGGGCACGTACTCCTAAGTACTTTCTCTGAGAAAAAGTCAGAGTTAGTTCGAACAAGCATGAAGGGCTACATTAGGCGCTTCATGTGACTTCGAACGCCTTAAGAAGCCCACATTAGGCGCTTGATGTAACTTCGAACGACTGTTCATTTTCACATCAAGCGCTCAATGTCACTTCGAACGCCTGTGCTTTTAGCACATTAGGTGCTTCATGTGACCAACGTTACAAAGGTCTCAAACTTCACTTTTTAACATCAGTTGACTCTTTGTACCCTCCCCTTTTAGCGTCTTTTTTCACAGGTTTCTCTCTGCTGAAGAATTCAGGTTTCCTTTCTTGGCATTCATTTTGAAATCTCTCCAAGAATGTAGCTACATGCCAAAGGGAGATCTCCAATGATGAGGACTCACCAACACATGATGCCAAAACCCATTAATGTCAGTGCAGAGGGTTTCAAACGGGAAGAAACATTGAGGTTGATAAAAGAAGGGTTTCTTCCATTGTCTTCTCCAACTTTCTACTTTGCAAGCTCTCAAATTCTCTCAAGCTCAAGCTCTCAAAATACTTGTAATCTTTGTACATTTTACTTTATTATTGAGAGTGTTTATTGTAAGAAGAAGAAGAGTCTTCTTCTTGGTGAGATCATATTGTGAGAGATTGGGTAGATTGTTGGTCAAGGAGCAAGGGTGCTTCTTGTTTGAGATTTCTAGACTTTGAAGGGTTAGTTGATAGTGTGTGGTGCACTATTCTCCCTACAAGATTTCTTTGAGGGCAAAGAAGATCTTTGGAGGCTAAACTTCAAAGGGTTAGACTTCTTGGTTGTGGTCTAGGCAAGGTGCCTAGTTTTTGTATTTTCTGGATTTTGTTCTTGATTGTTGTTTCCCCTAAAAGAAATAACAATCCCCATTTCAAAATCCTTCTTGTGAAAGATCAAGAAGGTAGAGGAGTAGAGTCACTTGACTTGAACCTCTATACATACTTGTGTTCTTTATTTCCTTTCAAGTCTTTATTCTTTCTAAAGAATACACCCAAGTATTGGTTGCACTTCAAAACAAAAAATAGCCATAAAATATCCATACTTGGTGAACACACTATTCAACCCCCCCTTCTAGTGTGTTCTAAGGGACCTAACAATTGGTATCAGAGCCACATCTTGCTTATTTGAGTCCAAATACAAGATTTGATCATTTTAGTATGTATCCCTTTGTTTTTGATGTTGTGGGTTCTCCTAGTGATGATGCCTCTAGAAGAAGGAGGCAAGAAACCCTACTCCCTTCTATCTCAAATGTCCATGTCAAAGTTCCCATCTTTGACCCTCTAAACTACCCTCTGTGGAAGTCAAATATGGAAACCTACTTACGTTCTTGTGGGCACAGAATATGGGTTGAGGTCTCAAGAGGATCTATGATTCCCATTGATATTGATGATCCTACTCCTGAGGAGGAGTTTCAGTTGGCCCTAAATAGCAAGGCTCTTGCTATTTTAAATAGCTCTCTTTCTTCAAATGAGAGAGCTCAGATTCAAGGTGTCCAATCCGCTCATGAGGCTTGGACAAAGCTTGAGATGATCCACGAAGGAACATCTCAAGTAAGAAAGGCCAAAAGGAGACAGTTGATAAAACAATTCTACAACTTTACTGTCCCCAAAGGTGAAAAGATTGAAGAGTCCATCCAAAGATTCACCAAGCTTGTCAACCTTCTCAAAGCGGTTGGCAAGAAAATAGAACAAGAGGATCTAAACCATTGCTTCCTAAACAGTTTAGGAAGAGAATGGAACGCAAAAGTGACGGCCATTGAGGAGTCCAAGGATTTAGAAACAATCACCTTGGACGAGTTATACGGGAATCTCATTACTTATGAGATTCATTTGGATGCACAAGAAAAGAATGATCCTATTCGCCACTCCTCTAAGGCGCTAGCATGCGAGTCGGAGGACTCGGACGATGATGTCGGACTTCTTGTCAAAAGATTCCGACGGTTTGCAAGAAAGAATGGTGATGAAGCCAAAAGATTCATCAAGGAGAAATACTCCAAGGACAAGGTGAAGGACCAAGAGAATAAATGCTACAAGTGTGGGAAGCTTGGTCATTTCATAAAAGATTGTCGGGTGAAGGAGCCGCAACTCAAAGACAAGAAGGCCATCTACCAAAGGAAGAATGCCTTGCAAGCGGAAGTAGCCCATTGTGAGAGCATTCTTTCCAGGTCCGAGAGCGACAATGACGATCGTGATGATCTTGCACTCACGGGGGTGGTGCAAGATGATCTTGACAAGGAGTTCTTTGCACTCATGGCCATTGACGATGACATGGAGATATGCAATATCTCATCTCACTATAGAATTATTGATGAACGAGATGATTTAGTGCAAGAAAATGACCTCTTAGATTTAAAATATAAACGTGCCAAGAAAGAGTTTAGAGCATGCTTAAATGAATATAATGACACGTTAGAAGATCACATTGCATTGCAACTTGAGCATGATATATTTTTGACTATGCATGTGATTGCACTTGAAGAGAAACATGATTTGATGAAATCATGTGCTCAAGCCCTTGAGGATAAAAAAAATGATTCAAGGGTAAGTGCTACAAAGGTAGAGGTTAAGGATGCATCTAGGCCAAGCATGAAAGCTAAAATAAAACCTAGTGCCATGTATGCATCCAAGAAGGGAAACAATAAGCAACAAGCACAAGTGATCATGGAGTCCAAAACCTCCTTGAAGAAGCAAAGGCACATGGCTAAACAAAAGGCTAATGCACCAAAGGCATCACAACCTTTGGTTCATGTTGTGAAACAAAAACCTTCTTCTATTCCAAAGAAGGTTGTTCCTAAAAAGGAAACACGACATGTGCCTACGCACAAGCATTCGCACAAGCATACACCAACTCACAAACATACTCCTACATGTTTTTATTGCAATAGGAAAGGCCATGTAGAAAGAGTATGTAGAGCTAAAAATAATAAGAATCTTGTGTGGGTGCCGAAAGACGAGATGAAGGTGACTAACCTTCAAGGACCCAAAACAAAAAGGGTACCAACTTCATATGGTTCTTTTGTAGGCCCTAGCACTCAATGGAGAAAGCGAAGACAAGAAGGTCAAATGGGTCATGGACAGTGGGTGTTCCAACCATATGACGGGAGACAAACGTCTCTTCCATAGACTCACTATGCAAGACGGAGGCGTTGTCCACTTTGGCGGTAGCAAAGGCCAAATCAAAGGACATGGTATTATGGGTAACGACTCCTTCTCTCTTAGTGATGTCTTATATGTTGTAGGTCTTAAGTTTAACTTGATAAGTGTCAGTCTACTTTGTGATGCTAACTATGAGGTAACGTTTTTGAAAACAAAGTGTGTTGTGAAAAAGAAAGAAAAGATCTTATTTGAGGCTTTGCGTTTCAAAAATATTTACAAACTTAGCATCAATGATTTGGTTTCTCAAAATGTATCTTGTCTAGTTGCTAAGAATGATTTGACGCAACTATGGCATAGACGTCTCGGACATGTATGTTTCAAAACATTTAAATTTATTTGCGAAAATGATAAAGTCCGAGGCCTTCCAAAAATGAGTTTCGAAAACCATGACTTATGTGACACTTGTCAAAAGGCGAAGCTTGTGAAAACAAGCTTCAAACTCAAGACAAATATTTCCACCTCCAAGCCCCTACAATTGCTTCATATGGATTTGTATGGGAATGTTGGAACAAAAAGCTTGGGTGGTAAACATTATACCTTCGTGGTAATAGATGACTATACTCATTATACGTGGGTGATGTTTCTAGCTAAGAAGAGTGATGCATGTAGCGAGTTTATGAGTCTAAGTAAACGATTGGAAAATCATGTGGGTGACACCATTAAAACCATCCGTAGTGATCGTGGTGGTGTGTTCGATGGTGATTTCGAAAGGTTTTGTGTATCCAAAGGATACTCTCATGACCTTTCGGCACCTAGAACTCCTCAACAAAATGGTGTAGCCGAACGAAAGAATAGAACTCTACAAGAAATGTGTAGAGCAATGTTGAATGAGTTCGGTTTGCCTAAGTATTTTTGTGCCGAAGCGGTAAATGCCGCTTGCCATGTGATCAATCGTGTCTATTTGAGACCATACCTAAATGTGACACCCTATGAGCTTTGGAATGGAAAAGTTCCCAACATTGGGTATTTCAAAGTCTTTGGTTTCAAATGTTTTATACTTAATACCAAAGATACTTTGGACAAACTTGACCTCAAAGCGGATGAAGGTACCTTTTTAGGTTATGCCTCAAATAGTAAAGCATTTCGTGTTTTTAACAAAAGGAGTCAAAAGGTGGAAGAATCAATCCATGTTAAGTTTAATGAGTCACTTAGTGTCGAACCTAAACTTAATGAGGATTGTGAAGAGGATGAAGATGTGACTCCTCAAGAAGAAATTCTTGAGGATGTTCCTATGGTCGTTCCTCAACGAGAGATCGTTGATGATCCTCCAAATGGAAACATCTTCATTGACTTGAGAGTTGAACCTATTGAAGGTACTCCTCCACCTTGTGTGCATGAACATAGTGAGTCAAATAGAAATATTTCTCATACTCATGTTGATACACAAAATGTAGATAATGCATCATACATTCCGGAATATGAAGTTCATGTGGATGATGAAGGTTCATCTCTTCCGGAACATGATCAAGAGGAAGTTGGAGGAAATGTCTCCAATCTTCCTAGATCATTTAAGCACAAAAGCTCTCACCCTCAAGAGTTAGTCATAGGTGATCTAAATAGGGGTATCACCACACGAAGGCAATATAGAGAGAATGCATTTGTCTCTCTTATAGAGCCGAAAAATATTAAAGATGCACTTCTTGATGAAAATTGGATCTTGGCTATGCAAGAAGAATTAAACCAATTTGAAAGAAGTGATGTTTGGGAGTTAGTTCCCAAACCACACCATCATCCTGTTATTGGTACGAAATGGGTTTTTCGTAACAAGATGGATGATCAAGGTAATGTCACTAGGAACAAGGCTAGGTTAGTTGCTCAAGGTACTGTCAAGAAGAAGGTATTGATTTTGATGATACATTTGCACACGTAGCACGGCTTGAAGCTATTAGGATGTTATTAGCATATGCTTGTTATAGGAATTTTAAACTTTACCAAATGGATGTTAAATCCGCTTTCTTGAATGGTGTTATTCAAGAGGAAGTGTATGTTGCACAACCTCCCAGGTTTGAATATCATGATTCACCACATCATGTCTTCAAACTTAAAAAGGCTCTTTACAGCCTCAAACAAGCTCCAAGAGCTTGGTACGAGAGGTTAAGTACTTTTCTTCTTAATAATGGTTTTTCAAGAGGTAAGGTTGACACTACTTTGTTCATAAAAGAACAAGGTAGGAATCATTTAATTGTTCAAGTATATGTTGATGATATTATTTTTGGTGCTACTAACAATTGTCTTTGTGAGCAATTTGCTAGTCTTATGCAAGGTGAGTTCGAGATGAGCATGATGGGCGAACTAAATTATTTCCTTGGATTACAAATCAAGCAAACCGACGATGGTGTGTACATTTCCCAAACCAAATACACAAGAGATTTGCTCAAAAAGTACAACTTTGGTGAAGGAAGAGAGGTAAACACTCCTATGAGCACAAGTGCCAAGCTTGACAAGGATGAAAAGGGAAAGCATGTCGAGGTAACCTTGTATCGTGGCATTATAGGTAGTCTACTTTATTTAACGGTTTATTTAACGGCTAGTAGACCCGATATTTTACATGCAGTATGTTTATGTGCTAGATTTCAAAGTGATCCTAGGGAGATGCATTTTATTGCGGTAAAACGCATTCTTAGATACCTTAGAAGTACTTTGAAATTTGGTTTATTTTATCCTAAGAATGCATGTTTTGATTTAAGAGGATATTGTGACTCCGATTATGCGGGGAGTCTAGTTGATAGAAAGAGCACCTCCGGAACTTGTCAGTTTCTCGGAGATTGTCTCGTTTCTTGGTTCTCCAAGAAACAAAACAGTGTGTCCCTTTCTACGGCAGAATCCGAATATGTGTCGGCCGCCTCGTGTTGTGCACAATTATTATGGATGACAAACACGTTAAATGATTATAACATTCACTTCTCAAAGGTGCCAATTTTGTGTGATAACACGTCCGCCATTAATATTGCACAAAATCCCGTCCAACATAGTTGGACCAAGCACATTGAAGTGAGGTATCATTTCATCCGTGATTGTGTACAAAAGAACTTGGTAAGTGTGGAATTTGTTCCTACACGAGACCAACTAGCGGACATCTTCACGAAACCCCTACCTAGTGATGTCTTTGTTTCCATACGAAGTAGGTTGGGATTGCTCAATATGGGTTGATAAAACCATCTTGAGTTTTAAGCACGAAAATTTCAAAAATTTTCAAAGATCAGTGCACATAAAGCGCTTCATCACACTTGCTTCAGGCGTTCGATGTCACATCAAGCGCTTGATGTTAAGGATGTCACTTGTTCAAAGTGACATCAGGCGCTTTATGTCCCTTTACAAAGGCGTTCGATGTAGGACTAAGCGCTTTATCTAAGTTTGCTCACTCGTTCAAAGTGACATTAAGCGCTCAATCTGCATCTTCACAGCCGTTCAATGTGACTTTAAGCGCTTCATTCTGTTTTGTGAAGTCGTTCGAAGTCACTTGAGGCGCTTTAACCCTAATTTTACTCTGTCTTTTCAGCCGCCTCTTCAGTTTTTGCGCCATTCAAGGACCATCAATTCTCTGCCGCCATTACTTCCTTTCCCTCTTTCCCACTTCTCCACTTCCCCACGTTTGCTTTCTCTTCATCCCATTAACCTAAAACTCTTCATCTTCTTCTCTCTCCCACTCCTCCACTCCTCCACTACTTCATCTTCCACCATTACTCCACCATCTCTTCATCTTCTTCATTCACCTTCAAAAACCAAACTTTTCTTCATTCCTCTTCACATCTTCATACCATCTCTCTGCCTCTACTACAAAAACCTCTCCTTTCTCATTTTTTTTAATGGCTTCCGCTGGTCCTTCGAAACGCCCACGCTCCCAAAAGCGAAAAACAACGGCTGGACAAGGTATTGTCGAGCCTCCTGCAATCACAGCCATTCGAGAAGGGTTCACCAAGGACGACTTTCCTTGGCTAAAAAAGTTTGAGCCCGAAATCAAGAAGCCTCCACGCACCATTGACAAAGGTGCCCATGTTTCTTACTACTCCAGCATGCTATTCCAAGAATGGGTAGCAAACAACCGTCTCCTCATCCCTCTGAAACTGCTCAACCTCAGCAATGTTCCTGAGACGAGTAGTGCATTTGAAATCGTTCCTTTCTTGGAACATCAAGGCTGGACATCTCTTTGGTCCAGGCTTGATATGCAAAAATATTCTCGCGAGCACACCAGGCTGTTCTACTCCAACTTGTGGGTCACTCCACAATCTGAGTCTCAACCATTTTCCCTCAACTCTATCATTGATGGTACTCCTCTCAGCTTCACTATCCCTGAAATTTGTGAAGTCTTGAGAATCCGAAATGAGGGTTTGACTGATTTCTCCGTATTTGACTGGAGCAACAAATACGGCGTCCGTGAGCAGGACGTAAAATTCGATTTAGGGTATTTCCCCTCCAAAAAGACTCAGAACATGCCATTGGTAGATCGCATCTTGCTAGCGGTGGTCACCTACTGTATCAATGTTAAGGCTACTAGAAATCCTAGTAACATGGATTTCTATGTATCTTACCGTCTCAAACATCTGACCCAGCTGAATCTCGCCTGGATTTTCATAGAAGTCATGTTTGCAGCTCTCTGTAAAGGGTCAAAAGCTTTACCTTTTGCCAATATTGTCACAATATTGTTAAAATCAAAAGGTGTTGATATTTCTGATGACGATTTGACTCCAGTTGCCAAATCTGACATCTATGATCACTACAATATCGCCCAGGCCATTGACTCGCAAAAACGTAAGGCCACCACCATTCCTGATGATGACGAGGTAGCGGAGGGACCTCAAGATGCTGCTGGTGGTAGTAATTCTCCTGAATTGCTATCACGTATTGCTGTGCTTGAACAGACTGTTCAACAGCTGCATCTTCGTGATGCTGAGCATGAAGCTCGGCATGTACGGAATGAAGCCCGCATGACTGCATTTCGTAATGCATTCATGCAAGTTTGTCCATGGGCTCTTCCTCCTAATTTTGATGATTTAGGGGGAGAAAGTGGTGGTGGTGGTGGTGGTGGCAGTTTTGGCGGTGGTGGTGATGCTGGTGGCTCCGGAGATGTTGGAGGATCCATGGGTGGATTTACTGATTTTGCCGCTAGTGTAGGTTTTGGCTTCAGTGGTTTTACACCACCAAGTGGTGGTGCTATGTAAATTTCTTTAAATTTTTTTTGCTGGTGGTGAAAATCTCAAGCTAGTGTTTAATGCAATTTTATGACTTGATATTTTGTTGTTGATGTTCATTAAATTGTTTCATCACTTTGTGCTGTTCAAGTTATTTTTTTTCATTGCATCTATTGAGGGGGAGCATATGTTAAGGGGGAGCTTTGATAAGTTATGCATGTTGTGAAATCATCAAAAAGAGGGAGAATGTTAGAATATGTTGTGTTTTGATGATTTGCACAATTCTGTACTTCGAACAAGTGATTAGGCGCTTCATGTGTGTGGTTTGAAGTCAGTATACTTCGAACGCTTACATTAGGCGCTTAATGTACCTTGGTGGAGTCCAATACACTTCGAACGCCTACATTAGGCGCTTTATGTGAAGTGTCTGGATGTGCGAACACTTCGAACGCCTAGATTAGGCGCTTCATGTGTGTGTTTGAAAATCAGGACACTTTGAACGCCTGATTAGGCGCTTCATGTGGCCTATTGAAAAGTGCGAATACTTTGAATGCCTCTTTAGGCGCTTTATGCTGTCCACCAAGCCAAAAGTACTTTTCCCCTGAATGGGCACGTACTCCTAAGTACTTTCTCTGAGAAAAAGTCAGAGTTAGTTCGAACAAGCATGAAGGGCTACATTAGGCGCTTCATGTGACTTCGAACGCCTTAAGAAGCCCACATTAGGCGCTTGATGTGACTTCGAACGACTGTTCATTTTCACATCAAGCGCTCAATGTCACTTCGAACGCCTGTGCTTTTAGCACATTAGGTGCTTCATGTGACCAATGTTACAAAGGTCTCAAACTTCACTTTTTAACATCAGTTGACTCTTTGTACCCTCCCCTTTTAGTGTCTTTTTCACAGGTTTCTCTCTGCTGAAGAATTCAGGTTTCCTTTCTTGGCATTCATTTTGAAATCTCTCCAAGAATGTTGCTACATGCCAAAGGGAGATCTCCAATGATGAGGACTCACCAACACATGATGCCAAAACCCATTAATGTCAGTGCAGAGGGTTTCAAATGGGAAGAAACATTGAGGTTGATAAAAGAAGGGTTTCTTCCATTGTCTTCTCCAACTTTCTACTTTGCAAGCTCTCAAATTCTTTCAAGCTCAAGCTCTCAAAATACTTGTAATCTTTGTACATTTTACTTTATTGTTGAGAGTGTTTATTGTAAGAAGAAGAAGAGTCTTCTTCTTGGTGAGATCATATTGTGAGAGATTGGGTAGATTGTTAGTCAAGGAGCAAGGGTGCTTCTTGTTTGAGATTTCTAGACTTTGAAGGGTTAGTTGATAGTGTGTGGTGCACTATTCTCCCTACAAGATTTCTTTGAGGGCAAAGAAGATCTTTGGAGGCTAAACTTCAAAGGGTTAGACTTCTTGGTTGTGGTCTAGGCAAGGTGCCTAGTTTTTGTATTTTCTGGATTTTGTTCTTGATTGTTGTTTCCCCCAAAAGAAATAACAATCCCCATTTCAAAATCCTTCTTGTGAAACATCAAGAAGGTAGAGGAGTAGAGTCACTTGACTTGAACCTCTATACATACTTGTGTTCTTTATTTCCTTTCAAGTCTTTATTCTTTCTAAAGAACACACCCAAGTATTGGTTGCACTTCAAAACTAAAAATAGCCATAAAATATCCATACTTGGTGAACACACTATTCAACCCCCCCTTCTAGTGTGGTCTAAGGGACCTAACAGTTATTCCACTGACTTCCTATGTGAATAGTGTACATGTGTGTTGGACAGTTAAAAGAATAAATGAACTATTTGGTACTACAAATGAGGGTTGTACTTCTTTTGTGCAACCAAGTGGAATGAGACACAGCTAAAAATGAGTCATAAAGAGGTAAAATCTTTTCTTGAATATCTTCCGGCTGAAAGTACCAATAGTATGCCCCTCACACACCGAGCCCTCACCATCATTATTGTTAAATCGGGATATCCCAAATGAATGATTGTTTTTCATTGAGTCACAGTACATTACATCACCGTATTTTATAATAAATGCTAAGATATTTGCAAAAAAATTTATTATAAGATTAAGGGAGTGGATCGAGGATTTGATTGTATCCAATGCCCTAATTCATGGGATGCAGTTTTTCTATCACTCTCCCTTAAGCTGAGTAGTGGGATCGCTAATATCTGCTAATTGGTCTTTGGATGTGACTAATGGAAGTTCGATAATTCTTTTGATGAACTATCGATCGACCTCTACGTGTTTGGTTCGATCATACTGTACTGGATTCTTCGATATGCTGATTGCTACCTAGTTATCACACATCAACTTCATTGGTAAGCTTAGAAGAAAACCAAGCTCACACATCAACTTCTTTAGCATAGAATTTTCATAACCCCCATATCAATACTCTGAAATTCATCTTCTGTACTTGATAATACCAAAACCTTTTGTTTTTTTACTCCGCCATGTGACGATATTTCCTCCAAGTGACGCGAAATACCATGAGTAGACCTCCGGTCATTTGAATTGCCTACCTAGTCTCCATCCACATATACTTCCACATCTAGATGCCTGTTCTTTTTGAAGATTATACCTCATCCCAGCGTTCACTTTAGATACGTGACTATCCTCATCACCGCATCCATATGTATAGTCTGAGGTTTGTTCAGAAACTAACTTGCCACTCTAACTACATAGGCTATGTCTGGTCTCATATGTAAAAGATAGATTAATTTGCCTACCAGTCGTTGATATTGCTCCCGACCTACTGCTGAAATACCTTATGTTGTTTGTAGCTTGTGGTTTGCAACCATCACTCAGCTTACAACCAATCGTACCAGTCTCAGTTAACATGTCAACGATATATATTCATTGAGAAATGAAGATCCTCTATCTGACCAAAGAATTTCATTCCCAAGGAAGTATTTCAACCCTCCTAGATCTTTCATCTCGAATTCTATGTACAAGTTCTTCCTGGTTGCGCAATTCCTCTTTATCACTACCAGTGATGATCATGTAGTCCACATATATAATAAGACATATGATCAAGGCTCCCCTCATTTTGAAGAATAATGTATGGTCTACATTGCTCTGTTTTTATCCGTTCTGTTTTTTAGCCATAGTAAACCTTCCGAACCATTCGTGTGGTGACTGCATGAATCCATATATAGCCTTTTTAAGTCTACAGACTTCACCATCTCGAAATTCACCTGAAAAACCTGGTGGAGCTTCCATATAAACTTCTTCTTTTAATTCTACATGTCATAAAGTACTTTTCATATTAAACTGATGGATTGGCCAATCCCTTTTTGTTGCTACAAAACATAATACTCTAATAGTATCAATTTTTGCAACAAGTGAGAATGTCTCAGAATTGGTATAACCAATCCCGTAAGTGTGTGTATACTATGTTTCCACAAGTCTAGCTTTGTATCGTTTGGTAGATCCATCTGCCTTGTACTTGATTGTGAAGAGCCAATGACACCCACTAGTTTCTTTCCTTGCGCTTACACACACTTTTCTCAAGTTTTATTCTTTTTCAGTGCTTCCATCTTTATCTCTATTGCCGCTTGCCACTTTTCTTTCTCACTGGCCTCCTTAGCTATTTGAGGAATCGATGCGGAATGGAGTGTAGTGAAGGATGCCCTGGCACACTTTGAAACACTCCCCCTGGCTATATTAACTAGATATTGAGATGACTGGGACACTCCTACAGTGAAGTACCTTTCTGGTGATATACCCCTATTGCTTCTTAGAGGAAGAACTCATACTTGTTGCTCAGTCCAATCAGCAATAGTATCTGTAGTATGTAAGAAAAAGGGAAAAGGAGTCGAATCATCGGTAGTATATGTAGTATGTAAAATAGGGGGAACATGAGATTCTTCGTGAGTGTGTAGGTCACTTAGCTCTTGCCGGTCATCCAACAAAGGAACCTCATTGGTAGTGGTGAATGGCTCGTTCCCTCTTCCTTTGTTGGTAGAGGCCTGATTGGTGACACCGTTTACTCGCTCTATTTGGATATTCTCCGTACAACTGAGACTCTATAACCAATCTAGTGACTCACCCAGTGTCTCCCATGAGGCCTATGTTGGTTATCAAATAAATATTCTAACTTGAGGAAGATGCAATCTATGGTGACATGAATATGTCGAGTAACAGGAGTATAAAGTCGGTAGAATTTCTGGTGAGTGGCATATCCGACAAATACACTTTTTTGGCATAGAGATCAAGTTTCAAGCGTTCATGTTTTTGGATATGTATGAACACAAAACACTCAAACATACAAGGTGGGAGAGTAAAAGCTCATGATATCGTGGTTTGAGTGGCTAATGTTTGTAGTGGAGTTTTATTGTTAAGTACTTCAGCGGGAAGTCAATTTAGTTGGTAAACAGAAGTGGCCACAGCTTCATGCCAGAAGTGGTGGGAGACATAAGACTCGAGCATTATTGCTCAGGTCATTTCAAGAATAAGTCGGCTTTTTCATTCAGCTACCGCATTTTGTTGTGGGATATTTGAGCATGTTGTTTGATAGATCAGGCCATGAACATGGAAAAAGGTTTCCATCGGCTCGTTAACATATTCCTGGCCATTATCAGAATGAAGGATCTGTATTTTCGTATTATACTGAGTTTGGACCATGTTGTAGAAATGAACAAACTTTTTGGAAAATTCAAACTTGTTTTTCAAGTACACTCATGTTATATGGGATAAATCATCAATACATTACAAAAAATATTGAAAATGGCTATGATTAGACACGTGTGCTAGTCCCCACAAATTAGCGTGTATTTATGAAACTATATTGTTCACATGAGTATTATTCCATGGAAATGTAGTTCGATTACTTTTGGCCCGGATATAGGACTCGCAAGGAAAATGAATTCTTTTATTGGTAAAAAAACTTGGAAATAGAAGTTTAAGATACTTGAAGGAGAGGTGAACTAGACATCGATGCCATAGCCATAGTTGATAATTGACCGTCTTGTGAGCGAGATGCGGCCGACCTTGTGGAGCGAACTCGTGAACTTATGAAAGGCCTCCTCGTTCAGTACCACGTCCAATTATCTTCTTCGTAGGTATATCCTGCAAGAGGCAAAAGTGAGGATATATACAATAAAATTGAGTTCTTTGGTGACATGACTCAAAAATAGCAATTTGGACGATAAGGGATGAACATAAAAATAGTTATCCAATTGCATGATAAGAGAAACGATAATAATGTTGGAAAATTGTAGAGAATATTGGCAACACAAAATTATAGAACAGCCGAGACGTGACGGATTGTCACTGTCCTTAAAGCAATTTTGCCTATACCAAAGAGCAAGGTATACTTCTAGCAAATGCTTCCCAGGATATAACGGCTTACTTCCTTTCTATTGCTCTTAGAGAGAAAGTATTGAACTTGTTTAGTAGAAGAGAATGATAGTGAAAGGTAGAAGAAGAATGCTGCAGAATTTTTTCACAAGAATTCAAGAGTTTTTCATGTATATATTGAAGATAGCAAAGCCTACTATTTATAGGCTTTGAGACAAGTTCAAAAGACCCTTTTTCTGCAGATTTTTCCTCCATGGATCGGTTATGGACGTTCAATATGAAAGGAGATGTCATTTGGAGAAGAAGATGCATCTTTTGTGAACAGTCGGGTCACATTAGGCGCTTCATGTGACATCGAACGACCCATTAGGCGCTTCATGTGACATCGAACGACTGTACAAAATGAGCTTCATGTCACATTGAACGACTGTACAAAATGACATTAGGCGCTTCATGTCACATTGAACGCCTATACAAGGCGTTCGAAGTGTTCTGGAAGTGTTCCCGAACACTTCGAACGCCTACATTAGGCGCTTCAAGTGTCTGGAAGTATTCCAGAACACTTCGAACGCCTACATTAGGCGCTTAAAGTGTTTGGAACGCTCCCATTTCCTTCCATTCTTCATAAAACACTCCAAACTTCATCCAATCTCCTATACAAGGTTGGATCACAAGATTTAAAGTACTTTTAAGTACTTTTCCAACAATCCCCCACATGATCCAAGCTTGTATAGTTTCAAACGAACGAACATAAACCAATCTTTTCACTATCAAACGAAGATAATGACACATAACGGAGCAGTGACAAACGTCTTGAACTGACCGGTAGTACAATTTGCAGTTATATAAACGGAAATAGGGTGACAGCCGTCTTGAACCACATATTTCACTACTGTTTATATGAACACACAAATGACATGCCATTATCTAACTTCTTACAAGTTCGCGGTGTGGTGCATTAAAGGCCCTGCACCCAATCCCAGGATTCATAAGCACTCTAGAGAGTTTTCCAGGCTCTCATAGGAAGCGGCCCCACTTCCACACTTATATAGGTGATATTCATCAAGTGTGTACTGCAACACACCACCATCCTTGATGGATATGAATTATCCATGAAGAGATTTACATCTCACCCTCAAACATGCAGTGAGTACTATCCTCGAACATCAACATAGGAAGGGACATATGTGATAGTACTTAACAGAACTCTTCTATGACGTGTTTTTACCACATTGAACTCCGTTTGTAGGATCTCTACTAATAGTGAGTTGGGTTCCTGTCATAGAGAATTCACATCCAACGGAACAAGTCCCATTCCTCTCGATGTTTTAAGAACCATTTTTCGGTTCAACCCTTTAGTCAAGGGATCCGCCAGGTTTAACTCGGTTTTTATGTATTCCAAGTTAACCACCCCAGAATTAATCAAGTCACGCACAATATTGTGCCTTAAGCGGATATGCCGGCTCTTTCCATTATATATTTTGTTCCTTGCTCGAGCAATAGCTGCCTGTGAGTCACAATGAACAAAAACAGACGGCATAGGCTTAGTCCACAAAGGAATATCAACTAGTAAATTCCTTAACCATTCTGCCTCTGAACAAGCAAGTTCTAAAGCAACAAATTCAGATTCCATTGTTGATTTAGCTTTACAAGTTTGTTTAGAGGATTTCCATGAAATGGCACCACCACCCAAAGTAAACACATACCCGCTGGTGGAGTTTATTTCATCGTTATCTGTGACCCAGTTAGCGTCACAATAACCTTCTAGAACTGCAGGACTACCGGTAAAGGTAAGTCCTAAGTTCATAGTACCCCTTAGATATCTCAATAGTCGTTTCAAAGCATCCCAATGCTCTTTACTTGGACTATGAGTATATCTAGCCAAACGATTAACTGAGTATGCAATATCTGGCCTAGTACAATTCATGAGATACATGACACTACCAATGATCTTTGCATACTCGCACTGAGACACACCATCACGTTTATTCTTTTCCAATCTTATAGATGTATCATATGGGGTACTAACAGGCTTGACATCATAATGATTAAATTTCCTCAAAATCTTTTCAACATAATGAGATTGAGAAAGCATATAACCCCCACATTTTTCTATCAATCTAAGACCAAGAATTAAATCTGCTTTTCCCATGTCTTTCATTTCAAAAACAGATGATAGAAACGCTTTAGTATCATTTACAACATCAAGACTCGTACCAAAGATTAACAAGTCATCAACATATAAACAAACTATAACACCATTATGATTTTCAAATTTACTGTAAATGCATCTATCACTTTCATTTACAATATAACCATTAGACAACATGGCATTATCAAATTTCTCATGCCATTGCTTAGGTGCTTGTTTTAAACCATATAACGATTTCTTCAACCTACAAACTTTATGCTCTTGTCCTTTTGCTATCATACCTTCGGGTTGTTTCATGTAAATTTCTTCTTCTAAATCTCCATTTAAAAACGCTGTTTTAACATCCATTTGATGTACAACTAACTTATAAATGGAAGCTAAAGCTATTAACACTCTAATGGAGGTAATCCTAGCAACAGGAGAATAGGTGTCAAAGAAATCTATTCCTTCTTGTTGGGTAAATCCTTTAGCCACAAGCCTAGCCTTAAACTTATCAATTGTACCGTCTGCCTTTAGTTTCTTTCTAAAGACCCATTTACAACTGATAGGTTTACAACCTCTAGGTAAGTCTACGAGCTCCCAAGTATTATTGCTAAGTATAGATTCAAGTTCGCTATTGATAGCCTCTTTCCAAAACTTAGAATCTATAGACATTACCGCTTCTTGATATGTAGTCGGGTCATTTTCTAAAATGAATGCAGTAACAAAGTCATTTCCAAAAGACTTTTCTACTCTTTTTCTCTTACTTCTTCTAGGTGACGTGTCATTACTAGACGTTTTGCTAGACTCACCTTTTTCAAATTTAGGACTAACTAATGACTCTTTCTTCATAGGAAAAATATGCTCAAAAAACTCAGCATTCTTAGATTCAACGATAGAACCATTATCAACCAACATGAATCTATATGCAGCACTATTTTGAGCATATCCTATGAAAACACAATCATTAGTCTTAGGACCAATTTTACTTCTTTTGAACTCTGGCATACCAACCTTGGCTAAGCACCCCCACACTTTGAAGTAATTCAAGTTAGGTGCGTAACCTCTCCAAAGTTCATAAGGAGTTTTATTGGTCTTTTTATGTGGGATTCTATTCAAGATATGACATGCCGAAAGGATTGCCTCTTCCCACATATTGTTAGGCAAACCTGAACTTATAAGCATAGCATTCATCATATCCTTGAGTGTTCTATTTTTTCTTTCAGCGACTCCGTTAGATTGAGGTGTATAAGGAGGAGTGAATTCATGTATAATTCCATTATCTTCACAAAACCTTTGTAAAGATAACACATTATACTCACCACCTCTATCCGTCCTCAATCTTTTAATTTTCCTGTCTAGTTGATTTTCAACTTCATTTTTATACCTGATGAACATGCTTTCAGATTCGTCTTTATGTGCTAGCAAGTAAACTCTAGTGTATCTAGTGAAATCATCAATAAAAGTTATGTAATACTTTTTACCACCTTTACTTGTATAACCTCTAAAGTCACCAAGATCACTATGTATGAGTTCCAACTTATCTGTTGTTCTTTCAACAGATTTAAACGACTTCTTGTGATGTTTTGCTTCTACACAAAACTCACACTTTCCAAAGTCATCTTCACATACATACGAGATTAGGTTGGTGAACTTTAGTCTTTTTAATGCATCTTTATTAACATGTCCTAATCTTGCATGCCAAATATTCAAAGAGTCAACAACATAAGCAGAACTAGATGCATTCTTATTATTCATAATACACACAGCATCTAATACAAGTAAACCCCCGGAGCAATAACCTTTCCCGACAAACTCCCCATTTCTAGAAAGTATAAGCTTATCAGACTCAAGAACAAGTTTAATGTTAGCCTTGTTCAGTAGTACTCCGGAAATCAAGTTCCTACGCATCGCAGGAACATGCAACACATTGTTCAACTCCAGTCTCTTGCCAGAAGTCAACTTGAGGAGCACCTTCCCTTTACCAAGAACCTTGATACCATGTGCATCTCCCAAGAAAACTTGCTCGCCATCATCTATTTCTTGATAATCAAAAAATAGATCCTTACTGGTAGCAATGTGCTTGGTAACCCCAGTGTCTACCACCCATTCCGAAGCACTACCGATAAGGTTTACCTCAGATAAGACGACCGCAGCAATGACTTCGTCGGTTGTCTTTGAGAACTCTACCAGATGTGCTTGATTGCTCGGTTGGCCTTTCCGTTGGTTGCATTTAGCCGCTCTGTGTCCAAGCTTTCCGCACACCCAGCATGCTCCTTTCATCTTCTTCTGTCCTTGTCCCTGCACAAATGTCTTACCTTTGCCATTGTGCTGAGTCTTTTGCCTCTTGGGTTTGTGCTCCACCACATTGGCTTGGGAGTTCCTTTCATCACGTCCAATGTCATCAAGCCGATTATTCTCTTCAATGCGAATGTGCTTGATGACTGCATCCAAGGTCAACTTGGCATCATCATGCTTGCCTCTCTTCTTGTATTTGCTCCAAGAAGAAGGTAGCTTTTCCAACAAGGAGGCTGCTTGAAAAGTTTCATCAACTTTGATGCCTTCTTGCTCCATGTTATCCACCAATTGTTGATATTGGTGGATTTGATCATTGATCGGTATGTGTTCCACCATTTGGAACTTCAGAAACTCGCTGACCACATATTTTCTTTTGCCAACATCTTCAGAACCATATTTGTTCTGAAGTGCTGCCCAAATATCCTTTGCTGACGTGAATTTGACATAAATGTCAAATAGAGAGTTGGAGAGGAAGTGCAGAATATGTCCTCTACACGTAGTATTGTCAGCATCATACTTTTTGCCTTCTGTTTCATCTGTTGGTCTGTCTTTAGTAAGCACATATGAAACAGAAATCATCTCCAAGAAGAACAACACCTTTGCTGCCCAACGCTTGAAGAATTTACCATCGAATGGCTCCATTTTGGACATGTCAGGAATAGGTGCTTGTCTTGTTGCCATATTCACAAAAAATTGCTTTAAGATTGTTGGAAAATTGTAGAGAATATTGGCAACACAAAATTATAGAACAGCCGAGACGTGACGGATTGTCACTGTCCTTAAAGCAATTTTGCCTATACCAAAGAGCAAGGTATACTTCTAGCAAATGCTTCCCAGGATATAACGGCTTACTTCCTTTCTATTTCTCTTAGAGAAAAAGTATTGAACTTGTTTAGTAGAAGAGAATGATAGTGAAAGGTAGAAGAAGAATGCTGCAGAATTTTTTCACAAGAATTCAAGAGTTTTTCATGTATATATTGAAGATAGCAAAGCCTACTATTTATAGGCTTTGAGACAAGTTCAAAAGACCCCTTTTCTGCAGATTTTTCCTCCATGGATCGGTTATGGACGTTCAATATGAAAGGAGATGTCATTTGGAGAAGAAGATGCATCTTTTGTGAACAGTCGGGTCACATTAGGCGCTTCATGTGACATCGAACGACCCATTAGGCGCTTCATGTGATATCGAACGACTGTACAAAATGACATTAGGCGCTTCATGTCACATTGAACGACTGTACAAAATGACATTAGACGCTTCATGTCACATAGGCGTTCGAAGTGTTCTGGAAGTGTTCCCGAACACTTCGAACGCCTACATTAGGCGCTTCAAGTGTCTGGAAGTATTCCAGAACACTTCGAACGCCTACATTAGGCGCTTAAAGTGTTTGGAACGCTCCCATTTCCTTCCATTCTTCATAAAACACTCCAAACTTCATCCAATCTCCTATACAAGGTTGGATCACAAGATTTAAAGTACTTTTAAGTACTTTTCCAACAAATAACGCCTCCACCATGCACAATAACAAGTTCGCCATTGGCAGTTTCGATGTGGATTATTAAGGGCTTCGATAGATGCAGAAAGTGTTTAGGATCATTAATTATCATGTCAATGCCCCCAATCAAAAATCCACTCGATGGATTTGGGTGAAGTAGTGTATTTTTTGATCTAGGTGTGTAAGGTTCGAGAGTCTGGGGAAAATTCTGTGGTCTTTTGAGATTGGTGGTAAGTTCTATATTTTTGGAAACACAGGGGATCGAAAGCATATTGTTGGGACATTTTGGATAGAACATATACTTTCGGAATTTGTTTTGGCATGAGGCATAGTCTCGGGAGTTTTATGTGCAAGCTGGATACAACAACAACATTGCCTCATTGGCTAAGAGGCTAGGGTACAGGGGTTCGGATGTACGCAACAATATCCATGTGTCAGAAACATACAGAGGTTGTTTTCCGATAACCATAATAAAAATTGCATCAAGCTGTATTGCTCAACTGCTACTTCAAAATATAAGAAGAGCAACCAATTTAGTGAGCCATTTTGCTTTATTCCATCATATTCCAAAGTCAAGGAAGAATGTGTCCTTAACTCTATTGGAAATGGGAGTGATGTACAGGATATATAATTTGGAAAAAAGTTAGAGAACCTGAGGACATAGTTGGAAATTTACAGGAATAAAGCATTTGGAGGTTGGGTTTATCATCCCCGACCCTTCCACCCATTATTTTAAGCATCTTTTTTTCTCCTTCATTCTGTCCAGCAAATTTCTCCTTTCGGTGCACGTCGCTGCTGCGATTTTTTCGACCACTGTGAGAGCCACAAGGACGAGCCTCATCCACCGTGATATTCTGGCCATCCAGACACTAGCTATGCATCTTGTCGATGGCTTCTCCCATCGCATGTTCATTCTCGAAAGTGATAAATCCAAAGCCTCTTGACCACATGGTCTCGCGATTGTTAGCGATCCTTGACTCAAGGATTTCATCATACTGAGAGAATGCAGCTCGGAGAGTTCAATCAATGGTGACCTAAGCTAAATTTCTGGCAAAGCACTAGAACTCAAACCCAGCAGCTGTAATGAGACTCTTCTGCGTTCCAAGTTCCTGCTTTGATTGCGTTGGCATCGGGTATTATTTGTTGGTTCTGACTGTGATTGGTTCTTTAGGTTTTACAATGCTGTTTGTGATGGCAATGAAGAAACCATTCTGAGCCCCACTGATCAGAAACACTTTTATCTGAGTGTATCCTTATTCTTGACCATGGGTTGTCTCAGTTTGAACTTATCTAAAGAGGTGAGATGAGTATCGACGGGACTATGTTGAAATTGTTTCTGAGTACTAAACTTTTTCAATTACGTTGGTTACACTGTGTTGATCTTGTGTGTGGATAGCTTTAGATTAGGTGGTTTTTGGCTTTGGGCAATCTTGTTCGGTTAGGAGGGTTTGTTTTGGTCTTCTTTTTGTTGCCTTAGGGTACGGGTTCTGTTTGGCCGTGCTCTAAGAATAATTCTTCTTCTTTTTTTGCTTGTGTGCTTTGGTCAAGAGTATTTTTTCCGGACAATGACGAATGCATTTCTAAATCTTGTGGATTAAGAACTCGCTCTAATACCATGTTAAGTCATGATACCACAAATGACAGGTTGTTTTTCATTAAATCATTGTAGAGTACATCATCCTATTCTATCGTATAATGTATATAAAGTTGTAATAAATGCTAAGATATTTACCAATATTTGATTACAAGATTAAGGGATAAGATTGGCGATTTAATTGTATCCAATTCTGTAATCCATGAGATTCAGTTTTTCTAACAATTATTACTTGTTGTTGTTGGACCATAACAATTGAAATAAATGCCACTAGAGGGAGATGAATACTGGTTAGCGGAAATTACACTACTACACTTGAATTTAAAACCCCTTTGAAAACGGAATCTGAGAGCTACTCAGTTTCAGTACCTATTTTTGAAAAATTAAAAATTCAGTATATACAATTCCAAAAATTATGAAACATTCCAGAAATCAATTTCTATATCTTGACTAGACTTTGTTCAAAATTAAGATAAAAATAAGATCGTTGGTCCTCAAAAGAATAAAAAGATTCAGACGGTCAATCTAAACAGTATTGGATAGGAAGATACTGAACTTTGAAAACTTATTTCTATTTAATTACTCTGACAAAAAGGTTGATCTTTATGTGAAAATACTCTTTAGGATGTCTAGTTTAAGTTTTCAAAGGCTTTGACCTGAAACTATGCTTGATAAAATCAGAATGCAAGTTTCCTTGAAACTGATCAGGTTGTAGCCAGAATGGAGCAGTTATCTTTCAAAGACTGAAAGATTAACTTTTTCTTTGCTCAAATCAAATGATTCTTATTGCAAATGAAAGATAACAATCTGAAGTATAACTCCACCAAAACGTATGAGTTTTGAAAATGTTTTTCTATTTGCTCAAGACGTGTGAAGTTGAGTGAAAACTACATCAAAAACGGGCAGAAAATAGTAAAGAAAGAAAGAGGACAAGAACACGGAGAATTTATTTTGGTTCGATCAATGTGACCAACTCCAGTCCCAAGGAATACATTTTCTTGGATTTTATTATGAAATGATCAACAATACAACAAAAACCAAGATTGATCCTTAGGTTATACACCAACCCTATTCAAGACTTGGATAATCACTACTAAGCAATTTTGGTTGCAACACCTTAAACACCTATTGATGTAACCTTATGAATTTGGCTAATCAAGCTCACAAAATACAACACAAGAGGCGTGTATAGTGTATCTAGACAATAACTAGAAATGGAACACTTTAGCTACACAAAGAATGAATTAAGAAGGGAAGAGAATAGCAAGACAATGAGCTTCAACTTTTGCTTTCAAGTGTGTGTCTTCTCTTCTTCACCTTGCCTCCTGTTTAAGTGTGAAATGAGCCTTGAAGATAAGAAAGCCAATGTGTCATAGCCTTCATCGTCAATGCTTAAGTGTCTTCAGATCATTGGTTGGCTACATAGACACCTTGTACACTTGCAACATGAGACAACATAATTGGTCCACCTAGGCACTTGTCTTGGCCGATTTTTCCACCTTGAATTGTCTTGAAAATAATGAAGATAATATGAAGGATGAAGATGGAATATTCCCTCCAAGGTTACCTCAACTCTTTGGCACAAGAATAGGCCATGTGATGGCTGAAAATATTGGATAAAAATCAGCTCCAACAGAGTCCAACTAGCGGTTGGTTTTAAATATGAAATTTCCAAGTTGACAATTTTGCCAACTAGCTTGTATTTGATTGGTCCATTTGTCATCAAGTCATAAAATGAATACACCACCTAGGACACCTGTATATACACATTTTTGACCCATATATATGTGTACAAACTCAGATCTAATGAAGAGAAATCCATAGATAAAAGTTGACAAAACTTTGTCAAAGAATAATTCAAAATTCACACATTTTCTCCTTGCATGTTGGGGTGACTTTTGTATCCAGAACACCCTTAGAATCACTACAAAAATATGAATGTGAACCTCCAATAACATATATAGAAGAGTCTTCAAGAATAAAATAGAATGTGACATCGAAAACCGTCACATATCTCGCTATCGTCGATAATATCACCAAATAAGAAAATAGAATAGAAAACCATGATATAATCCTCAAGAACACCACAAATAAGCTCCATAATGAAGATAATATGATACTCAACAAATGTCCTTGAGTAAAATGACCAAACTGTCCTTGGAGATGAAATGACAAAAATACCCCTGCTGATAGAAAACTCCGAAAATGACGTTGATGGTCAAAAATAGATATAATGACACCTTTATAGTGATGAATAAGAAATAGTGAAGTCCTTGTATGACTTTCTCCCTGTCATGTACCTACAAGAACTCAAAATACCATTTTTCCCTTTTTGGTAAGTTATAGAAACTTCCAAGGCACATTATTCACAAGACATTATTATATTCATCAAAAACACATAATAACAACATAATAATATATATATGAAGCATATGCAAATGAAAACAATCATTTTATCACATTTTAGAAAATTTTTCAAAGAAACCCTATACATCGATCGATCGAAGTGCCTCTACTCGAGAGATCGATATCTCACAGCGAGGTTCAAATTTTGTCTCTTCCCTACATCAATTGATCGAGGTGAAGGATCGATATATACATCGATCGATCGATGTGTCTCAGGTTAGAGATTGATGTCTCATAGTGGGGTTTGGACTTTCCTCTGCCTTACATGGATCGATCGATGTGAGAGATCTATGTACGTCGATCAATCGATGTGCATAAACTTGAGAGATCGATGTCATTTTTCTTTACTTATTTCATAAGTTTCAACTCTTTATCATTTTCAACATCATGTGTGACATTTTTATGATATGTAACACTTAAAATCATAATTTTGAAAATCGTCCAAACATATTACTCAACAATTGTGTGAGTTACAAGTCAACAAAGCTTCCAAGTAATCTTGGTGTTATGTTCATGGCGCAAGTTATTGAGGCAGATACAAAGTCCTCCAAGGCATTGTCATTTGCCAATTTAATTCATGACACGCTAAAACTTGAAAATGTCATCATCAATGATGAGGATCTCAAAAACATTGAGAAAAATAACTATTATGGTCTTCGGAGTATCACCCAAATGAAAAGGTCAGAAATGCATATGAAAAGGCACAAGGCAAAGGAAAAGCATGGGTGGCAAAGGAAGAAGTGACGAGGAAAGCAGTGATAGTCAATCGTCGAAGTTTGAGGAACTTGCAGAGTTTGTTCATAAGGTTGATCAGAATGCAACTCAGTTTTGGGTGAGACTGAGAGGATCAACTTGAGAGTGCTTGATCTTGGAAACCAAGAGGCTCATCTTCAACAAACCGTGTAGCGTCAAGAGGCTACGCTGGCTAAGTATAAAGTCAAGATGAAGACCGTGGAGACTTCGTTTTCCTCAGATGAAGAACAATCTTAGGTTGTTCTGTTGGGTTTGGTGGAACTGAAGTCAACCGAGCTGAAGAGGTCGAGATCAAGGACTTAGAGTTGTGAGCTGATGCCAGGCAGAACTGTCGAGCTGAACAAAAGAAGTGCCGAGCAGAGACCTCAGCTCGGCCATATACCAGAGAATCATGGGATTGGATATTTCTTGATTGGAGATTTGATTGATACGAATCTTGTTTAGATGGAAACTTCCATGTTTACCTTTTGTATAAAGAATTTCCGATAGAATCCTATGTATGGTATGATTGTGATATAAAAGGATAATTCTATACTTCATGCTAATCCTTTTACACCCCCATAAAAGTCCTCTGATTAGTGACTGTCTCTGTAACCAAGATCTCAGTTGGTGATAGTGAATTTCTTGACTTGCCGCCGCCGTGTGTTTTTCTTTTCTTTGAGGGTTTTCCCACGTTAAATATTGTGTTCTACGTATATGTCTTTCTTTGTTCATTATTCATTACTTTTGTGCGTTCTTGCGATTTTCGTTGTGGTTGTTCTTCACTGTTCCATGATCCATTTTACCCAACAACTGGTATCAGAGCCGAGGGTTCTTTGTTTGAGTGTGAGCAATAGCCGACGACAGCAAATCAAGAATTGAGAGATTTGATGGATCGAACTTCGGTTTCTGGAAGTTGCAGGTTGAAGATTATCTATACCAAAGAGATCTATATCTGCCTCTTGAAGGAAAGAGGTGAAGCCTACTGACATGACGGATCGAGAATGAGAGATTCTTGATCACAAAGCACTCGGTGCCATTAGGCTGTCTCTGACCCAAACCGTTGGATTCAATATCTCAAAGGAGAAGACCACAAAAGATGTGATGAATGCATTGACAAGGATGTATGAAAAGCCCTTTGCCTCAAACAAGGTGCATCTGATGAAGTGGCTTTTCAACATGAAAACGATAGAAAATAAAACGATGCAGGAACACTTGGGTTAATTTAACATGATCACTAGTCAACTTGAGTCGGTTGGGATCATCTTTGATGATGAAGTTTTGGCCTTGTTAATACTGTCAAGTCTTCCTGACAGTTGGGATGGAGTTGTTATGGTTGTGAGCAACTCATCCGGAGAAGGTACATTGAAGTTTGAAAACGTGGTAGATGTGCTGCTTGATGAAGATTAAAAGAGGAGGAATAGTGGCACCCCTGGAAGTTCTGGAGCCGCGCTGAAAACAGAAGAGCTGGCCAGATCTGCCAAGAGGGAAAACGACAGTGGTGGAAGGTTGCAATCCAGGAAGAGCAAGTCAAAGGGCTCAAATCTGACCTGCCGGAATTGCAAGAAGAAGGGTCATCTTAAACGCGATTTCAGAGTCAAAAAGAAGGCTGATCAGACGGACAAGCATAGGGATGAGATCCATGTCTCTCAAGTGTCCGGGTTTGATAGTGATGGGCTGATTCTGAGTTGTGAGAACCGAGCCGATGCCCTCTGGATCTTCGATACTGGGGCCTCATTTCATGCCACATCAAACTGAGGATACTTTACTAATTACAAAAGTGGAAACTTTGGGAAAGTATACCTTGGGGATGATGACTATATCATTGGCAAGAGGGATATCATATTGACTCTACCAGATGGAAGGCAGCTGAAGCTGCTTCAAGCAAGACATGTACCTCGGCTGACTAAGAACTTGATTTCAATAACGCAGCTGGCTGATGATTCTGACCTTGAAGGAAGATTCAGCAAAACACATTGGAAGTTGGTCAAAGGGTCCTTAATTGGAGAACATGGTTTGAGAGAAGGAACCCTCTATAACTTCTCAAACCAAAGCTCGGCAAACATGGTCAGCTAGACAAGTGATGCAGAGCTGTGAGATCAGAGACTTGGACACATGACTGTCAAGGGAATGAAGGTAATGGCATCTAATGGGAAGCTGGAAGATCTATCCAACATTGATATACCATTGTGTGAATCTTGTGTGCCGGGGAAACAGAAAGGAGTCAGTTTTACAACACACAAGAGAAGTCCCAGAGCCAAGAAGTTGGAGCTTGTACACACGGATGTATAGGGGCCCTCAGATCTGCCATCTCTGAATGGTTCATGCTATTATGTCACCTTCATAGATGACTCAACGAGAAAGCTATGGGTGTACTTTGTGAAACACAAGTCTGACGTATTCAATGTCTTCAAGAGATGGAAAAGTCTTGTTGAGAATAAAACAGGGTTGAAGCTAAAGTGCTTGCGGTCAGACAATGGTGGAGAGTACTGCAGCAAAGAGATTGAGGACTATTGTGCTGATAACGGGATCAGGAGGGAAAAGATAGTGCCAAGGACACCACAACACAATGGTGTTGCTGAAAGGATGAACATGACAATCTGTGAAAGGGCAAGAAGTATGAGAATACATAAAGATCTGTCGAAATCCTTCCGGGACGAGGCAGTGAACACCACTGTTTATCTGATCAACAGAGGACCATCTACTGCCATTGACTGTAAACTTCCTGAAGAAGAGTGGACTAGCAAGAAGATCTCACTTGCCCATGTCAAAATATTTGGTTGCACTGCCTATGCACTGCTGAAGCCATATGAAAGATCAAAACTTGACTCCAAGTCCAAGGTATGTTCACTAATTGGCTATAGAGGTGATAGTTTTGGATATAGACTATGGGATTATGTAGAAGGAAGGTGATCAGGAGTAAAGATGTGGTTTTCAACGAAAACATACTTTACAAGGACAGAGTAAAGAAGGAGAAGCAGCCTGTGGAGCCTAAATATTTTGAGCAAAGTGACTGTGGTCATGCTGAGCCGAGCAGACCTGCTGACCAGACTGCCGAGGTGCCAACCTCGGAACATGAAACTCATGAAGAGCAAGTCACACCACCCATTGCTGTTCAGAGAGAGAGGAGAACCATTACTGCACCTGCCAGGTTCTCACCCTCACTTTACTATTTGTTTTTTATTGATTGTGATGAGCCGAGCTGCTATGAAGAAGCAATGAGTTCTGACAAAAGTGAAGACAGGAGGTCAGCCATGGAAGATGAGATGAACTCTCTGCAGCGTAATCTTAGCTGGGATCTTTTAAAGAAGCTACCAGGGAAGAAATTTATTCGAAACAGATGGGTGTACAGGTTGAAGCAAGAAGCTGACGGCATTCAAAGGTATAAGGCAAGGCTTGTTGTGAAAGGGTTCTAACAGAAAGCTGGGGTTGACTTCACCGAGATCTTTTCACCTGTGGTCAAGCTGTCAACCATCAGAACCGTCCTGAGCATTACAGCTGCAGAAGATCTGCACTTAGAACAGCTTGACGTGAAAACTACTTTTCTTGACGGAGATCTAGAAGAGGAAATCTACATGATGCAGCCACAGGGCTATGAGATACCTGGTAAAGAAGATCTGATATGCATGTTGCAGAAGAGCTTTTACGGTCTGAAGCAAGCTCAGAGGCAGTGGTATAAGAAGTTTGACAACTTTATGGCATAGGTCGGCTACAAGCGATGCTATGGGGATCATTGCTGTTACTTCAAGAGATTTGAAGGTTCGTACATTATCCTCCTACTTTATGTTGATGACATGTTAATAGCAGGAGGAAGCACTGCTGAGATCAAGAAGCTGAAAGAATAATTAGCTGAAAATTCTCCATGAAGGATCTTGGCTCGGCGAAAAAGATACTGGGACTCAGTATTGAAAGGGACAGGAAGAATCAAATGCTGAGGCTGAGCCAAAGAGATTACATTTCCAAGGTACTGAAAAGATTCAATATGGAGAATGCAAAACCGGTGTCTACACCTTTAGCAAGACAGTTCAAGAATTTGTCTAAGAAGCAATGTCCTAAGAGGAAGGATGAACTTGAACGAATGAAGAAGGTACCTTATGACTCGGCCGTGGTTAGCTTGAGGTATGCTATGGCGTGCACCCGACCAGACATAGTCCATGCAGTGGGAGTTGTGAGCAGATTCATGTCAAATCCTGGTTCTGATCATGGGGCTGCAGTGAAGTGGATACTAAGGTACTTAGTGCGAACGCATGACTTGACACTGCAGTTCGGCAACGATGATCTGAACCTACTCGGCTTTGTAGACTATGATATGGCTGGAGACATTGATGAACGCAAGAGTACTACATGGTATATTTTCAAGCTTGGCAGTGCTGCAATCACTTGGATATCAAGATTGCAGAAAATTGTAGCATTGTCAACAACTGAAGTTGAGTATGTGGCAGCAGTTGAAGCCATCAAGGAACTGGTGTGGTTGAAGAGTCTAATGAATGAGTTGAAGAACCCTCAGTCCGGGTACAAACTATTCAGTGATAGTCAGAGTGCGATACACTTGGCTAGAAACTCTGCTTATCATGCATGGACGAAACATATTGACATTTATATAAGAGATATGCTTGAGACAAAACAGTTTGACTTGGAGAAAATTCATACAAGCCAGAATCCAGCAGACATGATGACGAGGATTGTTCCGAAAGAGAAGCTTGAGTTCTGCAAGGCTTCTCTTGGTCTTGCTACTTGATGAAAGTGCTGAAATGACGACAATCCGAAGTAGAAGAAATTCATGATGCGTCTGAGTTGAAGTTAGTTCCAAGTGAGAGATTTTGTTGGGTTTGGTGGAACTGAAGTCACCCGAGCTCAAGGACTTAGAGTTGTGAGCTGATGCCAGGCAGAACTGCCGAGTTGAACAGAAGAAGTGCCGAGCAGAGACCTCAGCTTGGCCATATACCAGAGAATCATGGGATTAGATATTCTTGATTGGAGATTTGATTGATACGAATCTTGTTTAGATGGAAACTTCCATGTTTACCTTTTGTGTAAAGAATATCCGGTAGAATCCTATGTATGGTATGGTTGTGATGTAAAAGGATAATTCCATATTTCATGCTAATCCTTTTACACCCCCATAAAAGTCCCTTGATTAGTGACTGTCTCTGTAACGGAGATCTCAGTTGGTGATAGTGAATTTCTTGGTTTGCCGCCGCCATGGGTTTTTCTTCCTCTTGAGGGTTTTCCCACGTTAAATCTGGTGTTCATCGTATATTGTCTTTCTTTGTTCATTATTCATTACTTTTGTGCGTCTTTGTGATTTTCGTTGGGGTTGTTCTTCACTGTTCCGCGATCCATTTTACCCAACACGTTCTTTTTCTTTGTTCTTGTTTCACTTATTACGATTGCTACTTTGTACGTTTACAAAGCTTTGTATTTTTGGGCCTGGCAAGCTTTTGAACTGTCTAATCAGCTTGCTTATATTTTTTTATAATTACAAAAACAGAGAGAGTTGAATGGTATGAAATTTGGGTATACCTATATGATGGCTATGTGTATGCTTGAAATAGGTGAATGATTTGAAATTTTGAGCTATTATTGCTTACGCCGTATATGTTTGTTGTTCTAGTTGAATGGTTTGAAATTTTGGGCTGGTAAGTGATGCTTATGCTGTTTATGCTTGTTGTGCTTGAAGTAGTCGAATGGTTCGACATTTGTGGCTACCTATATGACATTTATGCTGTTTATGCTTGCTGTGCTATGCTAGATATATGATGTTTATACAGGTTTCTGTACAGGTTTGGCACAAATTGGATTTTAACTTTTGAAAATGGGGTTGGACAGTCTTACGGGGAGCATGTTTCTAAGGGAGGAAACATGTATAGAAATATTATTTCATAACCTGTGATATATTTTGAAATCATCAAAACAGAGAAATTACTAGATAACTAAGATGCTCTTGATGGTCCCCATAAATCAGAATGCACTAAATTAAAAGGTTGAGATTCAATATAAGATTTAGCAGAATAAGGGGATTTCACATGTTTTGCAAGTTGACAATGATCACAAAAGAGATTTTCAGTTTCATTCTTGCCAAAAAGATGTGGCATCAATCTTTATAAATACAAAAAATTAGGATGTCCTAGTCTTCTATGCCAGATCAAAATATCCAGTCTAGGCCTGTTAACTATTCTTCTACTTGAATCTTCAAGCCTTGAATGCAATCCCTTGCTTTTTCCAGCTTGATTCTCAAGTAAATACAGGTCCTTCACATAGTTAACATTGTCAATCATTCCTTTCTGAGAAGCGTCTTGAAACCAACGTTGAGTGGGTCAGAAACAGGCCAGACAGTTGTTATCTTTAACCAATTTACCAACATACAATAAATTAAAGCTTAAATCAGGAACGCAAAAACATTTTTCAGAGTTATTTGTTCATTTAACTTCACAGATCCTTTACCAAAAACTTTGAATGGTGCATTATTAGCAATATGAACTTGTACACGATTCAAGAAGGACCGGTAGGAGGATAGAATCGTACCATTGCAAGTCATGTGGTTTGGGCTCCAGAATCCACAATCCAAGAGAAATTTAGAGGACTTCCAATACTAGCCATAGATGCCTGAATCGAAGAATGAAAAGGGCCGTGATTCTGCTATTGACTCCAAGCCTCCAAGAACTTTTCAACCTAGTCCTTGTTTGGCATTGAAAAAGCACCCGGAAAGGAGGTAAGATGCTATTGTTGATCACAAATAGCTACCATATTTGTTGTCCTGAAGGAACTTTGAAAGTTTTTGTTCCTCCTGTTATTATTTTTATATCTCCAATTATCATTTGGAGGGGTTCTTTTCTTCTCCATCTATTAAATTCAGGAGGAGGCTTGTTTTCCTGAGGAAAACCTTTGATGAAAAAACAATAGTCAACAGTATGACTTTTCCTTTTACAGAATGTACATTGTCTCTTTGCTTTGTCAAACTTAACAGCACAAGCTCTTGATTCATCTTTAGTATAAGTTGTTTCAGACATCAAAGCAGACATTTTAGTGTTAGGATTAGAACCAATAGTTTCCATCATCACCTTTTTCTTACTTTCCTCATGTTTAATCTTTGTAAATGCAGCTTTGAGAATATAAAGAGGCTTGGCAGCAATATTCTCCCCCTAGCACCATCAAACTCAGGATTAAGGCCACTTAAGAAGGTGAATAACCTTCTCCGTTCAACAAGTTCTTGTACGTTTTTGCATCAGCAGCTGATGTCCAGACATGAGAGTCATAAACATCAATCTGCTGCCAAGCTTTTGAAAGCAGAGTAAAGTATTTGTTTGCAGCAAGGTTGCCTTGCTTAATATCACGTAACTGAGCCTCAATGTCGTATAATTAAGAGATGTTATCCTTCTTGGTGTACATTTCTTTAACAGCTTCTCAGATTTCACCTGCAGTTTCATGCATTATAAAGTCATCACTTATTTCAAGAATCATGGACCTGATCAGCCATGACATAATCATATTATTTTCAGATTTATATATTCTATACTTAGAGTCTGAGACATCTGGTATGGTAATAGTTCCATATAGATAATCCTCTTTACATTTGCCAGCAACGTACATTTCTACTCCTCTTGACCAGGACAGAAAATTATCACCATTGAACTTATGATTGGTGATAATAGATGAAGAATCATCAATAGCATATGGCACAGTAGTCCCTCCTTCAGTAGATGCTTGCATAGCTCCAGGAACTGAAGCTGCAAACTCAACAGTTTGAGACATTTTTTTCAAATTTTCAAAAAATTTTCAACTTTTGCACGATATGATCTTGAGGTTTGATGTCTATGATACCATATAGAAATATTAAGAAAATGTTCAAGAAAAGAAAGAAGAAGAAGAAAGAGGTTTGAAAGACTGAACATTCAGTCTTATTCACAATAGGCACGAAGTGTGCATATATATATATACATATATACATATATATATATATATACATATATATATATATATATATATACATACACACACACACACAGATATATATATATATATATATATATATATATATATATATATATATATATATTTATAACAATATAAAGATGGCGGCGCTGCGTCTCTGGCGATCACGGGCGGTTTTGCGGCGATAGCCGCCGCCGCCGGTTTCTTCCAGCCGATCACCGCCTTCCTTGGCACATCGCGATCATCCTGAGTTTTTCCCTGCAATCCGCCATTGCTGCTTCTCATTGCCTCCGATCGACTCACTGCCATAATCATCAATATGGCATCCGCGGCGCCGTCGTTCGCTGCCGTCGTTACTGGCGCCTCCTCAGCCGCAAAAATCAGCATCTCTCCTAAAACGGTTTCAAGGCACAAAGGTATTCTGCTGATTTCTTTTCTCGATTCCGAAATCGATGCACTAGCCGCCCCATTCAAATATTCTTTGGTCGGTACGTTTTGGTATGGAAGACCACCGTTGAAGGTGATGAGAGAGGTGTTTGAAAAAATTGGCTTTCATCACGATTTGCGCATCACACTAATTGATCAAACACACATCCTTTTAAATTTTCGTCAAGAAGCAGATTATCTCAGATGTTTCTATCGTAGATCATGGCATATATCAGGCTGTCACATGCGTATCACCAAATGGACAGTCGACTTTGATCCTATGACTGATGTGCCCATTGTTCCAGTTTGGGTAGCCTTTCCTGGTTTGCCGGTTCATTTGCATTGTCGAGAGGCTTTATTTGAGATAGTGAAGCCGATAGGCTCACCACTCAAGCTAGATGTAGCGACATCGGATGCGCTTCGGCCGTCTGTGGCCAGAGTCTGTGTTGAAGTTGATGTATCGCAGGAACTGCCGACAAAAATCTACCTGCAGGCAAAGCAACGTCTTATACTTCAGTCAGTGATTTATGAGGATTTGCCAAAATATTGTACTGCTAGTCGTCGTTTAGGGCATGATCATGACACATGTCAGCCAAGTCCGTCGGCGCCGTCGGTCATTCCGCCACCTCCGCCACCGCCTCCGTCTCGCTCGGCGAAACAAAGATGGACTCCAATTAAGAAGAAGACAGCTGTACCGCTATCTAAGGAACCCTCATCCTCCCTGCCTCCTTCAGAACCGGCTATGCCCCCAGTGACGGAACCTACATCGAATGCTCCTTCAGTCCCTTCAGTCGCTGTGTTGGATTCACAGGAAGATAAGGAAGGTCAGCTACACGACAACTTTTGTGATGCTACGGATCATCAGCTGCCAGAGGATGTTACCCATCATGATCTGGGTCACTCGTCGGACACGGACCTCCCCGCTGCGGAGAATGCCGATGGTCCCCTCATAGTCCCGAGGGAAGTTGCACGACGCATGCAATTGTTACATTCGTCCCCTGAGGATGATATATTAATATCTCGACTACCTGATCACACGGAGGAGGCACCGTTCGTTCCAGTCGTACCACGTCGGAAACGCCGCAGTCGAAAGGAGCTGCCACCCTTACCGCCTTCGACAATTCTAACACGCAGCGCATCTCAGATCATTCAGGGAAGTGATTCTAATCTTTCTCAATGAATATATTAATTTGGAACATTCGTGGCATACGTACATCCCTGCCTCGATTACAACATTTACTTAAAGATCACCGTATAAATTTGCTTGCTTTAATTGAGCCTAAACATACCCCATCACAAGTTCATAGATTTTGTTTGCGGCTTGGTTTCACTCATTGTTATGCTTCACAATCAGAACATATATGGTTTTTTTGGCGCGATAATGAATTTCATATGCTTGCCACACAGGATCAGGAACAAGTGATTCACTTGACTCTTTCTTCAGTCACGCAGCAGCATTCTTTTGTTCTCTCTTTAGTTTATGCGAAACATACAGCCACACAGCGTCAGGCCTTATGGCGTGCGCTAGGGGACTTCTCCACGGGGTTACAGTTGCCATGGTTGATTGGTGGAGATTTTAATACGTTCCGCACAATTGAGGATCATAATGGTCGCTCTACGCCTTCTTTGTCTGCCTTGCAAGATTTTAATGACTGTATTGAGGCTTGTTCGCTTATGTCCCCACCATATCACGGCACGCGATACACTTGGACTGAAGGCCGCGGCCTTGGTAGAGTTCGCCGGAGACTAGACTGGACACTTATTAACTCTCTGATGCATGATATATTTGACAATTTGAAACTCACTCACTTGCCGCGAGTCACATGGGACCACACTCCTTTATTGATACAGTGTCAGGCAAGTGCCCAACCGAGTCGTCGCACTTTTCGGTTTTTAGACGCATGGCTCCAACATCCGGATTTTTATAATTATGTGCGGCATGCATGGCACTCGTATCCAACAACAGGTGGCATGCGCGGCTTTTATAACAAATTATTTTCTCTAAAGAAAGATATACAACACTGGAATAAGGCTATCTTTGGGAATATTTTCAACAATTTGAAGGAGGCCGAAAATACTCTGAATATAGCAGAAAATAACTGGGATGCTAATTCTACGGAGGAAGCACGAGAGGCCTATTCTCGGGCTAAGGCGAAATACTTGCTTGCCGCAAAATATGAACTCTTATATTGGAAGCAAAAGGCTCGTGTTAAATGGTTACAAGAAGGGGATGCTAATACCCGTTACTTTCACTCTCTTGTCAAAGGTAAGCGCTCACAGTTGTGTATTCGTCAGCTTCGAGATTCACAGGGAACGTTGTTGACACAACATGAGGATCTTATGAGGGCGGCAGTAGATTTTTATACAGATTTATTTGACCGAGTGCCGACCAGCAATCATACGGACATATTATCCTATATTCCATGTCTCGTCACTGATGCGGATAATATAATGCTTACCCAGTTGCCATTGGAATCAGAGGTCAAAGATGCGGTATGGAGTCTAGATCCGCAAAGTGCGGCAGGGCCCGACGGATTTAATGGCCACTTTTATCGTTCCTGTTGGTCGATAATACATTTGGATGTGCTCAAAGCTGTGCAGGAATTTTTCATTGGGGTTCCACAGCCGACGGTTATGGCTAGTGCATTACTTACTCTCATTCCAAAAGTCCAGTCGCCCCAGACATTTGGTGATTTTCGCCCAATTTGTCTCACAAACTTCATCAGCAAAGTATGCACTCGTATTATTGCCACTCGTTTGAATCAGCTATTGCCAAGGTTAATCTCGCCGGAGCAAACGGGTTTTCTTGCAGGTACGGATATCTCTACTCAAGTGCTTTTAGCTCGTGAAATGGTGCATGTGTTGGACAGGGGCGGGCCTCAGTTATGCCTGAAACTCGATATGATGAAGGCCTTTGATCGTGTTAGCTGGGACTACCTACAACTGCTTCTACGTCAGTTTGGGTTTTCGGAATTTTTCATTCGGGTTATCATTAATCATCTAGGTGCTACGCGGATGTCAGTATTAGTTAATGGCCAGCCCTCACCATACTTCCGTCCCTTCAAAGGCGTCAAACAGGGAGATCCCTTATCGCCTTTACTGTTTATATTGTCGTCAGGGGGTTTTAGTCGAGGGTTGAAGGCTTTGGTTAGCACGGGCAGGATTCGATCCTTTCGGTTGGGCAGAATTCCTATGGAAATTTCGCATTTAGCTTACGCAGATGATTTGCTTATCTTCCTGCAAGGCACTCAAAGGAATCTTCGCCGCTTTCATGCATTTCTCACTACATATGAAACTGCATCAGGACAAAAAGTTAATTTTGGTAAAAGCAGTTTCATTCCATCATCCAATATTACAGCAAGACAATGTCAAAATATCAAAGGCATCCTAGGTATGCGTCAAACATCTCTGCCTTTCCGATATCTTGGTTCCTATCTTCACAAGGGCATCCCTCGGGCTAGGCACTGTTCCTTGTTGTTACAGCATGTGGATGCCCGCCTACAGGGTTGGCATTCTCGCCTACTATCTTTCGCAGGAAGGCTGGTGCTACTACGCTCCGTTATTGCGGCGCTCCCGCTACATATTCTGGCAGCAGGCGGCATGCCTAAGTCAGTCATTCGCATGCTTGATAGGAAGATGTCAGCGTTCTTTTGGGGTGATCGCCACCATTGGGTCGCATGGAACACAATTACTTCTCCAGTTGAAGAAGGGGGATTAGGGCTTCGCAGTCTTGGTGAGCTGCAACAGGCATATGCGTGTCGCATATGGTGGCAATATCAGCGCCATGATACATTGTGGAGTAAATATATGCATCTTAAGTATGGACGACGAGGTGACTATACTCCCAGGCTACCAGATTCAGCAGTTTGGAAATCTATCTGTCGCATTCATCCCATATGTTTCTCTCACTCAACTGGCCTAGGCACATTTTTATCATGGACGGCCACGTCTTCTGGAGAGTTTACGCTTAAGTCGGCCTATGATATATGTCGCACTCCGCGCCCAGCATTACTTTCGACAGCATTTATCTGGTTTAAACATCACGCTCCTGCCGTTCGGCTATTGTTATGGCGCTTTTTTCATTCAGCCATGCCTTTTGAAGATTACATAGGAAAATATCAGATGGTGCGTCCTACTCAATGTCCTTTTTGTAAATCGCATTCAGCAACAGTGGACCATATATTCATTTACTGTTCTCGCATCCGCTATTTTTGGGGTTTTTTTGCTGCTGAATTACACGGGGTCCCGCCGACATCTCTGTCTTTGCGGCAATATTTATTATCCTGGTGGTATCGGTCCAATTCTACATCACTAGCGGGAGTTTTGAAGATTGTCGTCCCTGCAATAATATTATCAAACATTTGGCGTCAATATGCACAACTCATCTATGGGGACACAACAATTTTCTCGACAACGGCATTGCGAAATTCTATTCATTTTGATATACATGTCTGGACGATGCGCCTCCATGGGACTAAGTTGGCAGCAGGCCCATTGCCTTCTCTCTCCTGGCTTCCTCAGATTCGTGCTCCTCGTCTTCGAGTTCTTCGGTGGCAAACCCCCCTTCTGGTCGTCTAAAGTTAAACGTGGATGCAGCAGTTGGCCAGCATTATGCTGCAGGTGGAGTGATAGTGCGTGATCATGATGGATGTTGCATCCAAGCCCTCTCTTTTCGTCTATCTCACGGTACACCGTTACAGGCTGAGATTCAGGCTACTCTTTTTGGCCTGCTATATTTCCTTCCTTTATACCGTTCAATCATGGTAGAATCGGATTGTGCTCAAATGATAACATGTCTCGGTAAGCCTCGACAGCCAACAGGAAATTATCATCTTCGGCTGCTTCACAACCTGGTCAGTCATCATCAGCTCGTACTACTTCATACGTACCGGGAGAATAATATGCCGGCTCATTATCTTGCCCAACATGCAATGATGCATCCTATCACGGGGTTTTATAACCGTCATACTCTTCCATCCATGGTCAAGGCTTCCGTGGAACTGGATCTCACTTCGGCGAACTTGCGCACTGTCTAATGGATTGCTATTATTTTACACATTCTGCCCGTGTCCTACCAGTCACGGGCAGCCCCGGTACGCATAATGTTTATATCATACGCTGCTGCTACATCATTTTTTTGCTCAGACATATTAATGTTGTTTCTATTACCATGTTCAATGGCTGTTGTGGTAACTGTGAGCGCAATTTGGCGTGCGGTTGCAACCCTACAAACCATGTAGTCTTCCATATGGATTGACATCAACCCCTTCTTTCTGCCTGCACTGCATCTGGTGCAGGCAGGGCTGGTTCGTTTCCTTTTCTTTTGAATATCCGGTCTCGCACTAGCATTCCTTCTATACTGACAATGATGTTTTATTTGCACCATGTATATCGGGCGACAATATGTTTCTCCACTTCACTTGGGGCTGTGAGCCAACGTGTTAATGTCCAGGTTTCCACTCGATATCGCATCTCTCGGATGACTGACGCATGTGGTGATACTTTTTTGCCTTCAGAATGCAGGGTTTGGCTCTTTACATGTCTATCTGCCGGCACTTTGTTTGGTGCCGGCAACACAGGTTTGATCTATACCCAGATTTCTCCGATTTTTCTCTGTTCCAGCGTTAAAATTCACTTGTCTCTTTCTTCTATGGCTGCGTGGGAGCGAACCTGGATGGCACTTCATCTTGGCGACCTGAGTATGTTCATTGTATGGCCCTCACCTACCCACTCGATAGCTACCCTTGTTGGATGCGTTGTTGTTCTTTGGATACATCGGTACCAAACATACGTTGCGGATTACTTTTACCACATTGACGGGCATTTGCGGCGCTTCAGAGATGCTCCTGCTTGTTGGCTTATTTTATTATGTTTGTATAGAACGCGGTTACGTTTCTCTCATTCATTAAACAATAGCGAATATCAACCATCCAGACATATAAATATGTACGCTTTTTCCTTAGCCGGGGTTTTATCCACAAGGGTGGTTTTACTCGGCAAGGTTTTAATGCGGCATATCATATATTGCCGGGATGTTGATAATCAGTTGCTTTTCTATCTACTGTTTCATTTGGATGTAATATGGTTTTCCTCCGCCACAAGTGAGGGATTTGATCAATAAAATAACACGTTTTAAAAAAAAATATATATATATATTTATATACAACAGTGAAAGCTAGCTGTTGCAACGGCTAGTTTAACTACCCTTTTACCCGATGAATATCTACATGATCTTGACCCACATAAAGCTTCCAAACTACACAATCTACAGCTGACATATTAAGCTATCTAAACACACTATTTACAGATAATTAAACACAATTAACATCAAGAAATTAATGGACAACAAAGGTGTTTGAAGCATTGAGCAAAGTGTTCGACGAATTGCTCCCTGTGTGCCTAGGATGTACATGTCTTGGACAACACATCTTCAAATTCAACATGATCATCATCTTGTTGCCTTGAATTGTTGCATTTAACCTGAATATTTCCACAAACGTTAGAATAAAAGGAAAAGATCTTAACTTGCGTGCCATACTCGTATCAATTTGGTATCAGAGACTCAGGTTCCCTTGTCCGAATTATCTATCTTCACTCTATCCGCATCATTCATCATACACGCCACACACAGAAACATCAAATTTCTACCGTAAACACACACCAACATAAACCCTAAATTCTTGCCGCACATATCCATCCGCACCAAAAATTCTTGTCCACGCCCTTCTGCATTGAATTTGGTTGGCCTCCTTGGTTGTGAATTAATCCGGAACCAAATCATATGGACCATCCACTCAACATTGCAGCCGCATAAAAAGATCAACATCAAATTTGTCCGCATATGCGTAAAGAACCATCGCACATCTTCATACATAAACACATCAGCTTTCATCTTCGTATCTTTCTTGAAATTCTTGGTTTCATTCTTCCTTTATTGGACATAAACTGCATAGATACCTGTTATAATTTTCTTTAACCTAGGAAACTTGCATCTAGAAGATAATTCGGCTATCATAAAAACAAAGCTTGCTACTATAAAAGAGGCACCGAGTCTTGATTATTAAAATTCTTGGCGTGTGAAACTCTTAGTTGAAATTGGTTGTGTTTGTAATTGAATATTTATAATTCTTGGTGGGATATTCGACATTGAACATGTTCCAACAACCCCAGCTGAGATTACATCCAAAAAGAAATAGCCTTTCGACGCAAAAACAAAACCTAACCCGATTTAGCATAACAACCCCCATTCGGCCTTTCTCATCACAAACACTAAATAGTCAACCCTTCAAACAAAAACCAAACCAGACATCTATCACCTTCACATCAATAAAATTTCTGAATTACAGTGACAGAAACAACATTCAAATGTTCCCCAAACAGTCTCAAACCGAAGACTTAACAGAACTTTACAAACCGAGCAAAATTTGTACAACATGTGTAAGGACAATTTCTGAAAATTTTTGTAGGCATGTATTTTCAGTAAAATCCAAGAAACATCATAAATATTCTATTCTTGAAGAAAGAAAAGCAAGAAAAACAATTTTGGATAAAGTTCTTGAAAAACAAAAACAAAAAGAATAAAAAATGAAAATTCAAGAACTTTGCACATATATATCGACATTTTTATCCTTGAATTGTCTTGTTTTGAGCTGGGTAAAAACTCCGGGAGAAAGAATTCAAGAATATTCTGTTTTGCCTCAAAACGAAAACTGCTACATAAAACACTAAAACGTCCAAATTTCAAAATTTGCCCTAAATTGACCTTTGAACTATTTGGAACTTTTTGTGCATACGAGACTATTAGGTTGTATTTTTTTGATTACATTCCTGACCAAGTTTGGCTAAAGAGTACCCAAAACAAACTCTTAATGAATCTTTGATACATCCTTAATACATCACTTTTGGTCTCTTGTTTCTTTGATTCTAATTGTCCTAATAGTGTTTGAGTTATGTAGCTACCTTGATTTCTGTGTATTACTGCCTTGAATTGTTAGTCGTGCCCACCTTCATTTGAAGAGATGATTCCACACAGCCGATATTGAAATTTGATGAAGTCGGATTTTCACCAGGTGGATCGGAGACGATCACTGTAGTATGCCGTCAATTTTCCGTTTGGGTCCGTCACTGGAGCCTGAGAAGGAAAGGAGACGTTAGAGGCCCAGGGGCACTGCCCTGGGAAAACCCTCTGACGCTCAAGTCAGTTATATGTATTTTAGTATGCAGTTTATGCTGGAATAGAGGTTAAGAATAAGCCTGTCAGAAGATCTCACTGAGAGGGTGGCTGTTTATATATCGGCTGTGCCACCATTCAGGATCGTGCTCACTGAGTGTTTAGATAGTTGAAGAGTTTTCTGTTGATATTTCTGTAAAGAATATGGAGTTCTCTCCTTATTTGCGTGGAGAAGATGACTCCCATAGTTGTGTTGGGCTCTCCCCCTTTTCGTCTGTCTTGAGGGCCTTTTATGCATAAAGCTGATTAGACCAATGCATGTGGTAGTAGAATACCATGTTACAGGAGGGCTACTCTGTCGCAGACGTGCAGATGTGATTAGACAAATGCATGCGCAAGTGGCTGCGCAAGTGGCTGAGTCTATGACACGTAGGGGGCCAGCAATAATGACTCTTTACTCCGCCAATTGACGCTTGACACCTGGAAAGATTTTGCAGAATTGTCTTGGTAGGTCCAGGCGGCAGTTGATAAATATCTTGTCTGAACTAGCCGAGTTATTTAGGGGCAAAAACCCTTATGAGACTGAGGCCAAGGCTAAGGCTCGGGGCAGTCAGGAAACTGAGGCCGTTCGGAAGCCGAACAGAACCTGATTCCTTGTGAAGTTACGTACTACTGATCTGATATTTGAATATTAACTTACTGAGGTTGACCAGAATCGGTTGCCTTAGTTAACCAGTACATTGCTGGGCCGAGGTGCAATTAGAGTTCCTGCTAGGAGTATGGCCAAGCTGAAATGCTCTGAATGTGGTTTGGCCAAAAGGAATAGTGAAATCTGCCTAGCTGAGCTGAGCAAGCTTGCGGTAGGTCTGATCATGTTCTTTCCAGGTTGAGTACTTGCCGACCTGCCTTAATTGTGTGGCCGAGCTGACTAAGAGTTATACTTGGGCCTGCCTTAGTTACCTTAGATGACGTGCCTCGACTGTTGATGATGGAGGCCGAGGATGGCGTCTTCTAGCCGAGGCTGACTAGTCAAATAGCTGAGCCTGAGTCACGTTGACCGTTATTGACTAACTGGAAAGTTTTGTTTTATCCGAGCAAGTGAATTTTGGCCTCATCACTTTGTCCCAGATTAGTTTGGCCGAGCCGAGCATGAGAGGCAGGCTAATCGATTCAGAGCTTTTAATGCGCTGTCCTGCCAAGTAGTGATGTGTCTGCCTCTGGTTGGGACGTACTGCGCATTTGCTGTTTGCGCATACTGCAAAGCGTCAGTTACGCGTCTTTTCACTTTCTGAGGTTGAAGGTACCGAGGACGAAACCCTCGAGGCGAGTTTTTGAAGTTTTATTTTCTTTCTCCCATCGTCTGTTCAAGCTTTTCTGCTTTCTTCTCCGGCAGTCCTCATCGGGTTTCCACCGGTTTTCACTGTTTCCTCCGGCTGTCTCTCTTTGCTTTCTCTCAGCTTTACTTCTCTGTAAGTCTTCTTCAATGGCGTCTTCTTCTGATTCTCAGAATATCCATGAGGCGGCATCTTATGCCGGCGAGGGTGGAGAAAATCACTGTTATTCATCCAGTCGGAGAGGACGGTTCCTAGTGATGACCGTCCTTTAGTAAGGTTGCGCAAGGCCACTCGTGGCGCTGCTGGGCCCAGTCGTGGTGCTCAATCTAGCAGGGCCATCACTGTGGATGATTCCTCGCCGGAGCAAGTAAGGATTACTCCTGCTCTAGCAGCCGTAAACCCTCCGGCTCTGCAAAGGAACCCCTTTTTATATACGGGGGTAGTTCAAAGAGGTCAGCTATATTCTCAAGTGTAAGGGTCTTTCTGCACTTTGTCCGAGTCCGAATTGACTCGGATCTGTAAGAGGTATAAAGTTGACCTAAATCGGTTCAGCCCTCTTTTGCCTTTGCCTGGTCAGACAGCTTATGATCCCCCAAAGGGTTATGAAGCTGTCTACGAGGAGTATTTCAAGTCTGGATTCAGGCTTCCTGTTCTTGAGCCCCTTATTCGTATCCTTCGTTCTTATAATCTCAGACTTACTCAAATAAAGCCCAATGGTCTGAAGATTATTCTCTGCTTTTTCCTTTTTCTCAGAATAATTGAGTCTCAGTTTAACCTTAGCGTGTTTAGGGGTTTGTTTTCCTGTAGAGTCTTGGATAGCTGGTACTATTTTAGTAAACGAGCTCTTACAAGCGAGTTCAATTTTGCCACGAAAATCCCTTCCTTCACTAAAAAATGGAAGGGTCGGTTTATTTATATTAAACAAGAAGGGCAGCCCAAATGGAATATCTGGAAATGCGCAAGGCAGACAACTTGAAGCCGGACGCAGAGTCTTGTTGATGAAGCGGCCAGACTTCAGATTCTGCATGTCGTGATTCATTGGCAGAGGGTGGACATGGCCATTTTGGAGGCAGCTGACCTGGGCCATTTGGCCTTAGGTCAGGATTTTCGACCACTTGCTCCAGATAACTTAGCAATATTCAGAGGTTGGTCTTTGTTTTCTTCAATTTCTGCATTTTATCTTTCAGTCGATAACTGTTTTATTCATTATGCAGGCTTAATGGCTTTTTGCAGTGGTAATTACTCTGATCAGGTTGCCGAGTTGGTAGCCGGCAAGAAGGCTCGCAAATCCAAACAATAGCCTACAACTGCTTCTGTTGGGATGGCCTCTGCCTCGGCTATGCCCCCAGCTAGAACTATTCCTAGGGATAGGCCCAGGTCTGAGCCTGCTCGGGATGAGGCAACTTCAAGTCATCCTGAAGTCATCGTGACTGACTCTGAGCCATGCACTTAAATTTCCTGACTTTCATCTTTTGTTGTGCTAAGCTTTGACACTAACTTGTACTTTGATGCATTTTTGCAGCTCTGCCGATTGTAGAGATAAGGGATGAAGAGGCCGAGATCCTTCCTCAAACTCGGGCCTTTGCTGAGCCCGAGCAATCAATAGAAGTTGGTAAGGGCTCAAGCCTCCGTCATAGAAAGAGGCAGCGGGATGAAGGCTCGTCTAGGGGCTAAGATGCGGGCCCTTCCAGGTCATCTGAGGTGACCCCGCCTCAGCAATCAGGAGTGCCAAGGCCGATCCTTGGCGAGTTTTCTGAGCAAGACTCTGCTGTGGACTTGACCACATCCAGGCGCTTGAACAAGTTGATGGTTCTGCCCTTGGACCGTCAGAGGTTCGAGGCCACCTCCTAGGAAAATCTGAGTGAAGCTTATCAGTCTAATCTGGCCTTGGTAATAATTCCTCTCTGTGTCTTAGTTTGAAAAATGTTTGAACTTTCTAACTGTCTTGCTGGGCAGATCCGAGCTCAAGAGTTAGAGATCCATGATCGAGGAGAAAAATTTAATGAAGCTCTCAAGGCCAAAACCAAAGAGCTTGAAGAAGCTAACCAGCTCATGGCCGAGCAGGCCAGGGAGAACGCTGCTCTGAAGGCAGAAAATTCCTCTCTTCACAAGGGGAAGGAAGAGGCCGACGTGAAGTGGGCTACTTCCAACTCCAAAGTGGATGAGCTGGAAGACAAGGTTGCCACCCTGGAGCTCTCTTCAAACAAGCTTTGTCCCAAGATGGAATCCTTGAAGAAAGACAAGGCTGAGCTACTACAGCAAAAACAAAATCTGGAAGAACAACTGGCTCGTCTGCCTCAGCAATTAGCAGAAGCAAATGCTGAACCAGTAGTAGAGTTCAGAAGATCCCAGTTGTTTGAAGAAAATATATTGCTGCTGCAGAGCTTGGTGATGCAGATGGGCCAAACAAAGGCAATAGATGTCTGCTCAGAGGTCTGCCCCCAATTGAATAAGGAAGATCCCTGGTTGACTGATCTTTACAATTCAACTGATGATCTAGAGTTCAATTCTCAGTTTGATCAGTTTTTGAATGGAGCTAATTTGAGGGAAGCTCAGGATTATACTTTAGACTTTTTGCCGAGCAGATAATCTTTTGTACTTTGTACTTTAAATTCTTCAATGAAATTTCTATGTGTTAGGACACTTCTTGTACTTCAACTCTTTATTCTATTCTGCCTTTCGTATTTTCAAAATTTTAACTAAGTAATATTTCTTGAGTCAAGTTTTTCAACTTTGTAATTACCGAACTTCAGGGTCGGCTTTGCACTTGGCAAACTTCTTTACTATGCAGTCAGTTAAAAATAAACGAAGTCTGCAGGTTTTAAGTTTTAAAATAAACCTGTTATCCTGCTGGGCTGAGCCAACTAATGAATAAAAGATATGCCGAGGCTGAGGTCTGCTGAGCTATCTAGCTAAGCCAACAAACCTAATCTGCTTTTGTCGAGATTCATAACGATGCTTCGAAACAATTACTTAGAATTAATCTAAGTTCTCAATTGTCATAAGGCTTGTAGTGGTATCTTGCTCTGCCCGGCTATTCTGGTCTGTTAAGCAATATGGCAAAGCTGAGCATCCTTGTCAGCCAAGGTGAATTTACTTAGCTTCAGACATATAGTCATATGTATTGAGCTCGGTAAGACTAGGCTTGTTGGGCATTAAAGCTTTTGCCGATGGAGGTTGCCCTTCGAGCTGAGCAACCTCTATAGGGCTGAATTGGGGACCAGGACTTGTTTTGCCGAAGTGGACTCCTTGGAGTCTTAAAGCATTAACTGATTAGTGATTTCATAGAGTTGACTAGGTAAGTCATTCAACTGTTGGGTAATTTGAGCCGAGGTGACCTCTTGGATCATTTTCAGCCAAGGTGACCTCATGGGTCATTTTGATCCGAGGCGTGAAACCTGTCACGTCTGGTGTGCCCTTAAAACCATTAGGCAGAGAACGAGGGTGACCTCTTGGGCCAATATTCCCAAAATACAAAACCTATCGCATTTTTGCCGGGACGTGAAACCTGTCATGTTCAATGTCTCCTTAAAACCATTAGGCAGAGAACGAGAGTGACCACCTGGGCCAATATTCCCGAAGTGCGAAACCTGTCGCATTTTTGTCGAGACGTGAAACCTGTCACGTTCGGTGTTCCCTTAAAACCATTAGGCAGAGAATGAGAGTGACCACCTTGGCCATTATTCCAGAGGTGTAAAACCTGTCGCATCTGGGGGCTCCTTTATAACCATAAGGCAGAGAGCAAATAGTTAAGCCCCCAACATGGGAGGGCGTTTTACCTGAGCCAAAGCCTGGATGAATTCAAGATAAACCCCTTATAGATCTTTAGACCGAGATGAGCCTTTATTGGACGTATAATATATCATTTCCTTGAAGTGATGAGATATAAGAGAGAAGTCACTGAGCTGGGAAAATTTGTGTCACGAGTCCCTTTATGAGCCATAAGACAGAGATTGGCTAAGTGCGAATCTTGTCGGGTCCCAATTCTGTTACGCACTATAAAGTGGACGTCAGGTAGGCACATAACTTTTCTCGCAGTCTAGATGAATCTATTCATGCACCATAAGGTGAAAGAATAATAATTAACTTTCTAGGCTGAGTGTAGGACAGAGGGATTAGCCGAGCTGAGCCGTGCGAAAATATGAATAAAGATAGACCCTCAAATAATATAAGGCCAAGATGAACTGAGCCAGAGATTCGAAAAGAATGATTGGGGAATATCTTTGCCCCGTTTGCCAAGATAAAGCTCTTCATTATCCATAAGGAGATAGATTAAATAATTTCGTCTTCCGGGCAAATTTACTGTCGAGTAGAAGAAGGTGCCAGGCTGATCCAGGCGAAAAAACTTGAATAAGATGACATGAGGACTTCAAGTCCCATTTGTCGAGAAGAGCCCTGCTTAAAATCTGTAGAACTTATTTGCAATAGCAAATTCATAATAAACATTGAAAGACAATACATTAACTTTAAATAATGTACATATATGTACATGAAAACTTCGGATACGTGTAGGAAAGGTGGATTAGGATCCTTTGCGGGCTTTTGCCTTCAGGTCAGCCATATGCGCTCCGAAACCCTCAGTCTCTGCCCCGCCGAATCTGGATCCTCGTCTTTTGTCGACCTGTGCCGATGTCTAGGTCGGCAACTTTCATCAGGAGGAGGCCGGACAAAATCCAGCCTATTGTACAGCCTCAACCTCGGATTGTAGAACCATTGTAAGTGGCCGAGTTCGATCAGACACTCAATCTCTTAGGAGAGATGTCTGCAATCCTCTATATCATGCCCGATATCATAATGGTAGAGGCAGTACAGTTGAGGATCCCTTTTGTTAACAGGTCCTGCTAAGGGCTGGGGATCTCTCGCTAGATTTTTCCTCCTCATGTAGGAGAGAACATGAGCCTTGGAAGCCAGCAGAGGTGTCTTTTCTTTTCCTCGGCCTCCCAACCAAATTTTGGTGGAACGCCTTTCTTGCAGTTGTGCTCTGCCTTTATCGTCAACTTCTTTGCCACGTCTGCGTGGCAGCAACGCTTTACGTGTGCGTTTTAAATAATAGCCCAGAGACTTTAAAGGCTCGGACGCAAAGTGCTGATGGCTAGACCGATGTCCTGAGCGTCTAGCCTCGGCCATGAATCCACTCTGAGGCTCAGGATAATATTCGGGCCGAGTTGGACTGTACTCTATAAGTTCTCTTTGCTAAGGAGAGTCACTGGGATGAAGCCCACTAGGTCCTGTAGCGGGGGCTTTTCCCTTCATTTCCTTCACCACCGCCTGAAACACGTTGGGATTCTAAGCCACATAACGGATGGCTCGTAGGTGTTCCTCGTAGGTCAAGCTAGCAGTGGGGGTTGAGAATTCTGCTGGTCCTAGAGAACCCTGCTATGGTTGAGGAAACCTCCGATGTCTCCTGGGGGTCATAGGTCGCTTGGACCCTGTCCGATCTTTTTTATCCATTCTCCAAATGATGGATTTGTAGGCTGGTTGCCTAGAAGGCCCTTGGAAGGCTGTTTTAAGAGAAACGGATGTTCAGGCCCTCCTTCTAGCGCCAAATGATGAAGTTGTATCTTCACCAGGTAGATCGGAGACGATCCTTGTAGTATGTTGTCAGTTCTCCGTTTGGGTCTGTCACTGGAGCCTGAGAAGGAAAGGAGACGTTAGAGGCCCAGGGGCACTACCCTGGGAAAACCCTCCGATGCTCAAGTCAATTATGTGTATTTTAGTATGCAATTTATGCTGGAATAGAGGTTAAGAATAAACCCGTCAGAAGATCTCACTAAGAGGTTGGCTGTTTATATGTCGGCTGTGGCGCCGTTCAGGATTGTTCTCACTTAGTGTTTAGATAGTTGGAGAGTTTTCTGTTGATCTCTCTATAAAGAATATGGAGTTCTCTCCTTATTTGCGTATAGAAGATGACTCCCAAAGTTGTGTTGGGCTCTCCCCCTTTTCGTCTGTCTTGAGGGCCTTTTATGCATAAAGCTGATTAGACCAATGCGTGTTGCAGTAGAATACCGTGTTGCAGCAGGGCTACTCTGTCGTAGACGTGCAGTGAGATTAGACAAATGCATGTGCAAGTGGCTGAGTCTATGACACGTAGGAGGCCAGCAATAATGACTCTTTACTCTGCCAAGTGACGCTTGACACCTGGAAAGAGTTTGCAGAATTGTCTTGGTAGGTCCCAAGCGGCAGTTGATAAATATCTTGTCTGAACTAGCCGAGTTATTTAGGGGAAAAAACCCTTATGAGACTGAGGCTGAGGCTAAGGCTCGGGGCAGTCAAGAAGCTGAGGCCGTTCCGAGTCTGAACAGAACCTGATTCCTTGTGAAGTTATGCTCTGCTGATCTGATATTTGAATATTTACTTGCTGAGGCTGACCAGAAGCGGTTGCCTTGGTTCACCAGTATATTGCTGGGCCGAGGTGCAATTAGAGTTCCTGCTAGGAGTATGGCCAAGCTGAAATGCTCTGAATGTGGTTCGGCCAAGAGGAATAGTGAAATCTGTCAAACCGAGCTGAGGAAGCTTGTGGTAGGTCTGATCATGTTCTTTCTAGGTCGAGTACTTGCCGACCTGCCTTAATTGTGTGGTCGAGCTGACTAAGAGTTACACTTGGGCCTGCCTTAGTTACCTTAGATAACCTGCCTCGACTGTTGATGATGGAGGCCGAGGATGGTGTCTTCTAGCCGAGGCTGACTAGTCAAATAGCTAAGCCTGAGTCACGTTGACCGTTATTGACTAACTGGAAAGTTTTGTTTTATCTGAGCAGGTGAATTTTGACCTAACCACAATTTGGTTTGTCCGTCTCGATATTGGTTCTAGACTTAGTATCTTGAGAAAGAAACATAAGTACAGTGGAAAAAGACTCAGAGTTATTGTGATTCAAAGAGGGGGAGGTAAACGTCTATGGAATGGATTTATACACGAAAATGGAAAGGCACTATAAGGTCATTTTGTTTTACCTAATATAATCACAACTCTTTCTTATTTGTGTTAGTTTCCCATTTCTTTTTGTTTTTGTGCTTTATTCAGAATGGACAATTTGAGCCTAATAGATAACTACACGTTGGATAGTACCATATGAGGAATGAAATGTTTGAAACTTGATCTTGATGAGTTTAAATGGTGCATCATCACTTTGGCCTATCTAATGGTGTATGGGTAAGTCATTATTGTAACAAAATATCCAAGTATCAATGCTATTCTCAAGCTAGTCTGACTATGTGTAAATATCATGATGATTTGTTAGATTATACAAAGCTCATATTGTAGAACTTGAGGAATTAGTTATGCTTAGATTCATTACTGGTTTGAGCAAAAAGGGTGCTGATACCATGGTGCATGAGAGATTTGATACTCATGATGATATGTTTTATTTGGAAAAGCCCATCAATAGTAGATTGGAACATCAAGAATTTACGGATTGCGCTAAATCTTTAGGCTTTGGCATGCTTAATTGAGATCTTTTGCATGTCGAGAATGAAGTTACTAGTGATTTATCTATGTATAAAAATAAAATGTATACTGATTCTCTTGGTTTGTATAAAAATGAATTGCATGCTAAATCTCTTAAATTGCATGAGAAAGTTAATGATGAGGTGCATGCTAATGATATTAATGAACAGAGACGAAGCATGTAAAGGAAATTGAAATTGTCAATAATAAAAAGAATGAATTGCATGAAACCATGGATGAGTTGCGTGACGATTTTGTTGAGAGTTTGCACGATCAAGTGCCTAAAACAAAACTTGAGAATGAAAAAAAAAAATCTGAAATTTCAAGTAAAGATGAAAGACAAAACCTAGGCAACTCAAATTGAGCGTAACATGAAACGACCTATACATATTCAGCTTCTGCCGTAAAAATAGACACACTATTCTCCTTCTTGAAAAACCAAGAAACCAAAGAAGCCCCAACGAAATGACACGTATCGGATGATTCTTCCTCTCAACGAGGTTAGTGGCATAATTTGAGTCATGATATCCCCTTAAATAAAAAAAACCAATTTTTATGATAAAATAACCCAAAATTTAATGTTACTTAGATATACCTAAAGATACATTTAATGGCATCTAGATGTAATACCTTAGGCATACTTTGAAATCTAACACATAAGCATACCGCATGCAAGATATTCGGCTTATTAGCCATTAATTAAAGTCGACTACCATTCATTTCTGATACTTTGTTACCTCAACCAGCTTTCTTTTTTCGTCCTTATTTAGCTTATCATTTGTGCTAATTTTAGTAGTCATGCCTTTACCATTTTCAAACTTGTACTTATTTAGAATGTCTTTGTTGTACTTAGTTTGAAGATGTACACTCCTTCTTGATTTGCTTGATTTGAAATCCAAGGAAGTAATTAAGGTCACCCATCATGCTCATCTCAAATTCAACATCCATAAGCTTAGTAAAGTTCTTAAAAAAATAATCACTATTATCATCAAAGATAATAACATCAACATAATTTGTACTAGTGATCAATGATCGGTTCTTTTTTCTTTATGGACAAGGTGGTATTAACTTTTCTTCTTGAGAAACCAGTTTCAAGTAGGAAGTTGCTTAACATCTCATAATAAGCTCTAGGATCTTGTTTAAGCCCATAAACAGCCTTTTTGAGTTTGAAGACATGATTTGGATAATCTGATCTTCAAAACCTGACGGTTAAGCTAAACAACTTCTTCATGCATATTTTCTTGTGCTATCAACCTAGCTTTATTCTTTGTTATATTTTCCAAGACATCTATGTTATTTCTAAATGTCTATTTAGTTCCAATAGTGAGGTCATCATTAGGTTTGGAAACGAACTCCCATCAAACATAACATCTTTCAAATCGATTTAGCATTTCATGCATAGCTATTACACACTCTTTCTCAATTATGACTTCTTTTATATTTTCAGATTCAACTTGTGAAATAAAAGCATTTTCATAAAATTTTCTACTTGTTAACATGCCTTGTCTTGTGTATCCTAATTCTTTAGGGTGAACTTTTCTATTTTAAATAAACCTGACAAGTTTGAAGTATCACCTTCAAGTTTTACTTCTTGTCTTATCTTCGATGGGTGAACTTTTAGGTGGTTAAATTCTAAGATCAACAAAAAAATCACCTTTAAAGGTAATTTCCAATATCTTGTATAGGATTTATTTCCACTATGCCATTTTCCTCATCATCATTATATTTTGGTTCATCATGATGTGATTCTCTAAACTTTACATAAATTGACTCTTCAACGTTTATACTTTCTTTATTATATACTGTAAATGCCTTGCTATTGTTTGCATATCCTATAATTATTTTTTCATCTGCTTTGGAATCATGTTTATCAAAGCTATCTTTGGGGTTAAGCATAAAAAACTTACAACCAAAAATTTTGAAATGCCCAATATTGAGCACTCTTCCTCTCCAAAGCTCATAAGGAGTCTTATTGAGAGGTGACCTCATGTATAATCTATTTACATAGCAAGCGGTATTCACCACTTTGGCAACTCAAATTCATTTAGCATGACTCTACTTATTTCTAAAAGAGTTCTATTTCGTTCTTGCAACACTATTTTATTGAGGAGTTCTAGGAGCCGAAACGTTGTGTCTAAATCATTTGGATACACAAAATTTTTTGAATTCACCATCAAATTCCCCACCTCTATCACTTTTAATTTCCTTGATAGTGTCTTCTTTGAAGTTATCTTATCTCTTGCAATGCTTAATAAAAGCTTAACATGCATTATCCTTTTTAGCTAAGAACATAACACAAGTAAAACTATAGAAGTCATCTATCACTGCAAATATGTAATATTTTTCACTTAGACTTGTCGTACCAAAATTCCCATACAAATCCATATGTAGCAATTGTAGAGGTTTGGAGGTGGAGATTTCACTTTTCGGCTTAAAGTTTGTTTTAACAAGCTTTACCTTTTGATAAGTTTCACATAAGCCATGGTTTTTGAAATTCAATTTTGGAAGGCCTTGGACTTTTTAATTTTTGCAAATATACTTGAAATTTTGAGAATTAATATGTCCTAGTCGTCTATGCTGTAATTGAGTCATATCATTTTTAGCAACTAGGCATGAAACCTGTTGAAAATCCAAATCACATGTGCTATATTTGTAAACATCATTTTCCTCAAAGCCTCAAAAACAACTTCACCATTCTTTTTCACAATACATTATTTTCCCACAAATTCAACTTGAAAGTTAGCATCACATAGTTGGCCAGCAGTTATCGAATTATACTCGAGCCCTTCCACATGCACTACATTACTAATAGTAAAAGAAGAGCTACCAATTTTTCCATGTCCTAGGATTTTGGCCATTCTATTCTCAAAGTGCTCCATTCCACCATCTTGGATTTTGAACTTGCTGAATAAATTTTCTCCCTCACCATATGCATGGAACATACGCTGTCTAAGAGCCATTTGGTTTCCGACCATTTAGCATGAGTACCGAAAACATCTCTTCGCTGATTGGGTCCTTTGGAGTTAATTTTTAGATACTTAGGTTTCTAATTATACATACTAATGTGCTTAGCTCTATACACACTTCTTACATGCCTTTTATTGTTATAATAGAAAGAAGCAGGCACATACTTTGATTCTGTATTCTTGAGCTTATGAGGTAATGAAGCATTTTGAACCCTTTTAACTTTTGAGCTTTTCTTTGGTGATAACAGGCTAGGTTCAACAATATCTTTAACTTTGGAATATGAAGCTTCGAATGCTAAGTTTTGTTTTGTCCTTTCTGATTTTTTGTTTTTCTAGAAATTTATCAAAATTGTCTTTACATTGGTTAATCTTTGTATACCTAACCTTTGCCTATCACATTCCATCCTAGTTTCTATATTTTTTAGTGATATGGCCTTATATGTCGTCTTTTACTATTAGTAATACTATATGTAGAAAGGCTCAAGACAATTTCATAAGTGTTAGCCAACGATACGATGCTAAATTTCAATTTAATTTGTGAAAAAAAATGTATTGTGAAAATTGCTTTCGAAGCTTTTAGGAAAAATGATGTTTACAAAATTAGCGCACATAATTTAATTTCTCAAAATGTTTCATGTCTAGCTGCTAAAACTGATTTGATTCAACTATGACATAGATGACTTGGACATATGAGTTTCAAAAACTTCAAAGAGATTTGCAAAAATGAAAAATTCCAAAGTCTTCCCATTATGAAATTTCCACTATCAAACCACTATAATTGCTTCACATGTATTTGTACGCAGATGTTGGTGTGGGAAACCTAAGTGAAAAATATTACACCTTTATGGTAGTAAATGACTTTCCATATTTACTTGGGTTATGTTTTTAGATAAAAAGATACATGCCAAGATTTGTTTATGCTTTGCAACCGATTAGAAAACTTAAATACTACCAAAGAAATAAGAAGTGACAGAGGTGGGGAGTTCGATGGTGAATCCAAGAATTTTGTAAATCCAAAGAGTATGGACACAACTTCTTGGCTCCTAAAACTGCTCAACAAAACAGGGTGCTAGAAAGAAAGAATATGACACTTCAAGAAATGAGTGGATCCATGCTAATGAGTTTGTATTTTTGGGCTGAAGTGGTCAATACCACTTTCTATATAGTAAATAGAGTTTACTCGAGGTAATCTCTAAAAAAGATTCCTTATGAACTTTAGAAAGGAAGAGTACCCAAAATTAGGCATTTCAACGTTTTTGGTTGTAAGTGTTTCATGTTTAACACCAAAGATAACTTGGATAAATTCGATTTCAAAGCAGAGAAGGAATTTTTTGTGGGATATGCAGACAGTATCAACGCATTTAGAGTATATAATAAAATGAGCATGAAAATTGAAGAGTCCATTCATGTTAAATTTAATGAATCGCTTGATGATGAACCAAAACTTAATGATGATGAAGAAAATGAAATAGTTGATATAAACCCTATAAAAAATGTTGTTAACACTCCTAAGGGCTATTTTTATGTAGATCTTAGATTGGTCCACTTGAAAGTACACCTTCCTCGAAGGTAAAAGAGGAAATACAAGTTAAAGGTGATACTTCAAATTTTCTGGAATCATTTAAATATAGGAAAGATTATCCTAAAGAATTAATATTAGAAAAATAAATCAAGGCATTTTGACAAGGAGAAAATTTCATGTAAATGAGTTTATCTCACTACTTGAGCCTAAAAATATTAAAGAATCTACAATGGATGAAGATTGGGCGACAACTATGCAAGAGGAGTTAAATCAATTTAAAAAGAGTGTGGTTTGAAAGCTAGTTCCTAAACCTAATGATCATCCTACTGTTGGAACAAAATAGGTGTTTGGAAATAAGATGGATGATAAAGGAAATATAACAAGAAATAAAGCTAGATTGGTGGAACAAGGATGTAGACAATAAGAAGAAACTGATTATAACGAGACATTTGCCTCTGTATCAAGGTTAGAAGCTTGGCCTACGAATACTATAAAGGCTTTAAATTATATCTAATGGATATGAAGTCAGTCTACTTAAATAGGATTATTGAAGAAGAGATATATATAGTCCAATCCCAAGCTTTGAAGATCACGATATCCAAATTATGTCTTCAAACATAAATAGGCTCTCTATGACTCAAACTAGTTCTTAGAGCTTGGTATGAGATATTGAGTAACTTCCTTCTTGAAAATGGATTCTTAAGAAGAAACGTTGACACTATACTTTTCGTTAAAGAACAAAAAAGTTATAATCACTTGTTCAAATATGTTGATAATATTAAATTTAGTGCTAGTAATGATTCTCTATGTGAGCATTTTGCTAAACTAATGGAAGAAGAATTTGAGATGGGCATGATGGGAAAACTCATCTACTTTCTTAGGCTTCAAATCAAGAAAACTAAGGAGGGGTTGTACATTTTAGAATAAAGTACACTAAAGATCTTCTTGAGAAGTACAATTTTGAGGATCGAATGAGCATAACTATACCAATGAGCACAAGTGCGAAACTTGATAAAGATGAAAAAGAAAAGCCGGTTGCCGTAACAAGGTATAGGGACGTGATTGGTAGTTTGGTTTATTTGACGGCTAGTCGGCCAGATATGTAACATGCTTTGTTTTTATGTGCTAGATTTCAAAACATGCTTAAGGAACTGCATCTAGTTGCTAGGAATGTATTTTTAGAATTTGAAAGGTAGTTTCAACTTTAGGTTGTTTTATCTTGAGAATGTGTGTTCTGATTTAAGAGCATATAGTTATTTAGGTTATACCAAAAATCTTATTGATAAGAAAAGCACACCTAACACTTGTCAATTTCTTTGATATTGCTGGGTTTCTTTCTTTTCTAACAAGCAAAATAGTGTACCTCTTTCTACGATGGAATCCGATCACGTGTTGGCAATTTCATGTTATGCACAATTACTTTGGATAACACACACATTAAATAACTACATTATTGAGTTTGATAAAGTGCGTATTTTTTGTGATACAACATCAGCCACAAATATAGAACAAAATCTGGTTCATCATAGTCGAACCAAGCATATTAAGGTTATATATCATTCATAAGAGATTGTGTGAGAAAAGCATTGGTTTGTGTTAAATATGTCCCAACTAATGATCATTTAGTAGACAAATTCATAAAACTGCTCTCCACTGAGCCATTTGACAAACAAGGTGTAAAAAGTACAAACTTAAAATGAGATAAAAATTAGGCGCGTCGATCAAAATCAATGTATACGTCGATCTCTACATCAATCGACCAATGCAAACATCAGTCGCTACATCAAGCGATTGACCTCATTGGGTCTAGCAGGTGCAAAATCTTTCAAAAATCCAAAAATCCCTAATTTCCTCTTCCTCATCGATCGCACCACATCAGTTTCTACCGATTTTCATCTCTAAGAATACTCCCTCACTTCAAATTCAAGCATCAATTACGAATCCCTCTTCATAAATCTACTACCCAACATCCTCTTCCTTATCTTCTTTATCTTCATGAACTCTCTCCCTCCCTCCAAAACTTAGAATCTCCCAATTCAGAGAAAACTTCACAATGCGAAGCAAGAAAACAACAAAGAGGCCAAGAACCTCTGAAGATGGTGAAGGAGGGTCAAAAAACCCTCCTCAGGGGCAAACCGCACCACTCCAAGTTCCTATGGCTCTAGGAACCACGATAGGTAGGCCTAGGGTAACGGACATCGCCATGTCTAAAGAATTAGCACGACTTAGGGAATGATAGACACTCAAAAACTTTATGTGGATGAAACGCTCAGACTTTAAAGGAGCCTTAGATGAGCCTAGAGCTAGGTAATTTTGATTACCTCTCCTCCCATGCACAAGAACTTTTTACTGAATGGGAGATGCATAATAGAGCCACATTGACTTTTAGTTTGCTTAAGATTAAGGATTTTGAGCCAGTGATGAGTTGAAACCAATCCTTAATTGGTTATACGTTCGTAAATAGAGGTCTATTTAGAACAATAATGAGATGACAAAAATGTCTAAGAAGCACATTAGACTACTTTACGCAAACTTGTGGGTAGAGTACTTAAATAGTTTTTTCCTATGCTTTACACACTGTGACTCATGGCACATATCTAGCATGGATTGTTGAAACTATTTGTGACTTGATTGAGGTGCCAAATTAGGGAGTAGATCAGTTTGATGTATGAAAATGAGATGACGCTAGGTTGAAGGTGAATGAGGATCACGTTGAAAGCCTCTTGGGTTTTCATCCAAAAAAAGCACAAATGATATGCCTTTGGTATATCGGGTGTTGACTATAATAGTCGCCTTTTGTGTAAATGGGAAATCCACAATTTTCCGAAGCAACCTTGACTTTTACATAGCATACCATATTGCCAATCAGGAACTTTTAAACTTTAGTGAGGTCTTCATGGCTAATATAATAGAATCTGCCACCAAAAAGAACAAAGCCTTTAGCATACTATAGAGATTTGCAAAAGAACAACCGTTTATTGAATCCGATAGACCAAACCATAAAATGCAGGACCTATTGCAGCTCGAAAATTTTCAAAAGTATCTTTCAAACCAAACCATGATGTCATCCACTAAGTGGAGTTTGCTGTGACCGAACTCTAAATCGAGACATTGATCGATTGGTGTAACTAAACCTGGAAGAATAGAGTGATCTGCATGAACACCAAATGTCAAACCATATCCTGATTTAGAGATCGGTGTTGAGAATGACCGATCAGTGATAAGGTTAAGTCTAAAGAAAACTAGCCGTTATAACACAAAATCTCAATCCCTGAAAGTTATATCTCTCCCTTTTGTCCTAAACCGAATGCACATATTGTCAATGTCTCTAATACTATTTTGAGCATATTTTCATGTTCTCAAATCTTCTAGGTGGCAAATATCCAACTCAAATGAAGTATAAAGTTGTTGGAGATAATTTTGAAGTGTGAATGAGCAATGAATGAAACAGGAGAAAGGGCAATGCTTGAAAACAAAATTGAAAGGCTCTATAAGCATAAAAGGCATTGAGGGTGGCATTTAACCCTTTCAACAACCTTCAAGGTAAATATTCCCCACCTCTCGAAGCTCAAAATTGTGTTAAGCGCAGAAAATTCTTCTTGCATTTATTGGTTGTATTTATTACATTTGTTGAGAGTATTGAGTTACCACAAGAGGAACTAATTGATTTTTTGCTTGAGTATTGACATTCTAGAAAATGTAAATCTATTTGGTAAAGTTCTTAAGTAAAACTTTATAAAACGTGAATATACAAGTAGAAAAATATATGTGCTCTTGCTTGTAATTATAACAGCTATTTCTAGTGATGAATTAGCAAATTATTGTACGTTTTCAAGTCATCTATTGAGTTGTTAAAAATCCAATTTGAACACAAAGTAATAGCAGAGTAAAATCAAAGAAATTCAAATCATTATAAATTATGTATTTTGGGTTGTGTTTTGTGCAAAATTGAGAAAAACAAAAAAATTGTCTCTTCCACTTTATTCACTTCCTCTTCAACGACCTAACACGATTTTCCAAAACTATTAAGGTGCCAATTTATGAAATTTAGCGCGTTATATATTTTTTTCTTCCTTATACGTTCGTGTTACTGATTTTTTTATGTTTAACGTTTTAATTGGATATAAGTGTTCATGTCGACAGTGTTCATTTATGTTATTTTTTAATAAAATAGATTGATTCAGTTGCAGCTTCTTCCGGGACCTATTATTTGAGTTAATATATTATAATACAAACTTCTAAACGAGAAATAGAGATGACAACCTTTTTAAATTATGTTATGCTCCTTCCATTATCTTAAACTTATGTGTAGTGCCCCGCTCCCGAGCCCTAACATCGGGAATAGTGCACCCGCCGTAGTCTGTTAAGAGATCTACATGCGTCGACTCAACTTCTTACACATCAGAAAATGACGTAGAAATTTTTGGCGGAAACGTTAACTATAACTCAAGTTAAAAGCCAAAATAAACATTAATACCATAATGAATAAAGTTCTGGATTGACGAGGCCCAACATTGACAAAACTTTCCAAAGAATCTGAAATAAAAATACTAGAAATGTCTGTGATAACTCCAATGAAATAAACAGAACAATCAGCTGCAGGGCCCTCCCTCAAGTTCTAGATGTAGCTATCAGCCTGCCCACTCATCTATGACCGCACTGTCCTCAATGAAGATATGATTGTACTCCTCATCCGACTCACATGGGAAAGTACGTGCGAGTGACGAAAATTACCAAGTAGATGCCCGCCTCAAACCAATACAAAACACGCATACCGAAATGATATAACCACATAGCACATAAACAGGATAGGGCATAAGCAAAAACAAAGTAAGTGCGGTAAGTAAATCACTCCACAGAAAAATGCGCAACTATATGATGCATGCCTTCACCCACGTTTCACACGCACCAAGAATTATGCCACGCAATATGACCCTATACCTATATGCAATGCATGCTCTGGAAACCTAATGGATGCCTGTAGCCTGTACACAATAATCGACCCCGAATGATGCCCGCAGCCTGCTAGCGCCCCTGCTTCCGAGCCCTAGCATCGGAAACAGTGCACCGGCCGTAGTCTGCTAAGAGATCTATAAGGCGTCGACTCAACTTCTTACATGTTTGAAATAACGTAGAAATTTTTCGCGGAAACGTTAACTATAACTCAAGTTAAACACCAAAATAAACATTAATACCATAATAAATAAAGTTTTGGGTTGACGAGGCCCAACATTGATAAAACTTTCCAAAGAATCTAAAATAAAAATACAAGAAATGTCTGTGATAACCCCAATGAAATAAACAGAACAATCAGCTGCAGGACCCCCCTCAAGTCCTAGATGTAGCTGTCAGCCTGCCCACTCAGCTATGACCGCCCCGTCCTCAACGAAGATATAGTCGTACTCCTCGTTCGGCTCACCTGAGAAAGTAGGGGTGAGTGACAAAAATCACCAAGTAAATGTCTGCCTCAAACTAATAGAAAACACGCATACCGAAATAATATAATGACATAGCACATAAACCGGATAGGGCATAAGCATAAAACAAAGTAAGTGCGGTAAGTAAATCACTCCACAGAAAAATGCGCAACTACATGATGCATGCCTTTACCCATATGTCACACGTAACAAGAATTATGTCATGCAATATGACCCTATACCTACATGCAATACATGCTCCAAGGACCTACTGGATGCCTGTAGCTTGTACACTATAATCCATCCCGAATGATGCCCGTGGCCCGTACAGCACGATCCACCATAAGCAAGTGCTTGTGGCATGTACACCACAACCCACTCCACTCGAGTGTTGTCTGAGACCTGTACATCTCAGCCCACTCCAAATGCAACGCACATGCTATGAATGGAATAACAAAGTTGCATAGGACCCTTTCGCTCATCCTCACCATCTCCGGCACTCAATATTTGGTTCCATGAATTATTCGAATGATGAGAAACTGTTATTTATCATCGTCCGTATTTTTCTATAGCTTGTCTAAATTTTCTGGAAATTTTTCCTATTTTTTCCTTATTAAATTCTATTTATTACTAATTATCTTGAATTACTTAAATTTACCAAATTCAGAAATCAAGTGAAAATAACCTAATTTTAATATTTTATATTTTTTGGTATTTATTTGAAATTTTCTGACAATTAATTCTATTTTTCTGAGATTTAAAATCATTTGTTTACTAATTTCTAAATTCTAGAAATTATTAAATTAAATTAATTTAATTTAATTAATTTTCTTTTCCTCATCCGGATCGGCCCCCAACTCACTTTTCCTGACCCGGCCAGCGCTTTTCTTCTGGCCCGACCCGCGCTGCGCCACTGACTTTTTTTAATTCACTCTGTTAATTGGACGACCTGTTTCGGTCCGGTCTGCCGGCCTGTCTCCTGTCTGCCATTTGTTTTATATATAATAACGGGCATGGTCCTGCAGCCGCTAGTCGGCGACCCGTTAAGGGTCCAGCCTGGTCCGCGCGCTGGCAGGCCAGCCCAGAAGGGTTTTTCTTTTTTTTATATTCTTTAATTTTCCCCAGCGAAGGCGTGCGCGGTGCCACGCGCGGCTCCTCTAGTGGCATGTGAGACACGCGCAGCCTTCCTAGCCTATTTTTCGCCAATCCAAATTTTTCCCTATTTACAATCTATGGGAACCTATTCTAAGGCCAAAACAAAATTATAGAAGGGTTTTCCATAAAGGTTTATACTATTTTGATTCCGATGTCAATCCTTTTTTATCAATTCAAAGCATATCAACCCCAACAATCCATACACATCTGAAGACCATGCTTTTTCCACCGAACCAAGTATCATGCCATCATATAAACAAATAAAAAAACAACAACACACATAACATATACATTAAGGCATGCTTGAATCGTATCCACTTGAGGAGAAAAAGATACCTACTTTAAACTCGTAGATCAAAGATGATAATCAGGAAAAAGACATGGATGATGCATAACTAGCCCTTCTCCTCCTCTCTTTTCTTTCTTTTTTCCTTCTTCTTTCCTCTCTTATCCTCCTTCTACCTCTACACTTTTTTTTTCTTTCGAATGCCCTCAGCCGTTTGTGGGTTGGGGAGGGAAAATTGGGATTTTTAATGAGGATGAGAGGGATTTTAGGGATTGAGAGAAATTTTTGGGATTTATCATTATCTTATTATTTTTTTAAAATTTAAAACCTAACCACTTGTTAACAAAATAACCACCCCCATACTTATCCTACACGGCACACACACACACTACCACAATATATATTATTTATTATTTAATTTTTTATTTACTTTTTTTCCTAAAATTTTCGGTTATCACATCCTATCCTCCTTACAAGAAGTTTCGTCATCGAAACTTGACGTACCTTATTCGAAGAAGTAGGGGTAACGCTCTCGCATATGCTCCTCCAACTCTCATGTCGCTTCGCGCTCCGTATGATTGGTCCCCTGAACTTTGACATAAGGGATGACCCGGTGTCTTAATACCTGGTCCTTGCAATCCACGATCTTTATAGGAGTCTCCTCATATGTCGTATCCGGTCGAATCCTCAACGGCGGTGCATCCAAAACATGGCTTGGATCCGGAACATATCTTCTCAGCTGAGAAATATAAAATACGCTGTGTACATGAGCCAAAGCAGGGGGTAATGCTAGGCGGTAAGCCAAGGTATCGACCCTCTCGAGTACCTCATATGGACCAATGTAGCGAGGCCTCAGCTTACCCTTCAAAACAAATAGTGTAACCCCCTTCATAGGCGACACCTTAAATAAACCTTCTCACCCACAGCAAACTCTAGAGGACGTCTCTTTGAATCAGTCCAACTCTTGCTCCTGCCTTGAGCAACCTTGAGTCTATCACAGATCAAATTCAATTTCTCCTTGGTTTGCTCAACCAACTCGGGACCATTAATAGCACGCTCACTAACCTCATCCCAATGAACAGGGGACCTGCACTTATGTCCATAAAGCACCTCGGAGGGTGCCATGCCAATGACACTGTCGTGACTGTTGTTGTAGGAAAACTCAATTAACCTAATGATACCATCCCAGTTCCCCTTGAAGTCTAGGGCGCCCGCCCTTAACATGTCTTCAAATGTCTGAATGGTCCTCTCAGACTGTCCATCTATCTGAGGATGAAAGGCAGTGCTCAACCGTAGCTCCGTCCCCAACCTTTTCAGACAAGCTGACAAGAATCTGGAAATAAATCTCAGATCACGGCCCGAGACGATAATGACATAGACTCCATAAAATCTGACAATATCATCAATGCACATCGTCACCAATCTCTCCAAGGTCACATCAGTCGGTACGGGTAGAAAGTGAGTAGACTTCATCAATCGATCAACAATCACTCAGATCATGTCGTTGTCGTTTCTTGTTTTAAGGAGCCCTACAACAAAATCCATCGTCACATGCTCCCACTTCCACTCAAGTATCTCCAACGGCAACGTCAAACCTCCCAGCCTCTGATGCTCTGCCTTAACCTGTTGACAAACGAGGCACCTCTCAATGAACTAAGCGATGTGTCTCTTCATATCACTCGACCAGTAATGCTTCTTCAGATGATTATACATCTTCGTAGCACCTGGATGAATCGACAACTTTGAGTTGTGTGCCTCCTTCAACAACTCCTTCCTTAGATCCTTAACATCAGGCACACACAATCTTCTTTGGTACCAAATACTGCCGTCATCGTGAATCTGAAAGCCCTCAACCAGACTGGTCAATGTACTCTCTCGTATATCCCTAAGCATCACATCCTCCTTTTGCGCCTCCTTAATCTGCTCAATCAGAGATGGTGTAATAATCAATAATGCAGAACATTGGCTGTGGAATCAAAATGTTGAGATCAAACTCTGCCATCTCTTTCTCCAATGGCGTCTGTCCGGCATGGCTAGATTTCCTACTCAAGGCATCTGCGACTCGGTTTGCCTTTCCTGGATGATAACTAATGGTCAAGTCATGGTCCTTCAATAGCTCAAGCCATCTCATCTGACACATATTTAACTCTCTCTGCGTGAATAGATACTTCAAGCTATTATGGTTGGTGAAAGCTTCGTACGTCACACTGTATTGGTAATGGCGCCAGATCTTTGATGCGAACACCACTGTTGCTAACACCAGATCAAGAGTGGAGTAGTTTTGCTCATACTGTTTCAATTGTCTCGATGCATAAGCGATAACCCTATCTCCTTACATCAACATGCACCCTGCAACGAAAGTATCACGCTAGAGTTTATATGTTCACAATAATAAACTGAAATTTATATACATATACCTAGCCCATTCTTCGAGGCATCGCTACAGATGACAAACCCTTCAGTGTCTGAGGGTTGTGCCAGTATTGGTGCAGTTGTCAACCTCTGCTTTAACTCAGCAAAGCTTTTCTCACACTCGGAGGTCCATACAAACTTGGTCTTTTTCTGAGTCAGACGACTCAGAGGTACTGCAATCCTCAAAAATCCCTCTAGAAATTTACGATAATATCCAGCAAGGACAAGAAAACTGCGTACCTCAGTGACATTAGTAGGTTAGGGTCATTCTGTAATCGCCTCTATCTTCTTCGGATCAACTGTAATGTCGTCCTCAGAAATCACGTGACCTAAGAAGGTCACACTTCTCAGCCAGAACTTGCATTTGCTGAACTTTGCATATAGCCTCTTCTTTCGAAGAATCTCGAATACCTCTCGCAATTGTACATTATGTGTCTCCTTATCAGGTGAATACACCAAGATGTCATTGATGAACACTACAACGAAGCGGTCCAACTGCTCCCGAAACACCATGTTCATCAAATCCATAAATGACGCAGGTGCATTCGTCAGTCCGAAAGGCATTACAAGGAACTCCTAGTGCCCATATCTAGTTCGGAACGCCGTATTTTCTATATCATCCGCCTTAATCCTCAAATGATTGGTAGCCCGATCGGAGATCAATCTTTGTGAACACTTTGGCGCCCTTTAACTGGTCGAAGAGATCATCAATCCTTGGTAACGAATACTTGTTCTTTATTGTGATCTTGTTAAGCTCACGATAGTCGATGCAGAGCCGCATACTTCCGTCCTTCTTTCTCACAAATAAAACCGGTGCTCCCCAAGGTGAAACGCTCGGCCTAATAAACTTACGGTCTAGGAGTTCTAGCAATTGTTCCATGAGTTCTTTCAACTCTGCTGGAGCCATTCTGTACAGTGCTTTTGAGATCGGTTCAGCTCCGGGTATAAGATTGATCTCGAACTCCACTTCCATGTTTGGGGGTAAATCTGGTAGCTCATCAGGAAAGACATCCTTAAATTCTCGTACTACCAGAATATATTCGATCGACGGAGTCTCAGAAATAGAATTTAAAGCATACAAAAGAAAACACTCAGCTCCTTTCTTCAACGCTTGAGAAGCCTGTGCCGCGATCATATAGATCCTTCTGGACAACTTCTTCAACTTGACATCCCATTGGAAGATGATTTATTGCTTATTCTACATCTGCATGCAGAGCTGCCTCTGACGACCGTCGATAGTAGCATGATACCTAGCCAAGAAATCTATGCCCAGGATAACATCAAAATCTTGCATCTGGATTGGAATTAGGGTTGCAGAGTAACTCCAACTCATTAATCTCCAACTGGCATCCCTTGCACTGATAATGAGATACGAGCACCTCATTGCCAGTGTCTTGAACACGATAGGGGATCTCAAGCCATTCTGGTAGAATATTCAGGCTCCTGACAAACCTCCTGGCAACAAATGAGTGGCTGGTATCATTATCACATAGGACGTAGGCTGAAATTTTGTTCTCACCTAACATGTTCAAGGTTATACATACAACACAAATCACCAAAGCGAAAAAAAATTCTTAAATAAATTTTTAAAATTAAAATTGCCTAAATTAAAGGTACCTGTGACAACGTCCCCAACCTTCTCTACCATCGTCTGTCATGACATGCACACGAGCATTGGTCCTCCCCTTTCCTTTCTACTACATCTGAATCTGTGGTGGAGGAGGTGCTTGTGCTTGTGTAGGGCACTCTCTAGCATAATGTTCTTGTTTGCCACAATTGTAGTAAACTTTCTGGGCCCTTCAATATTGACCCGTATGCAGACGCCCACACTGTGCACATACTGGGGGTGGCAGTCCAACTACTCTGAGTGGCTGCGCCGCCGTCGCAGGCCGAGTCGCCAATCCCTGTCCCTGCTGTGGTGGTCCAAAGGATCGCCCAGTCTGGTGGTGGCGTAGAATCTTCAGCCATCTTCCAGATTTCCCGAAACCGAACTAGGCTTCCTAGTCATGTCCACTGCTGCTACACTCTTGAGATCACCTTCGACCTCGTGACATACCTCGAGCAACTCCTCAAACGTACTAGGCCGAGCACAAATGATCAACGACTGAATGCGAGAATTTAAGCCTGTCTTGAATTTCAGCATTTTTGCCTTCTCGTTATCCATGATGGAGGGCATGTATCTCCCAAGTGCATGGAACCTCTCAGAATATTGGTCCACAGTCATAGGACACTATGTAAGCAGTTGAAACTCCGTCATCCTCTTCTGAATGGTACTCTCAGGAACATAATGCTTCGGGTACTCCTCCCCAAACTGAGTCCAATTCAACGGTGGGGTTAACCTATGCTCCACGCTATGCCACCATTCTCCAGCATCACCCTCGAAGAATGGAACAACCACCTCTACGTTCAGGTCTTCAGGAACTTGCAATAACCAAAGCTGCTCGGATACATTCTTGAGCCATATTTTGGCCTCCTATGGCCGTTTAATACCCCTAAACATCAGTATCCGGGAGTTCTGTATCTCCCTATAGAAAAATCAAAGTCGTGGGGGTGGCTGTGGTGGTGGCTGCTACTGTTGCTACAGGTGAGCCATCTGCACCTGCTGCTGGGCCACCAATGTAGTCAAAGGGGCTAGAGTATCCGTGAAAACTTAGGGTATGGCCCCCTGACTCTGATAGTCATCCCCGTCGTGTCCCCCATTCCCTGATAGCTCTCGTCGTGGCGGCATATTTTGGAATATAGGGAAAACACCCACTAAAATTTTAGAATTAATTGCAGTTATAGCGAAGACTAGATATGTATGGGGTTGTACGAGATTTTGGGGGTAAAACAGTAAGTAAATAGAAAAAGCTCACCACGACACACACCTCCCTTAATCCGATCATAACCTATGTCTACTCCATTTATTAGGGGTAAAATCGTCATTTCTAGGAGAAGATCATAGCTTATGTCTAAGTGATCTAGTTAATCCTGTGTTTCAGAGGCGGATCTGGAGCCTCGGCTCTGATACCACCTGTAGCACCTCGTTTCTGAGCCTTAGCATTGGGAATAGTGCACCCGCCGTAGTCTGCTAATAGATTTATAAGGCGTCGACTCAACTTCTTACACGTTAGAAATTGTCATACCCCGTGAATTTCATGTTCGACATTAAATAATTTAAAAGTCACCTAAATTTATAATGTAGGGTGAACGTATGATTTTAAGAGGCTTGGTTAAATAAATTGTAGGGGAGAAAATAATCAAAAAGATGAAATTAGGAAAATTAGGCCCAACAATACCAAAACTACCCCCTTTAATTAATTAGAAGGAGGGAGTTGCACAATTAGCATAACTCCCTCCCATTGACCGTCGGTTATAAGGAAAAAGGGGAGGGGGAAGTCAACCAAAAAAAAGAAAAGAGGGAAGAAAGAAGAAGGAAGAGAAAGAGGATCGCGATCAACCCTAGGTCCAATCCATCCAACGTTCAATCCAATCATCGTAAGAATCCCTAGATTCAAAGGCAAGTAACTTTTCTATACGTTTTACGCAATTTTGATCCTTAGGCCCTATTTTCTACAAGAGAAAATTGAATCACACATTGGTATCTTCCTTCTTGTCATGTTAATTATGTGTTTTATGTGTTGTATAATGTATTGTTACAATAAAGATTCCATCTTTGGGCCAAATCTTGAATTATTATGTGTAGAATTTGATGTGTGTAAATCATGCCCTAAAGTTGCTATTTTTCCTTGTGAAGAATGCTTGGTTTTATAGATTTGTATAGTTTTGTTGTTATGATTGATGGGAGGTGATTGATGGTTGGGAGATGTGATGAGTGGGATGTGATTTGAGGGTTGATTTGGGGTGTGAAGTGAGGATTATGAGGTGTGTGTGAGTGAGTGATTGGAGAATGAGTGGAGATCAAATCGTAGTTTGGGTTTAGGTTGGAAAGCAATGGGATGAGTTGTGACATAGGTTGGAATCACGTTTTAGGATTGAATCTAGGTGTTCTATAGGTTTGGAATGATGGTGGAGGAAAGTTGCGTCGATTTTAGGGTGAAATCTGGAGAAAAGTTGCAGAGGCAGGGACTTGGATCGATCCTAGAGGGACTTCGATCGATCCAAGTGGCCCTGGAAGATGTTCAAAATGTTTCTGGAGGACTTCAGTCGATTGACTGAGGGACATCGATCGATCGATGTCCAGGAGACTGAACATCGATCGATCAGATGAACCACATCGATCGATCGAAGTCCTGGGGAATTAGGATTAAAACTTTCTGGAGGACATCGACCCCTTAGAAATAAGACATTGATCGATCGAAGTCCGGAGGGTGAAAAGTCGAAATGTTTCTGAAGGACATCGGTCTCTCAGCATTAAGACATCGATCGATTGAAGTCCTTGAGACAAGACATCGATCGATTAGTGAGACCACATCGATCGATCGATGTGGTCAGTTTTGTAAGTTTTGATCCTTTATTCGTAGAGGAGTTAGGAATGAACGTTAAGCGGTTTAAGGATTCTCCAGAGCGATATCGGGCAATTAGTGAGCGTTGTGAAAGTTGTTTCTAAGGTTGAGGGCATTGTTCTCGAGGTGTAGAGTTTGTGTTCGCGTTTAGAAGTATGTGACTATGAGGCATGAACATATGCATCACGACATGAGCATTTGACATTCGACATACCTTTGTTTTGCGAAAAGGTTACAAGTGTTACAAGAGAATCTAAAGTTTGCGAAAGACAAGCTATAACTGCTTTTGATCACAGGGTATAAAAGTCACGTCTGCATTAGTAGGGTATAAAAGCGTGACCTATGGATCAATTGCAGTGTATAAAGTTATGTTATGGGGCCGTGGACCTATCAGCACGGGATATAAAGTATATGTTATGGGGCCGTGGACCTATCAGCACGGGGTATAAAGTTATTTTTGTTGTGGACTGATCACCCACAGGGTATAAAGTACTGCTACGTGAAGAATAAGACAAGAAGTGTTTTAAAAGTTTGTGAAAAGATGTGCATGACATGAATTACGAAAAGTCACATGTTTATGTTTGTTGGTCAATGCATGGTTTTGAAGAGAGTACATGCATCACGTTGCACGAAGCATGTGTCAGTTGCAAGGGATGTTTTAGTCTGTATATGTTGATGTAATTGTGTTTAATCTAGTACGTGTTGTCTTCCATTTGATGTTAAATACATGACTTGCGTGATCTTGATGTATGATTATAAAGATGTATTTGTTAACCCGAGCACCTTATTTTGGGCATTGTTTATATAAGAACTTTGGTGACTCGTCATGTGTGGTTCCTTAAGATGTATAGACGAGTTACTTGCTAGCGTTGTTTCGCTAAGAACAATTATTTCATCCTTTTCAGGTGAAACTGAGTACGGAATGATATTCGTGGCGGACGACAGCGAGTGGGCTCATTGGGATGATAGATGTTGAATGAGGAATTAGAATGCTTTTAATTGGAAGCTATTAGTTGACTCACTTGTGGATAGTTGAAACTAGTCATGTAGTCAGACACATTTTTATTCTGCTGTATTTTAAATTGGATTATTATTGTTATCGAGGTTTTAAATTGTCACGACGTTTCTGCTGATTCATACCACGTCATAGGTGATGTATGTTAGATTCGCTCGACGCTTCGTAGTTCTCGTAGTAGGCTACGGCGGGTGCACCGGTACCGATGACGGCCGGGGCGCTACAGGTGGTATCAGAGCCCTAGGTTTTAGATCTATCTCGGAAACTTAAGTAATGATCTTTTAGCCAACTAAGGTGCGAACTCCCTTTAAGTTTGGTCATTAGGTCTAAGTGTTGGTCTTCTTGAAACTAAGTGTGATCAGGGTTGGGGTGTGTGAAAGCGCGTTAATCTACATAGTAATGTTCTGTTTCCACATCTCACCCAATCTTATGTATGCAACCTTTAGCAACATTCGATGTTTATTAATGTCTAACGAAACGTTGATCTTTCAGCAAGAATGCGTCGAAGGAGAAATAACATCGGAAACCCAAGAAATGGACGTGATGACCAGCCCCCACAAGTGGTATTACCTCAGGTGCTCACCGATGCCCTGGCTGTGATTGCTCAGGGTTATGCACAACAACAACAACCTCCGCCACCTCCGTCGCCACAACATAACATCCGATTCTTCTATGGAGAGATGAGGAAGGTAAGAGTCCCAGAGTTTAGGGGATGCACGGACCCTGAGGAGGCGCAACACTGGGTTGCTGAAGTGGAGAAGTGTTTCCAGCTGGTGCAAGTGCCGGAAGAAATCAAGGTTGATGTTGCCACGCCCCTTCTGAGTGGCAAAGCAGGAGAGTGGTGGGCAGGCGCAGTTTTGAAAATGACCTCACCAATCACTTGGGCAAATTTTTATGATGCCTTCTTGAAATACTATGTGCCGGAAACAGCGATTCTGAATAAGATCCGGGCATTTGACCGACTTTAACAAGGTCGGATGACAGTTTCAGAGTACGCGGACCGTTTCCATTCCTTAGGGAAGTTCGCTCCTGCGATCATGTCTGATAACCGCCTCAAGATGGCCAAGTTTGAAAGAGGTATGGATTCGAGGATACAATCGGTGATCGTAAACACCGGAATGAAAACATTTGAGGATATGTTAGACGCATGTTTTCGGGCGGAGAGCGATTTCCAAAGGTTAGCAACAAGGGAGGCTGGCACTGGGTCGTCTGACAAAGGGAAGATACTTAGGGAGGAGGTAAGAGTGGGTGGCAGACCCGGACGTTGGGTTAAGATCCGAAAGAGAGAGTCAGTGGAAAACTTCCAGAGACCCCCACCGCAAAACCCAATCGTACAGCAGGCCGCAGGAGTATGCCCGCATCGCTACAAAAGTCATGTGGGTGAATGTAGAAAGTTGGCAGGGGCATGTTATTGTTGTGGACAAGTGGGTCACATGATCAGGGATTGCCCCAAAATCAAGAAGAACACTCTGGGGGAAGCGGCCCAACAGCTCAGAGCAAAACCAAGAGCAAACGCTCGAGTCCATCTCATGACTGACACTGATGCCCATTAAGCCACTGATGTGGTAACAGGTGCGATTTAATTTAAGTTTAAACTATCGTTAAATTAAGTTCATATGTGTTTAACTTTCTATACAAAACTTGATGTGGTCTTAGGTACTGTTTTAGTAGATAAGATGCCTGCAAACGTGCTTTTCATTAGTGGCGCAAGCCACTCCTTTGTGTCAAAAAGATTTTCTAAGCACCTCATTAAGCTACCTGAGTGGTTAGAAACTCCACACCGTGTTCAAGCGGCTGGGGATCAAGTTATGACTTCATACCAACAGTACCGGGATCGTGAACTAGAGTTTGAAGGACAAAGTTTCTCTGCTACATTAATCCCCATCCAGATGTATGACTTCGACGTTATCTTGGGGATGGACTGGTTGGCCAAGTACCATGCCAACATCGATTGTCGATTGAAGCAAGTGACAATCAACAATGCTAACATGGAAGAAGTAATGTTTCAAGGGGATGCGGAGTGAAAGAAAATTCCTAAGAAGGTGTTGATGTCCGTTGCTCAGGCGTGCAGAGCCTTAAAGAAAGGTGCTGAAGGATTCCTAGTGTATGCAGTGGATGCTAGCCAGGAAGCACCCTCTATTGAGCAGATTCCGGTGGTCAACGAGTTTCCTGATGTGTTTCCAGAAGATTTGCCAGGAGTACCACCTCCGAGGGAAGTTGAGTTTGAGATAAACCTGATTCTCGGGGCCGAACCTATTTCTAAAGCCCCTTACAGGATGGCTCCGGTAGAGTTAAGAGAACTGAAGGAACAACTGCAAGAATTGTTGGACAAGAAGTTCATCCGCCCTAGTGTGTCATCTTGGGGAGAACCTGTTTTATTTGTAAAAAAGAAGGATGACAGTATGAGATTTTGTATCGATTACAGAGAACTGAACAAAATTACCATTAAGAACAAATACCCACTGCCACGAATCGAGGACTTGTTTGATCAACTGAAGGGTGCTAAGATTTTCTCTAAAATTGATCTCCGGTCAAGATATCACCAACTAAGAGTAAAAGCCGAAGACATAGCAAAGACAGCTTTCCATACCAGATATGGGCACTACGAGTTCCTAGTGATGCCCTTTGGACTAACGAATGCCCCCGCTGCCTTTATGGACCTTATGAACACTGTCTTCAGGGAACAGTTGGATAAATTTGTTGTGGTATTCATAGACGATATCCTTGTGTACTCTCCTGATGAACAAACTCATGCTGAGCATTTGAGGGCTGTTTTGAGCATACTGAGACATAAGCAGCTATATGCCAAATTCAGTAAATGCGAGTTCTGGTTGAGGAGTGTGACTTTGCTGGGTCATGTAATCTCAGAAGAAGGGATTGCAGTGGATCCGAGGAAAGTAGAAGCTATCACCGAGTGGACTAGACCCACTAACGTCACCGAGGTACAGAGTTTCTTAGGTCTAGCCGGCTATTACAGAAAATTCGTTGAGGGGTTTTCGACAATAGCAGTGCCTCTTAGTCGACTGACTCAAAAGAAGACCAAGTTTGAGTGGACAGCTGAGTGTGAGAAAAGCTTCACGGAACTCAAAAAGAGATTAACCACAGCTCCAGTACTGGCACAACCCTCCGGTACTGACAGGTTCGTGATTTATAGCGACGCATCGAAAAATGGTCTAGGTACGTAAATTATAGACTAAGTTATATTCATTCCACTTGTACTTAAGTTTAATTTAATAACCTGCTTGTAGGTTGTGTTCTAATGCAACACGAGAGAGTCATCGCGTATGCCTCTAGGCAACTAAAGACGTATGAATAGAACTATCCGACCCAGACCTCGAGCTAGCTGCAGTAGTGTTCGCTTTAAAGATATGGCAACACTATCTATATGGAGAGAAGTGCTCAATATTCACGGATCACAAGAGCCTAAAATATTTGTTCTCTCAGAAGGAGTTGAACATGAGACAAAGGAGATGGTTAGAGCTGTTGAAAGATTACGACTTAACCATTCATTATCACCCGGGTAAAGCTAATAAGGTGGCGGATGCGCTAAGCAGGAAATCCAATCATGCACGACAATCGCTGTTAGAAAGAGAAATGGAAGAATTTGGTTTGGAGTTGGTAGAATCCATAGTGAATGTTTTGGCAGCATTGACTATCACTCCAAGCCTCGTAGATATGGTGAAAGAGGCTCAAAGTAAGGATGGAACCTTGAATGAAATCGCGGAAAAACTCAAGAATAGCCAAGTCGAAGGATTTCAGATCAAAGAAGACGAGAGCCTATGGTTTAGAGGGAGATTGTGTGTGCCAGATGTTGATGAGTTACGGAAAGAAATCCTACAGGAGGCTCATAGCTCCAAATTATCCATACATCCTGGTAGCACCAAGATGTATAGAGACCTAAAACAATACTACTGGTGGTCCAGAATGAAGAGGCATATTGCAGAGTTCATTGAGAGATGTCTAGTTTGCCAACATGTTAAAGCCGAACACTAGCGGCCTAGTGGGTTGTTGATGCCACTAGAGATCCCGGAGTGGAAATGGAAACACATCACAATGGATTTCATAGCCGGTTTACCAAAGACGAGAAATGGATGCGATATGATTTGGGTAGTAGTGGGGCCGGTTAACCAAGTCAGCCCATTTTCTGCCTATCTCAAGCGAAGCACCTTTGGAGAAGTTGGTAAACCTGTATGTGGATAACATTGTTAGCTTACATGGTGTCCCAGTGAGCATATTATCGGATCGAGACCCGCGGTTTACCTCCAAATTCTGGACATCATTTCAAAGAGCTATAAGCACAGAATTGAGAATGAGCACAGCCTATCATCCCCAAACCGATGCACAGTCGGAACGGACTATCCAGACACTTGAAGACATGCTAAGGGCTTGCATTCTAGACTTACAAAGGAAATTGGGACAGAATGATGAAGTTGACTGAATTTTCGTACAATAACAGTCATCACAACGCAATTGATATGGCCCCTTTCGAGGCATTGTACGGAAGGAAGTGTAGATCCCCTATTTACTGGGACGAAGTCGGCGTAAGAACCATCACGGGACCCGAACTCCTTGAGAAAATGTTAGAGAAAGTAAGGGTTATTCGGGACAAACTCAAGACGGCTCAGGACCGTAATAAAAGTTTGGTCAGACTCTAAACGACGACCCTTGGCATTCGAAGTAGGTGAAAAAGTATATCTGGGAGTGTCCCCCTACAAAAGGCATTATGAGGTTTGGGGTGAAAGGTAAGTTGAGTCCACGGTTCATTGGACCTTACGAGATATTGGAAAGAATAGGGGATTTGGCTTATCGACTGGCACTACCCTCAGTGCTAGCACAGGTTCACAACGTCTTCCACGTTTCACAACTAAGGAAATATGTGACGGACCCGAGTCACATACTAGAAGCACAACCCTTGGAACTCAATGGCGATGTGACCTATGAAGAAGTACCAGTGAGAATTGTGGACCGTAAGGAGCAAGTGCTACGGAGACGGGTGATTCCCTATGTCAAGGTCCACTGGAGCAATAACACAGAACGAGAAGCTACGTGGGAACATGAAGAGCAGATGCAGGAAAAGTGTAGCGCCCCGGTCCGATACTGGACATCGGTACCAGTGCACCCGCCGTAGCCTACTACGAGAACTACGAAGCGTCAAAGCAGATCAACACGTCATTCATGACGTAAGATAAATCAGCGGAAACGTCGTAGGATTAAAAACTTCACTAACATCAATGTAACCAATAGAAACACAACGGAAATAAAATGTGTTAGGGAGAGTGTCTAAAGTATCCTTCAATACAAAGTTTTAACAGTAACACCCTCAACTAAAGGATAGGGACTGTAAGCCTGTCCATTTTAGTGACTATCGTCCTAATGAGCCCACTCGCCGTTATCTTCTACAAAAATCATCGTACTTTGGTTCACCTGAAAAGCAGATAGAGTAATTGTTCTTAGCGAAAACATCGCTAGCAAGTAACCCGTCTACACACTTTACGGGATCACACACGACGAGTCACCAATATATAAATCAATGCCCAAAATAAGGTGCTTGGGTTGGCAAATAATATCTTTATAACGATTCATCAAATCCAAATAAGCCACATAATTGACACACAAAATGAGACCAACACATATAGAGCCAAACATACTACATAAATAGAAAATATGCTAGTAACATTTCTTGCATGTCAAATCTTATGCTTCGTGTATCATGATGCATGTACTTCTTCAAAACCACACACAAAACCCATGCATATGTCTTCTTTCGTAAACATGTCATGCGTGTCATTTCACAAACTTTTCATAATTCTTCTTATCATATTCTTTGCGTAGCAGAACTTTATACCCTGTGGGTGATCAGTGCACAGCAAACATAACTTTATACCCCGTGCTGAAAGGTCCACAGCCCCATAACAAATAACTTTATACCCCGTGCTGAAAGGTCCACGACCCCATAACATATAACTTTATACCCCGTGCTGAAAGGTCCACGGCACCATTACATATATCATATATTCGTGCTGATAGGTCCACGGCCCCATTACATATATCATATATCCGTGCTGATAGGTCCACGGTCCCACAAAATAACTTTATTTTCCGTGCTGATAGGTCCACGGCCCCACAAAATAACTTTATTTTCCGTGGTGATACGTCCACGGCCCCATAAAATACTTTATACCCTGCTGTTGATTCACAAATCACGCTTTTATACCCTGCTTTTGCAGGCGTAACTTTTATACCTTGCGATCAACCAGCAGCCATAATTGCTTTTCGAAAACTTTAATCTTCTTTTCAAACTCATATTCTTTTCGCAAACCGAAAATCATGTGGAAATGCAAAGTGTTCATGTCATGATGCAGAATGCTCATGTAACATCATATCAACCGTGTAAACATGCACACACACTTTACATATCAAGTACAAAGTCCTGAACCTCTATCACATCCTGCTTGTACCATTTCTTATCCTTTCATATTACAAAAATCATCTCGAGTTCACATTTAACCTTGCTCGTTCATACTTCCTCAAACACACCCTTTTCGTACCATTTTGTGCCCTTTCATATTGCTAACTCACTTTGGATTCATACCTAACTTTACTCATTCACACTTAATGTTTACAACTCAAATACACCTCATTCATACCACTTCATGCCCTTTCGTATCAGGAATCCACTTCGAATTCATACTTAACCCCACTCATTCACACTTAATGTTTACAACTCAAGCACACTTTCAAAACAGTTGTAATTTATGAGCAATGGAAGAGAATAAACGTATCACACACACATCTTACATATCAAGTATACGGTCTTGCACCTCAAACACTCCCTGTTCATATCTTTCCAAGTCCGTTCATCTCACTAATTCACTTGGGATTCAATCTTATTCTTACTTAGTCAAACTTACCATCTATTCCTCAATTGCACCTCAAATACCCTTGCATTTTATGTTCAAAAGCAGTGTATAGAGTTACTACACACACATAGGGCGCCTAAAGGGTCAAAAAGCCTTCAAGTATACTTGGAACGCCACATGAGGCGCCTAAAGTGACATGAGGCGCCTATTCTAGGCGTTCGAGGTGTTCGGGGAAGTGCCGTATACATCGAACGCCTACATGAAGCGCCTAATGTGACATGAAATGCCTAATGTAGGTGTTCGAAATGTACGGGGATTCCCTGAGACGCATTGAACGCCTATATTAGGCGCCTAATGTGACTTGAAGCGCCTAATGTAGGTGTTCGAAGTGTTCTGACGGTTCAGAACTGTAGTTTTTTTGCAGTAACTTCTCTCCCTCACCTTCCTCCTTCAACCCTTTCATGTTTACACTTCAAGGTCCATCTTAGCACCTAGATTCATCATACTTAACACACAACTAGCAAGGGTTGATTCCTACACATGTGAAGTAGTGTCCATCCTAAGCCTTCTATCACCCACAAACTCCAATGTATCTCTTCAACTTTCCAACACAACAAGTCTACACCAATGACATCTTTAATCCTTCAACCTTCTGCAAATACATTCAAAACGCCTAAGATGTACTTAATGAACTCAAGAAGTTATACCAAAACAATGAACACAATACGGATAACACTTTTATGGGCATATTATCAACAAAGATCACAACATAACCATTTTCAGAAATTGGCCCAAAGAACATGACTATACACCATCAACAACAACAACAATTACATATAGTAAAGCATTTAACATAAACAAACCAAAGCTACTAATGTGTGATCCAAGTTTTCTCTTTGTAAGATCATAGGGCCTATAGAATCAAAATTTACGTAAAGCGTATAAAAAGATTACTTGCCTTTGTTTCTAGTTAGCCTTACGAGAGTACTGCAGGATTTCGGGAAAGGTTGAACCTAGATCGGCCGCTCTTTCTTCCTCTTCTTCTTCTCTTCTTCTTCTTTATCTTCTCTCTTCTTTCTCTCTCTCCCAGGCGTTTTCTCCCTCTCCCTTTCTTGCTTGTAACCGAAGGCTATTGGTATGATGGGGAGTTATACTCATTTGTGTAACTCCCTATCATTTAAGTGGGGAGGGGTAGTTTTGGTATTTTGGCCTAATTTTTCCCATTTCTACTTTTGACTTTTTTTTCTACCTATAACTTATTTAACTAATCCTCGTAAACATACATAATTACTAACATTGTCTCTTTAAGTTGTTTTCTAATTATTTAATGTCGAACTCAAAATTTGCGGGATATGACATTCCATCCCCTTACAAAAAGTTTCGTCCTTGAAACTTGCGTACCTTAGTTAGAGAGTTGAGAATACTTTTCTTTCATCTGTGCTTCATGTTTCCAAGTAGCTTCCCGTTTCATGGGATTGCTCCACTGAACCCTCACATAAGGAATCACCCGTTTCCTCAACACTTGGTCCTTTCGTTCTATGATCCTCACGGGTATCTCTTCGTAGGTAATGTCGCCGTTGAGTTCCAAAGGTCATGCTTCAAGCACACGGCTTGGATCCGTCACATACTTTCTTAATTTTGATACGTGAAATACATTGTCGACTTGTGCCAATACCGGAGGTAATGCCAATCTATATGCTAAAACTCTTACCTTCTCAAGTATCTCGTAAGGACCAATAAAACGGGGCTTCGCTTACCTTTCACTCTAATCTTCATAATGCCCTTCGTAGGTGATACTCACCAATAAACCTTTTCACCTACATTAAATTCCAAAGGCCGTCGCTTGGAATCGCCCAACTTTTATTACGATCCCGAGCTGTCTTGAGTCTTTTCCGTATGATCTTCACCTTTTGTAGTGTCTTCTCAAGTAATTCAGGTCCATTGATGGTCCTCATGCCGACTTCATCCCAATAAACTGGGGACCTATACTTCCTTCCATACAATGCTTCGAGAGGAGCCATATCACTTGCACTGTGGTGACTGTTATTATGATAGAACTCCATTAACTTCACCATTCCATCCCCAACTCCTTTTAAATCTAGAATACAAGCTCCTAACATATCTTCTAGGGTTTGAATAGTCTAGTCAGACTGTCCATATGTCTGAGGGTAACAGGGTGTACTCATCCTTAACTCCGTACACATGGCTCTCTGAAATATTATACAGAGCTTAGAAGTAAACCGTTGGTCTCGGTCAGACACTATACTCATTGGAACACCATGTAGGTTGACAAAGTTGTCCATAGCCAATTTACCAACTTATCGAGAGATACTTTCCTTGAGACAGGTAGAAAATCTGCAGACTTGGTTAACCGATCCACAATCACTAAACTCACGTTATATCCACTTCTTGTTCTTGGTAAACCAGCCGCAAAGTCCATCATGATACGCTCCTATTTCTACTCTAGAATCTGTGACGGCATCAATGATCCATCAGGTCGTTGAAGTTCAGTCCAAACTTGCTGACACACCAGACATCTCTCAATGAACTTCACAATTATGTCTCTTCGTCTTACACTTCAATAATATTGTCAAAGATCCCTGTACATTCTAATGCCACCAAGATTTATCGATAACCTTGAGCTGTGAGCTCCTTGCAAAATTTTCTTTCTTTAACTCATCTAAATCAGATACACCCCCTTTTTTTCCTCTAAACATAAGCTCCCGTTCTCATTGGTCTGAAATTCATCACTCTGACTATACTTCAGTTTCCCATCACTATCACCGATAGTCTTATTCTTCTTTTGAGCTTCTTTCACCCAATCCATCAAACTCGAGGTGACGGTCAATGATGCAAAAACATTAACTATAGAGTAAACCAAATCCAAGCTAAATTCTTCTATTTCTCTCTCAAGTGATGACTATCGCGCATGGTTAGATTTTCTGCTTAATACATCGACCACTTTATTAGCTATTCCAGGATGGTAATTAATGGTCAAGTCGTAGTCCTTTTGTAGTTCTAACCATATTAGTTGCCTCATGTTTAGCTGCTCTGAGGCATACGCGATAACTCGTTCGTATTGCATCAAAACACAGCCTGCAAGTGAAGTATCAACTAAACTCATTTTGGATGGAAACTCATAACTTACGCTACAGTTTACGTACCTAGACTGTTTTTCGACGCATCACTACATATCACAAACCCATGAGTACCAGAAGGTTGAGCCAATACTGGAGCTATGGTTAACCTCCTCTTAAGCTTCGTGAAGCTTTTCTCGCATTCTGTCGTTCACTCAACTTGGACTTCTTTTGAGTAAGGCGGCTGAGGGGCACTGCTTTTGTTGGGAATCCCTCGACAAACTTCTGGTAGTGACTAGCTAAACCCTAGAACTCCACACTCCAGTGACACTCGCGTTTAGACCATGTAGAAATAAGAGGGTTTGAGTGATTTCAAAATAAGCAATTTGAATGCATATATATGTGTATAAACGTATACATACATAAATGTGTACATGTATGCATGATAACTTGCCATTACTTGCCTTATTTAGCTTATATATTATGTTGCCGTACTAACGAGCCATGAAGCATTAAAGATTACATCATATGGCAAACATTTGTTGTGTTTATACTACTTTCAGGTGCCACCATTAATGAACTAAACTAGTTCATTAAGTGAAGTACTTAGTTTAATAAACTAAGTAGTTCATTAAAGGAAGCTTCATTTGGAAAAGGCACAAAGGCAACAAGGCTAAGGAAGGAAAGTTTTCTCCTCCTCCCCATTTTTATTATACACGCCACATATACATATAAAAATATATATTTTCAGATTTTTTGAAAAAAGGCACATACACATGTATTCCAACGTACTACCGACACGTTATATATTTTACGTACGTATGTTAACGTCACACCACTATACTTAACTCATATTTATGAGTATATTCAGGCCTTATATCATATGATATAAGATATGGTGATGACAAATTGAATACGACACGATAAAAGGTTCTAAACCGAAATTTGTCGTATCGGGCGAATACCGAAACTTCGCCAACGTATCACGTACTTGCCATAAATAAATGGCCAGCCCCTATACTTCAAAAATTCACAAAAATTTTGTGCCATACATGATATATTCAGCCAAAAATACTTTCCACATTGGCACACACAAATCACCCCACATTAAGGCCAAAATGTGAAGATTCCAAGTTTAATTTTGTCACATGCCAATGGTACCACTTTAAGCCAGCCAAGTGCTGTGATTTAAAGTATATATTATATATATTATGTATAACATAATTTATATAACATGTGCAAAAGTTGGAATTTAAATTAGAGAAAAATCGGGTAATCGATAAATATCGAAAATTCGGTCTTCTACGCACATAACATGGAACGTTTTTCTTGTACATCATGTGACACGTATCTAGACACTTTTTACATATGATATACATCTTAAAGTGTTCTAGAAAATTAAATTAAGGGCTGATTGGAATATTACATGTGTGTATTATTAAATGTGCACTATTTTACAAAGTTAGCAAAAATGAAATTCAGCACATGCATATACATGTATACACGCCCCTACAGCTGACATGGAGCATATGTGGAGCCTTGTTGGCATATTGATTGGTCAAGAATCAATCATACATTATTGGTGACATAAAGGAAGGAGCTACACAAGGTAACATTTCAAACAATGTCACATTTGTAACACATGCTGAAAATTTCAGCATGTGTGCATTAACATGGGCGATTTTCTCACCTTATTAGTGACTAATTTTTATTCCATAAAAGATGACGATATTGCATATTAAATGGTGATTGAATTATCATTTGATTTCTTGGATTAAATCAATGCAAAATAGGCAATATTTTGAACAAAAAGTGAATGTTACACATGCTGAAATTTCAACATGTGCAAAGGAGCTAATGGCCGATTTTTTGCTATTCAATGTGACATATTTTGTCATCTTTTATTAGGAGATTGATTAGAAGAAGATATGGTAAGGTTTGGAATATTATTTAAATAAAATAAATGGTGATATTCTACATATCACATGCTGAAAATTTTTCAGCATGTGTACAACATTGTATGGCTGAATTTAAGTGCTAAAATGTGTCCATGTTCATTTCTTATTTAGTTGCAATACTTACCATAACTTGTTGATTCATTTTTATGATGAAAAATCAAAGAATAATTGGTATTATTTTTAAAGAAAAGGAAGAATGCACATGCTGAAAATTCAGCATGGCAAGACACCCTTAATGGCCGATTTTCTCACTAGGATAGGAAGGATTTCTTTGTCTTGTAATTTATGGTGTATTTCTTAAATTATGGAATGATTTTGTGATTGATTTTTGGCACATGTTAAAGTGTATATCTCAGATTTTTTTCCATGTCATCATGATGACAATGTTGAACCAATAAGGAGGTGCCAAGTAAGCGAAGACTAAATGATCATCCAATAAGAAGATGCCAAGTAAGCAAGGCCTTGTCACAATGATGTCTTACACTCTCTCAAGGACTTAAAAGATAATTTTTCAAGAGGGGGATTCAACTAAGGGGGGACGGCCTGCAGCATTGAAAAGGAAAAGAAGAGAGTGAATAAAACAACAACAGGCATTGCAATTCAAAGAGATCAAATAGCCAAGCTCTTCTTCTCCTACATCTTTTTTGTTTTTTTCTTTCTCTTTTCTTGTAAAGCCTATTGTTTTTCATATCTTTCAATCTTGAATAGGCTTGAGATAAACCACCATTCATATATCTTTGTAAAAGATTGATCAAGGTGTGATCAATCTTCATTCTAGCGAGGTGGTGGTGTTCGTGTGAATTGTACTCGTCATACAAGGTTTGTAAAGGGTTGGAGTTAGGTGTAACTCTATCAACCCTGCGGTAAGGTGTACTGCGTGTGTGTGATTATTGTGAACCAAGGAAGGTGTTCCTTGAAGACTGGAGTAGGTTGTTTATAACCGAACCAGTATAAAATTCTTGGTGCCATTTACTTTCTGCATTTACGTTTCAGTTACTGCACTGTTTATCCTTCTTGTTCGCATCCTTGAAAATAGTAAACGATTTTCAAAAATTACGAAAATTTTCAGAAACATACTAACACGTTCTAGGGTTAATTTGGCACAAGTTTCAACCCTTTTGGACAAGTATAAGTAACTAAACATCAAAAGTTCTGAGACTAGTGCAGTCTGATTTTAAGACTTGCAAAGGTTGAGACTTTGATTGTATTTGACCTACTTCCCAAAAGAATTTTCCAAAACTGTTTCAACCCATTTAAATATAATATATAAGGAGTTATTGGTCAAATTTTCAGTGCATTTGGACGTTTACACAAATAGGAATTAATTTTTCAAAACCATCTACCGTTTCTGGCAGATTTGCACAATCTGAGTACCAACGGTTTTTGAAGGGGTTAAAGGTTGAATTTTTATTTGAAATTTTTAGGGGACCCTCATAACGTCTGAGGCTAAGTTCTCTCAAAATTTCATAATTTTTAGAGACCTCTAATCTGGTTTTAAAAACGTTTTAAAACAGGTCCTGAAAACAGAATCTGTTTTCAGAACTTGAATTGTTCAAGTTTAAAGAAATTTTAAAAACCACACTTTCCGCACCATCTATTCAACCCCCCCCCCTTCTAGTGGTGCCTTGCAGATCCTACAAGTGGTATCAGAGAGCAGGAACACTCACTTCAAGGAATCCAACGATTCAGTGAGATGGCAACCACAAATCTCAAAACTGAGCAAGAAGGTATGTCGAGCCAAAGGCCTCCACTTTTTGACGGTGAGTCGTTTATTCAGTGGAAACTTAGGATGAAGCTTTTTCTTATGGCTATAGATATAGATCTTTGGTCAATCATTGAAGATGGTCCTTATGTCCCATCTAATGTATCCACCGTAGGCGGAGTCACTTTAGAGGTTATTAAAACTAGACAAGAATATACGAGTGATGATAAAAAGAAACTTAGTATGAATGCTAGGGCTATGCAATTGCTTTTAAACGGATTAAGTAAGAGTGAGTCTAGTTATGTGTCAAACTGTTCAAGTGCACAAGAAATGTGGAGGATTCTAGAAATGAAACACGAAGGCACGAGTCAAGTAAAAGAGTCAAAAATTAACATGCTCATGTCTAGAGTCTTTTAAATTATTGCTCAATGAGTCTATTGTAGATATGGATCTTCGTTTGACTAACATCTACAACTCTCTTGAGTCTCTTGGTAAGGCTTTTACTACGCAGGAAAAGGTACAGAAAGTCCTACGAAGCCTTCCTTCTGAATGGGATCCAAAAGTGACCGCAATAGAAGAGAACAAGGAAACTAAATCAATAAAGATGGAAGAACTAATCGGATCACTTAAAGTTTATGAAAATAAACTCACCATTCGGAAATCGGAATCATCTAAACAAGGTAAAGCTATTGCTTTTAAATCAAATGAATACGTCTCCCCCCCTCCGATCACGTAGAGGATAGTAATTCCGAATCGGATAATGATGACCTAATTCTATTGGCTAAAGGATTGAGAAAATTTATGAGAAGGTCATTTAGAAACAAAAATAAGGGCACTACTACTAAGAGAAATAAGAACAAGTCAAACGATAAAGACGTTAAATGTTATGAATGTGGCAAACTTGGACACTTATCATATGACTGCCCAAATAAAGAAAAGCAAACTACTAAGTACCCTGACAAGGAGCGGTACAAACATAGACTCGTCTCAGAACCCAAACAAAGGAAACGTGCTCTAAAGGCTTCCACCTGGAGTGATTCATCAGATTCCGAAACTGAGACCGAAGAGGAGACCACACAAGTATGCTTTGCCTCCAAAGCATCTAATGAGGTATCATCTGATTCTGACTCTGACTCTGAACCTTCTTATGATGATCTTTTTAGTCAGTATCTAGAATTGCATAAATTCACTAAGACTCTCGCTAAAGAAAAGAAAAGATTAATTGAAGACAAGAAACTGTTAGAATCTTCTAACGAGAATCTTGTCGCTCAATTAAGCGATTCAAAGAAAGAGTCATCATGTGTCATTACTACATTAAAAGCAGAGGTTTCATCATTAACCACGCAAAATAATGAAATGAAATCCGAGATTTCAAATTTGAAATCAAGGAATACTGATTTAGAGAAAATGATGAAACAGTTTGACACAGGGTCCAACATGCTGCATCGCATCATATTATCACAAAAGCATGACAGCGACAAAACTGGACTGGGATACGTTGATACTAACGAAGTATCAATCAAACCAACCAAGTTTGTTGTGTCTAAGAAAGTAGACACCCCTAAGCCGCAAGTGGCGTCTAAGATGACGCAGAAAGCGCCCTCTTCCTCACGCCCCACCTCTTCATATCATGAGAAATATAACTTTGTACCTTATAGATATGAAAATAAGAGAACAACGCATACACGAAATTCATATCATCCACGTACTACACACACACACACACAAGGACATATCAAAAACGTCCTTCATTTAGTGAGTATAGAGGAGTCCTTGGGCAAAGGCCCAAAGCGCATGCACCACATGTCTATTATATCGTACCTTCATCTACATTCGTGCCATTTGATAGACCGAGAAGGATCACCCAAGTATGGGTACCGAAAGGTACCTTTACCAAAAGGTGATTAACTAACTCGAAAGGACCCAAAATTAAAAGGGTACCTAAATCACCTTTTCACATTGCAGGGAGATCACACTTCGAAAGACACATCAATAAAGTGGTTCCTTGACAGTGGTTGCTCGAGGCACATGACGGGTGACCCGAGCTTGTTCTCCAAATTAAAGAAGGTCACAAAAGGCGGATCCGTGACCTTTGGAGACAGCAATGAAGGCAAGATCATTGGAAAAGGTTCGATTGGTAATCCGAACACACTCCAAATTTCCAACATATTTTTGGTAAGCAACTTATCCTACAATCTTCTTAGCATTTCTCAATTTGTTGACAATGGTTTTAATGTGTGTTTTACTCACCCTTATTGCAACATAATAAATAAAAATGGAGAAACTGTTTTAAAAGGAAAACGAGAAGGCAATATTTTTACGCTATCTATGGATGATGTAGTAGACGCTAAAGTTAAGTGTTTTATGTCAAATGAACCCAATGTGAATTTATGGCATAGACGTTTAGGACACATTGGCATTTCCACATTAGAAAAACTTCAACGAAAGAACCTAGTACGGGGATTGCCTACGCTTGATTTAGACAACTTTCAGTTGTGTGAATCTTGCATAAAAGGCAAACAAACACGTGAGTCACTTAAGCCGAAAAATGAAATAAGCACGACTAGAATATTAGAACTATTGCATATCGATTTGTTTGGTCCTAGTCGCACTACAAGCCTTGGTGGGCGTCACTATGCATGCGTAATTGTTGATGACTTTTCTCGTTACACTTGGACTTTATTTCTTGCACATAAGGATGATAGCGCCATTGAGATTGCTAAATTAATTAAACAACTTGAAAATCAATACGGTGTAAATGTGAAAAGGATAAGAAGTGATAGAGGCGGTGAGTTTAAAAACAAAGAGATGATTTCGTTTTGTGAAGAAAAATGAATTAAACATGAGTTTTCGCCACCTAGAACTCCACAACTAAATGGAGTAGTAGAAAGAAAGAATCGTACATTACAAGAAATCGCTAGAACTATGCTTTGCGAAAATAAATTGCCTAGATTTCTGTGGGCGGAAGCCGTAAATTGTGCATTCTATATTGTAAATCGCCTATCTATAAGAAAGAAAATAAACAAGACGCCTTATGAGATTTTGAATGATCGCATGCCTAAGATTGACTGTTTTCGTGTGTTTGGATGCAAATGTTTTGTCTTGAATACAAAAGATAATTTAGATAAATTTGAATCCAAATCAATTGAGTGCATTTTTGTTGGATATTCTATAAATTCAAAGGCATATAGATGTTATGATCCTCTCACTAGACAAATTATAGAATCTATTCATGTTAAATTCAATGAATTTGGTGAGATTGATAAAGATAAGGAATATGACGATGATTTTGAATTGAAACCCGTTTTGAATGAAGATAATGATTCTTTTGATATGCATGATATGAATGAGACACTAGAAATGCATGATCATATAGAAATGCATGATAACTTAGAAAATAATCAACCAAGATGGCATAGAGATCACCCACATGATCTCATCATAGGCGATCTCACTCACGGTGTGCGACCACGTAGAAGAATCACTTCGGATGAAATAAATGAATTACATGCTATGATTTCTGAAATTGAGCCCAAAAATGTGCATGATGCTTTGAGTGATTCATCTTGGATTGATGCTATGCATGACGAACTTAATCAATTCGTTAGAAATGATGTATGGGATTTAGTGCCACGACCACAAGATAAGACTATTATAGGCACAAAGTGGGTATTTAGGAATAAAATGAATGAAGAAGGAAAGGTTGTTACAAATAAAGCGAGACTTGTTGCACAAGGATATAATCAAGAAGAAGGAATTGACTATGATGAAACATTCGCACCCGTAGCACGTCTAGAAGCTATACGACTATTACTTGCTATTGCTTGCATGAAAGATTTTAAATTATATCAAATGGATGTAAAAAGTGCTTTCCTAAACGGATTCATACAAGAAGAAGTATACGTGAAGCAACCACCCGGTTTTGAAGATTTGAAACATCCAGATCACGTGTACAAACTAAAGAAGGCACTATATGGCCTAAAGCAAGCACCGAGAGCATGGTATGATCGTTTTGCTACTTTCCTTTTAGAAAATAATTTTAAACGTGGTACTATAGATAGTACACTATTTTTGAAACAAGAAAAATCAGATTTACTTATTATTCAAATCTACGTAGATGACATTATTTTTGGATCTACCTCACATAGACTTGTTAAAGATTTTGAAAATTGCATGAAATCTGAATTTGAAATGTCTATGGTTGGTGAACTTAATTATTTTCTTGGCTTGCAGATTAAGCAAACGAGTAAAGGAATTCATATAAGCCAAACAAAATATGTTAATGACATGATCAAAAAGTTTAATTTTGAAAATTTGAAACCATCCCCCACCCCTATGAGTGTCACTACTAAATTAGACAAAGACGAACATGGTAAAGACGTTGATAATGGATTATATAGATCTATGATAGGTTCTTTGCTATATTTAACTGTTAGTAGGCCTGACATCATGTTTAGTGTATGCATGTGTGCTCGTTTTCAAAGTCAACCTAAAGTGTCACACTAAAATGCGGTAAAAAGAATATTCCGTTATATTAAGCACACGCCCACCTTAGGTATTTGGTACGATAAGGATTCTACATTTGACTTACATGCTTACACTGATGCAGATTATGGTGGCTGTAAAATAGATAGAAAAAGCACGAGCGGAACTTGCCAATTTATAGGAAATTCCCTTATTTCATGGTTTTCCAAAAAGCAAGCAAGTGTTGCTTTGTCCATTACTGAGGCTGAGTACATGGCTCTTAGCCTTTGTTGCACACAGTTGTTGTGGATAAAACAACAACTCTCGGACTTTGGAATTATCGTAAATAAAATTCCTATATATTGTGATAGTATGAGTGCAATAAATTTGTCTAAGAACCCCGTGTTACATTCTAAGGCTAAGCATATAGAAGTACGCTATCACTTTCTTCGTGATCACGTTAACAATGGTAATTTGTCATAGATCACGTACGCACAGAATCACAAGTAGCGGATATATTTACAAAGGCCTTAAATCAAGCCACATATGAATCTCTTCGCTCAAAATTAGGCATGATTCCCGTTGATATGATTTGATTTGACATTATTTGCTTTACTTTCCTTTTTGATAGGCATCTTTTGATTTACTTTCCAAAATAAAGGGGGAGAGAAAAGCATGATTTAAGGGGGAGAGAGACACTGATTGATCTTAATTGACACTGATTGATCTTAATTGCACAAATCAAGGGGGAGCCGGATTTGAAATTCGAAATTCAAATTTCAAATTTGCGCACAATTCAAGGGGGAGAGATAGCATTTAAATCATGTACACAAGTTATTTTGAAAATCATCAAAAGGGGGAGATTGTAGAAATAAGAGGGTTTGAGTGATTTCAAAATAAGCAATTTGAATGCATATATATGTGTATAAACGTATACATACATAAATGTGTACATGTATGCATGATAACTTGCCATTACTTGCCTTATTTAGCTTATATATTATGTTGCCGTACTAACGAGCCATGAAGCATTAAAGCTTACATCATATGGCAAACATTTGTTTTGTTTATACTATTTTCAGGTGCCACCATTAATGAACTAAACTAGTTCATTAAGTGAAGTACTTAGTTTAATAAACTAAGTAGTTCATTAAAGAAAGCTTCATTTGGAAAAGGCACAAAGGCAACAAGGCTAAGGAAGGAAAGTTTTCTCCTCCTCCCCATTTTTATTATACACGCCACATATACATATAAAAATATATATTTTCAGATTTTTTGAAAAAAGGCACATACACATGTATTCCAACGTACTACCGACACGTTATATATTTTACGTACGTACGTTAACGTCACACCACTATACTTAACTCCTATTTATGAGTATATTCAGGTCTTATATCATATGATATAAGATATGGTGATGACAAATTGAATATGACACGATAAAAGGTTCTAAACCGAAATTTGTCGTATCGGGCGAATACCGAAACTTCGCCAACGTGTCACGTACTTGCCATAAATAAATGGCCAGCCCCTATACTTCAAAAATTCACAAAAATTTCGTGCCATACATGATATGTTCAGCCAAAAATACTTTCCATGTTGGCACACACAAATCACCCCACATTAAGGCCAAAATGTGAAGATTCCAAGTTTAATTTTGTCACATGCTAATGGTACCACTTTAAGCCAGCCAAGTGCTGTGATTTAAAGTATATATTATATATATTATGTATAACATAATATATATAACATGTGCAAAAGTTGGAATTTAAATTAGAAAAAAATCGGGTAATCGATAAATATCGAAAATTCGGTCTTCTACGCACATAACATGGAACGTTTTTCTTGTACATCATGTGACACGTATCTAGACACTTTTTACATATGATATACATCTTAAAGTGTTCTAGGAACTTAAATTAAGGGCTGATTGGAATATTACATGTGTGTATTATTAAATGTGCACTATTTTACAAAGTTAGCAAAAATGAAATTCAGCACATGCATATACATGTATACACGCCCCTACAGCTGAGATGGAGCATATGTGGAGCCTTGTTGGCATATTGATTGGTCAAGAATCAATAATACATTATTGGTGACATAAAGGAAGGAGCTACACAAGGTAACATTTCAAACAATGTCACATTTGTAACACATGCTGAAAATTTCAGCATGTGTGCATTAACATGGGCGATTTTCTCACCTTATTAGTGACTAATTTTTATTCCATAAAAGATGACAATATTGCATACTAAATGGTGATTGAATTATCATTTGATTTCTTGGATTAAATCAATGGAAAATAGGCAATATTTTGAACAAAAAGTGAATGTTACACATGCTGAAATTTCAGCATGTGCAAAGGAGCTAATGGCCGATTTTTTGCTATTCAATGTGACATATTTTGTCATCTTTTATTAGGAGATTGATTAGAAGAAGATATGGTAAGGTTTGGAATATTATATAAATAAAATAAATGGTGATATTCTACATATCACATGCTGAAAATTTTTCAGCATGTGTACAACATTGTATGGCCGAATTTAAGTGCTAAAATGTGTCCATGTTCATTTCTTATTTGGTTGCAATACTTACCATAACTTGTTGATTCATTTTTATGATGAAAAATCAAAGAATAATTGGTATTATTTTTAAAGAAAAGGAAGAATGCACATGCTGAAAATTCAGCATGGCAAGACACCCTTAATGGCCGATTTTCTCACTAGGATAGGAAGGATTTCTTTGTCTTGTAATTTATGGTGTATTTCTTAAATTATGGAATGATTTTGTGATTGATTTTTGGCCCATGTTAAAGTGTATATCTCAGATTTTTTTCCATGTCATCATGATGAGAATGTTGAACCAATAAGGAGGTGCCAAGTAAGCGAAGACTAAATGATCATCCAATAAGAAGATGCCAAGTAAGCAAGGCCTTGTCACAATGATGTCTTACACTCTCTCAAGGACTTAAAAGATAATTTTCAAGAGGGGGAGTCAACTAAGGGGGGACGGCCTGCAGCATTAAAAAGGAAAAGAAGAGAGTAAACAAAACAACAACAAGCATTGCAATTCAAAGAGATCAAATAGCCAAGCTCTTCTTCTCCTACATCTTTTTTTTTCTTTCTCTTTTCTTGTAAAGCCTATTGTTTTTCATATCTTTCAATCTTGAATAGGCTTGAGATAAACCACCATTCATATATCTTTGTAAAAGATTGATCAAGGTGTGATCAATCTTCATTCTAGCTCGGTGCTGGTGTTCGTGTGAATTGTACTCGTCATACAAGGTTTGTAACGGGTTGGAGTTAGGGTAACTCTATCAACCCTGTGGTAAGGTGTACTGCGTGTGTGTGATTAGTGTGAACCAAGGAAGGTGTTCCTTGAAGACTGGAGTAGGTTGTTTATAACCGAACCAGTATAAAATTCTTGGTGCCATTTACTTTCTGCATTTACGTTTCAGTTACTGCACTGTTTATCCTTCTTGTTCGCATCCTTGAAAATAGTAAACGATTTTCAAAAATTACGAAAATTTCCAGAAACATACTTACACGTTCTAGGGTTAATTTGGCACAAGTTTCAACCCTTTTGGACAAGTATAAGTCAACTAAACATCAAAAGTTCTGAGACTAGTGCAGTCTGATTTTCGGACTTGCAAAGGTTGAGACTTTGATTGTATTTGACCTACTTCCCAAAAGAATTTTCCAAAACTGTTTCAACCCATTTAAATATAATATATAAGGAGTTATTGGTCAAATTTTCAGAGCATTTGGACGTTTACACAAATAGGAATTAATTTTTCAAAACCATCTACCGTTTCTGGCAGATTTGCACAATCTGAGTACCAACGGTTTTTGAAGGGGTTAAAGGTTGAATTTTTATTTGAAATTTTTAGGGGACCCTCATAACGTCTGAGGCTAAGTTCTCTCAAAATTTCATAATTTTTGGAGACCTCTAACCTGGTTTTAAAAACGTTTTAACACAGGTCCTGAAAACAGAATCTGTTTTCAGAACTTGAATTGTTCAAGTTTAAAGAAATTTTAAAAACCACACTTTCCGCCCCATCTATTCAACCCCCCTTCCAGTGGTGTCTTGCAGATCCTACAGACCACTCGCTAATAACTGCAACTATTCTGGTGAACCACAAAGGCGCTTAGCGAATCCCTTTGCCACGAAAGAGTGATTCAGGCCGCTATCGAAAAGCACATTGGTCAATATCTATTTAATAAAATTGCACCTCATACCACGTCGGTGGCTTCCTAAATATCCGTGTCAGTCATGACATGGACACGGACATTTGTCCTCGGCTGCTGAGCCGCTCTTCCCAAAGCATTCTTTTTCATCTCTGGAAATCTCTAATGTGATGACCCACCTGTCCGCATCGATAACACACTCTTGCCAACTTTCCACATTCACCATCATGTCTCTTATTGCAATGCGGAAAACTCCTACAGCCTGATTTACAACTGGGTTCTATAGTGGGGGTCTCTAAAATTTTCCCGACCGGGCATCTCTTCTAAATCTGGATCCAACGTCCTGGCCTGCTACCAACTCAAATCTCTTCTCTTAACCTCTTACCTTTGTCAGAGTATCCTGCATCTGCCTCTCTTGCCACCACTCTGCGGAGATCACTCTCGACGCGAAAGCACGCATCCATTATGTCCTCGTTGGTTCTCATCCATGCGCTTACAATTGCTGACTGAATTCTTGAGTCCAAACCTCGCTCGAACTTTGTCATCTTTAAGCGATTATCAGACATAATCGCAGGAGCGAACTTACCCAAAGCATGGACATGGTCGGCATACTCCGACATTTTCATCCGACCCTGTTTTAGCCCGTCGAACGCCCTTATCTTGTCTAAGATTGCTGTCTCGGACACGTAATACTTCAGAAAGGCATCACATAATTGTGCCCAAGAGATCGGTGGGGTCCAAAATTAAAATTATTATAGAAAGTTAAATGATATACGCGCTCGCACACACCTAACCCAGATCATACTTGGGCTCTAGATAATCAGCACTTATGCCTAAGGATCAAACTTAAGGGAAAATCATATCTTAAATTGCTAAAAGATCATGAACCTAAGTTTCCGAGATAGATCTAAAGCCTAGGGCTCTGATACCACCTGTAGCGCCCCGGTCCGATACTGGACATCGGTACCAGTGCACCCGCCGTAGCCTACTACGAGAACTACGAAGCGTCAAAGCAGATCAAGCACACGTCATTCATGATGTAAGATAAATCAGCAGAAACGTCGTAGGATTAAAAACTTCACTAACATCAATGTAACCAATAGAAACACAGCGAAAATAAAATCTGTCAGGGAGAGTGTCTAAAGTATCCTTCAATACAAAGTTTTAACAGTAACACCCTCAACTAAAGGATAAGGACTGTAAGCCTGTCCATTTTAGTGACTATCGTCCCAATGAGCCCACTCGCCGTTATCTTCTACAAAAATCATCGTACTTTGGTTCACCTGAAAAGCAGATAGAGTAATTGTTCTTAGCGAAAACATCGCTAGCAAGTAATCCGTCTATACACTTTACGGGATCACACACGACGAGTCACCAGTACATAAATCAATGCCTAAAATAAGGTGCTCGGGTTGGCAAATAATATCTTTATAACGATTCATCAAATCCAAATAAGCCACATAATTGACACACAAAATGAGACCAACACATATAGAGCCAAACATACTACATAAACAGAAAATATGCTAGTAACATTTCTTGCATGTCATATCTTATGCTTCGTGTATCATGATGCATGTACTTCTTCAAAACCACACACAAAACCCATGCATATGTCTTCTTTTGTAAACATGTCATGCGTGTCATTTCACAAACTTTTCATAATTCTTCTTATCATATTCTTCGCGTAGCAGAACTTTATACCCTGTGGGTGATCAGTCCACAGCAAACAGAACTTTATACCCCATACTGAAAGGTCCACAGCCCCATAACATATAACTTTATACCCCGTGCTGAAAGGTCCATGGCCCCATAACATATAACTTTATACCCCGTGCTGAAAGGTCCACGGCCCCATTACATATATCATATATCCGTGCTGATAGGTCCACGGCCCCACAAAATAACTTTATTGTCCATGCTAATAGGTCCACGACCCCACAAAATAACTTTATTTTCTGTGCTGATAGGTCCACGGTCCCATAAAATACTTTATACCCTGCTGTTGATTCACAGATCACGCTTTTATACCCTGCTTTCGCAGGCGTGACTTTTATACCCTGCGTTCAACCAGCAGCCATAGTTGCTTTTCGAAAACTTTAATCTTCTTTTCAAACTCATATTCTTTTCGCAAACCGAAACTCATGTCGAAATGCAAAGTGTTCATGTCATGATGCAGAATGCTCATGTAACATCATATCAACCGTGTAAACATGCACACACACTTTACATATCAAGTACAAAGTCCTGAACCTCTATCACATCCTGCTTGTACCATTTCTTATCCTTTCATATTACAAAAATCATCTCGAGTTCACACTTAACCTTGCTCGTTCATACTTCCTCAAACACACCCTTTTCGTACCATTTTGTCTTTTCATATTGCTAACTCACTTTGGATTCATACCTAACTTTACTCATTCACACTTAATGTTTACAACTCAAATACACCTCATTCATACCACTTTATGCCCTTTTGTATCGCGAATCCACTTCGAATTCATACTTAACCCTACTCATTCACACTTAATGTTTACAACTCAAGCACACTTTCAAAACACTTGTAATTTATGAGCAATGGAAGAGAATAAAGGTATCTCACACACATCTTACATATCAAGTATACGGTCTTGCACCTCAAACACTCCCTGTTCATATCTTTCCAAGTCCGTTTGTCTCACTAATTCACTTGGGATTCAATCTTATTCTTACTTAGTCAAAATTACCATCTATTCCTCAATTGCACCTCAAATACCCTTGCATTTTATGTTCAAAAGTAGTGTATAGAGTTACTACACACACATAGGGCGCCTAAAGGGTCAAAAAGACTTCCAGTATACTTGGAACGCCACATGAGACGCCTAAAGTGACATGAGGCACCTATTCTAGGAGTTCGAAGTGTTCGGGGAAGTGCCGTATACATCGAACGCCTACTGAAGCGCCTAATGTTACATGAAACGCCTAATGTAGGTGTTCGAAGTGTACGGGGATGCCCTGGGACACATTGAACGCCTACATTAGGCACCTAATGTGACTTGAAGCGCCTAATGTAGGTGTTCGAAGTGTTCTGACGGTTCATAACTGCAGTTTTTCTGCAGTAACTTCTCTCCCTCACCTTCCTCCTTCAACCCTTTCATGTTTACACTTCAAGATCCATCTTAGCACCTAGATTCATCATACTTAACACACAACTAGCAAGGGTTGATTCCTACACATGCGAAGTAGTGTCCATCCCAAGCCTTCTATCACCCACAACCTCCAATGTATCTCTTCAACTTTACAACACAACAAGTCTACACCAATGACATCTTTAATCCTTCAACCTTCTGCAAATACACTCAAAACGCCTAAGATGTACTTAATGAACTCAAGAAGTTATACCAAAACAATGAACACAATACGAATAACACTTTTATGGGCATATTATCAACAAAGATCACAACATAACCATTTTCAGAAATTGGCCCAAAGAACATGACTATACACCATCAACAACAACAACAATTACATATAGTAAAGCATTTAACATAAACAAACCAAAGCTACTAATGTGTGATCCAAGTTTTCTCTTTGTAAGATCATAGGACCTATAGAATCAAAATTTGCGTAAAACGTATAGAAAAATTACTTGCCTTTGTTTCTAGTTAGCCTTACGAGTGTACTGCAGGATTTCGGGAAAGGTTGAACCTAGATCGGCCGCTCTTTCTTCCTCTTCTTCTTCTCTTCTTCTTCTTCTCTTCTTCTTCTTTCTCTTCTCTCTTCATTCTCTCTCTCCCAGGCGTTTTCTCCTTCTCCCTTTCTTGCTTGTAACCGATGGCTAGTGGTATGATGGGGAGTTATACTCATTTTTGTAACTCCCTATCATTTAAGTGGGGAGGGGTAGTTTTGGTATTTTGGCCTAATTTTTTCCATTTCTACTTTTGACTTTTTTTCTACCTATAACTTATTTAACTAATCCTCGTAAACATACATAATTACTAACATTGTCTCTTTAAGTTGTTTTCTAATTATTTAAGGTTGAACTCGAAAATTGCGGGATATGACAAAAAGTATCCTCAACTCTTCAAATAAGGTACACAAGTTCAAGGACAAAACTTTTTATAAGGGGGTGGAATGTCATACCCTATGAATTTTTAAGTTCGACATTAAATAATTTAAAAGTCACCTGAATTTATAATGTAGGGTGAACGTATGAGTTTAAGAGGCTCGGTTAAATAAATTGTAGGGGAGAAAATAATCAAAAAGATGAAATTAGGAAAATTGCCCCCATAATACCAAAACTACCCCCCTTAATTAATTAGAAGGAGGGAGTTACACAATTAGCATAACTTCCTCTCATTGACCGTCGGTTATAAGGAAAAAGGGGAGGGGGAAGTCGACCAAAAAAAAAAGAAAAGAGGGAAGAAGGAAGAAGGAAGAGAAAGAGGATCGCGATCAACCCTAGGTCCAATCCATCCAATGTTCAATCCAATCATCGTAAGAATCCCTAGATTCAAAGGCAAGTTACTTTTCTATATGTTTTACGCAATTTTGATCCTTAGGCCCTATTTTCTACAAGAGAAAATTGAATCACACATTGGTATCTTCCTTTTTGTCATGTTAATTATGTGTTTTATGTGTTGTATTATGTATTGTTACAATAAAGATTCCATCTTTGGGCCAAATCTTGAATTATTACGTGTAGAATTTGATGTGTGAAAATCATGCCCTAAAGTTGCTATTTTTCCTTGTGAAAAATGCTTGGTTTATAGATTTGTATAGTTGTGTTGTTATGATTGATGGGAGGTGATTGATGGTTGGGAGATGTGATGAGTGGTATGTGATTTGAGGGTTGATTTGGGGTGTGAAGTGAGGATTATGAGGTGTGTGTGAGTGAGTGATTGGAGAATGAGTGGAGATCAAATCGTAGTTTGGGTTTAGGTTGGAAAGCAATGGGAGGAGTGGTGGCATAGGTTGGACTCACGTTTTAGGATTGAATCTAGGTCTTCTATAGGTTTGGAATGATGGTGGAGGAAAGTTGGGTCGATTTTAGGGTGAAATCTGGAGAAAAGTTGCAGAGGCAGGGACTTGGATCGATCCCAGAGGGACTTCGATCGATCCAAGTGGCCCTGGGAGATGTTCAAAACATTTCTGGAGGACTTCAGTCGATTGACTGAGGGACATCGATCGATCGATGTCCAGGAGACTGAACATCGATCGATCAGATGAACCACATCGATCGATCGAAGTCCTGAAGAATTAGGATTAAAACTTTCTGGAGGACATCGACCCCTTAGAAATAAGACATGGATCGATCGAAGTCCGGAGGGTGAAAAGTCGAAATGTTTCTGGTGGACATCGGTCTCTCAGCATTAAGACATCGATCGATCGAAGTCCTTGAGACAAGACATCGATCGATCAGTGAGACCACATCAATCGATCGATGTGGTCAGTTTTGTAAGTTTTGATCCTTTATTCGTACAGGAGTTAGGAATGAACGTTAAGCGGTTTAAGGATTCTCCCGAGTGATATCGGGCAATTAGTGAGCGTTGTGAAAGTTGTTTCTAAGGTTGAGGGCATTGTTCTCGAGGTGTAGAGTTTGTGTTTACGTTTAGAAGTATGTGACTATGAGGCATGAACATATGCATCACGACATGATCATTTGACATTCGACATACGTTTGTTTTGCGAAAAGGTTACAAGTGTTACAAGAGAATCTAAAGTTTGCAAAAGACAAGCTATAGCTGATTTTGATCACAGGGTATAAAAGTCACGTCTGCATTAGCAGGGTATAAAAGCGTGACCTGTGGATCAATTACAGGGTATAAAGTTATGTTATGGGGCCGTAGACCTATCAGCACGGGGTATAAAGTACACGTTATGGGACCTATAAAGTATTGCTACGTGAAGAATGTAGGATCTGCAAGGCACCACTAGAAGGGAGGTTGAATAGTGGGTGCGGAAAATGTGGTTTTTTAAAATTGTTTTAAACCAAAAACCCTACTTCTGAAAACAGTTTCTGTTTTCAGGACCAGTTTTAAAACGTTTTTAAAACTACGTTGCAGGTCTTAAAAAATTCTGAACTTTGGAGAGAACTTAGACTCAGATGTTATGAGTATCTCCTAAAAATTTCAGATTAAAATTCAACCTCTAACCCCTTGAAAAATCGTTGGTGGTCAGATTGTGCAAATCTGCCAGAAATGGTAGACTGATTTGAAAAATTTATTCCTATTTATACACAACTCCAAATGCTCTGAAATTTTCACCACTAACCCCTTATAAGTTATATTTAAATTGGTTGAAACAGTTTTGAAAAATCCTTTTGGGAAGTTAGTCAAATACGATCAATGTCTCAACCTTTGCAAGTCTAAAAATCAGACTGCACTAGTCTCAGAACTTTGGACGTTTGATTGACTTATACTTGCCTAAAAGGGTTGAAACTTGTGCCAAAAGAACCTTAAAACGTGTGGCTATGTTTTCTGAAAGTTTCGTAATTTTTGAAATCTGTTTACTATTTTTATAGACGTGATTAAAAACAGTAAACAGTGCTGAAACAGAAAATCAGTGCTGAAAGTAAATGACACCAAAAATTTTATACTGGTTCGGTTATCAACAACCTACTCCAATCTTCGACGAACACCTTCCTCGGTTCACACTAATCACACAACACAAAAACACCTTACCACAGGGTTGATGGAGTTACACACCAACTCCAACCCTTAACAAACCTTTTATGATGAATACAATACGCACGAACACCACCACCTTGTAAGATTGAAGATTGATCACACCTTGATCAATCTTTTACAAAGATAAAGAGTATGTGGTGGTATATTACAAGCCTATTCTAGAATAATAATATAAGTACAATAGGCTTTCAAGAAGAAGAAAGAAAGAGAGTGTAGAAGAAGAGAAGGCTAGGCGTTTTTGTCACTTGAAAATGCAATGCTTGTTCTTGTCTTTTGTTTTTGCTCATCTTCTTTCCTTTTAAGCAAGAGTGGCCGTCCCCCTCTAGTGCTCTCCCCTCTTGAAAATTGTCTTCTAAGTCCTTGGGAGAATGCATGGCATCATTGTGACATGATCTTGCTTACTTGGCACCTTCTTATTGGATGATCATTTAACCTTTGCTTACTTGGCACTTCATGATTGGGTGAATGTTGTCATCATTTGATGACTTGGAAAATCTGAATATTTCACTAAAAGCATGTGCCAAAATCAACATAAATTAGTTGCCATAACATCCAAGATTACCACATAAATTAAGCAAGATAATATTTCTCCAAAAAGGTTGAAGAAAATCGGCCATTAAGACTAGTTAACATGCTGAAATTTCAGCATGTGATACATGGCTCCTTAATTCAAATTATTTCCAATTTTCTTTGATTTTTCTTTTTAAAATAAATCATCAATTGGCAGCAAATATCCTCATCATTTTGGAAATAAAATTTGGACACCAACATGTCCTAAAACTCGGCCAAGGTTCATTCCACACATGTTGAAAAATTTCAGCATGTGTGATATTCAAGATATCACACTTAATGGCTTTGTATCTTATTCAAATTTCTTCCATTTCTTCTTCCAATTATCCACATAATTCAAGACACAAAATATAGGCTCATAATTAGTGAAACTTGGCCAGCCTATTTCTTCCACATGCTGAAATTTTCAGCATGTGTTTCAAATGAGACAAAGTTTGAAACCTTACCATTAGTAGCTTTTTCCTTTAAATCACCAACATTGTATGATTGATTCTTGACCAATCAATATGCCAACAAGGCTCCACATATGCTCCATCTCAGCTGTAGGGGCGTGTATACGTGTATATGCATGTGCTGAATTTTATTTTTGCTAACTTTGTAAAATAGTGCACATTTAATAATACACACATGCTATATTCCAATCAGCCCTTAATTTAATTTTCTAGAACACTTTAAGATGTATGACATATGTAAAAATTGTCTAGATACGTGTCGTATGATGTGCCAAAAATATTTCATGTGTTGTGTACGTAGAAAACCGAATTTTCGATATTTATCTATCACCCGATTTTTCTCTAATTAAATTCTAACTTTTTGCACATGTTATATATATTATGTTACACATAATATATATAACATAAACTTTAATTCCCAGCACTTAGCTGGTCTAAAGTGGCGCCATTAACATGTGACAAAATTAAAATTGGAATCTCCATAATTTGGCCTTAATGTGGGGTGATTTGTGTGTGCGAACATGGAATGATTTTATGGCTGAAAATATTATCATAGCCACGAAATTAATAATAATTTTTGAGGTGTAGGGGCTGGCCATCTATTTATGGCAAGTACGTGACATGTTGGAATACATGTGTATATTTATATATGTATATGGCCGTGTATATTGAATGAGGAGAGGAGGAGAATACTTCCCTTTGTTAGTCTTGTTGCCTTTGTGCCTTTTCCAAATGTAGCTTCCTTTAATGAACTACTTAGTTTAATTAACTAAGTACTTCACTTAATGAACTAGTTTAGTTCATTAATGGTGGCACCTGAAAATAGTATAAACGCAACAAATGTTTGCCATTTGATGTAAGCTTTAAAGCTTCATGGCTCGTTAGTACGGCAACATAATATATGTATTATATAAGGCAAGTAATATGCAATATATCATGCACATTTATCTCATGCACGTTTTAAGCACATTTAAATCATGTATTTGAAAATCACTCAAACCCCTTTTTTCTCTACAATCTCCCCCTTTTGATGATTTTCAAAATAACCTATGCACATGATTTAAATCCTATCGCTCCCCCTTCAATCATGCATAAATTCAAAAATTGAATTTTAAATTTCAAAAACCGCTCCCCCTTGATTTATGCAATCAGTATCTCTCTCCCCCTTAAATCATGCTAAGTAAATCAAAAGATGCGTGTAAAGATGAAGAAGAAAAAAATCATGCATTTCATATAACGTGCGTTCGTAAGGGTTATTTATTCAACCCTTTGAAAATGCCCCTTTTGGTACCCAAATTTGGGTGACCCTTCTAGGTCTTCCAAAAGGTGAGAAAGGTGATGAAAGCACAACATAATATACTTTAGGTGCAACTGTATCTGGCCTTTGGCCAAGAACTCCTTTATACGCATTATATGTAGGACGTTTTTGATATGTCCTTGTGTTTGTGTGCGTAGTGCGTGGATGGAATGAATGCCGTATATGCATCACTCTTTTCTTTTCATATCTATATGGTACAAAATTGTATTTCGCATGATATGACGAAGAAGTGGGGCGTGATGAGGGAAGAGGTCTTTGCGTCATCTTAGACGCCATTTTTGGCTTTGGGAGGTCTACTTTCTTAGACACAACGAACTTAGTTGGTTCGGTGGATGCTTCATTTGTCTCAACGTATCCCAAACCTGTTTTGTCACTATCATGTTTTTGTGATAAGATAATACGATGCAGCATGTTAGATCCTGTGTCAAACTTTTTTCACCTTTTTCTCTACATCCGCATTCCTTGATTTCAAGTTTAAAATCTCGGATTTCAATTCAGTGTTCTCGGATGTCAATGATGAAATTTCAGACTTTAATGAATTTATAATGCATGACGACTCTTCTTTTGATTCGTTTAATTGAGACACAAGATCTTTGTTAGAAGATTCTAACAATTTCTTGTCTTCAATTAATCGTTTCTTTTGTTTTGCAAGAGTTCTAGCAAACTTATGTAATTCAAGATATTCAACATATAAATCATCATAAGATAGTTCAGAATCCGAGTCAGAATCAGAATTTACCTCATTTTCAAATAGTGAAGGCATTTGGCTTGACATATCTTTTTCCTCGGTTTCGTGGCTAGTGGTTGCCATCTCACTTAGATCGTTGGATCCTTTTGATGTGAGTGTTCCTGCGCTCTGATACCAATTGTAGGATCTGCAAGGCACCACTAGAAGGGGGGGTTGAATAGTGGGTGCGGAAAATGTGGTTTTTTTAAAATTGTTTTAAACCAAAAACCCTACTTCTAAAAACAGTTTTTGTTTTCAGGACCAGTTTTAAAACATTTTTAAAACTAGGTTGCAGGTCTTCAAAAATTCTGAAATTTGGAGAGAACTTAGACTCAGATGTTATGAGCATCTCCTAAAAATTTCAGATTAAAATTCAATCTCTAACCCCTTGAAAAATTGTTGGAGGTCAGATTGTGCGAATCTGCCAGAAACGGTAGACTGATTTGAAAATTTTATTTCTATTTGTACACAACTCCAAATGCTCTGAAATTTTAAACACTAACCCCTTATAAGTTATATTTAAATGGGTTGAAACATTTTTGAAAAATGCTTTTGGGAAGTTAGTCAAATACGATCAAAGTCTCAACCTTTGCAAGCCTGAAAATCAGACTGCACTAGTCTCAGAACTTTGGATGTTTGATTGACTTATATTTGTCCAAAAGGGTTGAAACTTATGCCAAAAGAACCTTAAAACGTGTGGCTATGTTTTCAGAAAGTTTCGTAATTTTTGAAATCCGTTTACTATTTTTACGGACGTGATTAAAAACAGTAAACAGTGCTGAAACAGAAAATCAGTGCTGAAAGTAAATGACACCAAGAATTTTATACTGGTTCGGTTATCAACAACCTACTCCAATCTTCGAGGAACACCTTCCTCGGTTCACACTAATCACACAACAGAAAAACACCTTACCACAGGGTTGATGGAGTTACACACCAACTCCAACCCTTTACAAACCTTTTATGATGAATATAATACGCACGAACACCACCACCTTGCAAGATTGAAGATTGATCACACCTTGATCAATCTTTTACAAAGATAAAGAGTATGTGGTGGTATATTACAAACCTATTCAAGAATAAGAAAATAAGTACAATACGCTTTCAAGAAGAAGAAAGAAAGAGAGTGTAGAAGAAGAGAAGGCTAGGCGTTTTTGTCACTTGAAAATGCAATGCTTGTTCTTGTCTTTTGTTTTTGCTCATCTTCTTTCCTTTTAAGCAAGAGTGGCCATCCCCCTCTAGTGCTCTCCCCTCTTGAAAATTGTCTTCTAAGTCCTTGGGAGAATGTATGGCATCATTGTGACATGATCTTGCTTACTTGGCACCTTCTTATTGGATGATCATTTAACCTTTGCTTACTTGGCACTTCATGATTGGGTGAATGTTGTCATCATTTGATGACTTGGAAAATCTGAATATTTCACTAAAAGCATGTGCCAAAATCAACATAAATTAGTTGCCATAACATCCAAGATTACCACATAAATTAAGGAAGATAATATTTCTCCAAAAAGGTTGAAGAAAATTGGCCATTAAGACTAGTTAACATGCTGACATTTCAGCATGTGATACATGGCTCCTTAATTCAAATTATTTCCAATTTTCTTTGATTTTTCTTTTTAAAATAAATCATCAATTGGCAGCAAACATCCTCATCATTTTGGAAATAAAATTTGGACACCAACATGTCCTAAAACTCGGCCAAGGTTCATTCCACACATGTTGAAAAATTTCAGCATGTGTGATATTCAAGATATCACACTTAATGGCTTTGTATCTTATTCAAATTTCTTCCATTTCTTCTTCCAATTATCCACATAATTCAAGACACAAAATATAGGCTCATAATTAGTGAAATTCGGCCAGCCTATTTCTTCCACATGCTAAAATTTTCAGCATGTGTTTCAAATGAGACAAAGTTTGAAACCTTACCATTTGTAGCTTCTTTCTTTAAATCACCAACATTGTATGATTGATTCTTGACCAATCAATATGCCAACAAGGCTCCACATATGCTCCATCTCAGCTGTAGGGGCGTGTATACATGTATATGCATGTGCTGAATTTTATTTTTGCTAACTTTGTAAAATAGTGCACATTTAATAATACACACATGCTATATTCCATTCAGCCCTTAATTTAATTTTCTAGAACATTTTAGGATGTTTAAAATATGTAAAAAGTGTCTAGATACGTGTCGTATGATGTGCCAAAAATATTTCATGTGTTGTGTACATAGAAAACCGAATTTTCGATATTTATCGATTACCCGATTTTTCTCTAATTAAATTCCAACTTTTTGCACATGTTATATATATTATGTTACACATAATATATATAATATAAACTTTAATTCTCAGCACTTAGCTGGTCTAAAGTGGCGCCATTAACATGTGACAAAATTAAAATTGGAATCTTCACAATTTGACCTTAATGTGGGGTGATTTGTGTGTGCCAATATGGAATGATTTTATGGCTGAAAATATTATCATAGCCACGAAATTAATAATGATTTTTGAGGTGTAGGGACTGGCCATCTATTTATGGCAAGTATGTGACACGTTGGCGAAGTTCGGTATTCGCCCGATACGACAATTTTCGGTTTAGAACCTTCTAACGTGTCGTATTTAATTTTTCATCACCATGACTTATATCAAATGATATAAGACCTGAATATACTCATAAATATGAGTTAAGTATGGTGGTGTGACGTTAACATACGTACGTAAAATATATAACATGTCAGTAGTACGTTGGAATACATGTGTATGTGCCTTTTTCAAAAAATCTGAAAATATATATTTATATATGTATATGGCCGTGTATATTGAATGAGGAGAGGAGGAGAAGACTTTCCTTTCTTAGTCTTGTTGTCTTTGTGCCTTTTCCAAATGTAGCTTCCTTTAATGAACTACTTAGTTTAATTAATTAAGTACTTCACTTAATGAGCTAGTTTAGGTCATTAATGGTGGCACCTGAAAATAGTATAAACACAACAAATGTTTGCCATTTGATGTAAGCTTTAAAGCTTCATGGCTCGTTAGTACGGCAACATAATATATGAATTATATAAGGCAAGTAATATGTAATATATCATGCACATTTATCTCATGCACGTTTTTAAGCACATTTAAATCATGTATTTGAAAATCACTCAAACCCCTTTTTCTCTACAAAGAATAGGACAAGAAGTGTTTTAAAAGTTTGTGAAAAGATGTGCATGACATGAATTACGAAAAGTCACATGTTTATGCTTGTTGGTCAATGCATGGTTTTGAACAGAGTACATGCATCACGTTGCACGAAGCATAAGTGTGAGTTGCAAGGGATGTTTTAGTCTGTATATGTTGATGTAATTGTGTTTAATCTAGTACGTGCTGTCTTCCCTTTGATGTTAAATACATGACTTGCGTGATCTTGATATATGATTATAAAGATGTATTTGTTAACCAGAGCGCCTTATTTTGGGCATTGTTTATATAAGAACTTTGGTGACTCGTCATGTGTGGTTCCTTAAGATGTATAGACGAGTTACTTGCTAGCGTTGTTTTGCTAAGACCAATTATTTCATCCTTTTCAGGTGAAACTGAGTACGAGATGATATTCGTAGAGGACGACGGCGAGTGGGCTCATTGGGATGATAGATGTTGAATGAGGAATTAGAATGCTTTTAATTGGTAGCTATTAGTTGACTCACTTGTGGATGGTTGAAACTAGTCATGTAGTCAGACACATTTTTATACTGCTGTATTTTAAATTGGAGTATTATTGTTATCGAGGTTTTAAATTGTCACGACGTTTCCGCTGATTCATACCACGTCATAGGTGATGTATGTTAGATTCGCTCGACGCTTCATAGTTCTCGTAGTAGGCTACGGCGGGTGCACCGGTACCGATGACAGCCGGGGCGCTACAGAAATAATGTGGAAATTTTTCGCGGAAACGTTAATTATAACTCAAGTTAAAAGCCAAAATAAACATTAATACCATAATGAACAAAGTTCTGGGTTGACGAGGCCCAACATTGACAAAAATTTTCAAAGAATCTAAAATAAAAATACTAGAAATGTCTGTGATAACCCCAATGAAACAAATAGAACAATCAGCTGCAGGGCCCCCCTCAAGTCCTAGATGCAGCAATCAGCCTGTCCACTCAGCTATGACCGCCGCGTCCTCAATGAAGATATGGTCATACTCCTCATCCGGCTCACCTGGGAAAGCAGGGGTGAGTGACAAAAATCACCTAGTAGATGTTCGTCTCAAACCAATACAAAACACACATGCCGAAATAATATAACCACATAGCACATAAACAGGATAGTGCATAAGCATAAAACAAAGTAAGTGCGGTAAGTAAATCACTCCGCAGAAAAATCCGCAACTAAATGATGCATGCCTTCACCCACATGTCACATGCAACAAGAATTATGTCACACAATATGACCCTATACCTACATGCAATGCATGCTCCCGGGACCTACTGAATGCTTGTAGTCCGGTCACTACAATCCATCCTGAACGATGCTCGTGGCCCGTACACCATAATCCACCATAACTGAGTGCTCGTGACCCGTACACCACAACTCACTGCATTCGAGTGTCTGAGACCCGTACATCTCATCCCACTCCAAATGCAATGCATGTGCTATGAATGCAATAACAAAGTCGCCTAGGGCCCTTTTGCCCATCCTCACTATCTCTGGCACTCAGTATTTGGTTCAGTAAATTATCTGAATGATGAGAAACTGTTATTTATCACCGTTGTACTTTTCCTTATCTTGTTTAAATTTGTTAGAATTTCCTACTATTTTCTCCTATTTTTCTCTTAATAAATTCTATTTATTACTAATTATCTTAAATTACTTAAATTTACCAAAATTCAGAAATTAAGTGAAAATAACCCAATTTTAATATTTTATATCTTATGTTATTTATTTGAATTTTTTTGATAATTAATTCTATTTTTCTGAGATTTAAAATCATTTATTTACTAATTTCTAAATTCCATAAATATTAAATTAAATTAATTTAATTAATTTTCTTTTCCTTAGCCGGGTCGGCCCCCCCAACTCATTTTTCCTGGCCCGGCCCACGCTTTCCTTCTGGCCTGGCCTGCGTTGTGCCATTGACTTTTTTCTAATTCTTTCTGTTAATGGGCCGACCTGCTTCGGTCCGATCCGCTGGCCATCCGGCCTGTATCTCGTCCGCCATTTTTTATATATATAATAATGGGCCTGGTCCTGCAGTCGCTAGTCGGCCAGTCAGTTAAGGTTCTGGCTCGGTCCGCGCGCTGGCAGGCCAGCCTGGAAGGGTTTTTCTTTTTTTATATTCTGCAATTTTCTGCAGCGAAGACGCGCACGGTGCCAAACACACGCATGAGGGCCACACGCGACTCCTTTAGCGGCGCGTGAGACACACGTGCAGCCTTCCTGGCCCTTTTTCGATGCCAATCCGAATTTTTTACTATTTTCAATCTATAGGAACCTATTCTAAGGTAAAAACAAAGTTATAGAAGGGTTTTCCATAAAGATTTATACTATTTCGATTTCGATTTCAGTTCATTTTTATCAATTCAAAGTATATCAAACAACCCATACACATCCGAAGAGCATGCTTTTTCCACTAAATCAAGTATCATGCCATCATATAAAACAACAAAGCAAACATATACAGTAAGACATACTTGAATCGTATCCATTTGAGAGGAAAAAAGACACCTACCTTAAACTCGTAGATTAAAGATGATAATGAGGAAAAAAACATGGGTGATGCTTTGCTAGCCCTTCTCCTCCTCTCCTTTCTTTCCCTTTTCCTTCTTCCTTCTTCTCCTCTTCCTTCCTCTACACGTTTTATTTTCTTTCTACTTCCCTCAGCTGTTTTTGGGTTTGGGAGGGGAAATTGGGTTTTTAAATGAGGATGAGAGGGATTTTAGGGATTGGGAGGGATTTTTGGGATTTATCATTATCTTATTATTATTTTTTTAAATTTAAAACGTAACCATTTGTTAACAAAATAACCTCCCCACATACTTATCCTACACGTCACACACACTATCACAATATATATTATTTATTATTTATTTTGTTTATTTACTTTTTTTCTCTAAAATTCTCGTATGTGGAAAATTTTATATATTCCAGGACGAACAAATGCCAATAGTGACCAACTGGTTGATTCATGTACCAATAGTGACCAAATGGTTGGCTCATGTATAACTGATAGGATGTAAATTAAATTGTAAGCATTACAAAACCTCATTTTTTTCTTTTTTTCATTTCCTCAGTCTGTGCCATTGGTCCGCAGTAACCTTTTATAAATGCTTTACTCCTTCCATTTCATGTTATTAGTAGCCTTTCCTACTGAGATGTTTTGTTGCCTGTTAAATATTTAAAAGTTTATGTTACTTTCTTTTTCTTCAAAAAATATGGATTGTAAATTATACATGATAAGTCTAATCTATTGTTGGTTTTGTAGTAGTATAATTGAGCCGTTAGAAGTACTTAATGTTTTGCTTGTTAACTGAAGCCTCATTGACAATTCTAGGAATTTAGCTTAAGGTTTGGTTTAGCTTGCAAATAAGAACATAAAAAAAAGGATTTCTCTTTCTTAGTGACAGTTAATAATTTTAAATTTTCTTATGTTTAATTATGTCCCCAGACTCTAACGATAGCTTTTGCTGTCGTTGGGATATACTGGGTCCGGATGATGATGATGATGATGATTATGTTTAATTATGTTTAATTATGTAAGTACTCCATAATTTTAGATTTACAGAGGTAATGGGTGTATATAGTTCTATGGCTTGGATTTGTTTCCTAACAAATTTAAGCAGTAGAGCTTGCTAATGACTTAGATTTGTTTGCAAACACACACTTAAATCATTTAGTGAGTGCTCCACAATAAATCTTGTTAATGACAGATTTGTTTGCAAACACACTCTTAAATCATTTACCGAGTCTTTCCATTTAAAACTTATATAAAGCTCTGTGGCCAAATAAATTGAGGGCGTTAAGAATTGGACGAGATACTATTCCTTGCTTTGTGTTCCCAATCTTCATCCTGAATGTGTTTTAACTTGATTTTTACTATATATTATGTTCCGCACATAATGAGAAACTTTACAATACTCTTAGTATAAATATAAATCGCTTGTAATAACTAACCAATAACCTTATTGTTGACGTGTAACTTCCTATTAGACATCATATTCTTGTGTCACAAGTTAGTCTTTATTTATTTCGAGAGTATCATAAAGTCTTTGTTGACGTGTAACAATAGCAAAAGCTATTGTTAAGGTCTGGAAGGGATGAGTGACACACAAACAATACCTCCCGATAGAGAGCTTACTTCCAATGAGGCTCTCGGCTCTATATGTAACTGCATAGATGACACAATAAACACAATGAGTCAGCTTCCGATATTAAAATGGACATAACCGTGTATATGCACAAATAATGAAAGATAAAGAGAAAAACATAATCGAATAGAATTATAAAATAACACATTAAATATTAGATATGAAGACGGGAACATAATCTAATGAAATATTTGATCCAGTTAAAGATAGATATGTGCGAGGCCAAAACAAGGAGACATAAATGGAAAAGACCCCATCGGTAATAAATACCCACCTCTTGTTCAGAAACGGTAGGGTATGCCATGGGTTTCAGAAGTGGAAGGGACTTGACGATAAGGGCCCCAGAAATAAAAGGGACTTAATGACAAAGGTTGTCAAAATTGACAATCGAGTGGCTAGGAAAGTGTGAGTCACAGTGGGAAGCAATTATACCATAATGTTAAGGGTGGTGTTTTCAGGGGTGATCCTTTCATCCTATATATATTACCGTTTGTCATGTGTCTTTCATCCACGTTCATATCTTTTTTGTTGGTCACTTTTTACCTCCACACATGTCTTACGGTTATATATCGTCAGATAGTTTCTCACCCTTCCTTTAACGGTGAAAGAAATTCGACCTGTTGTTTCCTTTGGGAAAATCTGAGCTGCAGTTGTAAGCAGTAGATGGGTTACTCTTGAGCGTAAATGTTGCTCCCGTTCTCCTAGGACTTTTTGTTTGAATCGCTTCCAATTTCGATACCTTTTTACCCTTCGGCCGTTTTCTTTTTCAAACTTCACAATTATACCCAATGACTGTTCTTTGGAACTCCACCTCAAATTAACTCGTGATAAAATTGAGATATGAATCGATCAAACATCAAACAACAACATATTCAATCAAGAAACTATTCGCTGCTAACAAAACCGAAAAGAAATTGGATGAATTGGATGAACAAATGAAGATGTTTTATTAACTTGCAAGAAAACTTGAAGAGATTTTTTCACAATCCAGAAAATTCTCTTAACTAATTTTGGTAACCATCGCTACCTATATACAATTCACTCAGCAACCGAATGAAGAAGAAGGAGCTAAAATTACAAGAAAGTCCCTCCGTTAATTCTATTGCCGGCTATTAACAAAAGGGCAAAACTGTCTTTTCACACTTTTTAAATCGTTCCCCGCCAAACTTTCATCTCCAGCATTTGTGTCTTCTTCATTCTGCAATTGTCACTTTCTCCTCTTGATCACCAATCTTTCATCAAGCAATTCTTTTACGTGATCTCAATTTGATTCTACAACTGCTCCTTGACTGTTGTTCTTCTTGCTCGTTGCTCCCTTTTGTGTTTGTTCTTTCTTCATCTCCTTTGACAGCCCCCTGAAATCTGACTGCATATACATGTTACATAGTCCGAGTGAAGCAGTCAGATTGTGCATTCTTCGCATATCTTATGCCTTGGTAAATATATCAGCAAGCTGGTGTTCAGTTCACACAGGCATAGGTTTAATCACCCCATCATTATACTTTTGTCTCACAATGTGGCAATCTATTTCAATATGTTTGGTCCTCTCATGAAAAACAGGGTTCTCAACTATGTATAAGGCACTCCTACTGTCACAAAAAAGCTCAACTGGTCCCGCTTGCTGTACACCCAAATCCTTCAACAAGTATAACAGCCATTGCACTTCGTATGTAGCCGCTGTTAAAGCACTGTATTCAGCCTCTGAAGAAGATCTAGAAACAATAGTCTGTTTCTTAGCTTTCCAAGACACCAGCGAAAATCCTAAGAACATACAAAAACCCGTAACTGATCTTCTCATCTCCTCGCAACCTGCCCAATCTATGTCTGCAAAGACTTTCAACTTTGGTTCTGCATCCATGGCAAAATACAAACCTTGTCCTGCAGTACCCTTAATGTATCTAAGTAGTCTATGAGCTGCCTTGAGATGTTTTTCAGTTGGTGTATCCAGAAATTGCGATAACTGCTGTACAACAAAAGTAATGTCCGGTCTTGTGATGGTCAAGTACATCAGTTTCCCAATGAGGTTTCTGTACTTGAACACCTCCTCAATTGCTGGTGAATCTCCATGCTGTAGCTTGACACTTTTGTCCATAGGTGTCTTGGCAGGCTTTGAACCAAGAAAACCTGTGTTGTTTAGTAACTCCACAGCATATTTTCTCTGGCACAACACAATGCCCCCCATTGATCTAGCCACCTCAATGCCTAAGAAGTAGTGTGACTCCCCCTAAGTCTTTGATCTGGAAAGTGTCATGAAGGTAAGCCTTCAGCTGTTGGATGTCTGGCGGTGAGGAACTAGTCACTATAAGATCATCTACATATACTAGGACAACCAGAAGATAATCTGCAGTGCCTTTTGTGAACAAAGTGTGGTCATGCTGAGACTGTTTGAATCCTTTCTGTGTGAGTGCTTGAGTGAGTTTTTCATTCCACTGCCTGCTGGCTTGTTTAAGCCCATATAAAGATTTTTGAAGTCTGCACACAACATTGGGAGCATGAGTGATGAGGCCTGGGGGTGGCTCCATATAGATCTCTTTAGACAAATCTCCATGTAGTAAGGCATTGTTAACATCTAGTTGATGTATGAACCAACCCTTACTGGCGGCCAAAGCTAACACCAATCTAACTGTTGTGAGTTTAGCCGCTGGGGAGAATGTATCTGTGTAATCAATGCCTAGTTGTTGAGTGAAACCCTTGGCCACCAATCTTGCTTTATAACGATCCACTGAGCCATCAGCAAGATATTTTGTTTTGTAAACTCATTTGCAGCCAATGGGTACCTTACCTGCAGGAAGAGACACTAAAGACCAAGTTTTATTAGCATTGAGGGCATCAAGCTCCTGTTTCATAGCCTGTAACCAGCAGTCATGCTGTGATGCGTCCTGATAAGTGACAGGATCAGGCTTCATACTAATGTGAATAGCAAATGCCCTATACTCAGGAGAAAACGAATCAAAGGACAGATAATGTTGAATGGGATGATAACTGGAACTAGTAAGAGGGACTAAGTCAGTGAGGAGATTGCAGTAGTAATCCTGCAGATACGAAGGTTTTTCCTTGTGTCTAATGGGTCTGGTTGATTCAATTGGCGGTAGGTCAATAGTGATATTTGGAATAGGGGTTGGAGGCAAGGGAATGTATGATTCCCTTTCCTGAGGTATAGAAGGAGATGGTGGAGACTGTGGATGTAAGATGCCAGAGGGAGTTAAGGGAGATGTAACAGGAGAAGGTGAAATAAGAGGCATGTTTACAGTGGTTGGCATGAGGTGTGACGTAGGAACAGTGTATGTTGGTGTGTTATCAAACATTGTAGGGATGGAAGCAGATACATCAGGAACTGATGGTTGGTGTAATGGAAATATGCGTTCCTGAAACGTTACATGTCTTGATACAAATATGGATTGTGTTTCCAGATTTTGTAGTATATGGCCTTTGGTGTAAAGAAGTACTCCTAAGTATATACAAGACATTTGGCATCAAACTTTCCTTTTTGTGGTGTTGAGTTATACGCAAATGCTTGACAACCAAAGACCTTAAGGTCACTGTATGAGGGATTATGGTCATATAAAATGGAGAAAGGTGTTGTGTTGTTTAGAATTGGAGTGGCTAATATATTAACAATGTATGTGGCATGTTGAATACAAAATCCCCAAAGGTGAAGTGGGAGGTTCGCCTGAAACCTTAACGCTCTGGCAACATTAAGTAGATGTTGCTGTTTCCGCTCAACTAGACCATTTTGTTGCGGAGTGTAGGGGCAAATCTTCTGATGTATAATGCCCTTTTGAGAGAAGATTGATTCAAGGCTAGTTCAAGAGCATTATCAGTTCTAATTGTCTTTATCTTTTTAGAAAACTGGGTTTCAACGTATTGGTAGAAGTTTTGGATGACTTGTTTGACTTCTGACTTAGCCTTGAGTAAATATGTCCATGTAAATCTACTTTTGTCATCAACAATCGTGAGAAAATAAGTCTGTCAATATAGTGTAGGCACTCTATATGGACCCCATACATCAACATGTATCAAATCAAAACAAAGATCAGATGCAGATGAAGGCACATGAAATGAAATCTTCTTTTGTTTAGCCATTGGACATACTCTGCAATGTGCTTTTACATCTGCTACTACAACTGAAGGAACCATTTTATTTATTTCTTTCAGCCTTGGCATTGAAGCATGGCCAAGTGTGAGGTGCCATAACATGGAAGAAGAACAACAATGTGAACAAGAAGAAAACCAACTAGGTAAATGCTTCTCAATCAAAGAACTTGTGCTCACTGGGTTCTTGGAGTTAGTGACTGGCATCTTGGACATACCAGCAACAAAGTAAAGTCCATTTATCAATTTAGCTGAACCAATCTTTCTCTAGGAGTATTGGTCCTGAAGAACACAATCATGACCATGGAAGTAAGCATAAACATGAGAAGTCAAGGCAACTTACTCAAAGACAGTAAGTTAAAAGAGAATGATGACACATATAAGACGTCTGTCAGTGTAATAAAGGGATTAAGGATGACTGTACCAATATGGGTTGCCAATGCTGAGACATTGTTGGGCATTTTGACTGATACAATTGTTAACAGGTTTAGATACGGTAAAGGAAGACAAAGAACAAGAGATATGATTCGTTGCTCCTGAGTCTAGAATCCATACACTATAAATGTTATATGAGAATTGAGTTGCTTCCTTACCATTATGCATCATAGCTTGAGCACTCATTACAAAAGGATGAAATGCAGCTGAGTCATGTTCATTAGCATCCTTTGACCCGCTGGAACTACTGAACATGCTCATCAACTTATTGTACTGATCCACTGTGAGCATAGGCATAGTCACTTGCTGCTGAGGTGCTGGTGCATTATTGAGTTCCACTTGACTCCCTTCAAAACTCTCTGGCACATTCACCTCCTGAGCATATCCATCAACCATGTTCACTTACAGTTTTGTTTTATATCCAGGGGGATATCCATATTTCTTGTAACATCTCTCCACAGTATGTCCACTCATTCCACAGTGCGTACAAACAGGCCTTTGAGAGAAGTTATGATAGCCTCTACTGGCTCCCCTAGATCCACCTCTAAAACTCGTGTTTTGTGGTCTAAAATTAAAGTTGCCAACTGCAAAGCTCGCAGGTTCAGGTTTATTACTTACATCAGCCATTAAGGCAGTAGGATTGTTCACAAACTGATGTTGTACACCTCCTGATATAACCTTTCGTTCATATTGCAGCACCATAGAAAAGGCAGTACAAATGCTAGGCAATGGAGTCATAACAAATATCTGTGACCTTACAGCATCAAACTCTATACTCAAACCTTTTATGAACTTTATCACAAAGTCTCCTTCTACAAACTTGCTGACCTTCCCAACAATATCACAAACACCTACTACATGAACATCTAGGTATAGGCCTTAAGATCAACTTTTCTTCCCATAATGACTTCAATTTCGTAAAGTATTCATTAATAGACATACCTTCTTGTTTAACTCCATAAAACTGCTCCAATAAGTCAGATAGGCGGAATGGATCTCCTCCAGCAAACCTCATCGTTAGATCCTTCAAGACATCACAAGCCGTCTCATAATACATAATACTTTGTCCAATAGTTGGAGTCACACAATTCTGAATCCAAGATTGCACCATCGTGTTGCACCGATTCCATGCAAGATATGTGTCATCATCTTCCGCAGGCTTCTTTATTGATCGCACATCTTATTTTTAATTGTCAGCGCCATGCGCAATGTTCTACTCCATGAATGGAAATTGTTGCCATTAAGCGACGGTTGAGCTAACACAGCTGTAGGACTTTCATTCGGATGCAGGTACAGTGGATTTGACATAGGACTTTCAACGTTATTGCTTCTACTAGTAGAGGCTGAAGCAGAATTCATGATTCAAAAGAAAACTAACAAGAATCAAGATTATGATCGAAGATGTAGTCTGCAGATAGCAACTATGTCTCTGATACCATAACAAAATTGATATATGAATCGATCAAACATCAAACAACAACATATTCAATCAAGAAACTATTCGCTGCTAACAAAACCGAAAATAAATTGGATGAATTGGATGAACAAACGAAGATGATTTATTAACTTGCAAGAAAAATTGAAGAGATTTTTTCACAATCCAGAAAATTCTCTTAACTAATTTTGGTAACCGTCGCTACCTCTATACAATTCACTCAGCAACCGAACGAAGAAGAAGGAGCTAAAATTACAAGAAAGTCCCTCCGTTATTGCTGGCTATTAACAAAAGGGCAAAACTGTCTTTTCACACTTTCTAAATCGTTCCCCGCCAAACACTTTTTCGCTCCTCTTCTCCCTTTCACCTATTGATTTCATCTCCAACATTTGTGTCTTCTTCATTCTGCAATTGTCACCTTCTCCTCTTGATCACCAATCTTTCATCAACCACTTCTTTTATGTGATCTCAATTTGATTCTACAACTGCTCCTTGGCTGTTGTTCTTCTTGCTTGTTGCTCCCTTTTGTGTTTGTTCTTTCTTCATCTCCTTTGACACCCTCCCTGAAATCTGACTGCATATACATGTTACATAGTCTGAGTGAAGCATTTAGATTGCGCATTCTTTGCATATCTAATTCCTTGGTAAATTGCCATTCAGAATGGTATGGTGCCTAAGATGTGTAAGATGTATTTTGAGATTCTTAGACTCGGTGATGGCCATCATTTTAGGTGTCCACTTCATTGGTAAGGAACTAAGCAATGGTTTAACTTGGTCTTTATTTGATATATTCTTGTTAATCATAGCATGTTTGTTTATCACTCTAGCAAACCGATCAATGGTTTCTTTAATCTTTTCGCCATTTTTCATGCTAAATATTTGATCTTCCTTCATACAAACTAGCTTCATAGTCATACTCATTTGATCGATTCGTTCATGAATGACTTCTAATCTTTTCCAAGATTCATGTGCCGCTTCAAGACCTCGATACCTCGAAGTTTAATAAGCTTGGTGGCAGTTATATTTGATAGAATATCAAATGTTTTCCCATTAAAAGCACATTCGAGCTTCTCTTCATCAGTGTAGCCATCTTCATGCTTGGATATCTTATCTCTTTTTGAATTTGTAATTAAAGAAAAAATTGCATTGACCACTACCCTCCATATGTCAAAGCCACATCACTTAAGTGATTAATCATCTCAAATTTTCAGAAAGATTAGTTTTGAGCATCAAATATAAGAACATTCGTTTTAGGAGCCACAAAAGTGGTGGTAGGTATTTGAATAGAGCTAGCAGAAGCCTCGGGAAAAGTTGCCATTATCTTAAATGATCATTAAAATTTTTACTTGCAAAAATTGTTCATTCAATCAAGGATATATGCTCTGATAACAATTGTTAGGTCTTTGAAGAGCACTCTAGATAGGGTGAATAGAGTGTAGGAGGCAATTCTTTTTTTTCGATTGTGCTAAAAATAAACCAAAATACCAAACTAAAATAAGTAAGAAGTAGATGAGAGATAACGATACTCTACACACAACTTATAGTGGATTGAATCTTCTTGGTTTGACTCCACCAGCTTTTTATTTCTAAAGTGGATTTTCAACAACTCAATTAATAACCTGATTTTTTTTTTCAAGATCCGACTTCAACAATTGCTAATTCAATACTAGCAACAACAACAACTACAATAACAAGTAAGAGCACACTAGAGTTTCTACTTGTCTTCACAATTTCAACAAATTTCTGCCTAAGAACTTTAGCAAATAGATTTTGGATGAAGATGTGGGTTTACACTTTCAAGAATGTCAACATACAGACAACAAATCAAAATAGGTTTTAGTTCCTACTTGTTGACTTGAATACTGTCAGCACAAGAAATAAATACAACCAATAAATGCAAGAAGAATTTTTTGCATTTCGCGTAATTTTGAGATTTGGGAGATATAGGGCATTTTTCTTGAAGCTTGGTGAAAATGTTAAATGCCTCTTTCAATACTTTGTGTATATATAAAGCAATTCAATTTTGTTTTGAAGCCTTGGCCCTTTCTTTTGCTTCATTCATTGCTCCTTCACACTTTAAATTATCTGCAACACTCTATTCTTCATTTGGGTTGGAGATTCACTGCCTATAAGCTTGTAGGACATTAAGGTATGCACTTGTACTTTTAAGGGATAGTTTCACGGTGTGGTGTCTAGGTAGAGTACTATGTTCTTCCAAGCTTGGTTACATTGATTGGACGATATGTTCATTTAGAGTTTGGTCACACAAAACTCTACTGAGAGGATGGTCTCATGGTTCGATGTCTTGGCAGAGTTTTTGCAATTTTCAAGCTACAATACTGAATGTTGAGAAATATGCTTGGATAATTTTCAGGATCATGATTTTAAGTGGTAAATACTTAAAAATGTCACACATAATGTTATAATTGGTCAAAAGTTGAAAAAGTGAAGAAAAATAACATCGATCTCTCAAGTTAGTACACTTTGATCGTTCGATGTACATCAATCCCTCACATTGATCGATCTATGTAAGGCGGAGAAAAACCAAGACCCTACTGTGAGACATCGATCTCTAACTTGAGATACATCGATCGATTGATGTACACATCGATCTCTCACTTCGATCGATCGATGTAGGTCAGAGACAAACTTTGAACCTCACTGTGAGACATCGATCTCTCAAGCAGAGGCACTGCGATCGATTAATGTCTAGGGTTTTTAGAACATTTTTTTATAAAATGTGATAAAATGGTTGTTTTCATTTTTACATGATTTATATATGTTTATCATGTTGCTATTATGTGTTTTTGATTGTTGTAAATGTCTTGTGACTAATGTGTCTTGGAAGTTTCTACAACTTACCAAAAAAGGCAAAAGTGGTATTTTGAGTTTTATAGGTACTTGACATGGTGAATATGATTCAAGGACCTATTCTCATCTTATTTATTATCACAAAGTTGCTCTTATATATATTTCTTACTATCGGGGTCATTTTTGGAGTTTTCTCTCACGATAGGTACTTTGGTCATTTTACCCCCAACGACAGTTTTTGTATTTTTACTCAATGAATCTCTTGAGTATCTTATTATCTTCATTCTGGAGTTTATTTACGGTTTTCTTGAATATTATTTGGTGATTGTGTATTTTATTTCTCTATTTGGTGATATTATCGACATCAGCGATATATGTGACGGTTTTTGTGTCACATTCTATTTTTCTTCTTGAAGACTTTGATAGATATATTATTGGAGGTTCTTAATCATCATTTTTCTGAGATTATAAGGAGTTCTTGGTGTAGGACCTGTATAGCACCACTAGAAGGGGGGTTGAATAGTGAATGCGAAAAATTCGGTTTTTAAAACTTTTTGGACCAAATAACTCATTTCTGAAAACAGAAACTGTTTTCAGATCCTATTTTGATTTATCTAGATGACCTGGTTGTAGGCCTCCAAAAATTATAAAATTTGGTGAAGATGTGCTCTCAGATGTTATGATTGTCTCGCAAAAATTTTAGATTAAAATTCCAAGCTTAACCCCTTGAAAACACGTTATTGTACAGATTTCGTCAATCTGCCAAAAACTGTACTCCAAAAAGAAAATTTTATTCCTATTGATTGGGAACTCTAAATGACATGAAAATTTTATGGTATGACCCTCACGATGTGTACTTTAATAGGTTAAAACAGTTTTTCAAAATTCCCTTGGTAAGTATGTCAACTATTAACCATGTTGATATTCTGAACCTTTGCAAATGTGAGAATCAACTATTAACTTTTGACTGACTTATACTTATCCAAATGTGATGAAACTTGTGCCAAATGAAAGCTAGGACGTGTGGCTATGTTTCTGAAAAATTTTGTGATTTTTGGAAAACATTTGCTATTTTTCCCGTGAATATGAATACGGTGCAGAAAACTAAAAACTGAAAGTAAAAGTGCTGAAAGTAAATAACACCAAGATTTTTATACTGGTTTGGTTAAAACAACCTATTCCAGCCTTTGAGGACACCTTTCTCGATATTCACTAATCACAAATTACACCTTGACACAAGGATGACTGGAGTTAAACACCAACTCCACCCTTTTACAATGAAACAAACAAACACAACAATACGAACACCACCACCGATCGAATAAAGGTGTGATAACTTTTTACACGAGATGAATGTATGTGGGTGGTTTGCACAAAGCCTACATAGTATATGGAAGATATATATGATAGGCTTAAGGCTAAGAGCAAGAGAAAAGAATGGAAGAAGAAGAAAGTAGTCTTTCTTTGAACTTGTAAGAATATGCACTTTTCTTAGCCTTGTCTTGCACCATCTTGCCCCATTTAATAATGTGTTGGCCGCCCATTAGGGTTTTCTTTCTTGAGAATTGACTTGAATACCCTTGGAGGATCTCTTTGTATAGATGGTGACACAATCTTGCTTACTTGATGCAATATGATTGGAGGAATGACTTGTCTTTGCCTAGTTGTCACTTCTTGATAGGTCATTGCTTATCCACCTTGGCACTCCTTAAATGAGCTAGAAATTCCATCAAAAAATCTAAAACATGTGCTTAAAATCAAGGTGATTAACTTCCAAATAATCATGGTATGGTCCCCCTTAAATTTTGGAATAAAAGAAGACAAAGATGGTTAAAAAATCGGCCAGCTCTCAAAGACATGTGCTAAAATTTCAGCATGTTTTTTTATTGGAATTGTTTCCTTGTGTGTTGCCCACTTTAATGTCACCAATCATGTGTGGCATATCCTCCACCAATTAAAGTGTAGCGCCCCGCTCCCGAACCCTACATTGGAACCGGTGCACCCGTCGTAGTCCGCTATGTGAACTACAAAGCGTTGTTCAATTCTCTTACACATCAGCAGTGACGTAGAAAATTTCGCAGCGGAAACGAAATAAATAAAATAAACATTCATTTTATTTCAACATTCCAAACCCACATCAATAAGTGCCATGACTAAGTTCATTATTACATTTCAACATAAAGAAAATAAACTGCCAACGTAGATATCTTCTTGTTCTAACTACCCCACTGCCCGAAATCAGCTCCGCCTTCTATGTATATGTAGTCGTACTCCTGCTCACCTGGGGAAAAATAAAGGGGTGAGTGATATAGAAATATCACCCAGTAGGTTCCCACCTCTTTCTGAACAATTTCATATATGGCAACAAATAACACGTAGCACATGTATAAACATGAATAACTGAGTAAATAAATAAAAGCACAACACAACAATTATGCGATGTCATGATGCATGCTTGTGTCACACGCAACGACATCTCCACATACAAATGCCTGTCTCTCTACCGTGCAATGCATGAACCTCGAGGTGATCCTACCACACGCCTCGTCAGGCCACACACCCCGTCGGGCCACACGCCTCATAGGGTCACACGCCTCACAGGGCAACACGCCTCGTAGGGCAACACGCCTTTTAGGGCCACACGCCTCGTAGGGCCACACGCCTCGTAGGGCCACACGCCTCGTAGGGCAACACGCCTCGTAGGGCCACACGCCTCGCCTCATAGGGCAACACGCCTCGTAGGGCAACACGCCTCGTAGGGCAACACGCCTCGTAGGGCCACACGGCTCGTAGGCCAACACGGCACCTAGGCCAATGAAATGCTCGTGCCATGAAATGCAATGTAATATGTCGCACCATACAATTTTTCCTTTTTCCTCTTTTGTATACTCATTACCACATCCCAACAATTTTCCTTATTTCCTTAACAATTTTAAATCATTACTCTCTTTTCTACAAATATAATTCATTACTTATTAATGAAATTATTATCCTTACCTTCGTTTATATTTAAAGAATTTGTATATATTAATATCCTTACTTTCGTTTATATTTAAAGAATTTATATACAATAGAATAAATAGTAGAAAGACTAAAATCTATATATATTTTTTTAAAATATTTAAAGCCCTTTTTTTTTAATTTAAGAAACCCAACCCAAACTCCCCTCATCCCCCCCAACCCGACCCCCCCAGCCCAACCCGCCAGCCCCCCCCAGCGCCCCTGCCCAGCCCGCCTCAGCCCCCAGCCCCCTTTCCTTTCCTTTTTTCTTTTCGGCCCCTATCCTGCCAACAACCAGGGGCCCAAATTCCCCTTTTCTTATTTTTTTTTCAGTTCCTTCTGCTTGGGCTAAAACTTCCCCCCAGCCCACACCGAAAATCATCCTTTCCCTTAAGTCCTGGCCTGCTACGAAATTCTAGATTTTTTCTCCCTTCTCTACTTTCATCAACCCAAACTAAAATATCTCAACCTCAATTCTATTACCAATTTAAATTCCAAACTTCAATTTAACACATAAAATCTTAAAAACCCTGAAACCACAGCTGAGACATATATATAAATATCTACATGTATAAACACATGCATAACATTCTTATACTACAAAGAAAACAATCAAAACATATAATATCACAAATTAAACTATAACATGCAAAATAAAAAATAATTTAAACAACAACAAATAATTCATATATGAAATTAATCCAAAAAGAGAGAGCCACCTACCTCTTAATTGTAGACTAAAATAAGTGGTGTTGATGTGGTGGTGTATGGATGGTGTAGACTTGCTTCCCACCTTCTTCTTTCCTTTCTAGCCTTAGCACTTTTTTTTTGTTCACTCACACTCACGGCACTTTCCTTCTTTTCTTACTTGTGTTGATTAAAGGGCCTAATATAGTCAAGAGGGATGAAGTTTCATCCCCCTTGGCTATTTTGGATAAGACCATATTAAGATCATCTAGAAGTATTAATGGTGGGTATTAGAAAGGTATTTTTTTTATTTACTTATCTACAAATATTATGTTATTAGTATTTTTTTTCCGTAGTGTGACAGTCTACCCCCCTTACAATAAGTTTCGTCCCCGAAACTTGCGTACCTTATGTAAATAGATGCGGATACTTCTCTCGCATTTGCTCTTCGAGTTCCCATGTCGCTTCCCTTTCGGTATGGTTGCTCCATTGAACTTTGACATATGGTATGATTCTTCGTCTCAGCTCTTGATCTTTGCGGTCTACGATCTTTACTGGAACCTCTTCATAAGTCACGTCAGGCCTAACCTTCAACGGTCTTTCGTCCAGTATGTGACTCGGATCCGGAACATACCTTCTTAATTGCGACACGTGAAACACATTATGAACTTGAGCTAATACCGGTGGTAAAGCCAACTTGTAAGCCAGCGTTCCAACTCTTTCGAGTACTTCGTAGGGACCAATATAACGAGGACTCAATTTCTCCTTCACCCCGAACCGACTTACACCTTTCATCGGCGACACCTTTAGGTATACTTTTTCTCCAACCGAAAACTCTAGCGGTCGCCTCTTCGAATCAGCCCAACTTTTGTTCCGATCTTGAGCTATTTTGAGCCGATCACGAATAATTTTGATCTTCTCTTTCGTCTGTTCAACCTATTCAGGACCAGCGATAGTTCGCTCGCCGACTTCATCCCAGTATACCGGTGACCGACACTTGCGACCATATAACGCCTCAAATGGTGCCATACCAATAGCGCTGTGATGGCTATTGTTATAAGAGAATTCGATCAGTTTTACCATACTGTCCCAGTTACCTTTGAAATCTAGGGCACAAGCTCGCAACATATCTTCTAATGTTTGAATCGTCCGCTCGGACTGCCCGTCAGTCTGCGGATGAAATGCCGTACTCAAACGCAACTCAGTGCCCAATCTTTTCTGACATGCCGTCCAGAATCTAGATGTAAATCTCGAATCCCGGTCCGATACGATACTTACTGGCACTCCATGCAAGCTGATAATGTTGTCGATATATAGAGTCACAAGTCTTTCTAGAGTGGCATTATTCGGCACAGGTAGAAAATGAGCCGACTTCGTCAACCGATCTACGATTACCTAAATCACATCATTACCATTACGGGTTTTCGGGAGTCCGACAACAAAGTCCATCGTAATATGCTCCCATTTCCACTCAGGTATCTCTAATGGCATCATTAACCCTCCAGGTCTTTGGTGTTCAGCCTTCACCTGTTGGCAAACCAGACATCTCTCGATAAATTCTGCAATGTGACGCTTCATCCCACTCCACCAGTAATGTTTCTTAAGATCATTGTACATCTTTGTCGCTCCCGGATGGATAGATAACTTGGAATTATGGCCTTCCTTCAACAATTCCTTCCGCAGTTCTTCTTTATTCGGTATACACAATCTTCCCTGAAACCACAAACTACCATCATCGTGTACCTGAAATCCATCCACCTGACTAGTCAACATGCGATCACGGACCATTTTCAGATCAGCATCTTCTTTCTGCGCCTCCTTAATCTGCTCCACCAATGTAGGAGTGATAGTAAGTGCAGCCAGGACACTTGCTGTCGAATCAACAATACTAAGATCGAACTCAGCCATCTCTCTCTCTAGTGGTGTCTGGCCTGCATGACTAGATTTTCGACTCAACGCATCAGCTACTACATTTGCTTTACCCGGATGATAACTGATGGTCAAATCGTAGTCTTTCAACAATTCCAACCATCGTCGCTGCCTCATGTTCAACTCCTTCTATGTGAACAGATATTTTAGACTTTTGCGATCCGTGAAAACCTCGCACTTTTCTCCGTAAAGATAATGTCTCCATATTTTGAGTGCAAACACTACTGCTGCCAACTCAAGATCATGAGTTGGGTAATTCTGCTCATATGCCTTTAGTTGTCGAGAGGCATATGCGATAACCTTGCCTTCTTGCATAAGTACACAACCTGTAATAAGAAAATTAGACCACAACTTGACATGTATATAATATTCAACTTGAAATCATATACATACCCAGTCCATTCCTGGACGCGTCACTGTATATGACGAACCCATCCGAACCAGAGGGCTGCGCCAATACAGGTGTTGTGGTCAGTCTCTTCTTCAACTCATTAAAACTTCTTTTGCACTCAGCAGTCCATTCGAATTTTGTCTTTTTCTGCGTTAATCGACTTAGGGGAACTTCTAGTCTTGAAAACCCTTCTACGAACTTTTGGTAATAGCCAGCCAACCCCAAGAAGCTTCTGACTTCAGTCACATTGGTTGGTCGTGGCCATTCAGTGATTGCGTCTATTTTCTTTGGATCCACCGATATTCCTTCCTCCGATACTACATGTCCCAAAAATGTCACGCTCTTCAGCCAGAATTCGCATTTGCTGAATTTAGCGTACAATTTCTTCTGTCTCAAAGTCTCCAGTACTTCTCTCAAGTGTTCAACATGTTTCTCCTCGCTCGGAGAGTACACCAAAATATCATCAATAAAGACAACCACAAACTTGTCCAGCTGTTCTCTGAATACAGTATTCATCAGGTCCATAAATGCAACTGGAGCATTAGTCAAACCGAACGGCATCATCAAGAATTCATAATGACCATATCGGGTACGGAACGCTGTCTTCTCTACATCTTCTGCCTTGACTCTCAGCTGATGATATCCGGACCGTAGATCAATCTTAGAAAATACTCGTGCGCCTTTCAGCTGATCAAACAAATCATCAATGCGAGGTAGCGGGTACTTATTCTTTATCGTGATCTTATTGATCTCACGATAGTCAATGCACAGTCTCAAGCTTCCGTCTTTTTTCTTGACAAATAACACCGGCGCTCCCCATGGTGAGACACTTGGACGGATAAACTTCCGATCAAGAAGCTCTTGCAACTGATCTTTCAGTTCTTTCAACTCTGCCGGAGCCATACGGTAAGGTGTTTTTGATATCGGCTCAGCTCCTGGAATGAGATTTATCTCAAACTCAACTTCACGACCTTGTGGCAGACCCGGTAACTCATCCGGAAACACATCTTTGAACTCGTTCACTACCGGAATTTGATCAATTGTCGGCACCTCTTGCTTTGAGTCCATTGCATATACCAAAAGACCTTCTGCGCCTTTCTGCAGCATCCGATGTGCCTGCACTGCGGTCAGATAGATTTTCTTCGCAACCTTCTTCAACTTAAAGTTTCCTTGAAACACCACCTCTTTTGCATCGGGACTGATACTGACTTGCTTCTGCCGGCAATTTATATTCGCGTGATATTCCGCCAGCCAGTCCATCCCAAGAATGACATCGAAATCGCTTAGCTGAATCGGAATAAGCGTAGCAGTAAACATCCGTTCCTCAATTTTCAATTCGCAACCCTTATAGTGGTGATGTGAAACTATCACTGTATCACCAGCAGCTTGCACTCGATACGGAATTTCTATCCATTCCGGACACTTGTTCAAGTACTTCACGAATCTCTTCGAGACAAACGAGTGACTCGCGCCACTATCGAAAAGTACGTTAGCCGGAACTTCATTAACCAATATTGATCCTATCGCAATTCAAGAGTTAACTAAATACGCAAATATTTATCACATAGTGGAACATGTATAACAATTAAATAATTAAATTATTTAAGTGGTACCTGTCACAACTTCGTTTGTCGCTTCCACCTCAGGATCAGTCATGATATGTACTCTGGTGTTCGTCTTTGGCATTCCGTTTGGCTGACCACCCTGCGGCTGCTGTGGCACCACCTTCCACTCAGAACACTCCCTGGCATAGTGTCCAGTCTTACCACACTTGTAACACACATTCTTCTTCCTCCAGCATTCACCCGGATGGTTTCGGCCACAATAAGCACATGGTACCGGTGGTCCAGCATTCCCCTGAGATGGACCAATGTTTCTCTGCGGCTGCTGCTGCGGTGGCCTAAACTGTACCCCCGTTGGCTGTCGTCGGGGTACCTTCACCCAGCGTCCTGATTTCCCCGATCCAAAGTCATCTCGTAGCCTCTTGCCACGATCCTCAGCACTCACTCTTCTAAAGTCTCCTTCCACCTCGCGGCATGCTTCGAGCAGCTCATCAAATGTCCGGGCCTTTGCATTCACAAGCCCAGTCTGAATCTCAGAACGCACACTAGTTCTGAACTTTAACATCTTCAGCCTCTGATCAGTCATAGTGGATGGCACGTACTGCCCAGAGCATGAAACTTCTCAACGTATTCCGCCACTGACATACTCCCCTGAGTCAGAGCCTGAAACTCTGCCATCCGTTGTAGAACCACGCTGTCAGGAACATAATATCTTCTGAATTCTTCACAAAACTGCACCCAAGTAATCGGTGCAGTCAACCGTATTTCAACACTACGCCACCATACTTCAGCATCTCCAATCAGAAAAGGTACAACAACTTCCACCCTGAGATCATCAGGCACCTGCAAAAGTCGAAGGTGATCTGACATCTCCTTCAGCCATATCTCAGCATCCTCTGGCTTGGAGGTACCCCTAAAAGTAGGAGCCCCAGCATTCTGCATCTCCTTATAAAAGAACCTCAGCCCAGGCTGTGGTGCCGGTGGAGGAACCTGCTGATTCAGTTGTTGCTACTGATGAGCAACAATGTTAGTCAGAGTGACCAAAGCTTCAGCGATGTTATTATTCTGATTCTGAGCCTGACCCGATCCGATATTTCCACTAGGGTCCATTTCTCTCTGCAATTCACAGTTTAGTCAGTTCCATAACAAGGGTATAGTGGTAATTTACATACTCTGGAAGTAGAACAGTAGTGATTTACCTAACGGTCCTCACACCCCTTATCCCGATTATGACTTAAGTCTAAAATTATCACTTACGTCTAAGTGATCTAGTTAATCCTACGTTTCTGAGGCGGATCTGGAGCCTCGTCTCTGATACCACCTGTAGCGCCCACTCCCGTGCCCTAGTATCGGAAACGGTCACCCGCCGTAGTCTGCTATGTGAACTACAAAGCGTTGTTCAATTCTCTTACACGTCAGCAGTGACGTAGAAAATTTCGCAGCGGAAACGAAATAAATCAAATAAACATTCATTTTATTTCAACATTCCAAACCCACATCAATAAGTGCCATGACTAAGTTCATTATTACATTTCAACATAAAGAAAATAAACTGCCAACGTAGATATCTTCTTGTTCTAACTACCCCACTGCCCGAAATCAGCTCCGTCTTCTATGTATATGTAGTCGTACTCCTGCTCACCTGGGGAAAAATAAAGGGGTGAGTGATATAGAAATATCACCCAGTAGGTTCCCACCTCTTTCTGAACAATTTCATATATGGCAACAAATAACACGTAGCACATGTATAAACATGAATAACTGAGTAAATAAATAAAAGCACAACACAACAATTATGCGATGTCATGATGCATGTTTGTGTCACACGCAACGACATCTCCACATACAAATGCCTGTCTCTCTACCGTGCAATGCATGAACCTCGAGGTGATCCTACCACACGCCCCGTCGGGCCACACGCCTCATAGGGCCACACGCCTCATAGGGCAACACGCCTCGTAGGGCAACACGCCTCGTAGGGCCACACGCCTCGTAGGGCCACATGCCTCGTAGGGCCACACGCCTCGTAGGGCCACACGCCTCATAGGGCAACACGCCTCGTAGGGCAACACGCCTCGTAGGGCAACACGCCTCGTAGGGCCACACGGCTCGTAGGCCAACACGGCACCTAGGCCAATGAAATGCTCGTGCCATGAAATGCAATGTAATATGTCGCACCATACAATTTTTCCTTTTTCCTCTTTTGTATACTCATTACCACATCCCAACAATTTTCCTTATTTCCTTAACAATTTTAAATCATTACTCTCTTTTCTACAAATATAATTCATTACTTATTAATGAAATTATTATCCTTACCTTCGTTTATATTTAAAGAATTTGTATATATTAATATCCTTACTTTCGTTTATATTTAAAGAATTTATATACAATAGAATAAATAGTAGAAAGACTAAAATCTATATATATATTTTTAAAACATTTAAAGCCCTTTTTTTTAATTTAAGAAACCCAACCCAAACTCCCCTTAGCCCCCCAGCCCGACCCCCCCAGCCCAACCCGCCAGCCCCCCCAGCGCCCCTGCCCAGCCCGCCTCAGCCCCCAGCCCCCTTTGCTTTCCCTTTTTCTTTTCGGCCCCTATCCTGCCAACAACCAGGGGCCCAAATTCCCCTTTTCTTATTTTTTTTTTCAGTTCCTTCTGCTTGGGCTAAAACTTCCCCCCAGACCACACCGAAAATCAGCCTTTCCCTTAAGTCCTGGCCTGCTCCGAAATTCCAGATTTTTTCTCCCTCTCTACTTTCCTCAACCGAAACTAAAATATCTCAACCTCAATTCTATTACCAATTTAAATTCCAAACTTCAATTTAACACATAAAATCTTAAAAACCCTGAAACCACAGCCGAGACATATATATAAATATCTACATGTATAAACACATGCATAACATTCTTATACTACAAAGAAAACAATCAAAACATATAATATCACAAATTAAACTATAACATGCAAAATAAATAATAATTTAAACAACAACAAATAATTCATATATGAAATTAATCCAAAAAGAGAGAGCCACCTACCTCTTAATTGTAGACTAAAATAAGTGGTGTTGATGTGGTGGTGTATGGATGGTGTAGACTTCCTTCCCACCTTCTTCTTTTCCTTTCTAGCCTTAGCACTTTTTTTTGTTCACTCACACTCACGGCACTTTCCTCCTTTTCTTACTTGTGTTGATTAAAGGGCCTAATATAGTCAAGAGGGATGAAGTTTCATCCCCCTTGGCTATTTTGGATAAGACCATATTAAGATCATCTAGAAGTATTAATGGTGGGTATTAGAAAAGTTTTTTTTTATTTACTTATCTACAAATATTATGTTATTAGTATTTTTTTTCCGTAGTGTGACATAAAGTGTCAAATAAGCTCCAGTTAGGCTTTAACAAAGTTTAATTAAGCGTGTGGCATTCCTGCATATGTGGTGAATTCTCTTTTGGTAAACTTTGTTACATAATAATGCACAATCTTCACACACATGGTAAATTGCAATCAGTCCTAAATTGATTTTTCTAGAACACTCCAACATGTCTTGAATGTGTAAAAAGTGTCTAGAGACATGTGACATCAACACCAAAAACATCCAAGCATGTAGAAGTGTAGAAAACCGAATTTTTGACTTTCGTCGATTACACGATTTTTCTTCGATTAAAATCAAACTTCTTAGACATGTAATATATATTATGTCACACATAATATACATAAAATAAGATGTATATTCAGCTCCAATGGCTGAAGAAAAATGCCCCATGTGACAAAATTTCCTTCAATTTGAATTCTCCATAAATTTAGGATAAATCGTGGATGATTTGTGTGTGTAAACATGGTATGACTTTGGGAATGATAATGACATATGGATCAACGAAAGTTCTGTATATTTTTGATGTATATAGGCTGACCATATTTATATGGTAAGTACGTGACATGTCAGTGAAATTTCAGTAGTCACCCGATACTCAATTTTTGGTTTATGTCCTTGTGACATGTCGTTGTAATTTTGATGGCACTGTGACTTGTAATATATGATATGAGACCTGTACATACTCATAAATATGAGGTGTATATATTGGTGTGACGTCGACGTACGATTATGATGTGTATGACGTGTCGGTGGTACGTCAGGACATAAGTGTATAGTGTGTCTTTAATAAAAAGGCGTGTGAGTTGGAGATGAGGAGAATTTCCATTTCAGTTTTGTTTCCATATAGCTCTTTCCAAATATGTCTTCATTTAATGAACTAGTTAGTTCATTAACTTAAGCACTTCACTTAATGAACTAGTTTAGTTCATTAATCATGGCACTTGAATATAGTATAAAGACAACAAATGTTTGTCATATGATGTAAGCTTTAACACTTCATGGCTTGTTAGTAAAACATTATATATAAACATATAAAGCATTTTTATCATGTGCATACATCAAATAACACTTATTTCATGCATTTCATAAACACGTAACATTTAAATCATGGATTTTCGAATCACTTAAACCCCAATTTCTCATCAATCTCCCCCTTTTGATGATTTTCAACATAACATTTATCCATGATATAAATGTGATCGCTCCTCCTACAATTATTTACAAATTTAACATTTGAATTTCATAATATCGTGCTCCCCCTTAAATCATGCTTCTCTTCCCCTTAAATCATGCTTTTCTCTCCCCTTTTATTTTTTAAATTTCATCAAAATTATATGTAAGAACGGAAAGAAATAGCAGTTTATAGCATATCACAGAAATCATGCCTAATTTCGAACGTAAATTTTCATATGTGGCTTGATTGAGTGCTTTTGTGAATATGTCGGCAACTTGTGCTTCAGTACGGACATGTTCTATAACGATATCACAACTGTTTACATGATCACAGAGAAAGTGATATCGTACCTCTATATGTTTTGCCTTAGAATGTAAAACAGGGTTCTTAAACAAGTTAATAGCACTCATACTATCACAATATATAGGGATGCGATTTGCAGCTATTCCAAAATCTGATAGTTGTTGTTTTAGCCATAATAGTTGTGTGCAACAAAGACTAAGTGCCATGTATTCCGCTTCAATTGTAGATAATGCTACACTAGCTTGCTATTAACGAATTGTCATTGACATGCAGCATTTGTGCTTTTTCTATCTATTTTACATCTGCCATAATCCGCATCAGTATAGGAATGCAAGTTAAATTCACAATTTTTATCATACCAAATTCCTATTGTGGGGTGTGCTTAATGTACCGAAATATCCTTTTTACAGCATTATAGTGTGACACTTTAGAGTTACTTTGAAAACGAGCACATATACAAACACTAAACATGATATCGGGTCTACTTACAGTAAGATAAAGCAAAGAACCAATCATAGACCTATACAAAGCATTATCAAAGTCTTTTCTATTTTCATCTTTGTCAAGTTTAGTGGTTACACACATAGGGGTGGGGGGATGGTTTTAAGTTTTCAAAGTTAAACTTCTTTATCATGTCATTTACGTATTTAACTTGACTTATATATATGCCTTTACTAGTTTGCTTAATTTTCAAGCCAATAAAATAATTTAACTCACCAACCATAGACATCTCAAATTCGGATTTCATGCATGTTTCAAATTCTTCTACTAGCTTATGACATATAGATCCAAAAACAATATCAACATAAATTTGAATAATAAGTAAATCCGATTTTTCTTGTTTCAAAAATAACGTACTATCTATGGTACCTCTTTTAAATCCATTTTCTACAAGAAAAGTAGCAAAACGATCGTACCAAGTCGTAGGTGCTTGTTTTAAACAATATAGTGCATTCTTTAACTTATACACATGATTAGGATATTTTGTATCCACAAAACCGGGTGTTTGTTTTACATATACTTCTTCCCGTATAAAACCATTTAAGAATGCACTTTTTATGTACATTTGATAAATTTTAAAATTCTTTATACAAGCAATGGCAAACAATAATCGTACAGCTTCTTAGTGTGCTACGGGTGCAAATGTTTCTTCGTCATCTATTCCCTCTTCTTGATTATAGCCTTGTGCTACAAGCTCCACTTTGTTTCTAACGACTTTACCATCTTCATTCATGTTGTTTCTAAAGACCCACTTTGTGCCTATTATCGTTCATCGTTTCTTGTGAACTGATTTAGTTCATCATGCATATTGTCAATCCAAGAAGAATCATTCAAAGCATCAAACACATTCTGGGGTTCTATTTCAGATATCATAGCATGAAATTGATTTATTTCATCTTGATTTATTCTTCTACGTGGTCATACACCTTGTGTTATGTCACTTATGACAGGTCGTGTGGGTGATCCTTATGCCATCTTGGTTGATTATTTTCTAAGATTTCATGCATTTCTACATGATCATGCATTTCTAATGTGTCGTGTTCTTCATGTATGATATTTCTTTTTATATCATCTAACACGGGCTTTAGTTCAAAATCATCATCATATTCTTTATTTATTTCATATTCACCAAATTCATTAAATTTCACATGAATAGATTCTAAAATATGTCTAGTGATAGGATCATAACATCTATATGCCTTAGAATTCACAGAATATCCAACAAAGATGCATTCAATGAATTTAGATTAAAATTTATCAAGGTTATCTTTTATGTTTAATACAAAGCATTTACAACCAAACACATGAAAATAATCAATCTTAGGCATGCGATCATTCAAAATTCCATAAGGTGTTTTGTTTATTTTCTTTCTAATTGATAATCGGTTAACGATATAGCATGCACAATTTACGGCTTCCGCCCACAAAAATCTAGGCAACTTATTTTCACATAACATGGTTTTTGTAATTTCTTGTAATGTCCTATTCTTTCTTTCTACTACTCCGTTTAATTGTGGTGTTCTAGGTGGTGAAAACTCGTGTTTAATACCTTTTTCTTCACAAAAAGCAATCATGTTCTTATTTTTAAATTCGCCGCCTCTATCGCTCCTAATCTTTTTCACATTTAAACCATATTAATTTTCAATTTGTTTTATTAATTTAGCAATTTCAACGGCACTATCATCTTCATTTGCAAGAAATAAACAGCCTTAGGTTTTATTCTTTAATGATTTTCTCATAAATTTTCTTAAACCTTTAGCCAATAATATTAGATCTTCGTTGCCCGATTCTGAGTCACTATCATCTACGTGATCGGAAGAGGTAGAGACATATTCATTTGATTTAAACGCAATAGTCTTACCTTGTTTTGACGTTGATTCCGATTTCCTTAGTGTGAGTTTGTTTCGTGTACCTTTAATGATCCAATTAGTTCCTCCATCTTTATCGATTTTGTTTCCTTACTTTGTTCGATTGCCATGACTTTGGGATCCTATTCGGATGGGAGGCTTATTAGTATCTTTTGTACCTTTTCCTGTGAAGAAAATGCTTTTCCAAGAGACTCAAGGGTGTTGTAAATGTTAGTCAAGTGTAAATCCATATCAACAATAGATTCATTAAGTAATAACTTGAAAGATTCAAGAGTAGACATAAGCATGTTTATTTTGGACTCTTTAACTTGAATAGTACCTTCATGTTTCATTTCAAGAATTCTCTATATTTCTTGGGCACTAGAGCAATTTGACACATAATTTGATTCACTTTTACTTAAACCATTTAGAAGAAGTTGCATGGCTCTAGCATTCATACTTAATTTCTTTTAGTCATCACTAGTGTATTCTTGTTTCGGTTTATGACTTCTAAAGTGACACCGTCAACCGTGGATAATTTAGAAGGAATAAAGGGACCGCCTTCTATGATGGACCATAAGTCTATATCAATAGCCATAAGGAATAAGTTTCATTCTAAAATTCTATTGTATAAAAGACTCACCATCGAAAAGATGAGGACTTTGGCTTGACATACATTCTTGCTCGGTCTTGTAACTAGTGGATGCCATCTCACGAAGATCGTTGAATCTTCTTTTAGTGAGTGTGCATGCGCTCTGATACAACTTGTAGGACCTGTATAGCACCACTAGAAGGGGGGGTTGAATAGTGAGGGCGGAAAATTCGATTCTTAAAACTTTTTGAACCAAATAACTCACTTCTGAAAACAATTTCTGTTTTCAGATCCTATTTTCATTTATCTAGATGACCTCGTTGTAGACCTCTAAAGATTATAAAATTTGGTGAAGTATGATTGTCTCACAAAAAGTTCAGATTAAAATTCCAAGCCTAACCCCTTGAAAACATGTTTTGTACAGATTGCGTCAATCTGCCAGAAACTGTACTCCGAAATGAAAAATTTATTCCTATTAATTGGAAACTCTAAATGACTTGAAAATGTTATGACATGACCCTTAACATATGTACTTTAATGGGATAAAACAGTTTTTCAAAATTCCCTTGGAAACTATGTCAACCACGTTGATGTTCTCAACCTTTGCAAATCTGAGAATCAGATTGCACTAGCCTCAGAATATTAACGTTTAAATGGCTTATAATTATCCAAATGTGATGAAACTTATGCCAAATGAAATCTAGGATGCGCGGCTATGTTTCTGCAAAAATTTGTGATTTTTGAAAAATGTTTGCTATTTTTCTTGTGAATATGAAAATGGTATAGAAAACTGAAAACTGAAAGTAAAAGTGCTAAAAGTAAATAACACCAAGATTTTTATACTGGTTAGGTTAAAACAACCTGCTCCAGTCTTCGAGGACACCTTCCTCGGTATTCACTAATCACAAATGACACCTTGACACAAGGATGACTGGAGTTAAACACTGACTCCACCCTTTTATAATCAAACAAACAAACACAACAACACAAACACCACCACCGATAGAATGAAGGCTTGATCACACCTTGATCACCCTTTTACACGAGATGAACGTATGTGGGTAGTTTACACAAAGCCTATATAGTATATGGAAGATATGTATGATAGGCTTAAGGGTAAGAGCAAGAGAAAAGAATGGAAGAAGAAGAAAGTAGTCTTACTTTGAACTTGTAAGAATATGCACTTTGCTTAGCCTTGTCTTGCACCATCTTGCCCCTTTTAATAATGTTTTGGCCACCTCCTAGGGTTTGTTTTCTTTCTTGAGAATTGTCTTGAATACCCTTGGAAGATTTCTTTGTATAGATGGTGACACAACCTTGCTTACTTTGTGCAATATGATTGGAGGAATGACTTGTCTTTGCCTATTTGTCACTTCTTGATAGGTCATTGCTTATCCACCTTGGGCACTCCTTAAATGAGTTGGAAATTCCATCAAAAAATCTAAAACATGTCATTAAAATCAAGATGATTAACTTCCAAATAATCATGATATGATCCCCCTTAAATTTTGGAATAAAATTGAAGACAAAGATGGTTAAAAATCGGCCAGCTCTCAAAGACACGTGCTAAAACTTCAGCTTGTTTTTTATTTGAATTGTTTCCTTGTGTGTTGCCCTCTTCAATGACACCAATCATATGTGGCATATCCTCCACCAATTAAAGTTCCAAATAATCTCCACCTCGGCTCCAACAAAGCTGAATTAGGCGTGTGACATTCCTGCACATGTGCTGAATTCTTTTTTGGTAAACTTTGTTACATAATGATGCACAATCTTCACACACATGGTAAATTGCAATCAGCCTTAAATTGTTTTTTCTGGAACACTCTAACATGTCTTGAATGTGTAAAAAGTGTTTAGATACATGTGACATCAGTGCCAAAAACGTCCAAGCATGTACAAGTGTAGAAAACCTAGTTTTCGACTTTTGTTGATTACACAATTTTTCTCCAATTAAAATTAAACTTCTTAGACATGTAATATATATCATGTTACACACAATATACAGAAAATAAGATGCATGTTCAGCTCCAATGTTGATGAAACATGTGACAAAATTTCCTTCAATTTCAATAAGACATAAAATTTAGGCTAAATTGTGGGTGATTTGTGTGTGTAAACATTGTATGACTTTGGGGATGATTAGACATGTGAAGCAACAAAGTTTCTGAATATTTTTTATCTATATAGGCTGACCATCTTTATAATGTAAGTACGTGACATGTCGGTGAAGTTTCGATAGTCATCCGATACGACAATTTTTGGTTTATGACTTTGTGACATGTGGTTACATTTGATGGCACTGTGACTTGTAATATATGATATGTTACCTGTATATACTCATAAATATGAGGTGTATATAGTGGTGTGATGTCGACGTATGGTTATGATGTGTATGACGTATCGGTGGTACATCGGGACAAAAGTATATAGTGTGTCTTTAAAACAAATTTGTATATGAAATATATATAAGTATGTGGCGTGTGAGTTGGATATGAGGAGAATTTCCATTTCAAGGTTGTTGCCATATAGCTCTCTCCAAATATGTCTTCATTTAATAAACTAGTTAGTTCATTAACTTAAGCACTTTATTTAATAAACTAGTTTATTTAATTAATTATGGAAACTGAAAATAGTATAAAGACAACAAATGTTTACCTTATGATGTAAGCTTTAACGCTTCATGGCTTGTTAGTACGACAACATTATATATAAACATATAAAGCATTTTAATCACGTGCATACATCAAATAACACTTATTTCATGCATTTCATAAATACGTAACATTTAAATCATGCATTTTTGAATCACTCAAACCCCAATTTCTCAACACTTGGTGCAAAAATTCATCACTACATATAAAAGAGAAAAGTGGGAATTTTGGATTATATATTGACATAGTCTTGTCAACTATTATTTGTTGATTTCTCTTCATTAAATCTGAGTTTGTACACTTTATTATGGCCTCCAAAACGTCCATAAAAGTGTGAAAATGATGGTGTATTCATTTTATGACTTGGTGACAAGTGGACCAACCAAAAACAAGCTAGTTGGCAAAATTGCCAACTTGAAAATATCAATTCAAACCCAACGGCTATTTGGCTGAAATTGAGCTGATTTTTTTAGTCAAAAAAGGCAGCCTAACTTGAACTGTTCTTGTGCCAAGAACTTGAGGGTATAATGGAGGAATATTCCATCTAATCCTTGGGTATTATCTTCTCAATTTCCATGTCACTTTTAAAGACAAAAATCGGCCAACATATGGAAGCAAGGTGGTCCAATCATGTTCTTCTATGTTGCCAAGTGTACAAGGTGATTATGTGGCCAACTAATGATGTGAAGACAACTAAGACTTGATGATGAAGATGATGACACGTGCATTCTTATCTTCAAGGCCTATTTCACACTATAAATAGGAGGGAAACGTGAAGAAGAAGAACACACACACTTGAAAGCTAAAGTTGAAGATCATTCCTGCTATTCTCTTATTGTTCTTGATTCATTCTATATAGTTAAGGTGTTTCATTTCTTGTTGTTGTTGAGCAACATTATACACGCCCCTCTTGGTGTTTTTGAAAGATTGATTAGCCAAATTTAAAGGCTACATCAATAGGTGGTAGAGGTGGTGCAACCAAAAGTTGCATAGAGGTGTTCATCCAAGTCTTGAATAGGGTTGGTGTTTAATCCAAGGATCTAGCTTGGTTCTTGTTTTATTTGTGTTCATACCATAGTGAACTCCAAGGAAATGTGTTCCTTGGGACTGGAGTAGGTCATATTGACCGAACCAAGATAAATCTTTTGTGCTCTTATCTTCTTTCCACTTTTTTGTTTTCTGCTCGTTTTCACTGTATTCTTCATCCAAATTCACACGTCTTGAAAAAATAGCAAAACACTTTCACAATTCGTGAATTTTGGTGGAGTTATACTTTTGATTGTTAGGTTTCATTTGCAAGAAGAATCACTTGATTTGAGCAAAGGAATGTTAGTTTTTCAGTCCTTGCAAAATAACTGCTCCATTCTGGCTGCAATCTGACTAGTCTCAAAGAAACTTGAATTCTGTTTTCATCAAGGAAGTTTCAGGTCAGGGACTTTTGGAAACTTAAACTAGATATCCTAAGGTGTCTTTTGACATAAAGATCATCCTTTTTGGTTTAGTAATCAAAGAGAAACACGTTTTCAAAGTTCCCCACTATTCTGTCCAATTCTATCCAGATTGACCATCTGAATCTTTTTATTTGCTTGAAGGGTTAAACGATGTTATTTTTTTGTCTCATTTTTGGACATCTTCTAGTCAAGACATTGACGTTAATTTCTGAAAAGTTTCATAATTTATGAGTTGTGTACATTGAGTTTTGAATTTTTAAAAAAAACGGCTACTGAATCTGAGGAGGTCTCAGATTCTGTTTTCAAAGGGGATTTTGTTAAAGGGTAGTAGTGTAATTTCCGCTAACCACTATTCACCCCCCTCTAGTGGTGTTTACTGCAGGTGTACGGTCGAACAATTGGTATCAGAGCCAAGTTAACACCACTCTAAGAAGCGACATCAACGCCGTTCTAAGAAGACAAGGCCAAGACACAAGAATTCATAGTAGTCTTCTTATCTCAAATCAAAGGTATGTCTACACAACGCCCTCCTCTTTTTGATGAAAATAATTTTGTTCATTGGAAACTTAGAATGAGGCTATTCTTAATTGCTATAGACATCGATTTATGGTCTGTAGTTGAGATAGGCCATATATTCCAATGAAAATTGTTCAAGTAAACGGTGTAACACAAGAAGTAGAAAAATATAAAAGTGAATGGTCGACCGAAGATAAAAAGAAAATGTCTATGAATGCTAAAGCTATGCAATTGCTTTTAAACATACTTACGACTTTTGAAGCAGGTTATGTTTCAAATTGCACTAGTGCACACGACATGTGGAAATCACTAGAATTAAAGCATGAAGGTACTAGCGGTGTAAAAGAGTCAAAAATAAACATGCTTATGCATGAACTTGAATCGTTTAATATGTTGCCGAATGAATCTATAACGTCTATGGATTTGAGGATTACTAATATTTTCAATGCACTTGATGCTTTAGATAAATCTTTTACCAATAACGAAAAGGTTCAAAAAGTGCTACGGAGTCTTCCTGCTGAATGGGATCCGAAGGTAACAACAATTGAGGAAACAAAATCAATCATAAAGATGGACGAATTGATCGGCTCACTTAGAGTTTACGAGGTAAAGCTGAACCAACGAAAATCCAAGTAATCTAAATCATCCGGCAAGTCTATTGCTTTCAAATCAATTGAGTTACAAATAAATAATGATGAAAGTAATAGTGATAATGAATTAGATGATGATTTAATATTAATAGCTAGAATACTTATAAAGTTTTTCAAACGGCCTAATAGGAATGGAAAACAATCTTCTTCTTCTACTTCTCCTCAACTTAGGAAAATAATTATAATATCTCAAATAATAACAAGTGGTATAATGAAGAGTTAAAATGCTACGAATGTGGTCAAAAAGGACACATCTCTTATGATTGTCCGACAAAGAAAAATAACACAAATAATAATAATAATGATAAACAAGTCAAAGACAAGGATCCCCAACGGTCCAAATCGAAGGAGTCAAAGGCAAGAAAAGGCAAAAGAGCTATGAAGGCGAGCACGTGGAGCGACTCCTCTGATTCAGAATCAAAAAATGAAGAAGCTCAAGTCTGATTCGTATCCATCAAGGTAATTTCTTCTTCTAATATAGATTTTGATAATGAAATGTCTTTCGATGAAATGTATGAAGAATTTCTAAAGATGCATGCTTACTGTAAAAGGCTATCTAAAGAAAAGGAGAAACTAATTTAAAAAAATGACAAGTTGAAGACGTCCAACTTGGAATTTTTCGATCAATTCGAATCTTTTAAACAAGAGTCTACTAATACTCTTCATTCTTTAGAGATTAAAATTGAATCATATAGGAAAAATGAACAAACATTACAAACTGAAAATAGCCTGGTAAAAACTAAAGTAGATAGTTGTGAAAATGAGATAGTGCAACTTAAACCTTCTAAATTAGACTTAGAAAAAATGTTAGAACAATTTAAATCTGGCACAAACATGCTTGACACACTTATATCTTCACAAAAATGTGGAAATGACAAAAAGGGTTTAGGCTATATAGAAGAAAATGACAAGTTATGCAAAAAGACTAACTTTGTATCATTTAAGTCTAAATTACCATATAATGCAACCGAGTCAAAAGAACCAATTTTGTCAACTTCTTCTTCTACTCATTCTAAACAAAAGAAGGAAGAACACATATATAAACAAGCAACTAGGCAAAACTTTGCATCTAGACAACCTAGAAATTATGCTTATATGTATACTAACGTATCTAGACAAAATAAAGTGCATCCAACTTCTTATAAACCTAAGTATAGGCAACATACACATTCCCCTTATAAGACTTATAGGAATGATAATATATACATGGCACCATGCAAGAAACAAAATCATATGCCTTATAGACACTATCAAAATCGGCCACTTCATCATACATATAAACCTAGATTAACTTGTATGACAATAAATCTTCTTTTACAAGAACAAGCATTGCAAATCAAAGTGATCAAAAAACCTAGCTCTTCTTCTTCTACATTCTCTTTCTTTCTTTCTTCTTGTAAGCCTATTGTATTCATATCTTTCAATCTTGAATAGGCTGTTTATAACCGAACCAGTATAAAATTCTTGGTGCCATTTACTTTCTGCATTTACTTTTCAGTTACTACACCGATTACCCTTCTTGTTCGCATTCGTAAAAATAGTTAACGAATTTCAAAAATCACGAAAATTTCCAGAAATATACTCACACATTCTGGTGTTAATTTGGCACAAGTTTCAACCCTTTTGGATAAGTATAAGTCAATCAAACATCAAAAGTTCTGAGACTAGTGCAGTCTGATTTTCAGACTTGCAAAGGTTGAGACTTTGATTGTAGTTGACCTACTTCCCAAAAGAATTTTGCAAAACTGTTTCAACCCACTTAAATATAGTATATAACGAGTTAGTGGTTAAATTTTCAGAGCTTTTGGACGTTCACACAAATAGGAATAAATTTTTCAAAACCATCTACCGTTTCTGGCAGATTCGAGCAATCTGAGTACCAACGGTTTTTGAAGGGGTTAAAGGTTGAATTTTAATTTGCAATTTTTAGGGGACCCTCATAACATCTGAGGCTAAGTTCTCTCAAAATTTCAGAATTTTTGGAGACCTCTAACCCGGTTTTAAAAACGTTTTAAAACTGATTCTGAAAACAGAATTTGTTTTCAGAAGTTCAATTGTTTAGGTTCAAACAAATTTTAAAAACCACACTTTCCGCACCATCTATTCAATCCCCCCTTCTAGTGGTGCCTTGCAGATCCTACAAGTGGTCTCAGAGCGCAGGAACATTCACTTCAAGGAATCCAACGATTCAGTGAGATGGCAACCACAAATCTCAAAACCGAGCAAGAAGGTATGTCGAGCCAAAGGCCTCCACTTTTTGACGGTGAGTCGTTTATTCAGTGGAAACTTAGAATGAAGCTTTTTCTTATGGCTATAGATATAGATCTTTGGTCAATCATTGAAGATGGTCCTTATGTCCCATCTAAGGTATCCACCGTAGACGGAGTCACATTAGAAGTTGTTAAAACTAGACAAGAATATACGAGTGATGATAAAAAGAAACTTAGTATGAATGCTAGGGCTATGCAATTGCTTCTTAACGGATTAAGTAAAAGTGAGTCTAGTTATGTGTCAAACTGTTCGAGTGCACAAGAAATGTGGAGGATACTAGAAGTGAAACACGAAGGCACGAGTCAAGTAAAAGAGTCAAAAATAAACATGCTTATGTCCACACTTGAGTCGTTTAAATTATTGCCTAATGAGTCTATTGTTGATATGGATCTTCGTTTGACTAACATTTACAACTCTCTTGAGTCTCTTGGTAAAGCTTTTACCACGCAGGAAAAGGTACAGAAAGTACTACGAAGCCTTCCATCCGAATGAGATCCTAAAGTGACCGTTATAGAAGAAAGCAAGGAAACTAAGTCAATAAAGATGGAAGAATTAATCGGATCACTTAAAGTTTATGAGAATAAACTCACCATACGGAAATCGGAGTCATCTAAACAAGGTAAAGCTATTGCTTTTAAATCAAATGAATACGTCTCCCCTCCCTCCGATCACGTAGATGATAGTGATTCTGAAACGGATAACGATGACTTAATTCTATTGGCTAAAGGCTTAAGGAAATTTATGAGAAGGTCATTTAGAAACAAAAATAAGGGTACTACAACCAAGAGAAATAAAAACAAGTCAAATGATAAAGACGTTAAATGTTATGAATGTGGCAAACTCGGACACTTATCATATGACTGCCCCAATAAAGAAAAGCAAACAAATAAATACCCTGACAAGGAGCGGAACAAAAATAGACTCGTCTCAGAACCCAAACAAAGGAAACGTGCTCTAAAGGCCTCCACCTGGAGTGATTCATCTGATTCTGAAATTGAGACCGAAGAGGAGACTGCACAAGTATGTTTTGCATCCAAAGCATCTAATGAGGTATCATCTGACTCTGACTCTGACTCTGAACCCTCTTATGAAGATCTTTTTAGTCAGTATTTAGAACTGCATAAATTCACTAAGACTCTCGCTAAGGAAAAGAAGCGATTAATTGAAGACAAGAAACTGTTAGAATCTTCTAACGAGAATCTTGTCGCTCAATTAAGCGATTCAAAGAAAGAGTCATCATGTGTCATTACTGCATTAAAGACAGAGATATCATCATTGACCACTCAAAATAATGAAATCAAATCCGAGATTTCAAGTTTGAAATCAAGGAATACCGATTTAGAGAAAATGATGAAACAGTTTGATACGGGGTCCAACATGCTGCATCGCATTATATTATCACAAAAGTATGACAGTGACAAAACGGGTTTGGGATACGTTGATACAAATGAAGTATCAACCAAACCAACCAAGTTTGTGGTGTCTAAGAAGTAGACACCCCTAAGCCTCAAGTGGCGTCTAAGATGACGCATAAGGCGCCCCTTTCCTCATCACGCCCCACTTCTTCTTTATATCATGTGAAATATAACTTTGTACCATACAGATATGAAAAGAAAAGAACAATGCATACACGAAATTCATATCATCCACGCACTACGCACACACACACAAGGACATATCAAAAACGTCCTTCATTTAGTGAGTATAGAGGAGTCCTTGGGCAAAGGCCCAAAGTGCATGCACCACATGTCTACTATATCGCACCTTCATCTACATTCTTGCCATTTGATAGACCGAGAAGGATCACCCAAGTATGGGTACCGAAAGGTACTTTTACCAAGAGGTGATTAACTAACTCGAAAGGACCCAAAGTTAAAAGGGTACCTAAATCATCTTTGCACATTGCAGGGAGCCCACACATCGAAAGATACATCTATTAAGTGGTTCCTTGACAGTGGATGCTCGAGACACATGACGGGTGACCCGAGCCTGTTCACCAAACTAAAGAAGGTCACAAAAGGCGGATCTGTGACCTTTGGAGACAACAACGAAGGCAAGATCATCGGAAAAGATACGATTGGAGATCCAAATACTCTCCAAATCTCCAACGTCTTTTTGGCAAGCAACTTATCTTACAATCTTCTTAGCATTTCTCAATTTGTTGACAATGGTTTCAATGTGTGTTTTACTCACCCTTATTGCAACATAATAAATAAAAATGGAGAAACCGTTTTAAAAGGAAAACGAGAAGGTAATATTTTTACGCTTTCTATGGATGATGTAGTAGACGCTAAAGTTAAGTGTTTTATGTCAAATGAACCCAATGTGAATTTATGGCATAGACGTTTAGGACACATTGGCATTTCCACACTAGAAAAGCTTCAATGAAAGAACCTAGTACGGGGATTGCCTAAGCTTGATTTAGACAACTTTCAGTTGTGTGAATATTGCATAAAAGGCAAACAAACACGTGACTCACTTAAGCCTAAAAACAAAATAAGCACGACTAGAATCTTAGAACTATTGCATATTGATTTGTTTGGTCCTAGTCGCACTACAAGCCTTGGTGGGCGCCACTATGCATGCGTGATTGTTGATGATTTCTCTCGTTATACTTGGACTTTATTTCTTGCACATAAGGATGATAGCGCCATTGAAATTGCAAAATTAATTAGACAACTTGAAAATCAATACGGTGTAAGTGTGAAAAAGATAAGAAGTGATAGAGGCGGTGAGTATAAAAATAAAGAGATGATTTCATTTTGCGAAGAAAAAGGAATCAAGCATGAGTTTTCGCCACCTAGAACTCCACAATTAAATGGAGTAGTAGAAAGAAAGAATCGTACATTACAAGAAATCGCTAGGACTATGTTATGCGAAAATAAATTGCCTAGATTTCTGTGGGCGGAAGCCGTAAATTGTGCATGCTATATTGTAAATCGCCTATCTATAAGAAAGAAAATAAACAAGACGCCCTATGAGATTTTGAATGATCGTATGCCTAAGATTGACTATTTTCGTGTGTTTGGATGGAAATGTTTTGTTTTAAATACAAAAGAAAATTTAGACAAATTTGAATCCAAATCAATTGAGTGCATTTTTGTTGGATATTCTATAAATTCAAAGGCATATAGATGTTATGATCCTCTCACTAGACAAATTATGGAATCTATTCACGTGAAATTCAATGAATTTGGTGAGATTGATAAAGATAAGGAATATGACGATGACTTTGAATTGAAACCCGTGTTGAAGGAAGATGATGGTTCTTTTGATATGCATGATATGAATGACACACTAGAAATGCATGATCACATAGAAATACATGATAACATAGAAAATAAACAACCAAGATGGCATAGAGATCACCCACATGATCTCATCATAGGTGACCTCACTCACGGTGTGCGACCACGTAGAAGAATTATATCGGACGAAATAAATGAATTTCATGCTATGATTTCTGAAATTGAGCCCAAAAATGTGCATGATGCTTTGAGTGATTCTTCTTGGATTGATGCCATGCATGATGAACTTAATCAATTTGTTAGAAACGATGTATGGGATTTAGTGCCACGACCACAAGGTAAGACTATAATAGGCACAAAGTGGGTGTTTAGGAATAAAATGAATGAAGAAGGAAAGGTCGTTAGAAATAAAGCGAGACTTGTAGCACAAGGCTATAATCAAGAAGAAAGAATTGACTACGATGAAACATTTGCACCCGTAGCACGTTTAGAAGCTATACGACTATTACTTGCTATTGCTTGCATGAAAGATTTCAGATTATATCAAATGGACGTAAAAAGTGCATTCCTAAACGGATTTATACAAGAAGAAGTATACGTGAAGCAACCACCCGGTTTTGAAGATTTGAAACATCCCGATCACGTGTACAAACTAAAGAAAGCACTATACGGCCTAAAGCAAGCACTGAGAGCATGGTATGATCGTTTTTCTACTTTCCTTTTAGAAAATAATTTTAAACGAGGTACTATAGATAGTACACTATTTTTGAAACAAGATAAATCGGATTTACTTATTATCCAAATCTATGTTGATGACATTATTTTCGGTTCTACATCACATAGACTTGTTGAAGATTTTGAAAATTGCATGAAATCTGAATTTGAAATGTCTATGGTTGGTGGACTAAATTATTTTCTTGGCTTGCAGATTAAGCAAACGAGTAAAAGGATTCACATAAGTCAAGCAAAATATGTAAATGACATGATTAAAAAGTTTAACTTTGAAAATTTGAAACCATCCCCCACCCCTATGAGTGTCACTACTAAATTAGACAAAGACGAACATGGTAAAGACGTCGATAATGGCTTATATCGATCTATGATAGGTTCCTTGCTATATTTAACTGCTAGTAGGCCTGATATCATGTTTAGTGTATGCATGTGCGCACGATTTCAAAGTCAACCTAAGGTGTCTCACTATAATGCGGTAAAAAGAATATTCCGCTATATTAAGCACACGCCCACCTTAGGAATTTGGTACGATAAGGATTCTACATTTAACTTACATGCTTACACTGATGCAGATTATGGTGGCTGCAAAATAGATAGAAAAAGCACGAGCGGAACTTGCCAATTTATAGGAAATTCACTTATTTCATGGTTTTCCAAAAAGCAAGCAAGTGTTGCTTTGTCCACTACTGAGGCTGAGTACATGTGGCACTTAGCCTTTGTTGCACACAGTTGTTGTGGATAAAACAATAACTTTCGGACTTTGGAATTACCGTAAATAAAATTCCTATATATTGTGATAGTATGAGTGCCATAAATCTGTCTAAGAACCCCATGTTACATTCTAAGGCTAAGCATATAGAAGTACGCTATCACTTTCTTCGTGATCACGTAAACAATGGTGATATTGTCATAGATCACGTACGCACAGAAGCACAAGTAGCAGATATCTTTACAAAAGCCTTAAATCAAGTCACGTATGAATCTCTTCGTTCTAAATTAGGCATGATTCCCGTTGATATGATTTGATTTGACGTGATTTGATTTTCTTTCCTTGTTGACATGAATCTTTTGATTTACTTTCCAAAATAAAGGGGGAGAGAAAAGCATGATTTAAGGGGGAGAGAGAGAGACTAATTGATATTAATTGCACAAATCAAGGGGGAGCCGGATTTGAAATTTGAAATTCAATTTTCAAATTTGTGCATGTTTCAAGGGGGAGCGATAGCATTCAAATCATGTGCATAAGTTATTTTGAAAATCATCAAAAGGGGGAGATTGTAGAGAAAAGGGGGTTTGAGTGATTTCAAAATAAGTGACTTAAATGCATGATATATATACAAACGTGTACATGTATGCATGATACTTTGCTATTACTTGCCTTATTTAGCTTATATATAATGTTGTCGGACTAACGAGCCATGAAGCGTTAAAGCTTACATCATATGGCAAACATTTGTTGTGTTTATACTATTTTCAGGTGCCACCATTAATGAACTAAACTAGTTCATTAAGTGAAGTACTTAGTTTATTAAACTAAGTAGTTCATTAAAGGAAGCCACATTTGGAAAAGGCACAAAGGCAACAAAGCTAAGGAAGGAAAGTTTTCTCCTCCTCCCCTCTTTAATGTGACACGCCACACATACATATATTACATATATTTTCAGATTTTTTAAGAAAAGGCACATACACATGTATTCCAACGTACTACCGACACGTTATATATTTTACGTACGTACGTTAACGCCACACCACTATACTTAACTCATATTTATGAGTATATTCAGGTCTTATATCATATGATATAAGATATGGTGATGACAAATCATATACGACACGATAAAAGGTTCTAAACCGAAAATTGTCGTATCGGGCGAATACTGAAACATCGCCAACGTGTCACGTACTTGCCATAAATAAATGGTCAGCCCCTATACTTCAAAATTCCATAAAAATTTCGTGGGTTACATGAAAAATTCAGCCAAAAATACTTTCCATGTTGGCACACACAAATCACCCCACATTAAGGCCAAAATGTGAAGATTCCAAGTTTAATTTTGTCACATGTTAATGGTACCACTTTAGACCAGACAAGTGCTGAGATTTAAAGTATATATTATATATATTATGTATAACATAATATATATAACATGTGCAAAAGTTGGAATTTAAATTAGAGAAAAATCGGGTAATCGATAAATATCGAAAATTCGGTTTTCTACGCACACAACACATGGAACGTTTTTGGTACATCATGTGACACGTATCTAGACACTTTTTACATATGTTATACATCTTAAAGTGTTCTAAAAAATTAAATTAAGGGTTGATTGGAATATAACATGTGTGTATTATTAAATGTGCATTATTTTACAAAGTTAGCAAAAATAAATTTCAGCACATACACATACATATCCAACGCCACCTACAGCTGAGATGGAGCTTATTTGGAGCCTTGTTGGTACATTGATTGGTCAAGAATCAACCATACAATGTTGGTGAATTAAAGAGAGAAGCTACAAATGGTAAGAATTCAAAATTTGTCTCTCTTATATCACATGCTGAAAATTTCAGCATGCTAAACAAGCTGGCTGATTTTTGTGACATTTATGTGATATATTTCATCATCTTTAATTGTGTGATTGATTGGAAGAAGAAATGGAAATGATTTGAATATTATTTAAATTAATAAAGTGTGATATTTTATATATCACACATGCTGAAAATTTTTCAGCATGTGTGAGACATATGGTGGCCGAATATATGTGCTAAAAAGTGTCCATATTCATTTCTCATGTGATAGGAATAATTGCCATCAATTGGTGATTCAATTTTTTAAAGAAAAATCAAAGTAAAATTGGCATCATTTTGAACAAAATGGAATGATTCACATGCTGAAAATTCAGCATGGCAATGTTACATTATGGCCGAAATTTTGTCTTAGAAAGGAAGGGATTTTTGTCTTGCAATTTATGTGATATATCTTATGATTTATGGAAGTTATTTTGTGATGATTTTGGCACATGTTTAAGTGTAATTCTCAGATTTTTCCAAGTCATCAATGATGACAACATTCATCCAATAAGAAGGTGCCAAGTAAGCGAAGCCTAAATGATCATCCTATAAGAAGATGCCAAGTAAGCAAGACTTTGTCACAATGATGTCTTACATCCTCCCAATGACTTAGAAGATAATTTTTAAGAGGGGGAGGCATCTATAGGGGACAGCTGGACCAAGTTAAAAGGAAAGAGGTTGAGCAAAAACAAAACAAGAACAAGCATTGCAAATCAAAGTGATCAAAAAACCTAGCTCTTCTTCTTCTACATTCTCTTTCTTTCTTCTTGTAAGCCTATTGTATTCATATCTTTCAATCTTAAATAGGCTTGACATAGACCACCACTCATTATATATCTTTGTAAAAGATTGATCAAGGTGTGATCAATCTTCATTCTTGCGAGGTGATGGTGTTCGTGCATATTGTATTGAACGTACAAGGTTTGTAAAGGGTTGGAGTTGGTGTGTAACTCCATCAACCCTGTGGTAAGGTGTATTGCGTGTGTGTGATTAGTGTGAACCAAGGAAGGTGTTCTTTGAAGACTGGAGTAGGTTGTTTATAACCGAACCAGTATAAAATTCTTGGTGCCATTTACTTTCTGCATTTACTTTTCAGTTACTGCACTGATTATCCTTCTTGTTCGCGTTCGTAAAAATAGTTAACGAATTTCAAAAATCACGAAAATTTTCAGAAATATACTCACTCGTTCTAGGGTTAATTTGGCACAAGTTTCAACCCTTTTGGATAAGTATAAGTCAATCAAACATCAAAAGTTCTGAGACTAGTGCAGTCTGATTTTCAGACTTGCAAAGGTTGAGACTTTGATTGTAGTTGACCTACTTCCCAAAAGAATTTTGCAAAACTGTTTCAACCCACTTAAATATAGTATATACGGAGTTACTGGTTAAATTTTCAGAGCTTTTGGACGTTCACACAAATAGGAATAAAGTTTTCAAAACCATCTACCGTTTCTGGCAGATTCGAGCAATCTGAGTACCAACGGTTTTTGGAGGGGTTAAAGGTTGAATTTTAATTTGAAATTTTTAGGGGACCCTCATAAAATCTGAGGCTAAGTTCTCTCAAAATTTTAGAATTTTTGGAGATCTCTAACCTGGTTTTAAAAACGTTTTAAAACTGGTTCTGAAAACAGAATCTGTTTTCAGAAGTTCAATTGTTTAGGTTCAAACAAATTTTAAAAACCACACTTTCCGCACCATCTATTCAACCCCCCCCCTTCTAGTGGTGCCTTGCAGATCCTACACAAACAATACCCTAGTAAAGGATTTTGAAGAATGTATGAAGTCAAAATTTGAATGTCGATGGTAGGAGAATTGAACTACTTCTTAGGGTTACAAATCAAACAAACCCCTCAAAGATGCACATTAGTCAACTTAAGTATGTCAATGATATGATTAAGAAGTTTGGATTTGAAGAGTCGCAACCAACACCTACCCCCATGAGTGTTAGTACCAAACTAGACAAATATAAAAATGAAAAACCTTTTGAAGACACACTATATAGGTCTATGATTGGATCTCTCTTATATTTAACCGTATCAAGATCTGATATAATGTTTAGTGTGTGTATGTGTGCTACGTTTCATTCTTGTCCTAAGGTATCTCATTACAATGCAGTGAAAAAGATTTTTAGATATATTAAACATACGGCTCATTTAGGACTTTGGTATGATAGAAATGCTAAGTTGGACTTATACGCATATAGTGTTGCTGATTATGGTGGTTGCAAAATAGATAGAAAATCCACTAGCGGAACTTGTCAATTTATAGGAACCAACTTGATTTCGTGGTTTTCAAAGAAACAAGTAGTGTAGCTCTCTATACCACCGAAGCCGAGTATATAGCATTAATTTTATGCACTACCCAAATACTTTGGCTTAAACAATAACTTGATGATTTTGGCATTAAAAGAATAAGATTCCAATTTTCTGCAATAGCACAAGTGAGATCAATCTTTTTTGGAATCTAGTACTTCATTCTAAGGACAAACACATTGATGCAAGATACCATTCTCTCCGTGACCATGTTCAAAACGAGGATATAATCATAAACCATATTAGAACTGATCATCAGGTTGTTGATATTTTCACTAAATCCCTTAATCAAGCTACTTTTGAAACTTTAAGAGTCAAGTTAGGTATGTTGACCTAAGATACAATCGCGTAATTCTATCATTTAGATGATTTGAAAATAAAGGGGGAGATAGAATAAGAACATGATTTTAGATTTTAAGTCATGATTTGGAGGTTGAATAATAAGTTAAGTTCAATTGGTACGAGTTTTAATTGGTGTTAAATTGGCTTGGAGCATAGGTTAAGGGGGAGAGTATAAGTTGAGGGGAACACGTATGTTAAAAACACATGTATCTAAGAGTTTTGGAAGTTTGAAAACATTTGGTATAGAATTTGTGAAGTTTTCAAAACAATTAAATTGGTATAAAATTGGTAGATATGTGATAAACAATTGGTAAAGAGTTATGACATTAAAAATAAACAATTGATAAAGAGTTGTGACATTAAAATCACGTTGGGTTATTTTGAAAATCATCCAAAAGGGAGAGAATATTGATAAATATATTTGAATAATTTTAAGGATCATGATTTTAAGTGGTAAATACTTAAAAATGTCACAAATAATGTTATAATTGGTCAAAAATTAAAAAAAAAAATGAAGAAAAATGACATCGATCTCTCAAGTTAGTGCACTTCGATCATCGATGTACGTCGATCACTCACATCGATTGATCCATGTAAGGTAGAGAAAAACCAAGACCTTACTGTGAGACATCGATATCTAAACCTGAGATACATCAATCGATTGATGTACACATCAATCTCTCACTTCGATCGATCGATATAGGTCATAGAAAACTCCGAACCTCACTGTAAGACATCGATCTCTTAAGCAGAATCACTTCGATCAATCGATGTCTAAGGTTTTTGAGAAGTTTTTCTAACATGTGATAAAATGGTTGTTTTCATTTTTACATGATTTATATATGTTTATCATGTTGTTATTAGGTGTTTTTTATAGATATAAATGTCTTGTGACTAATGTGCCTTGGAAGTTTCTACAACTTACCGAAAAGGATAAAAGTGGTATTTTGAGTTTTGTAGGTATTTGACATGGTGAATATGATTGAAGGACCTATTCTCATCTTATTTATTATCACAAAGGTGCTCTTATATTTATTTCTGACTATCGGGGTCATTTCTGGAGTTTTCTCTCACCATAGGTACTTTGGTCATTTTACTCCCAAGGACAGTTTTTGTAATTTTACTCAATGAATCTCTTGAGTATCTCATTATCTTCATTCTGGAGTTTATTTATGGTTTTCTTGAAGATTATTTGGTGATTGTCTATTTTATTTCTCTATTTGGTTATATTATCGACATCAGCGATATATATGACGGTTTTTGTATCACATTCTATTTTTATTCTTGAAGACTCTTATGGATATATTATTGGAGGTTCTTAATCATAATTTTGAATAGATTATAAGGTGTTCTTGGTGCAAAAATTCATCACAACATATAAAGGAGAAAAAGTGGGAATTTAAGATTATATGTTGACATACTCTTGCCAACTATTATTTGCTGATTTCTCTTCATTAAATCTTAGTTTGTACACTTTATTATGGCCCCCAAAACATCCATAAAAGTGTAAAAATAATGGTGTATTCATTTTATGACTTGGTGACAAGTGGACCAACCAAAAACAAGCTAGTTGGCAAAATTGCCAACTTGGAAATATCAATATCAAACCCAATGGCTATCTGGCTGAAATTGAGCTGATTTTTTGAGTCAAAAAGGCAGCCTAACTTGACCTATTCTTGTTCCAAGAAGTTGAGGGTATAATGGAGGAATATGCCATCATATCCTTGGGTATTATCTTCACAATTTCCATGTTACTTTTAAAGACAAAAATAGGCCAACATATGGAAGCAAGGTGGACCAATCATGTTCTTCTATGCTGCCAAGTGTACAAGGTGATTATGTGGTCAACCAATGATGTGAAGACAACTAAGACTTGATGATGAAGATGGTGACACTTGTGCATTCTTATCTTCAAGGCCTATTCCAAATTATAAATAGGAGGCAAAGATGAAGAAGAAGAACACACACTTGAAAGCTAAAGTTGAAGATCATTCTTGCTATTCTCTTCTTGTTCTTGATTCATTCTTGTAGCTAAGGTGTTTTTATTTATTATTGTTGTTGAGATACATTATACAGGCCTCTCTTGGTGTTTTTGTAAGATTGATTAGCCAAATTTAAAGGCTACATCAATAGGTGGTAGATGTGTTACAACCAAAAGTTGCATAGAGGTGTTCATCCAAGTCTTGAATAGGATTGGTGTTTAACCCAAGTATCAAGATTGGTTCTTGTTGTATTTGTGTTCATACCATATTGAAATCCAAGGAAAAGTGTTCCTTGGGCATATAGTAAGTCACATTGACCGAACCAGGAAAAATCTTCGGTGTTCTTATCTTCTTTCTATTTTGCTATTTTCTGTATGTTTCCACTGTATTCTTCATCCACATTCACATGTCTTGAAAAAATAGCAAAACACTTTCAAAATTTTTGATTTTTGGTGGAGTTATACTTCAGAATGTTAGTTTTCATTTTGAACAAGAATCACTTGATTTGAGCAAAGGAAAGTTAGTCTTTCAATCGTTGCAAAATAGCTGCTCCATTCTGGCTGCAATCTGACTAGTCTCTAAGAAACTTGAATTCTGTTTTCATGAAGGATAGTTTCAGGTCAGGGCCTTTTGGAAACTTAAACAAGACATCCTAAGGAGTATTTTGACATAAAGATCATCCTTTTTGGTTGAGTAATTAAAGAGAAACACATTTCAAAGTTCAGCACTATCCTGTCTAATTATCTCTAGATTGACCCTCTGAATCTTTTTATTTGGTTGAAGGACCAACGATCTTATTTTTGTCTCATTTTTGGACAACGTCTAGTCAAGACATTGAAGTTAATTTTTGAAAAGTTTCATAATTTTTAAAGTTGTGTATACTGAGTTTTGAATTTTTCAAAAACGGATACTGAATCTGAGGAGGTCTCAGATTTTGTTTTCAAAGGAGATTTTGTTAAAGGGCAGTAGTCTAATTTGGTTAACCACTATTCATCCCCCCCTCTAGTGGTGTTTACTGCAGGTGGACCGAACACTGAACGGTCCGGCCTGCACTTTAAGGTTTGGTTTTGGGAAATTTAACAAACAAAAGTTCTTTTGCAAACTTTATAACATTGAACATAATTCTAAACCCCATTAAATAATGAAAACATCGTTAACTCTAACAAATTGCGTTCTCACCACACAAAAAAAGAGACATAGCGACAGACATAATCCGTCGCCATTTCGTCGCTAAAGGCATATAGCGACGATATTGCGACGAAATCTGCTGGTCGTTATACGGCTTGTCGCAAAGTGATTTTCGTCGGCGAAGCGTCGCTATATTGCGACGCGAAAAGGCGCGTCGGTGGTTCGTCGCACAATTGCGACGAAACTCTGTCAGGTCTGCGACCTGTTATTTCCGTCGTCGTTTTGTCGGTATATCTTTTGTCGTCGCTATTTTTAAATTTTTGATTTTTTTTATTTCCGGTCTGCGACATTTATGTTTCGTCGCAGATTTTCGTCGGTATATCTTTTGTCCTCGCTATTTTAAAATTTTGATTTTTTTTATTTCAGGTCTGCGACATGTTTTTCGTCGAAGGTTCGTCGCTATCATTTAAATTAATATTAAATATTAATTTAATATTAAATATTTATAATTTATTAATAATATGAATATATTATTAATTAAATAGTTTTTATTATTATTTAATTTTTATAATATATTTTATTCTGTATATTAAATCATTTGTACGAATATTATACAGAAATACGGTATTTGCGTATTGAAGTTCGTATAATTAAACAACACAAAAGAAATGGAATCCGTATAAATGTTTGATAAAATATAAAAGAACAAAGAATATGTCAATACAATAAATGAAATAGTCTGTACAAAAAATCAAAAAAAATGAAATACTATACAGAGGAAGATGGAGGGGGATCATGCGGAGAAGAGTGACCATCAGGAGGGCGAGGCTGAGGCTGTGAGGAGCTGGAAATGAAAGAGATGATGAGATGCGATAGCTGCGAGATTTGCTGGTTCGTCGCCTGCTGCACCTGCATCATCTGCTGCTGCGCCTGCTGAACCGACTGCTGCAGCGCCTGCTGGGTCTGAGTCAGCTGCGACCGTAGTGCCTGTACACTCTCCTCATGCTGCGCCCTGATGGTCTCCACCTCATGCTGCAGCGCCGCATGCTCTGATTCCAGGCGCGAAATATCCTCTGGGGCCGCAGAAGGCGCGGAGGTGCTGGCCTCAGAGGAAGCACCTGGATGCAGAACTTCGGGAAAGAATCGCGGCGCTGCTGATCCAACCCCGTACACCTCCCTCTTCTTCTTATTCTGAGGGCCGACGGTCCGAACCGCATCCCAATAAGCGCGGTTCTTGTCGGCCTCTTCTCCCTTATGTGTGAGTAATCTGTTGTACTCGTCCTGAAATGAGAATAAGAATTGTTAGGGTTTAGGGTTTAGAAATAAAACAAACTAAGGAAAAAACAAATGATATCGTACTCTACTTACACTGATGTCGCGGGCCTTCGCCGTGATCTAGTCCTCCGTCCCGTCGGAGGCTTTCTTCCGATGCGTCTTGTAGAAGAGATCGTAGGAGGCTGGCCACTCTCCCGTCTCCTCGTGCTGAAAGAATGAAATAAAATATGTTAGTGAAATCCATAATTTTAAAATTTTCGGCATGACCTATTCGTTTATCGGAGGTATCCCGGCCTTAAAGGCCTCTCCCAAGTCAAATCAAAAATAAAAAGAAAAAGGCAGATGAACATATACTACTTAAATTAACCATATACGAATACCAAAACAACAACAGCGCAACATAAGAAATCAATGAATCTAAATAATCCACTTAAGTCAATGAATCTAAATAATCCACTTAAGTCAATGAATCTAAATAATTCAATGAAATCAATGAATCTAAATAATCCAATATTAAAATACTTACCATAGAACGCATTGTGGTGGCGTGAGAAACCGAACCACCTGAGTGTGTGGCAGGTGCTGGGCCCTGTAGATTGCCGCTGCACTGGTTCGCCGCGTTCCGGGCGCTGCGGGCTTGGGTAGCAGGGTCCGTCCATCCTTCTATCCACCCCGCCCAGATGGCCTCAGATACGTAGGCAGGCCTGGCAGAAACAGGGTCACGCTCCCACTTGGTCTTGTGCGAGTTGACGAAGTCCCTGTAGCGTTTGGCGGCCCTCTGCCGCCAGGCCTGCTCCACGTCGTGGGCGATGTCAGCTGTCCAGCTGTACGCCTTCTGCAATTATTATACGGAGGAAAAATAAAAATGTGGTTAGAAAAGTAATGATCGATTACGCATCAAAAAGTGAAATTCATCAAATTTGAATACCTGAAACTCATCCCAGTAGAACCTACGTGTCCGCGGGGTGACACAGGACCAGGCATATCCAGCTGGGTCCTGCCTCAGGTGGAAGGACCGAGTGATGCAACCGGAAATCTGGCCTGAGTCCGGTGCAAACCTGAAAGAGGTGAAGTTGTTAGGAAAAAATAACGCATGAAATATATTTGAAAACGTGTTAAAAAAATAAATCATTACTTACGTATGGGTATCATGTGACCGAGGGAGGGCATGACGCCCTGGTATGACACCCTCATCCGATGCCGCATCAGACGCCGGATGAGGTGCTGAACCGGTGGGTGTGGGTGGTGGCGTAGATCTGGGGGGTGCAGACCTATCGGCAGACCCTAAAAGGTCTGCGTCCGCAGCCAGAGCGGCGGTCGAAACCGACCCAAGCAGCTCATGCTGAGAAAGGAACATATTAATCTCTCCTGAGATGGCCTGTGTAGCTGGTGGGTAGGTGGATCGAGTCGGTAAACCGTCACTAGCCATCAGATCTGCAAGGGTGAAAAATTTAAAAGGCACATTCAACAAGTTTAGGGTTGGTTGGCCAGACAAATAAGATGTCCAAAAATGACAAGTGTTTACATACATTTAATGCAAGATATTAATAATTTTGAAAATTTCGGCATGACCTATTCGTTTATCGGAGGTTTTCCGGCCTTAATGGCCTCTCCAAAGACAAATCCAAATCCAATAACATGACATGATTAACCAAACTACATAATCAAACTTCATCATCAAATTATTAAACTTCAAAGTATACATCACTTGAACTTGATACTTAAAGCATAAATATGCATCACCTCTAAACAAATTACACTTCAAAATATACATCACCTCTACATCCTTATGATACATAACTTGTAACATGAATTATGCATAAAAATAGTAAATTAAAGAGAATTATGGGCTGCACAAAGTAAACACAATTAAGTTTAACAACAAACAGGTTTCAACCATAAACTAGCTAAACAAAATACAGGTTTCAGCCACCCCCGCCACAGCCATCCCCGCCCCGCCTACAACCACTCCCGCCCACAGCCCACCCTCGCCAACAGCCACCCCCCGCCCCGCATCCATGCCATCTGAACCTGGCTGGATACTGACATCAAACTTGCTCGATTTCACTTTGCACACGGCTCGCCAGTCTTTTGAGCTCGCATTCATCCTCGTCGTCGGATACGATAGATAGTCACGGGCCAGGTCTGCGTTGTGGCTGCCGTCCGGATCATCAGCGACCCCCACGAATCCACAACTGTCTCTCTCCTCCAACACCTCCGCACCCGTGAGAAGCTCGGGCTTCGTGTCCTTCTCGACGATGCCAGGCATGAACGCCGTCACGTTCTTTCTGTACAAATGACGTTTGGGCAGGAACTTCCTATGGCTGTCGAACCAGCAAATCTTACGTCCATGTTTCAAGGACATCGTCTTCGCTTGCTTCATGCAGTAAGGGCAAGCGTATTTCCCTGCTGTGCTCCACCCCGACAACATAGAATAAGCCGGAAAGTCGCTGATCGTCCACATCAGCACAGCGCGGAGCTGGAAGTTTTGTTTGGTGGATACATCAAACGTCTCCACGCCAAACTCCCACAACCACTTCAGCTCCTGTATCAATGGCTGCAAGTATAGGTCGATCTTCTGTTTCGGATTCCTAGGCCCCGGTGCGATCACAGTCAAGAACATGTACGGCTTCTTCATACACATCCAAGATGGTAGATTGTACGGCGTCACGATGACAGGCCACGACGAATACTGCTCTCCCGACTGTCTGAACGGGTTTAACCCGTCGGTGCATAACCCCAATCTAACGTTCCTTGTCTCTGACGAAAAACCCAGATGTGTCGCATCGAACGTCCTCCAAGCTTCGCCGTTAGATGGATGGCACATCTCACCGTCTTTCGTGTAGTGCTCCTCGTGCCACCTCATCTGGCTAGCTGTGGTGCCGGATGCGTAGAGCCTCTGCAGTCTAGTAGCGAGAGGTAAATAGTAGAATTGCTTTCTTGGCACGTTCTGGTTTCTTTTGTTTGTTCTCCACCTGCGTGTCCCACAGACCCTGCACTTGTCTTTATCCTCGTTGATGCCCCAGTATATGATGCACCCCTCTGAACAACAATCGATCTTCTGAACCGGCAGTCCCAACGCCTGCAGCTGTTTCTTCATCGAATAAAAACTGTCGACCATCGTATTCCCTTCGGGAAGAGATTCCCTCATCACCTGACACATGCCATCGTACAATCTATTCGTCATGCGGTGCTCCGTCTTCATGCTCGTCATCCGACCGATCATGGACATCTGTGTGTGACTACCGCAACCGGGATACAGCGGCGTGTTGGCGGCGTTCAGCATCTCAAAAAACTGTCTCGCCTGAGGGTTCGGATCTTCCTCCACAAATATACACAGCTGTTCGTCTGGATCCTGTGCACGTTTGTACCCGACATGAGACTGTAAGTACTGCTCTCCTGTAAATGCGCCGGCGGCTGCGTCTTGCACCATCTGCACGTATGGGTTGTGAGATCCTCGCCTATTTCTTCGACATCAACCTGACCGGGTTCCCCCTTCGACGTGAACAGTTGCAGATGTAGACGCCCCCTCATATTCGCCGTGGCAGTACCATGTATGGTAATTGTGCACGAAACCTTGTTTCAATAAGTGAACCCTCACGTCACTCGGGTGCATATATTTACGGTTCTTGCATTTCCTACACGGACATCAAATCTACGTTCCACTTTCATTACTCGTCGCAAAATCCACAAATTCTTCGAGACCTTCAACAAATCTAAAACTTCATTCCCCGTTGTTTACTCTCTCATACATCCACTTTCTATCGCTCCTCTTCGGATCCATTTTCTCGCTATACCTTCAAAATAACAGCAGCTATCTTTTTTCAGTGTGGAAAACCTCAAAATCCCACACAATAAGATATCTTCCTTCTATATTTTCGTTGAAAAGTGATGATTTATGTGTTTGAAATGGGAGAAGAATGGGGGAAGAGTGGAAGAAGAAAGCTGCGTTTTATGGTTCTCAGCCTGCAATATTACCGACGTTTTAGCGACCCTATAGCGACGACCAAGAAACACAAAAACCGACGATTAAAAGGAAACAAACACAAATACCGACGACTTAGCGACGCAAATAGCGACGAATTTCATCGTATGGTGTGCGTGTATTATGTCTGCAATCATTGCTTACCGACGATTTGCCGACGAAATAGCGACGCAAAATGTCTCTTCACACCAATCGACGCATTTAGTGTCCGTACGCATTTCGTCGCTGTTTGCGTCGCTACGGCGTCGCTATTTAGTGTCCGTACCCATTTCGTCGCTGTTTGCGTCTCTAAAGCGTCGCTATTTAGTGTCTGTTCAGTGCCCGATTGTTACAACTTACGATGCGTTTACGTCGCTACGGCGTCGCTATGTCGTCGCTGAATTCCTCTATATAAACAGCCAGCCGTGACTGTCATTGTATAAAAAACAAAAAAGACAAATATGGTTCGTACTAAGGCCCAGGCACGACGTGGTAGTGGTCGTACATACCCAAGACGGGGTCTTCAACCACCAACACCTGCACCGGTTCCTCCACAACAACAAGCACCCCCGGCTGTCTCCTCCGAACCTACTGTGCAGGGGCCAAGGCGGCAAGAGGATCGCCAAATTGGCGATCCTCGTGCAGAAATACAGGAGCTGTAGAAAACAGTGGAGAATATGAGGGAGGTGCTGAACGACCAGGATGAGCGTCTCCAGTACCTGCACACAAGGCAGATGCGCATCAAAGCCAAAGCTGCGCAGCTGAGACGCCTCCTGAAGGCGTGCGCGGAGAGTGTTGCTACTCTCTGTTCGGATGACGAACAGTGAACGGCTCCTCTCCGCTATTCTTTTAGATTTTTTTTCCTTATGTATTTTGTAATTTATAATTCTATGTTAATGAAGTTTTTTTTTCCAATCATCGCTTTCGTTTTCTTAATTTAAACATGTGTTTAATCCCTTACGAATCTCGACGACGCTAAAATACAGACGAAATGTGGTTCGAAAAAATTTGGGACGAATAATTCACCGACTAAACAGCGACTATATAACGACGAAACTTAATACAACGACCAGAACCTGGTAACCCGCTGAACATGGCGTTTGAATTTAGCGACGCTTTACCGACGAACTAGCGACGCACGACGTCTCTTCACAACATTCGACGCGTGTCGTCGCTACGACGTCGCTATTCCGCAGTGTCCGCACAGTTCCCGATGGTTACAACGTACGATGAATTTACGTCGCTAATTCGTCGCTAATTCGAACGAACCGTCACGCCCGCACATATTACGTCGCGAAGTCATCGCTAATTCGTCGCTAATTCGAACGAAGCGTCACACCCGCACATATTCCCATCTTGATTAAAGGTCGCTAAATTTACCTATTTATAACCCCACATCCGTACATTACACACATACAAAGTTATAAAACTTCAAAGTATGCCGCGTCGTTATAGAAGAACCCCAAGGCGTGGAGGGGCAAACAGTGCACCCCCACAACGGCCTCCTCCTCAACCACAACCATCGGTTGAGCGGGAGGGTTCAATATCTGTGCATGACCCAATGCTGCCAGAGGATCCTGAAGAAGAAATGCCGGAACCGGATATCGACTACCGTATGCTTATAGCAAACATGCAGCAGCAGTCAAGGCAACTGCACAGCGTGAACAGAAGGCTGCGCAAGTTGAAATCCAGATATTACAAGCTGAAGCGCCTGCTCAAAGAGTTCACAGAGAATGTGGCGGCCACTCTTTCTTCCGATGACGAAGAGTGAACGGCCCCTCTCCGCCTCTCTTTTATATTTCTTTTTTTAATTTTTCGTCTTCATAATGTAAATTTTTATTACTAAATGAATAAATTTTTTTCCCAATCACCGCTTCATAGTGTTAATTTTTGCGACACATTACCGACGATATAGTGACGAAACGTTACAAACTACATAGCGACAAACAAAAGACACAGAGTAGCGACGAACCACCGACAAAACACCAACGGAATTGTAACGAAATGATTAACCTGACTACTTTTTTTAGCGACAATGTGTTTCATCGTAGTTTCGTCGCAATTAACGACGAAATTCCGTTTATCGCTACGTCGTCGCAAAATACCGACGAAATACCGACGACACGTGGTACGTCGGTGACTTTTTCGTCGGAAAACAAAATTCTTTTTGTAGTGTCTAAACCCCATTAAATAATGAAAACATCCTTTAACTCTCTAACAAATTGCGTTCTAAACACCATTAAATAATGAAAACATCAACTCTTCAACAAATTGCGCCCAACCACACGTGCGAAAGGTGCAAATGCACAGAGGACACCATTTTTTGGACTTTCGTCGCAGTAGGTTAAATTGTGCTTTCTTTCCTTTTCGCCCTTAATGCATTCATTGGCTGGACTTTTTAATTTTTTTTTTCCAATACAGCACATTTAATGGACTTCGAGACATGTGCTAATTTGACTATTCTTCATCATCATCAGCATCCGTACCAAGTATATCCCAACGACAACAAAAGCTATCGCTAGGGTCTGGGGAGGATAAGTGGTAGGCAAACAATACCTTTGTCCCAAGGGATAGAGAGTCTGTTTCCAGTGAGACCCCCGGCTCTAGATGTACCTGTATAAATGACATAATAATAGATATATAATGTGCTAGTGTGTTAGTGACGGAATTCAAAAAATACAAGAAAGAGGCTTTCGATATTAAAATACACATAACGTGTATATGTGCATGTAATGCAAAATAACGGTAAAACATAAATAAACAAGTGTAAAGTCAACATAAAGCGTAGATAGTGTCTACGCCTATCTATGTCCCTAAACATGCTCTAAGGTGTCCCTATATATGACGTATACCTTGTTAACCTTAATCTTATGTCTCCATGAACTCTTATCCTGGACCATGTCCTCAGAGAGGTGCAAATCTAGTAAGTCGTGCCTAATCTGCTTATCTCAAGTCAGTTTGGGCCTGTCTTTACTCCTGTTCCCATCTACAATGAGGCTTTCAATTGCTCTGACTGATATCGTTGTCTGTCTCCGCTTAACATGCCCAAATCATCTCATTCTTCCCTCCCTTATCTTACATGCTATACTAGCCACACCTAACCTTTCTCGAAACACCTTATTTCCGAGCCGGTCTAGCCTTATATGCCCACACATCCACCTCAACATCCTCATCTCTGCCACTTCCATCTTACGCGATTGTGACTTCTTGATGGCCCAGCAGTCTGTCCCATATAGCATTGCCGGTCGCACTGCCACTCTATAAAATTTTTCCTTTAATTTAGTTGGGAAATTCTTGTCACACAGCACCCCTGAGGCTGCCCTCCATCTACACCAACCTACTTGAACTTGATGTGCTACATCACTATCTATGTCCCCATTCTGCTGCACAAATGATCCTATGTACTTGAACTTACTTACCTGTGGTACCACTTTACCATCGATGGTGAGCTGGCTATTCTCACTGTCGGCTATGCCGTTGAAGTCGCAGTGAAGATACTCGATCTTAGAACGGCTAATCCTTAAACCTTTTCTCTCTAAAACACCTCTCCACTCCTCTAGTCTCATACTTAGGGTATGTCTACTCTCTGCGACGAATACAATATCGTCATCAAAAAGCATACACCATAGAACTACCTCCTGTATCGGCTTTGACAGCTCGTCAAGGGCAACTGCAGAAAAAAATGGGCTCACCGCAAACCCTTGATGGAGGTCTACCTCCACCAGGAAAAAGTCTGTATTCTCCATAGGCGTACGAACAGTTGTTTTCGTCCTAGCATACATATCTCTAATTATGTTTATATACTTCATAGGGATCCCTCTTGCCTCCAGACTATCCCGGATCAGGCTACGTGACACACTATCATAAGCTTTTTCAATATCGATGAAAACCATATGTAAATCGCATTCTTCTCCCTATACTTCTCTATTAATCTTCTGAGAATGTGTATTGCTTCCGTAGTTGACCTTCCTGGCATAAAACCCAATTGGTTTAGCGTAACCTGAGTTTCTCTTCTAATTCTAGTGTCGATTACTCTCTCCCACAACTTCATGGTATGGCTTAGCAACTTAATCCCTCTATAGTTCCCAAAACACTGTGCGTCTCCTTTGTTCTTATATAGGGGGACCACGATACTCTTTCTCCACTCATCTGGCACCTTTCCTATTTTGTAAATACGGTTGAACAGAGTAGTTAGCCATTGAACCTCTTCCTCTCTCAAATACTTTCACGACTCAATGGGTATATTATCTAGGCCGACCGCTTTAGCTCTTCCCATCTTCTTCAGAGCTCTCATCACCTCCCCTTGTGTGATGATCCGGCAGTTGGAGTTATTATGTTGTCGTTGTTAGTTAGTGATGTTTTCTCGTTCTTCGTAGTCGGCACTACCGCTGTTGAAAAGATTGTGAAAGTATGTTTGTCATTTTAACTTGATGTCTTGTGCTTTGACTAACACATGTCCATCTTCTTCTTTTATAAACTTTCCGCCTCCTAGGTCTTGCCTCTTTCGATCCCTAGCTTTGGCAATCTTAAACATATCCTGTTCTCCATCTTTTGTTTCTAGTCTTTCATACATCCTTTTATAAGCTGCAGTCTTTGCCTCTGTCACTGCCTTCTTTGCCTCCTTCCTGGCGATTTTGTAATTCTCCTTCAATCTCACTTTCTCCTCTCCATTTGTGCCGCTTAACAGCTCTCTAAAAATCCTTTGTTTTTTATTTTTGTTGCACATCCTCGTTCCACCACCACGTCTCTTTATGTATGGACGTCTTTCCTGTTGTTACCCCAATCGTTTCTCTCGCCGCGCGAGTAATAGTAGTCGATATAGCCTCCCACATCTGATTTGTTCCATCACCCAGACAATCTAGTTTTGCGGAGATGACCTTGTCTCCGAATATATTAATTTTTTCGTCTTTCAAACTTCCCTATCGAATCCTGGGTGGGAATTTTCCAACGCCCTTACTCAGCTTTTGGTTCAATGATATAACTACCACTAATAAACGGTGTTGCGTCACTGCTGTCTCTCCTGGTATAACCTTGCAGTCCCTCAACAACCGTCGGTCTTCACGCCTCATCAAAAAATAGTCGATCTGCGTGTTACGTCCTCCGCTGCTAAAAGTGATCAAATGCGATTCCTTTTTCTTAAAAAACGAGTTTATAATGCTAGGTCATGGGTCACTACTAGGTCTAACATATCTCTACCCTGTTCGTTTCTATCTCCATAACCAAAACCCGCCATGTGCCGACTGAAACCATCGTTATCCTTTCTAATGTGTCCAATAAAATCACCTCCAATACAAATTCGTTCCTCCCTGGGTATTGACTTTAACACTACATCTGAGAAATCCCAAAACCCTTTCTTCTCCTGTTCTCCTAGTCCCTCTTAGGGTGCGTAGACGCAAATCAATGCATCTACCTCCTTATTTAGTACTAACTTCAACAATATAAATCTATCATTATATCTAATCACATCAACCACGTTCGTGTGTAATTCTAACTGTACTAGAAATTCTACCCCATTCTTGGTCTCATCTGCCCCCGAATACAACAACTTATACCCATTACACTCTTTACCATTGTTCCCTTTCCACCTAGTCTCTTGGAAGCATGATACATCTATCTTACGTCTATTAAGTGTATCTACAACCTCCATTAATTTACCACTTAATGTTCCTACATTCCAATAGGCCATCCTTAGACTATTGTCCTTTTCCTTCCCCTTACCTACATCCCTCTTCCTTAGATATGGTCTCACAGAAAAATCATGACGTCTTCAATCAATTATTGCAACTAAAACTAAAAATCCAAGGTATGCTACTGATGCCGAAAGTTTGAAACTAAATGTAAACAATCAATTACTTTAATTGTAATAAGACAAAAATAAAAATATATCACCTGGTTGGATTGTGGCACACCAAGATCCAATAGAGCAACAGATCTGGGGTCTATATTTTCTTTAAACCCTAGATCGATTTGTTTGCGCTGTAAATACGAAGCAACTTCCTTCCTCTGGGAAAAAACTTCCTTTTACTTTCCTATCTAATATTAGAGCACAAGAGAACTCCAGATAGTAGCCTTCCAGCTACAAATTCAAGCTTCCCACCCACTTCTCTCGATGGATCAAAGCAAGTACAAGATTCGAATATGTTTGGCTTAGCTGTGGAGTTGATAGACTTTTATTTTCTTTCAAGAATAAAGTTGAGCCAATTTCATGCAGAGAGTGAGAGGAAATCCAATATATTGATCACGAGTCAATCTGCATACCCGACATCCATATATACAAGTTCAAATCAAGAGGTAAGAAGAAATAGTATAAAATGACTATTCTATCCTTACTAACAACCATCCTATAAGCAAAAAAAACAAAGGGTAAAAATGATATTCACAGATTTAAAACTACTCCCGCCATCTGTTCTTCTTCTCTAGCCAGCATCTCCCTCTCCTACGTGTTCTGAACCCGCAAAACTTAGACTGCCCACGTGAAATTCGCCCAATGCACCCACACAAATCACAAACGTATCATCCTGTGATCCCGACCTTCAATTCGTGACTTGATCCAATAGCACACACTCAATTCATGTCATACTTTACGGATTGTGCTTCTTCTTGTTCTTCTGTTTTGCCATCCACTGCAACACCCCCCTCAAACTTGACTTACTGAAGATATTACACACTTCCATAGTTGAAGTCAGGTTCTCTAGTGTAACTGAGTCTAGAGCCATCGTAAAAACATCAGCCAATTGAAACTCAGACTTAATAAGCATAAGTTGAATCACTCCTTGCTGATATTTGTCCATGACAACATGACAATCTATTTCGATATGCTTTGTTCTTTCATTGAATACAGGGTTATCTACAATGTATATAGCACTTTTGTTGTCACAGAAAAGTTCCACTGGCCTTATCTGTTGAATTCCCAAATCTTCTAACAAATACAAAAGCCATTATTGCCATTGCCAAAGCCCTGCATTCAGCTTATGAAGAAGACTTCAACACTGTGCTTTGCTACTTAGACTTCCATGATACTAATGAATCCCCTGAGAACATGCAGTATCCCGTTATAGACTTTCTAGTTTCAACACATCCACCCCAATCAGAATCACAAAATCCTTTTTATTCTAACTTTCCATTGCTTGGATAGAAAATGCCTTGACCTACTGTCCCTTTCAAACACCTTAACAACCTATGTACTGCCCTGAGATGTAATTCTGTATGTGTGTCAATGAACTGGCTCAGTTGTTGAATTGCAAAGGATATATCTGGGCTTGATATAGTGAGATATAGTAGTTTGCCAATACGTCTCCTATAACAAGATACATCTGTTATAAGATCTGAATCACCATGAGCCATCTTGGAATTCTGTTCCATAGGGCCTTTTGCTGATTTGAAGCCTAAGAAGCCTGATTGCTCTATCACCTCCAGTGCATACTTCCTTTGGCAAAGCATGATCCCCCCTTTGACCTAGCCACCTCGATGCTAAGAAAATATTTTAAGGGACCTAAGTCTTTAATGTGAAATGCTTGATGTAGTGCCTCCTTAAGGATGTTGATCTATAAGATAGAATCACAAGCAACAATGATATCATCCACATATACTAAAATGGCCACAAAAATGTCTTTGGTTTGCTTGATGAACACGATGTAATCATGTTTGGATTGCGAATAGCCTTGACTGACAAGAAATGTGGTTAACTTGATGTTCCATTCTCTGCTTGCTTGTTTTAGACCATAAAGAGACATGAATTTCGCACACCATATTACTGGCAGGAGCACAGATCCTCTCGTGTCATATAAATTTTAAAGCTTAAGTCACCATGTAGAAAGGCATTATTCACGTCCATTGATGTACGTGCCACTGTTTCAAGGAAGATACTGCAAGAAGTAATATAACTATTGTTAATTTGGCAACAGGTGAAACGGTATTAGTGTAATTAATGCCCAACTGTTGTGTAAAGCCCTTAACCACAAGTCTGGCTTTGTATCTCTCTATGCTTCCATCAGACTTTTACTTAACCTTATAGACCCATTTACAACTAATGGGTTTCTTTCCATTAGGTAGTGGGACTACATACCAAGTATGATTAGCTTCAAGTGCAGATAGCTCAAGTTTCATTGCCTTCTGCCAGTGAACAGATTTTACTGCCTCTTGATAAGATGTTGGCTCCTGTGGCACACTAATATTAAGAGCATAGGATCTGTATTTAGGAGTTAGCGAATCAAAAGACGTGTAATCCTCAATTGGGTAAAGGGTGTGTGCAGAAGATGTAAGGTTGCGGGGGTGTAAAATGAATAGGTGAGTTGTATATAAGCCCACAAAAGTAGTTTTGAAGATAGATGGGAGGTTGTTTGATTCTAGTAGACTTGGAGCATTCAGGTCTATCATTCTGGAACAAAGGTAAGTGGATCTCTATTCCAATGCAAGGATGAGTTTCAGGCTGAAGTGTGGTAGATTCAGTAGAATTGGAGTCATCTGATGCTTCTTGTGACGCATCATGGACTCCATCAAGTGGTAAAGGGATAAACAAAGATGAAGAATATGATGAATAAGATACAACTTCAAATGGTAGAGGTGATGAATTAGGAACATTAGTCAGATGTTTTACAACATTTGGATCTGAAACTTTAGGTACAGACGAAGATGATGTGTTTGGAAGTGAGTCAGGATCAAATGAAAAGGTATGTTCATGAAATTGAACATCCTCAAAAATGAATATGGTTTTTGTGGTAATATTCAACAGAAAATATCCTTTAGTGTGATATGGTAGTCCAAGATAGACAGAAGGAATAGCTCTGGATTCAAACTTGGTTTTGTGTGCATAAGTGTTGTTGGCAAATGCCAAGCAACCAAATATTTTGAGACTCTGAGACGAAGGTACTGTCTGAAATAGAAGTTGATGAAGTAATGGTATAGGCAGAATGTTGATTTGATGGACTGCATATTGTACAAAGAACCCCAAATAACAAATAGGGATATTTGCTTGAAATTTAAGAGCACTTGTTGTATTTAGTATATGTTGATGTTTCCGCTCAACAATGCCATTTTGTTGGGGAGTGGAAGCACAATTGGTTTGATGTATTATCCCCTTTGTTATAAAGAAATGGTCAATTTTAAATTCCTGACCATTATCAGTTCTGATGCACTTGATGGGTTTTGTCAAACTTAGTTGTAACATATTGGTAAAAGCTCTCAACAATGTGTCTGGTTTTTTTTTGCTTTATCAGGTATAACCAAGTATATCTCGTATGGTCATCAACAATAGTAAGGAAATGACATTGAGCATACAAAGTGGGAAGTTTATAAGGGCCTCAAATATCAATGTGCACAAGATCAAAGGGAAGTTTAGAGAGAGATTTAGAAACGGAAAAGGAATTTCTTTTCATTTTGGCCAAAGGGCACACAGTACATTTGTTTGAAACTTCATCAGCGCATACACAACTATCAAACTTGTGCAACTCTTTTATTCTACGCATTGATGCATGACCTAGTCTATAGTGTCATAGCAGTGAAGTTGTAGCTGCTGGTTTTAGGGACACCATGGAGATAGTACAGACCATTATGTTGTTCAGCTGAACCAATCGTCTTCAAGAAAACATGTTCCTGAATGACACAATGATTTCCCCAGAATTGAACAAACAAGGAAGGAACAGAAAGCAACATGCTAAGTGAAAGAAGATTATAAGAAAACAATGGAACATACAACACATTGTGGATGCTCGGAAAAGGATTTATGGCAACTCACCTAATGTGTGTGCTGAAATATGCTCAACTGATTTGAAAGAGTGAAACAAATTGAGGTCACATGCTATGTGATCAGTAGCTCCTGAATCTAGAATCTATATGTTCAAATTATTAAAGTGACATTTACCTCGATCATTATCCAAGAGGGCAGACACCACAGCTCCCTGACTTCCACCAGCAGACTTTCCATGAGACACTACAGGCAAGTTCCTCTCATCCATACTCAACATCGCCATCAACCTTTGAGTTTGTTCTGGTGTAAGCAAGGGTGCTCGACATGACTTTCTACTTTAATCCATCTTTACAGGCTCAACATCTCCATTCACAACCTCAATGAAATTCACTTGGTTCTTAGATTTAAAACCTAGTGGATAACTATGTTTCATGTAACACCTCTGCTCAACATGTCCAATCATCCCACAATGTGTACACTGTGCTCTCTTAAAACCATTATGAAAGAATCTACCACTTCCTCTTCTATAGCTGTTGCTTCCACCTCTACTAACATATGCATTAACACTTATAGCCATTCCTTCAGAACTCTCCATCATAAGTACTATTGGATTATTACTAAAGATCCTTGAGAGGTCAAGCCATTTAACTTCCTCTCGTATTTCAAAGCCATTGCAATCACAACATCAATTTTAGACAACGTAGTCATCACAAACACTTGTGATTTTACAGGATCAAATTATTCATTCAGAAGTTTCAAAAATTTTATAACATAATAAATTTCTGCAAATTCATGTGTCTTAACTCCTACATCACATTTGCAACCATGACATGTACAAGTTGGAATAGGCCTCAATACCATCATCTCTTCCCATAATACTTTCACCTCAGTGAAATAGTCATTTACAGAGTCATTCTTCTGCTTAACTACATAAAAGTTCTCTAACAATTCTGAGAGCCTAAAGGCATCTCCAGTTCCATACCTACGTTTTAGATCACCCCAAACTTCTACTCCGCTATCATACCACATAACACTTTGTGCAATAGAAGGTATTACACTATTCATAATCTACGAGTGCACCGTAGAATGTACCCGCCTCCACGTTGGATACTGTGGATTGTTAAGCGTTGGTTGTTGGATAGAGCCTTCTATAAAGCCAATCTTATTCTTGACTATTAATGCCATTTGAAACATCCTACTCCACGAGTGATAGTTGTGAGGATTCAAAGGAGGTTTTGCAAGAATAATGGTCGGGCTATCATTTGGATAGAGATAAAAAGGACTACTGATCGGATTCTCCGGTGTTTGTGATCCACCAATTCTCTGAGTATTCGATGAAGAAGCCATACTAATGTCAAGGGGGTGTAATCACAAGCAAAAACAATCAAAATCAACAGAAAACAGAAATGCCACTCCAAGTAGCTAAGCTAATGGCTCTGATACCATGTTAATTTGGCTATTCTGATCACAAATTCAAGAAGTGAAAGAAAAATTGGAATAAAGTTGAGCCAATTTCATATAGAGAGTGAGAGGGAATCCAGTATATTGATCACGGGTCAATCTGCATTACTGACATCCATATATACAAGTTCAAATCGAGAGGGAAGAAGAAATAGTGTAAAATGACTATTCTACCCTTACTAAAAGTCATTTAATAAGCGAAATGCAAAGGGTAAAAATGACATTTCATAGATTTAAAACATAACCTGTCATCTGTTCTTCTTCTCCAGCCAGCATCTCCCTCTCCTGTGCGTTCTGAACCCGCAAAACTTGGACTGCCAACGTGACATTCGCCCAAGGCACCCACACAGATCACCAACTGATCATCCAGTGATCCTGGCCTTCAATTTGTGGCTTGATCCAACAGCACACACTCAATTCATGCCATACTTTGCGGATTGTGCTTCTTCTTGTTCTTCTATTTTGCCATCCGCTGCAACAACATGCATAGCTTATTTCAAGATAGCAAATTTATGGAAACTACAGATCTATGTTTAGTTTAAATACAGAGTTTGTGGGGGTAGACGACACCGTAACACGATGATACCTTATCAACCTATGTTAGAAATTAACAAACGTGAAAGGCGTTTTTGTACAAAAAAAGTGTTTATTTCATAGCGATGACACAATAAAGACGATATTTAGGGCATCACAATTCGCAATGAGAAGAATTACCCATTCAAGGGACAAAACGAAACTTAAATTCATAAATAGGATTGATTTACAACAAACGAACAAAGGCTTACACTTCAAGAATAGAAGGTGAAGTTCAGGTTATCAATTTGTTCTTTATTCACCTTCTATTTTTCTGAAATAGTTAATCGATGAATTTGTTGCCTCAGGCCTTGATGTTAGAAACAAGTGAGCTCATGATATGTTCTCTCTAATTCTTCATAATCCTTGATCATGCTCTTTCTTTCTAGCTCTTCCTTTAGCTGCAATTAGTTGTTGCAGATCACAAAGTTGCGTCACTTCAAAATGATGATGGTGATGCATCCTTCTTTCTAAGAACTGTATTATTAATTTGGTTAAGAAAAATGTCACATACATACTTGAAAATAAAGTTAGGATGTGCAATGTAGAATTATATGTACTCAATATGAGGCAAAAATAGGAGAGGATGGAGTTCAATTGGTTAGCAATAAAAAAATTCAATGGTCATGTGAAATTTACATCGATCTCCAACAAAAACAATAACGAACTCAAGAATTGAGCATTCGCACAAGAAATTAAACAAACAAAAGACAGATAGACAAAGAATAGCACGCGAAGGCAGAGAGAGTTTTGGAGAAAACTGCTCAATCAAATTGCAGTGCTGAAGCCATAACCGTCAGCTACGGAAGAAACGAACATATACAAGTTGTGAAGAAGATAAAAGGCTAAATGACTAAAATGTCCCTCATTATACTACTGATACAACGGTAGAAGTAATGGCAAACTTGTCATTTCGTCATTTTTAAACTGCTCCCGCCTGATTCTTGCGTCTTCTTCTTCACCGCACACTGCGCACCCTTCTGTCCCATCCAGCAACACCTTCCACTGCACAAAACTGTAGCTCATCCACTTCATGCTCAACTGAATTCATCAATTAATCATCCCAATCATTGATTGCCACCGTAACTTCATACTGCTAGTAACATCCTGTTACAGATCATGATCAATGTCTTGATCACAACTTTCACCTTTAACATCCCCCCTCAAGCATAACTTGTCATAGAGATTGTGAACTCCAAGTAAAGTTGTCAGCCATGCCACCGTCTTAGAATCCAAAGCCTTTGTAAACATGTCAGCCAATTGCATCTCTGTACGTATTGGCATCAATTTCATTACACTTTCTTGCACTTTGTCCCTTACTACATGGCAATCTATTTCTATATGCTTTGTTCTCTCATGGAAAACAGGATTTTTAGCAATGTAAATTGTACTTTTACTATCACAGAACACCTCTACTGATGTTTGATCTCTCAGTCCTAGGTCATTCATAAGATAAAGAAGCCAATGTACCTCGCAAGTCACCATCGCCATAGCCCTATACTTTTCCTCAACTGATGATCTTGATACCGTCGTCTGTTTTTTTGCCTTCTAAGAGATTAAAGCATCTCCAAAGAAAACACAATACCCAGTGACTGATCTCCTAGTTTCATGACATCTCCCCCAATCAGCATCCGCAAATGCTTTTAACTTCAAGTTGCCACTTCTGGGAGACAACAGTCCCTGCCCTACGGTACCTTTAATATATCTAAGAAGTCTGTGTGCATCCTTAAGATGATTTTCAGTGGGACAGTCAAGAAACTGACTCAATTGTTGGACTGTAAATGCAATATCAAGCCTCGTAATTGTGACATAAATGAGTTTGCATATCAACCTCCTGTAGTGTGTCACATCTGTCAACTCTGGAGAGTCTTTGTGTGTCAGGCTAAGATGGCTCTCCACTGGACTTTTAGCTGGTTTGGCCTCTAAGAGACTAGCCTGCTCCAGAAGCTCTAGAGTGTACTTCCTTTGGTTCACACTAATGCCCCCTTAGCCTGAGCCACTTCAATGCCCAGGAAAAACCTGAGAAGACCCAGGTCCTTAATTTGAAAAGCATGATCCAGTGCCTGCTTGATCTCATCTATAATGACTTCATCATTAGATACCACCGTGATATCATCAACGTATACTAAGAGTACTATAAACTATGTCTCAACAGTTTTGGTGAAAAAAGTATAGTCACACTTAGATTGATGAAAACCCATTGATAACAGAAATATGGTTAGAATTGCATTCCACTCCCTACTAGCCTGTTTTAAACTATAAAGTGACTTGTTGAGCTTACAAACCATATTTGGACCACCTACTGTCAGGCCAGGAGGGGGAAACATATAGATGTCTTCATGCAATTCACTATGAAAAAGGCATTATTAACATCAAGCTGATGAAGGTGCCAATGAAATATGGCTGCTAATGCCAGTACAATTCTGACAATTGTCATCTTAGCAACCAGAGAAAAAGTGTCCATGTAATCTATACCATATTGTTGGGTATATCCCTTGGCAACTAACCTGGCCTTATGCCATTCCACAGTGCCATCTGCCTTCAGTTTCACCTTATACAAGCATCTGCAGCCAATGGCTTTCTTATCTGCAGGCAAGGGTACCATAGTCCATGTATCATTAGCCTTCAATGCTGCCAATTCAGTAACCATAGCATCTTGCCATACACACAAACTAGAAGCTTCTGCATAGTTATTAAGCTCAGTATGTGTATTTAAACTCAAAATATATGACTTGTATTTTGGGGTTAATGATGCATAGATCATGATCTTGCTGAGTGAATGAGGAGAGGTATGTTGAAGATACTGATCAGGAGAAATTATAGTGTTACAATGATAATCTTGTAGATAGGCAGGTACTCGTTTGTTTCTGTGTGGTCTGTCATGAGGCATTGAGTTTGGAATATGAGGTAATTCTATAGTGATATTTCCACCTTCCACAGGTATATGATAGTTATCAGACTGAGCATGTGGGCACTCATGTGAATTTACAGATGTATCAGGATTTAAAAATGACTGAGGATCTGTATGGATAGGATTTGATGTGGGCTGAGGAATTTGAGAAGGTGACGGATTGTCATCTTCAAACTGATTGGATTCAGGATGAATAGGATTTGTAGGATAATGTGGCTCATCTTCAAGGTAGGAGATTGAACAAGGTATGGGATCTGGTATGTTTGGAGTTTCAGAGGCAGAAGAATTCTGAGATATGAATGGAAACGTGGTCTCAAAGAAGGTGACATCTCTAGATATGTATACACATTTGGTATCAAGGTCTTGTAGGATGTATCCTTTTGTATTGTAAGGTAACCCCAAAAATACACTTTCCTTAGCTCTTGCAGCAAACTTCTCTTTATGTTTTTGGGTGTTGGTGCCAAAATCCAGACAACCAAATACCTTTAGATCCTTGTAGGATGGAGTCTTTCGGTACAACATCTCATATGGGGTTTTTTTGATGAAGGACAGGTGTGGGAGTTATATTTATAAGATAAACCGAGTGTTGAATACAAAATCCCCAATATGATGAAGGAATATGTGATTGGAACCTAAGTGGCCTTGCTACGGTTAAGATGTGTTGGTGTTTCCTTTCAACCACACCATTCTACCGTGGTGTATTCACACAACTTGTTTGATGGATTATGCCACGGTCTGCAAAAAATTGATTCATCATGAATTCAGGTCCATTATCAGTTCTGAACATCTTTATTCTTGCATCAAATTGAACTAAAACATATTGGTAGAAACTTTGGATGATGGATTTAGTTTCACTCTTGGATTTCATTAGGTAGACCCAACAGTATTAGCTGTAATCATCTATATCAGTAAGGAAGTAGTATTGCTTATACATTGTAGGGTACTTATATTGTCCCCAAATATCCATGTGAACAAGGGAAAACAGACTTGAAGCTACAGACTCAGAAACAGAAAAAGGTGTCCTCTTCTGTTTAGCAAGAGGGCACACAGTACATTGCAATCATGGATCAGGGGTTACAAGAGGTGACAGCATGTGCCAAAGGAGTGGGGAGGTAACAAGAAATGTGTCTCATTGCTGATTTGAGGGTTCCATGAAGGTAATACAGGTATTGATCTACTTTAGCTGAACCAATCTTCTTCTTAGTTCTGAGGTCCTGAATCAAGCAAGAATTAGACTTAAAAACAACTTCAAACTGATTTGAACGTGTGAGTTTGCTTAGAGATATAAGGTTGAAAGCAAATGCAGGAACATAGAACACATTGGTAAGGGTCAACTGTGGATTCACTTTCACTGTGCCTATGTGTGTGACTTTGGCAAGGGATTTGTTAGGCAGTTCAACAGAGATAGTGATTGAAGTATAGGACTCAAAAGGGCTGATGCAAGAAAAAACATGATCACTAGCCCCAGAATCCAACACCCATATATTTGAATTTAATTGCAATGCCTTACCTGGTTTCTTTGTAGAAGCCACAGTTTGTTGTGCAGACATGACGGCATAGCGTGGACCTGTGTTGCTTGTCACCACGGCAACACTTCTACAAGTGCTTTCTTGACGCTCCTGCAAAAAATGAATCAACTGAGCGTACTGATCCTGGGTCAGGCTAGGTGACATCACATTGCCTTGACCTTGCTCCTCATCACAATCTGCCTGACTCATTCCTTCACCATGCTGATTTGCCCCACTCTCATTACTAACCATATTCACCTGAGCCTTGGACTTAAATCCTGAAGGATATCCATGTTTCTTGTAGCATTTATCAACAGTATGCCCCAACTTATTACAATAGCTACAGACAGGCACCTTAGAATTGCTTTGGTAAGGTCTTGATCCACCTCTCTTCTGACCTCTACCAGTAGATTTGTTATTACCGCTAAGAGCAAAAGTGTTATTTCTAGGTGCATTGTTCACATTCATCACTGATGAAAGATTATTATTAAAGTGTCCCTGAGCACCAGAGTAATTCAATTTTCTCTCCAACTTCACTGTCATGGCGAATGCAGTATTCAAATCTGGCAATGGATTAGACAGGAGGACTTGTGACTTCACAGCCTCAAATTCATCATTTAATCCTTTCAAAAACTTGATCACACAATCATTTTCAACAAACTTATTAATCTCTACTGTGAGATTACAAGTACATTTACGACATGAACAAGCAGGAATGGATCTGAGGACTAGCCATTCCTCCCAAACAATCTTAAGCCTAGTATAATATTCGGTTACACTGCTACTTTCTTGTCTAATGGCATAAAATTCTTCCTGTAAATCAGAAAGTCTAAAGGAATCAACATTTCCATATCTAAACTTCAAATCATTCTATATTTCAACTGCAGAGTCTAACCATACAACACTCTGTCCAATATTTGGAATTAAGGAGTTTACTGACCAAGAGGCTACCATGTTGTTACCCTTGAGCCACGCATTGTACTTGCGAGCGTTCTCTGCAGGCTTCTCAATTGATCCGTCTACAAACGTAACTTTATTCTTCGATTCCAATGCTCTTCTCACAGATCTACCCAGTTGTGATAATTGTTTCTGTCAAGTAACGGCTGAACCAGCACCATGGACGGATTATCGCTTGGGTAAATGAAATACGGATCATCAAAGGATCAATAGCAGAATTGGACGTAGAGGCCGACATTGGACTGTTATTGTTCATATTTGACGCCATGAAAGTTCCAAAGTTCATCGACTAAGGCTCTGATACCATATGAAATTTACATCGATCTCCAAGAAAAACAACAACGAACTCAAGAATTGAGCATTCGCACAAGAAATTAAACATAGAAAAGACAGATAGGCAAAGAATAGCACGCGATGGCAGAGAGAATTTTTGACAAAACTGCTCAATCAAATTGCAGTGCTAAAGCCATAACCATCAGTTGCTGAAGGAACGAACATATACAAGTTGTGAAGAAGATAAAAGGTTAAATAACTAAAATGTCCCTCATTATACTACTGATACAACGGTAGAAGTAATGGCAAACTTGTCATTTCGTCATTTTTAAACTGCTCCCGCCTACTTCTTGCGTCTTCTTCTTCACCGCACACTGCGCATCCTTCTGCCCCATCCAGCAACACCTTCCGCTGCATAAAACTGCAGCTCATCCACTTCATGCTTAACTAAATTCATCAATTAATCATCCCAATCATTGATTGCCACTGTAACTTCATACTGCTAGTGCCATCCTGTTACGGATCATGATCAATGTCTTGATCACAACTTTCACCTTTAACAGGTCATATTTTTTTAAAACCCAGTGAAGACTTACGCAGCTATTTAAATCTTTGATTATTCACAAACTGAACGGAATGTTCGGTTAGACAAATGTAGAGTAAGCCATTTGGATTTTTGAACCTTGAAACTGAACTTTCACTTAGCTAATCGAGCGTTCGGCCAGAAGTTTGGAGAGGAACCCACTCATTTTGTTATACGTTCAGCAAAAACTGAAATAATGTTACAACCAACCATTGGATTAGGTTTCCCGATATTGCCAAAATTTTAGCACCCTTATGAGCAAACGTTTTGTTAGACTAACATATGTCGGGATAAGGGCTTGGTAATTTTTTTTTTGCACATGGGTCAGTCACGAAAGCTAACCATTATCAATTTTCACAAATAATGTCGGTCCATATGTGTTGATGGCCATACAGCTTTCACCAAAAGCTGGTATCATGATTAGCCAATCGACTCTTTTTAAGGGTTTGGTAATGCTTAAAACATTTCAAGGTTCAAAGTTTTGTCATTGTTTAATTATTTACAACGAATATATTTCAAAAATCATCAAAAAGTTTTATAATCCAACATGTCGCGCATTGAGCAATTAAATATGATATGCTGTTAAAGAAAATGGCTGAAAGTGTGGCTGCAGACGTATGAGGCTCATCTGCAGAACATAAAGAGGAATCAGTGGATGCTGCCAAATAAGCGGTTGCAATGTGTGATCAACAACTTAAGGAGCCGTGTGGAATTGAAATTGTAGCGAAAAATTCTTGGAAGCTGTGTGGCCCAGAGGTTGGACGAAGTAGCTGCAGAGCAAGCGTTGGAGTGTGCAGAAGAAGAAGAAGGAAGATCTTTCAGCGGGATTTCTTTTTCAAATGTGTGAAATCACAGTTTTGCCCTTATGCTTGTAATTGTAGTGGCGGTTAATAGAAGAGCATTTTAGTCTTTTTAGTATATTCTTCTTCTTCCGAAAAGCGGTTATACCCGTTTGTAAAAGTGCAGGAGTAGTACCAATTTGATTCATTAGATATTTTCAGTTTCTCTCTCCTCCTCTTCCTATCCTCATTTTGTAATTTCTTCGTTAATCGATCGCTCAATACATTGAGCATGATATTTCTGTCTCTTGATTTGATCTAGTTGCTTGATTGAGTTGTTGCCTTGTGCATTGATTTCACCGTTACATTTGTTGTTGTTTTTCTACAGGTATCAGAGCGAATTTTATGAATTTTGTAACATTCATGACAACGAACAACAACAGTAACAGTCCTGTGATCTCTTCGCCATCCACTTCTAGCGTGGATCCAATTGATGATCCATTTTTCATCCATCCTAGTGACAGTCCGTCTGTGGTTCTGGTGCAACCACTACTGGATGGAAATAATTACCATAGCTGGAGCAGGTCCACGAAGAGTGCACTTCAGTCGAAGAACAAACTAGGATTTGTGGACGGTACGATTTAGAAGCCATTGGAGAGAGCATGCAGGCATAATGTGTGGATTTAGGCAAACAAAATGGTGGCCTCCTGTTTAGTGAATGCTTTAATTCCTAGTATTGGACAAAGAGTTATTTGGTTAGACTCTGCCATAGATATTTGGAATGATTTGAAGTTTAGATATGGAAATACTGACTCCTTTAGGTTGTCTGATTTGCAAGAGGAGTTTTACGCAATTGGACAGGGCAGTCATAATGTGACTGAGTATTATACAAGAATTAAAAGCATTTGGGAGGAATTGCTTGTCTTAAGTCCATCCGTACATGTAGGTGTCATGGATTCACTTATAACCTTGTGTTGAGGTGAATAAATTCATTGAAAATGGCTGTGAGATTAAATTCTTGAAGGGATTAAATGATGAGTTTGAAGCAGTTAAGTCACAAGTGCTGTTATCCACTCCTTTACCAGACCTCAAGACGTCCTTTGCCATGGCTATGAAGTTGGAGAGAAAAATGAACTATTCTGGTGTGCAGGTGTCATTCAACAACAATCCCTCATCTGTGATGAATTTAGACAATGCACCTAAGTTTCCTGATACTGGAAATAATAATATCTCTTGGAATAAATTATCTGGAAGAGGATTTAGAAAGGGTCAGTCTAGAGCTTATGCTAATGGTTCCCAAACTCCCTTCTGTACTTATTGTAATGCTGCAGGTCATACTGTTGACAGGTGCTATAAGAAACAGGGATACCCTCCCATGGTTTAAACCTAGAGGTCAAGTAAACATGGTCAACAATAAGAGCTGTGGGCATGATAATGTTGAAGCAGTGCCCAGTGTGCCTCATTTGCCTCAGCCAGCAATGAGTTTGACTCAAGATCAATATGCTCAATTGATTAGTATGTTACAGGAGCACCAAGGAAGCACTAGTAAGAATGATGCTGAGGTCTCAAAGGCAACGGGTATACACCATGCTATCATGTCAGCACAGCAAGCTGCAGCACCTGGTAAGGAGTCAGGTAAGTTGTTACAACCAAACTTGAATGTATGGATACTGGATTCTGGAGCTAGTGATCATGTATGTTCTTATTTTCACCTGTTTGAATCCTATCTGCCTGTCAGTTCAGTTTATGTAAAACTACCAGACAAGTCCCTTGCTAAGGTTACACATGTTGGAACAGTAAAAGTAAACCAAAATCTGACTCTTACTGATGTGCTTTATGTTCCTAGTTTTTTTCATTAATGTCCTTAAGTAAACTCACCCAATCCAATCAGTTTCAAATTCTCTTTAAGTCAAATATTTGCTTGATTCAGGACCTCAGAACCAAGAGGATGATTGGTTTAGCTGAGGTAGATCAAGGTTTATATCATCTTCATGGCAAGCTCAAGAATGCAGTTACATCTACTTCTTCTGTGAATTCCTCTCCTCTGGCATATGCTGTCACTCTTTCAGACGCATTGCTTTGGCATACGAGGCTTGGTCATATGTCATTTCCAAGAATAAAGGAAGTTCAAAAGCTTGATTCCCTAGTTAAACCCCATGATCTTTCAGTTCAATGTACTATATGTCCTCTTGCTAAACAAAAGAGGACACCCTTTCCTGTTTCGATTTCAGTTTCTCAAAGTCCCTTTGCTCTTGTACATATGGACATTTGGGGTCCATATCAATACCCCACCTTGTACAATCAACATTACTTTCTTACTGTCATTGATGACTATAGCAGGTTTTGCTGGTTATATTTGATGAAGTCTAAATCTGAAGCTAGATCTATTATTGAGAGCTTTTACCATTGTGCTTATGTTCAGTTTAATGCAAAAATCAAAATACTCAGATATGATAGTGGAGAGAAAGCATCAACATATCCTATCTATGGCAAGGGCACTTAGGTTTCAGTCATCCCTTCCTTGTTCATATAGCGGGTTTTGTGTTCAACATGTAGTTTATCTTATCAACATTACTCCTACACCTGTTCTTAATCAGAAAACACCTCATGAGCTTCTGTATAAAACTACTCCTGTTTACAGTCATCTTAGAGTGTTTGGCTGCCTAGCTTTTGGGGCCAACACTCAGAATCATAAAGAAATATTCTCTCCAAGGGCAAGAAAGAGCATATTTCTAGGCCTCTCCCATACTACAAAGGGTTATATCCTTCAGAACCTTGATACCAAAGCAATATACATATCCAGAGATGTGTACTTTCATGAAGCAGTCTTTCCCTTCATGTCTCAGCAGTCATCTTCACCTCAATCTCCAACTCCTCAGTCTACTATTTCTCCTAGCCATGTGTACTGTGAGGATGATTCTCTTCCCTTTCATGTTCCCTATCAGTCATCTACATCTTCTAGTGATAGTCCTTAAATTTGTCTGAGCATGATCCACAACCTTCTCATAGCAATCTTCAATCTGAAGCCTCACCCGACTTGGTATCACTTGACTCTCCTAATATGCTTCATGATGCCCAGGGTGTCTCTTCACCAAGGGGCCATATCACCATTGACTTGCCTATAGTTTTTGAACCCATTCCAAAAATCAAACCTCATAAAGTGAGACAAATGCCAAAATCAAACCTCATAAAGTGAGACAAATGCCTGCTTACCTTCAAGATTACCAGTGTAATGCTATTACACTGCCTTCTCAGAGTCCAGCTCACACATCACCTCATTCCTTGCATAACTCTATAACATATGCATCATTAGCTCCAGAATACAGGACATATGTTTTAAGTTTGAGTGTACACAATGAGCCTGGCACTTATACACAGGCTTTCAATCTTCCTGTCTGGCAGGTAGCCATGGCTACAGAACTGGCAGCATTTGAAGCAAATAATACCTGAAGTATGGTACCATTACCCCGGGGCAAACAAGCCATTGGGTGCTGGTGGGTGTATAAGGTGAAACTTAAGGCTGATGGTACAGTGGAAAGGCACAAAGCAAGACTGGTGGCTAAGGGCTACACTCAATAGTATGGGGTGGATTATCAAAACACTTTTTCTCCAGTTGCCAAGATGGCCATATTGAGATTGGTCTTCGCATTGGCATCTAGATTTCATTGGCATGTTCATAAGCTAGATGTCAATAATGCCTTTCTTCAGGGTGATCTTCATGACGAGATTTATATGGAGCTACCCCCTGGGCTTTTAGATGCGGGTTCCAACTTGGTCTGCAAGCTGCAAAAGTCCATTTATGGACTTAAACAGGCCAGCAGAGAATGTAATGCCACCCTCACTAAGTTCCTAATTTCCAAAGGTTTCAGTCAATCCAAGAGTGATTATACGTTGTTTACCAGGATTGTGGGAACTACTCTTCTTATTCTCTTAATATATGTAGATGATATTTTTGTTACATGTAAAGATGAAGTAGCTATAGTTGACATTAAGAAGGCTTTACATGATGAATTCAATATCAGGGATTTGGGTCAGTTGAAGTTTTTCCTGGGCATTGAGGTGGCCCAGTCTAAGGGGGATATGCATCAATCAAAGGAAATACACGTTGGATTTATTGGAGCAAACTGGCTTTATGGAGACAAAGCCAGCCAAGAGCCCCATGGAGTGTCATACTAGCTTGACACATCAGGACTCTCCAGGTTTAACAGACATTAAGTATTACAGGAGGTTAGTTGGAAAACTCATTTATCTCACAATGACAAGACCAGACATAGCATTTCCCGTTCAACTACTCAGTCAGTTTCTTGATTGTCTTACTGAGAATCATTTGAATGCTGCACATAGAGTTCTCAAATATGTCAAGGATTCTGTTGGACAGGGGTTGTTGTTCCCCAGAACAGGTAGTTTGAAGTTGAAAGCTTTTGTTGACGCTGATTGGGGAGGTTGTCATGAGACAAGAGGTCAATTACTGGGTACTGTGTTTTCTTTGGAGATGCTTTTATTTCTTGGAAGGCTACGAACCAAACAACAGTGTCTAGATCCTCAGCTGAAGCTGACTATAGGGCCATAGCTATGGTGACATGTGAGGTTCAATGGTTGGTGTATCTTCTGTGAGATTTCAGACTTGAAAATCAGAAACCTGTAGAAGTGTTCTGTGATTGTGAAAGTGCAATATACATTGCAGAGAATCAAGTGTTTCATGAAAGAACAAAACATATAGAGATTGATTGTCATGTGGTACGAGACAAGGTGCAAGAGGGAGCAATAAAGTTGATGCATGTGCGTCCAGAGTTGCAGTTGGATGATATGTTTACTAAGGCTTTAGTTTCCAGACATATGATGAAACTACTTGAGTCAATTGGAGTTTATAACCTCTACAGCAAGCTGAGCTTGAGGGGGGATGTTAAATAAAATGGTTGAAAGTGTGGCTGCAAACATGTGAGGCTCATCTGCAGAACATAAGGAGGAATCAGTGGATGCTGCCAAATAAATGGTTGCAATGTGTGATTAACAACTTAAGGAGCCGTGTAGAATTGAAATTGTAGCGAAAACTTCTTGGAAGCTGTGTGGCCAAACGGTTGGAGGAAGTAGCTGCAGAGCAAGCGTTGGACTGTGCAGAAGAAGAAGAAGGAAGATCTTTTAGCAGGACTTCTTTTTTAAATGTGTGAAATTATATTTTTGCCCTTATGCTTGTAATTATAGTGGCGGTTAATAGAAGGGCGTTTTAGTCTTTTTAGTATATTCTTCTTCTTCTGAAAAGCGGTTACACCCGTTTGTAAAATTGCAGGAGTATCACCAATTTGATTCATTCAAGCAATTGAGATATTTTCAGTTTCTCTCTCCTCCTCTTCCCATCCTCATTCTTAAATTGCTTCGTTAATCGATCGCTCAATACATTGAGCACGATACTTCTGTCTCTTGATTTGATCTAGTTGCTTGATTGAGTTATTGTCTTGTGCACTGATTTCACTGTTACATTTATTGTTGTTTTTCTACATATGCCAAAAAGAATATAGTCACTAATATATATGTGTGTGTGTGTATATATATGTATATGTATATATATATATATGTGTGTGTATATATATATATATATATAGACACACACTCAAATGCATGGATCCAACGTGCTTTATTATGATGATGAAAGAGCTAGACACATATGTGGTCGAAACGGAAATTGCGATAGCGTGAAGATTGATGATGCATCCGTGGCAATTAATGCTCAAACCATTTTTTGGGGAAAAAGTTTTTTGTAACGAACAAACCACAGCTGGAAAGTCGTTTATAAGGGGAAGAAAAAAAAGGACCACGTACATTATGGATGAAATGTTGACACGATACAAGATTCCGAGTTTACCATGTGATATGGTTATCGGCGCAGAAGTTTTTCACGCTTAACGCACAATTAGTTTATCGACAAGTAATAATAATTATGCGGAATTTAATTTTTTTTACTGGTGAAATGAAATATTCTCTCCAAATGCAATCATCTATATTTTGTACTGGTTTTTTCAGTGGTTTCAGAATATTTGTGGACTCTTCGCGGACATCTCGTTAGAGGGGGTGGACTAAAAAAATTAAAATAATTTTAAATCATTTTCATCGAAAATATTTGCTTAGGGCATCTTAAAATAGTTCTAGAGAAATATTTTGTAATCTTCTATATACTCCTTTTCAATTGGATAACATTTTGATTTCACCGTTAAAATCAAATAATGATTTTGTATATATGTCATCTTTTATATCAAACGACTATGGATTTACATTACATTCATATCAAGTTTGGTGTATATCGTTTCGATTATGATTTTGATTTCTGTGTGTAACTCAGACGACCCCTTAACTGCACAGATCATGTTTGTCCCTTTACCTAATATATTTCTACCCAAGTTGCCATCCAAAAATATCTGGTACAGATGTGACCTCATGACCTTCGATAATGTCTCCAAATTATATCCATTAGTATGCGTTGAAAACGTGTCGCAAATGACATGTCAAACTCTAAAATTATCATTCTCAAGATTTATTTGAATTTTGCCACTTGCAGGATCAATAAATGTTGCAGATTTCCCTGGATCAACCTGCTAATAAAATATGAAAGGAAAGATGTTCCGGATAGTTATATAAAACGTAAAAACAAATTATACAACAAGAATGAAAGACGTAAGTAAACTAAATTTTCTGTAAACGTCCTGAGAATTCGGTAAATTACGACATCAATAATAGATGAAATCGGTGTTGATTTTGGCTGTCTGTGGTATAATGTTGAAATTAGGTATTAAATGTTGCAATTTAGAGAGGATGTTAAATACACTACAGACGAATTTCCAGACGTCTTTTATTTGTCAAACAAAACCAACCTCTAGTTAGAAATACAGTGATTTATAAAAAGTATAATACATTTTATCTTGAGAAAAATAATACTACCTTGACATTGTTAAGTCCGTAACAATCACTCTATAGGAGGGAGGGAATATCATGTCGGGCAATTTTTAGAATTTTTATCGGTTTGGCTCACACAAGTTCAAATGGTCTCTAAAATAAGAAAAAGGAGGATGAGAAACAATAACTGGAGACCCAAAATATAGAGTGGTTTGAATCTATTTTATTCTATTTAACTACCACTTTGTTTCAAAAGTGGATTTTTAATAACTTTCTTATTAGCTTTAAAAAAGAACCATAGCAACAACAAAAATAACAGTTGCACTAAAAACTAGCGCAACAACAACAATGACACCTGAACAAATAGATGAAAAAATTTCATGAAATGGGTCTTGGAGAAGAAGTCTAAATCAAAAGCAAGAGATGAAATATGTTGTAGTTCCTCTTGTCTAGGACTTCTAATGTTACAATACAGCAATGAAAACAAGCAACAACATCTTAATAGACTTTAAACACTTTTACACCTTTAAGGGCTTTACAGCAATGGGGGATAATGATGAGGTCAAACGAGTTAAATTGCATGAAGAGGATGTGCAGTAGGATGGAGAGGGGAAAGCAGTCATGGTGCGTCGCATGGTCATATTGTCGGCTTCTACATTTTTAGGAATGTTTTCGAGTGTTTCTAGAAGGTTTTAGAATGTTAAAATCGTGTGTTAATTCATTAGAAGTTGGACTCTCTAATTGTGGAAAAACGCCTAAATTTTATGGATTTTACACGATGACCTTAGTTTGGTTTTTTGGTCATCGCCCACACGTCTAACGTTGGCTTAAGGGATTCGGATTGCTATGGAAAGCTTATGTCATAATCTACAACTTCCAAGAGGGCGTCTGTAGCGCCCCGACCCGGACAGCGGAATCCGAACCAGTTCACCCGTCGTAGCTTACTGAGAAGACTACAAGACGTCTCATCTCTCGAATACACATCATCGATGACGTAAGAGAAATAAGAGCGGAAACATATCATGTCAATCTAAAACATCAAATTACTACGTCAAAGACAATGTAATTACTAAAAGAACTGTATATGGTCGCAGCCATCTAAAACCTCAAACAAATTATGGAACAGAAATATCAAAGCTACCCACATAATGCTCTCTACAAGGTCTAATCATCCCATTCAGCCCACTCGCCGTCGTCCTCAATGAAGATAATATCGTAACTGGGTTCATCTGCAAGATCAAAGGCAGTACCCTTAGCGAAAAACGCTAGCAAGTAACCCACTTATAAGACGTACGGGATCAACACATGGCAAGACATGAGTAATAGATAATTCAAGGGAACTGTGGGGCACATGTCTTGTAAAACTTTCAAATATACATAAGTGAGTAACGTAATAAAGCAAGTACATCAATTTACGCGTCAATAACAATTCGTTGGCATTCAAGTAACATTCACATTCATACCACACTGACTCTCGTGATGCATGTCAAATATGCACTACACTACTCGAACACATATGCAGGGACACTTTCTCTTTTCAAATCAATGCAATGCATGTCACAATGTCCGGTTCCTAACTCATTTCCTTGTAACGCACTCCGGCTTATATTTCCATCCCGGTTAACGTTACAAGCTCATATGCTCTGTGATGCACCTCGGCTTATATTTCCATCCCGATTAACATCACAGATCTCGTAAAACTCTACAATGCACCTCGGCTTAAATTTCCATCCCGATTAATATTGTAGAGGACTTTATACCCTGTAACGCACCCCGGCTTATATTTCCATCCCGGTTAACGTTACAGTCTTTTGTGTCCTGCAATGCACCCCGGCTTAAATTTCCATCCCGGTTAACATTGCAGTTCACCTTCGCAATTCTGTGCCGAAGCACATTTCTTTTTCAAAACCTTATGCAATGCAAGTGCCATGATGCAAGACTCCTTATTTCAATCACACTTCTCGATCACATATGCAATTCACATTCACATGCGCAAGTAAAAGTCACACACAAGAGTTCACTAGCTTATTCATCAACACTTAGACTTCAACTAGCTCGTCAACACTTAACCTTGATTCTAAGGTTCACCACCCAACGGGAGTATCCCTATCTTTCCTTCACTGAACTCTAAGACACCTTGTACGTTTATTTCCTAACCCTCCTAAGTCATTCACGTTGAAACTCGGTTCGAGAACCCATTGAAATCACCCATATTGATTCACCATCCTAGGTCGTATTTCCAGGACTTAGGCTGCCTTTAGTCAGGTCTTAAGAAGGCTCTAAAGTCACCCAAAGGTTCCCCGAACGTCCCCCTTTCTTCCTTTATTTTTCCACAAAATTGATGGACTTCATCCCCTATACATCGATCGATCGATGTCCAACTGGGGACATCGATCTCTCACTTCGATCGATCGATGTCCTTCTGAGGACATCGATCTCTCAGGCACCACCACATCGATCGATCGATGTCCGTCTGGGGACATCGATCTCTAAGACTGCCTGCACATCGATCGATCGATGTCCTTCTGGGGACATCGATCTCTCAGCAACCTGTACATCGATCGATCGATGTCCTTCTGGGGACATCGATCTCTGACATCGATCGATCGATGTCAATGCTAATCTAGGACTTCTTCTACGATTTCCTGCAGATCTCAATCAATGTTTCCAATCTCCATCCACCAATTCCAAGCCTAGATTTCCCTACTACAATTTCATGCTTAACCTACAGATTAACCGCTATGCACGTATCAAGCAAGATTCAAGCCTAGATCTCGATTATCCAACTCTCTCAATCCCAAAAATCCCACCTTTTCTCTTCGGTCACCCGCAACCACGCAATCACATCAAGAAGGAATTCCAGGTGTAGGGATTTGCATGATTTCACATAATCAACAACAACAACGAATGCTTTTCCAATTACATTGGCCAAATCTCGAACGAAGGCACATAGATTATAAACAAATAATCAAAGAACGAATCTACTGCATGGTGATCCAACTTGATATCAAAATAGGTCGTTTATCTTTCACAAATCGTAAGAACTTATAAACAGATTACTTGCCTTTGATTACTCGGAAGCGGATTGGAGATCAAATGTAGATTGGATTGGTTCTCGAAGAATTTCTCCCTAGGGTTGGAGAGGAAACCGCCTAAGAGGAGATGGAGCGTCGATTGTTTTCTGAAACGAGAAAACTGACGTTCTGTCAGTTTTTATATGGGAAGGGAAAAGTTTGGTGTTTCTAAGTTATAACTATTATCTATTTATCTTAAAAGATAAACTTTAATTATTTAATTCTTAATTGAATATATTTAAATTCTATTATTAATTCCTTCATTAATTTCTATTTAATCCTCTCATTAATGTCTAATTAATTCCCGTTGACCGTCATTAATTTCCGTAAAACCCTTCTTTGTCTTTTAATTACCCCACGGAGGGTGCGGGGCATAACATCCCACCCCCCTTACAAAAAGTTTCGTCCTCGAAACTGACGTACCTTATTGGAAGAGATGTGGATATAGCTCCTTCATTTGATCCTCAAGCTCCCACGTGGCTTCGCGCTCCGTATGGTTACTCCACTGAACTTTGACATACGGAATGACGCGCCGGCGTAAGACTTGATCTTTCCTATCTACAATCTTTATTGGATGTTCTTCGTAAGTGACATCTTCTTTCACATCCAAGGGTTGAGCTTCAAGGACATGGCTGGGGTCAGGTACGTATTTCCTTAGTTGAGATACATGAAACACGTTATGGACTTGGGACAAATTCGGAGGTAAGGCTAGACGATAAGCTCTTTCCCCAACCTTGCCCAGCACTTCGTAAGGGCCTATGTATCTCGGGCTTAACTTGCCTTTCACTCCAAATCTAGCAACTCCCTTGGTGGGTGAGACTCGTAAGTATACCTTTTCACCGTCCTCAAACTCCAAAGGTCGCCTCTTTGTGTCAGCCCAACTCTTACTGCGATCCTGAGCCACTTTTAATTTCTCTCTTATCACTTTCGCCTTTTCAATCGTTTGCTCTACCAATTCTGGTGCAGTGATTGTCCTTTCTCCTACTTCATCCCAACAAACCGGGGATCTGCACTTACGCCCGTATAACGCTTCGAATGGCGCCATGCCAATTGCACTGTGATAGCTGTTATTATAGGAGAACTCCATTAACTTCAACATGTTATCCCAGTTTCCTCTGAAGTCCAAGGCGCATGCTCTCAGCATGTCTTCCAATGTTTGGATGGTCCTCTCGGATTGTCCATCCGTTTGCGGGTGGTATGCTGTGCTCATTCTCAGTTCGGTACCCATCGCCTTCTGAAATGCCCTCCAGAACTTAGAGGTGAACTTGGGATCACGGTCTGACACAATGCTGACTGGGACTCCATGTAGGCTCACAATGTTATCCACATATATATTGGAAAGTTTCTCATACGAAGTACCATGTGGCATGGCTATAAAGTGAGCCGACTTCGTTAATCGGTCTACAATTACCCAAATCATCTCGTTTCCATTGCGGGTCTTGGGTAGTCCCATTACGAAATCCATCGTCACGTGCTCCCACTTCCATTCCGGAATCTCCAGTGGTTTCATCAAACCACCAGGTCGTTGATGTTCCGCTTTGACTTGTTGGCATATCAAACATCTCTCAACATATGCCGCTATTGACCTTTTCATTCCTATCCACCAATAGTTTCTTTTGAGGTCCTTATACATCTTAGTACTTCCGGGGTGGATGGACATTCTTGAGTTATGCGCTTCTCGGAGCAATTCTGTTCGGAGCTCGTCTTTACTTGGCACGCATAACCGATTCTGGAACCATAGACTCCCATCTTCTCGCATCTGGAAATCCTTTACCGGTCCTGTGGATAATTTGTCGCGGATCTCTTTCAGTGCCGGGTCCTCATACTGTGCCTCTTTGATTCGGTCTACCAAGTCTGGGCTGATAGACAAAGCTGTGAGGACATTTGCCACTGAATCCACCAATTCCAGATCAAACTCTTCAATCTCTCTTTCCAATGGAGACTGTCTTGCGTGGCTAGACTTTCTGCTCAATGCGTCCGCCACTCTGTTGGCTTTGCCCGGATGGTAATTGATGGTCAAGTCATAGTCTTTGAGTAACTCTAACCATCTTCTTTGTCTCATATTCAACTCCTTCTGCGAGAATAGGTATTTCAAGCTCTTGTGATCAGTGAATACTGCACACTTCTCTCCATATAGATAGTGTCTCCAGATTTTAAAAGCAAATACCACAGCTGCGAGCTCCAAGTCATGCGTCGGATAGTTCTGCTCATACGGTTTCAGTTGTCTTGATGCGTACGATATGACTCGTTCGTTTTGCATCAAAACACAACCTATAAACAGAACGTTAGTTTAAGACTAGCATATGTATATACACTGCATTAATTGTAATGATGTACATACCTAGTCCTTTCTTGGACGCGTCGCTATAGATCACAAAACCGTCGGTGCCGGAGGGTGGTGCCAACACCGGGGCTGTGGTCAATCTCTTCTTGAGCTCAGTAAAGCTCTGCTCGCATTCAGCAGTCCATTCGAACTTAGTCTTCTTCTGCGTAAGTCGACTCAATGGTACTGCTATCGTTGAGAATCCCTCAACAAACTTCCTATAGTAGCCTGCCAAGCCTAGGAAGCTTCTGACTTCGGTCACATTTGTGGGTCTTGGTCATTCAGTAATGGCTTCTATCTTCTTAGGATCCACAGAGATCCCATCTTCCGAAATTACGTGACCAAGGAAGGCTACGCTTCTTAGCCAGAATTCACACTTGCTGAATTTGGCATAGAGCCTTTGTTGCCTCAGAATTTGCAACACCGCCCTTAAATGTTCAGCATGAGCTTGTTCGTCAGAGGAATAGACCAAGATGTCATCGATGAACACTACTACAAATTGGTCTAACTGTTCTCGGAATACAGTGTTCATCAAATCCATGAAAGCTGCTGGGGCATTAGTTAGTCCAAAAGGCATCACTAAGAATTCATAATGCCCGTATCGAGTCCGAAAAGCCGTTTTAGGTACGTCTCTGGCTTTCACAAGCAGCTGGTGATACCCTTGACGAAGGTCGACCTTTGAGAACCAGCGAGCTCCTTTTAGTTGGTCAAATAAATCCTCAATCTTTGGTAGAGGATATTTATTCTTAATGGTGATCTTATTCAACTCCCGATAGTCGATGCATAATCTCATGCTGCCATCCTTCTTCTTTACGAACAGAACCGGAGCTCCCCAAGGTGATACACTGGGGCGTATCAATTTCTTGTCCAACAACTCTTGCAGTTGCCCCTTTAACTCCTTGAGTTCAGCTGGAGCCATTCTGTAAGGTGCCTTAGATATAGGCTCGGCTCCAGGGATCAAGTTGATCTCAAACTCCACTTCCCTTGATGGCGGTACTCCCGGTAAGTCGTCCGGAAATACATCCTTAAACTCGTTGATCACCGGAGTTTGCTCCATAGAGGGGCGTCCAGAGCATATATCATAAACCCCTCTGCTCCTTTCTGTAAAGCCTTAAAGGCCTTAATCGCCGTCATGTATATCTTCTTTGGGGCTTTGGTTATCTTGGTATTTCCTTGCACCAAGACGTCATTCATCTCAAGGTCCTTGAGGGTTACTCGCTTGAGTTTACAGTCGATATTGGCATGATTCCTGGTCAGCCAATCCATGCCCAATATCACGTCAAAATCCTTCATTGGGATTGGGACTAAGGTCACTGGGTAGAGTTTCCCCTCTAATTCCAAATCACAATTCTTGTACTGATGGTGAGAAATCAGTACTTGTTCTCCTGCTGCCTGTACCCTAAATGGGTTCTCAAGCCATTCGGGTAGACAGTCGAGTCCTTTGGCGAATCGCTTAGAGATGAACGAGTGGCTAGCTCCACTATCGAATAACACGTTTGCAGGCACGTTGTTAACTAAGATCACACCTATTCACAGGAGGGTAGCACATAAAAGTTTCACAAAAAGCACATTTAATCATCAACTTAAAAGACTAGAATTCAGCTTAAATAACTATTATTTAACTTAGGCCATACCTGTCACCACATTTGCATCCTCCTGGACTTCAGCGTCCGTCATCGCGTGGACCCTCGCATTGGGCCTGCCTCTCTGCTGTTGAGCTGGCCCTGGTCCTGCAGCTTGAGGCTTAGGGTTCCATTCAGGACAGTCCCTGATCCTATGACCCGTCTTTCCACATTTGAAACTTAAATAGAAATTAATGAAGGAATTAATAATAGAATTTAAATATATTCAATTAAGAATTAAATAATTAAAGTTTATCTTTTAAGATAAATAGATAATAGTTATAACTTAGAAACACCAAACTTTTCCCTTCCCATATAAAAACTGACAGAACGTCAGTTTTCTCGTTTCAGAAAACAATCGACGCTCCATCTCCTCTTAGGCGGTTTCCTCTCCAACCCTAGGGAGAAATTCTTCGAGAACCAATCCAATCTACATTTGATCTCCAATCCGCTTCCGAGTAATCAAAGGCAAGTAATCTGTTTATAAGTTCTTACGATTTGTGAAAGATAAACGGCCTATTTTGATATCAAGTTGGATCACCATGCAGTAGATTCGTTCTTTGATTATTTGTTTATAATCTATGTGCCTTCGTTCGAGATTTGGCCAATGTAATTGGAAAAGCATTCGTTGTTGTTGTTGATTATGTGAAATCATGCAAATCCCTACCCCTGGAATCCCTTCTTGATGTGATTGCGTGGTTGCGGGTGACCGAAGAGAAAAGGTGGGATTTTTGGGATTGAGAGAGTTGGATAATCGAGATCTAGGCTTGAATCTTGCTTGATACGTGTATAGCGGTTAATCTGTAGGTTAAGCATGAAATTGTAGTAGGGAAATCTAGGCTTGGAATTGGTGGATGGAGATTGGAAACATTGATTGAGATCTGCAGGAAATCGCAGAAGAAGTCCTGGATTAGCATTGACATCGATCGATCGATGTCAGAGATCGATGTCCCCAGAAGGACATCGATCGATCGATGTGCAGGCAGTCTTAGAGATCGATGTCCCCAGACGGACATCGATCGATCGATGTGGTGGTGCCTGAGAGATCGATGTCCTCAGAAGGACATCGATCGATCGAAGTGAGAGATCGATGTCCCCAGTTGGACATCGATCGATCGATGTATAGGGGATGAAGTCCATCAATTTTGTGGAAAAATAAAGGAAGAAAGGGGGACGTTCGGGGAACCTTTGGGTGACTTTAGAGCCTTCTTAAGACCTGACTAAAGGCAGCCTAAGTCCTGGAAATACGACCTAGGATGGTGAATCAATATGGGTGATTTCAATGGGTTCTCGAACCGAGTTTCAACGTGAATGACTTAGGAGGGTTAGGAAATGAACGTACAAGGTGTCTTAGAGTTCAGTGAAGGAAAGATAGGGATACTCCCGTTGGGTGGTGAACCTTAGAATCAAGGTTAAGTGTTGACGAGCTAGTTGAAGTCTAAGTGTTGATGAATAAGCTAGTGAACTCTTGTGTGTGACTTTTACTTGCGCATGTGAATGTGAATTGCATATGTGATCGAGAAGTGTGATTGAAATAAGGAGTCTTGCATCATGGCACTTGCATTGCATAAGGTTTTGAAAAAGAAATGTGCTTCGGCACAGAATTGCGAAGGTGAACTGCAATGTTAACCGGGATGGAAATTTAAGCCGGGGTGCATTGCAGGACACAAAAGACTGTAACGTTAACCGGGATGGAAATATAAGCCGGGGTGCGTTACAGGGTATAAAGTCCTCTACAATGTTAATCGGGATGGAAATTTAAGCCGAGGTGCATTGTAGAGTTTTACGAGATCTGTGATGTTAATCGGGATGGAAATATAAGCCGAGGTGCATCACAGAGCATATGAGCTTGTAACGTTAACCGGGATGGAAATATAAGCCGGAGTGCGTTACAAGGAAATGAGTTAGGAACCGGACATTGTGACATGCATTGCATTGATTTGAAAAGAGAAAGTGTCCCTGCATATGTGTTCGAGTAGTGTAGTGCATATTTGACATGCATCACGAGAGTCAGTGTGGTATGAATGTGAATGTTACTTGAATGCCAACGAATTGTTATTGACGCGTAAATTGATGTACTTTCTTTATTACGTTACTCACTTATGTATATTTGAAAGTTTTACAAGACATGTGCCCCACAGTTCCCTTGAATTATCTATTACTCATGTCTTGCCATGTGTTGATCCCGTACGTCTTATAAGTGGGTTACTTGCTAGCGTTTTTCGCTAAGGGTACTGCCTTTGATCTTGCAGATGAACCCAGTTACGATATGATCTTCATTAAGGACGACGGCGAGTGGGCTGAATGGGATGATTAGACCTTGTAGAGAGCATTATGTGGGTAGCTTTGATATTTCTGTTCCATAATTTGTTTGAGGTTTTAGATGGCTGCGACCATATACAGTTCTTTTAGTAATTACATTGTCTTTGACGTAGTAATTTGATGTTTTAGATTGACATGATATGTTTCCGCCCTTATTTCTCTTACGTCATCGATGATGTGTATTCGAGAGATGAGACGTCTTGTAGTCTTCTCAGTAAGCTACGACGGGTAAACCGGTTCGGATTCCGCTGTCCGGGTCGGGGCGCTACAGGTGGTATCAGAGCCTAGGCTTCAGATCTACCTCGGAGACCTAGGTTATGACATGTAGAGTCTTAAGCTATGAGTTTCACCGTAAGTTGATCTTTAAGTCTAAGTATGCAATCTCAGATTTAAGTCTGATTGGGATGTGTGTGTGTACGAGTGCGATTAAGTGTAATCAATAATCGTAGTTATTCTAGCTTATGAAATTCGCTTTGTACACCTTATGAACCCCAAGTACTTATTTTGGAACTGCCCAAATACTAATAAGCTTGAACTTGCAGAAAATGCCTCCTAGACGTGATAATCAAGGAAATGGTGGCAATGGGAACAATGACCCACCACCACCACCTCCAGTTCTAGTACCCCAAGCATTGATTGATGCTATCACAGTGATAGCACAAGGGGTTGCCCAGCAGCAGCAACAACCGCAGCAACCTCCTCCCCCGCCGCCACAGCATGGCATAAGGTACTATATTGGGGAGATGCGAAAGATGCATGCCCCAAACTTTGAAGGGACAACTGACCCAGAGGTGGCTGGGTTTTGGCTGGACGAAGTAGAGAAATGCTTCAGGCTAGTGCAAGTGCCTGAAGAACACAAGGTGGATGTGGCCACGCCTTTTCTGACTGGCAGAGCGAATGCATGGTGGAACGGCATTCTGCCCAAGATGACTCCTCCCATCCAGTGGAGTCAGTTTGTGAAGGCCTACAAAGACTACTACGTGCCTGAGACTGCTGTTTTGGAGAAGATGAGGCAGTTTGACAGATTTGAACAGGGGAGGATGACTATTTCTGACTATGCGGACAGGTTCCACGCCTTGGGCAAGTTCACACCCTTGGTTTTAGAAAACAATAGAATGAAAATGCTGAAATTCGAAGAAGGGTTGAATCCCCGCATACGGACTGCAATTGCGGGGTCGAGCTTGAAGACTTTTGAGGAGATGTTGGACGCATGTTACCGAGTGGAGAGTGACATGCGTAGGTCACAGCCGAGAGAGGCCCGAGAGGAGACGAGCAAGAGGCCGAGAGTAGAATCAAGCGGAAATAGACCCGGACGTTGGGTCAAGATCCCCAGAAAAGGACAAGCGGGGCCAGTACAGAGGGCACCGCAACAGAATCAACCCAATCGACAAGCTCCCGCAGAGTGCCCACACTGCCAGAAAAGACATGTGGGTGAATGCTGGAAAATTAGCGGTGCATGTTTCAAATGTGGAAAGACGGGTCATAGGATCAGGGACTGTCCTGAATGGAACCCTAAGCCTCAAGCTGCAGGACCAGGGCCAGCTCAACAGCAGAGAGGCAGGCCCAATGTGAGGGTCCACGCGATGACGGACGCTGAAGTCCAGGAGGATGCAAATGTGGTGACAGGTATGGCCTAAGTTAAATAATAGTTATTTAAGCTGAATTCTAGTCTTTTAAGTTGATGATTAAATGTGCTTTTTGTGAAACTTTTATGTGCTACCCTCCTGTGAATAGGTGTGATCTTAGTTAACAACGTGCCTGCAAACGTGTTATTCGATAGTGGAGCTAGCCACTCGTTCATCTCTAAGCGATTCGCCAAAGGACTCGACTGTCTACCCGAATGGCTTGAGAGTTTCTAAGTTATAACTATTATCTATTTATCTTAAAAGATAAACTTTAATTATTTAATTCTTAATTGAATATATTTAAATTCTATTATTAATTCCTTCATTAATTTCTATTTAATCCTCTCATTAATGTCTAATTAATTCCCGTTGACCGTCATTAATTTCCGTAAAACCCTTCTTTGTCTTTTAATTACCCCACGGAGGGTGCGGGGCATAACAGCGTCATTGGCAAATTAGCTTCTAGAAAACGAAGAATGTGTGTGGAGAGTCAGGCAGATTCTAGAAAGTTGAGTTTAGTTAGGATTCTTGTATTTCCTTTGAAACTTAGGTTTTGTTTAGGTTTTTCTTCTATTTAAAAGTTGTATCCCGCCACTTTTACGCACTATTGAATAAAAATTGTCAATATTTTGCCTAAGGCTTTCTTTGCATAAGGACTTGCGTTTCTTGTTCTTTGATCAAGATTTAGAATTCACACCAACGTATTGAGCAAGCGCTTAATCGTGTTTCTTGGGTGGCTTTTTCATTCTTGAACATACAAAAACTGAGTCTGGGAGAATCACACTTGAAAATCCATCCACAAGACATGTCTTCAAGGGCGCATCCCGTTCTTAAAGAAAACCAAGTTTTATCGAACGAGAATGTTATAGGAAAGTTAAGAAAATGTTTAAGACAAGAAAGAAGAAGAAGAAAAATGAGGTTTGAAAGGCTGAACATTCAGTCTTATTCATAACGGGCACAAAGTGTGCATATATATACAACAATGGAAGCTAGCCGTTGCAACGGCTAGTTTAACTACCCTTTTACCCAACGAATATCTACATGATCTTAACCCACCTGAAGCTTATAAACTACATAATCTTCAGCTGACATATTAAGCTAACTAAACACACTATTTACAGATAATTAAACACAATTAACAGCTAGAAATTAATGGACAACAAAGGTGTTCGAAGTATTGAGAAAAGTGTTCGACGAATTGCCAAGAACTGCGTTGCTACCCTGTGTGCCTAGATATACATGTCTTGGATAGCATCCATACACGCATCTTCAAATTCAACATGATCATCATCTTGTTGCCTTAAATTGTTCCATTTAACCTGAATATTTCTACATCCCCCTCAAGCTTATGTGTATAAATATTGATCCAACTAAGCTTGGATATCAGATCTTTGAACACCTTGATAGAGACTGGTTTAGTAAGTAGATCAGCTAGTTGAGCTCTAGTAGGAATGTACGGCAATTGTACAATGCCAGTTTCAATCTTTTTCCTTATGAAGTTTTTATCAATCTCTACATGCTTGTTTTTATCATGATGAACATGATTTTTAGCCATGCGGATGGCAGATATTATAACAAAAAATTTGAATAGGTAGGGAAAAGTATTGAGATATATCAGTAAGGACTCTCCTCATCCACAATCCTTCAGATAAACACAAAGCCAATGCCCTCAATTCAGCTTCTGCATTGCTCCTTGATACATTCTATTGCTTTTTACTCCTCTAGCTTACCAAATTTCCTCACACAAAAGTAGCATAACCATTAATGGACCTCATGTCTCCCTTGGAACCACCCCAGTCTGAATCAGTACACAACAATGGACCTCTTAACAGAATTCTCGGACTGTAATCCTTGAAATGGAATCCCTTTGAGGTACCTGCAAATTGTCAATACATCTTGCATATTTTCATTAGTAGGAGTGTGCATATACTGACTTACAATAATAACAATAAAACTAATATCAGGTCTAGTATGAGACAAATAAATTAATCTCCCAACAAGCCTTTGATATTTGCCTCGATCAACATGAGTCATATCCCATTGGGCTTTAGATTTATATACAGGCTCAACAGGAGAAACAACAGGTTTACAACCCAACAAACCAACTTCAGTCAAAAGGTCTAACACATACTTTCTCTGACTCACACATATGCCAGACTCACTTCTAGCAATCTCCATGCCAAGAAAATATTTAAGTCTGCCTAAATCTTTCATTTCAAATTGGGAAGCAATTAGACTCTTAATATGACAGATACCATGAACATCATTGATAGTAATAATAATATCATCAACATATACAATAAGAACAATAACTAAATAAGACTTAACACATCTAATAAACATTTTATGATCGCTATGGCATTGTTTGAACCTATATTTCTTAATGGTAGCAGAGAATTTAGTAAACCATGCTCTAGGAGACTGTTTAAGAGCATGCAAGGATTTGTTTAACTTACACACGATACAAGGCTAATCTAGAGTGTAACCAGGAGGAAGATCCGTGTAAATAGTTTCTTGAATATCACCATTTAAGAAAGCATTTTCGATATCCAATTGATGCAGCTGCCATCAAAGGTTCACAAACACAGAAAAAGAACTCTTATAGTATTCATTTTAGCTACAGGAGCAAAGGTTTCCAAATAATCGATCCTATAGGATTGAGTATAGCCCTTTGACACTAACTTTGCCTTATGTCTGTTGACAGAACCATCAGAATTGTACTTGATTGTAAAAATCCACCTGCTGCCAACAAGTTTGACATCTGACCTTTTTTGGAACAATTTCCCAAGTTCTGTTTTGAATTAATGCCATCATTTCATCATTCACAGTATTTCTCCAAGAGGGTATAGATAAAGCCTCTTTGATACTCTTTGACATGTGATCTTTGTCAATAGCACAGGTGAATGCTTTAAACATAGGAGATAACCTATGATATGATAAAATTTTTTGCAGTGGATGATGATTTACCTCCCTTGTACCAAGGAAATCATGTAAAGGCTTTTTGTGCACTCCCTTGTTTCTTTTCTCAAGGCAATGTGTCTGTCATCAAGACTAACTCTTTCATCATAATGATCATTTCTGCTTTTAAGAACTTCACTGATACCAAAAGGAACAACAACATTCCTCTTGGTATAAACTTGAGTAATAGGAGGTCTTTCAATGGCATTTGTTTCAACAACATTAGGTTCATTCCCTGCTATGTTATTCTGAAATCTCATGTCTATGTCAATGATAGTCAAGGCTTCTGGAATCACTCTTTCTGGTGTGTTGACAGAACCAGTATAAAATGATTGATTCTCTTGAAAAAGTACATCAAGTGTCACATACACCTTTCTCGTTTGGGGACAAAAATATTTGTACCCTTTTTGAGTCCCAGAATATCCCAAGAAAATACATTTAACAACTCTAGGATCAATCTTACTTCTAAAATGAGATTGATCATGAACATATGCAACACATCCAAATATTTTCAAAGTAGATTAGATAATAAACTTGTTAAAGAAAAGGTGTCACAAAGCATAGATTTGGGAGTTCTGTAGGATTGTACTCTTGAAGGCAATCTATTGATCAAATAGGTTGCAGTCAAGACAGACTTTGCCTATTATTGCTTAGGCACTTGCATTGTAAACATGAGTGTCCTAGCAACCTCTAAAAGATGCATGTTTTCTCTCTCTGCAACTCCATTCTGTTGAGGAGTGTAGGTGTAGGAGGTTTGATGACGAATGTCATTTCTAGCCATATATTCTTTAACAGGGGTGTCAAGATATTCAGCTCCATTATCAGTTCTAAATGTTTTGACACTAGTATTAAGTAGATTTTGGATCAAAGAAAAGAAATACATAATTACAAAATTTACTTCAATTTTATGCTTCATAAGATTGATCCATGTAACACGGGTGTGATCATCAATGATCAACCTCATCTACTCTATGTTAAAAAATTCGGGCATTGAAATGGATGAGAATGATGTGGAAAATATTATCCACAAGGAATTCTATGACAAAATTCAACATCCAACAAATGCTAAAAGCAAGAAAAGGAAACTAATGGTTGAGGGAAGATTCCAATGCAGAAGAGGAAGTCCGTGAGGATCCTATGACCACATAAAAGGAGGGAGCGAGTGTGGATTTAATGGTGATATCACCAATCTAAACGAGCATGTCATTGAACTCTAACGTGAACCCAAAATAAACACTGCCTACACTAAGAAATGTGAAACATACGTGAATCGTCTCAAACGCAAAGGTAGCTCAAGAAAAAATGAATGGGCATGACTCACGGTACACCAAGTTGAAGGCCAACATTTCGACGTGCATCTCCAGGCTCACCTTCTTTTCAGATGAAGACTAGCTCTCCTCTCCCTCACCCTTGCTCCCTTTCCTTTTTTTAGTTAGAGTCTAGTTTAGTTCTTGATTTTTACTCAACTTTTACCATTGTAACTTGAATGATTAAATACGTTCTTTCCATATCAGTATTTGATCCTTTTGTTTTGCCTTATTGACTTTTGATAATTTAAAAAATGGAGGAAAATGTTAGTTTGATATAATATGCTGATATGATATGTGGTTTATGTGGATATGGACTAAAATGAGAGAGTGCATATGCTGGGGGAGAGCATGAAATATGTGGGGTGAAGTTGATGTCAATAGTTTGTTTGGAATATGCATATGTCGAGAGGGGCATGAATGCATAGACTAATCGGGGTATTGTTTTGCACCAAACATAGATTGAAAATCTTGTTTGACAAAGCTTGTGTGAAAGTGTCGTTTCTCAAACAAAAAGTATTTTAAAGATTATGGTTTTAAAATCATCAAAAAAGAGAAGATTGTTGGAGAATGGGTGTTTTAATGAATTTAAAGAGGTATGATAAAAATAAAAAAGATTGATTTATTCTTGGAAAATGAAAAATACTTAAATAATAAAGAAAGTGATGTGGATCTCTACATAGATATCTCATTCTGAGAATAATAAATACGACAATCTCTATATGAATTGGTCTACGAATAAATCGATCTTTAAAAATAGACATCGGTCGATCTATGTGCGAAGTGTGGGAAATCAGAAACACACTACCCAACATCGATGTCTATGTCAATTTATCCATGTTCCAAGTGAAAACGGAACATCGATCTCTAAACTGTGACTTCTATCTCTAGAAATAGACATTGATTAATCTATGTATGTGATATGCAAAATAAATTGAGAGTACATTATCAAATGTGGATCTCTGACGTGGAGTGATTGATGTCATCAAAAGTAAAATGTGACCAAGTAGGAAAAGTGACATCGATTTCTAAACTCAGTACATCGGTCGATCGATGTACATGTCAATCTCTAAAGTATAGACATCGATGGATTGATGTCATCCTGAATTAAAATTCTTGTAATCATTGCAGATAAATCTATGGAGCATTTAAAATATTTTCTCTCTCTAATCTTTTCCGAATTGATTGTGTCTCTATGATTGATGTCTATAATGCTATCTTGACTATTTTACTCATATATAAGATCTTCTATGGTGGCTATGATTCAAAAAATATAAGAATAGGATGGCTGACGACAAGTTGGTCTTCTCCAAAGCAACTATTGATGTATGAGACTTCCATGGAGGTTGCGAAATGAGATTTATCTATTCTATATATTGAAGAAGCTTAGATGAGACAATTTCACATTTCCATCCTCTTAAAACTCTCCATCCCCCATTGATATCAAAAGCTCTCAAAGTGCAAAATACTTAAAGCTCATTAAGCTCTTGTTGCTTGATTAAATTGTCGTATTGTAAGAGTGTTGTATTCTAACATAAGAGAAAATAAACATATTTGAGTTCTTGCTTCTGATTTATATATGTTTTGAAAGTGTCATTCATCTCTTCTCTCTAATTCATTCGGTGAAAGTTCTTAGATAGAACATTGTTGAATTTGTGAAGAAGCAAGTAGAAAAGACCAAAGACTCTTGCTTGTAGTTTTTATATTAGTTGATATTGCAGTAGCTATTGTAGTAGTAAAAGTTGTTCTTCTTGTTCTTTGTTGAAGGTAATAATAAGAAAGAGTATGTTGAAAATCCACTTTGTCAAAAAACTAGTAGCGAAATAGAATCAAAGAGATTCGAAGAACTTTAAATTGTGTGTCTCCAAGTTACTATTTCTCATCTTCTTCTTTCTTATAATCGTCAGAATTGAGAGTTGGTGTAACCTAAACCACAAAAAAAATCTGAAAATTGTCCAACCACTCTATTCATACCATTTTAGAATGATCGTTAGGGACCTAACAGAGATGAGTCTATGGCAAAAGGCTGACAACAATGAAATCTAGCCAATATGGTAAGATACAGTATTTGTACTAGTTTGTTTTTGTCTTTTTCCGGATTGTTTATGTTTGGGTGAATAATGTGACAAGGAGTGGTCCTTTAATGGATTAAACAAAGGATTTGGTAAAGGTTGGTGTCGTCCAATGTCAAAAACAAATGTGGTCCTTACAAAAATTTTGTTTCTTGTGGTAGAATGAGGACAAGTTTTGGGAATAGGCTTTACAGTAGGATTTAAGTATTTAATTTCAGATATGACTCTTACCTTTATCTCCCTTATATAGGTTTCCTACTTCTACTCAATGTCTAACCCTTGTACTTGCACTGTAAAATTCTTCTATAAATCCAAGCATATAAGCCAGATATGTGTGTGTGGTTTTTTGAGTCGGCCAAGAGTGCTTTTCCATAAGAAATTTTGGGTTCATCTTATTGCGTTTCTTTGCTTTGACTTTCATTTTCCTTGTATGTATTTTGGTTTATTATTCAGCTGGTATCCGAGCAAGGTTCGGCCGATCCATATGGAGGATGGCAAGGTGAATATTTGATGTTTCGATAGAAAACACTTCAGTTATTGGAAATTACAAATAATCGATATGTTGTATGCAAAGGAGTTAAAGATGTCCATGTTGGAGCATAAACCCGACAACATAGAGGTGAGGGTGTGGAAGAAATTAGACCGTCGAGCGCTTGTCTCATCCGCAACACCATCTCGATAGGTGTGGTTTCGCACGTTGCCAACGAAACCACAACGTTTGGCTTCATCAAGAGGCTCTCCAATTTGTTTAGAAATCCATCAAGTTGGAACAAAATTCATCTTCTTCGCAGGTTATTCCAATTATAAATGGCCGAAGGCATCTCCGTGACCGAGCATGTGGCCGAATTCAACCAAATTTTGAACCAACTAAATGCAATCGCATACTCTTTCGCTGATGGATTGCTTGCACACAGCTTGTTAATCTCTATGACGGATAGTTGGTCGACTACCATAGAGGTGATCTCTTGTCAAGAACGGCCGACCCTCAACTATGTTTGTGATCATATCATTAGCGAGGGAATTTGCAGGAATGATCAAGGTGAAGGGAGTGGTTCGACCTTAACCATTCAAAGAGGTCACGACATCCAACGAATGGATATTTGAGAAAGAAAATTCAAGAGACGTAGTAAATATCGAAGAAAAAATGAGATGGAGTGTTGGAATTCTAGGAAGAAAAGCCACGTGAAGTGCAAGTGCAAGGTGTCAAAGAAGATGAAGAAGAAGGGGGGGTATGCCGAGTTCAGTGAATGTGATGACAAAGGGGGATTCTGAACATGCTCTAGCGCTTTGTGTTGACAGTCCCATTGGGTCATGGATTCTTGATTCCGGTGCATCGTTACATTCAACCTCATGTAAAAAATTGACGAAAGATTTTGTATCCGGAGAATATGGCAAGGTGTTCCTAGTGGATCGAAAGTTTTTGGAGATCACAGACAAAGACAATGTCAACATCAAGTTGAGGCATGGCGTAAGATGTGCATTACGTGATGTTTGATATATCTCCGGGTTGGAGAAAAATCTAATCTTCGTAAGTCAATTAGATAATGAGGGACACAAAGTTAATTTTGGTGAAAGGTACTTAAAATTGACAAGGGCGCCATGATTGTTGCACGAGGAACCAAGAGGCGCACCATTTATTTGACCGACCATTGTGCGAACCTAATGGCAGCAACGTGGGCCAAAACTAGTACAATTTTGTGGCGTAATAGATTGGGACACATGAGTGATAAAGGGCTGAAATTGTTGGCCTCGAAAAGTTTGTTGCCGACCTTACCGGCAGTAGAAACTAGATTTTGCGAAGATTGCATATTCGGAAAACAAAAATGGGTAAGTTATTCAAAAGGTGGCTGAGAAGGCAAGGAAGGCAACATGGACCTTATGCACACGGACGTGTGGGGACCGGCCCCGGTACAATCACAAGGATGCTCAAGATACTATTTGATGTTCATGGTTGACTTCACTCGAAAGATATGGGTTTATTTCCTTAAATATATATCGGAAGTATTTAAAATTTTCAAGAAATGGAAGGCGGAGGTCGAGAACCAAACAGGCTAAAAATTGAAGTGCTTGAGGTCGGACAATGGTAGAGAATACAATAGTACAAACTTCAAGCCGTATTGCACGGAGCAAGGAATACACTTGTGCGAACAATCCAAGAGGATGAACCGCACCTTAAATGAGCAGGCAAGGACGATGTGGCTTCATGCAGAACTCCTAAAATTTTTTTGGGTAGAGGCGGTAAATACAGCAGCATATCTTTTCAATCGAAGTCCCTCAATAGCCCTAAATCTCAAACTACCCGAGGAGAAATGGATGGGCAAGAAACTATTCCTGTCGCACTTGCGAGTCTTTGGATGTACAACCTATGTTCATGTAGACTCTGAGAAAAGGGACAAGTTGGATACACAAGCGGGAAGTGCATTTTTGTTGGATATGTATCAACTTATTTTTGCTATAGATTTGGGGAATGAAAAAGACTGGCAGATAATTTGATTGCAAGATGCTGCCTTCAATGAAGATGATAAAGCTTCCAATACAAAAGGGGTGAAGTGAGGGAAATTGAGTTAGATGAAACTCAAGTTTTAGATGGTGAGGTCAAAAACAAGAGGGCTGAGCTTGAAGTGACTGATGAGGTGGAGCAAGATGAAGGAAGCACGCAAGAATCGTTGATTAATCGATCTACTTGTATTTGCAAGCCAAACACACCGTACTTATCTTCTCTAAATTACTTGCTGTTGACCGACTCAGAGAGTCCAAAGTTTATGATGAGGTCACAAGTTCAAGTGACTCGGCCAAGTGGGAACAAGCAATGAAGTATGAGTTGTGATCGCTAGACAAAAATAGCATGTGGACCGAGACTAGGCTACCGAAAGGAAAAAGTCCATTGAAAAATAAATGGGTCTTCCGAATCAAAGAAGAAGTGGATGGAAGTAAGTGGTACAAGGCAAGATTGGTGATCACGGTTTTCTTACAAAAAAAAGAGTCGATTTCACTGAGATATTCCCACTCGTGCTGAAGCTTACATCAATTCAGTTAATGATCAGAATTGTGCCGTCCAAGAATCTCCATCCTGAATAACTTGATGTGAAGACGGTCTTTTTTCATAGGGACTTAGAAGGAAAAATTTATATGTTGCTGCCCAAGGGTTTTGAAGTCAAGGAAAAGAGGATCTTGTATGTAGATTGAATAGAAGTATATACGTCTTGAAGCAAGTTTCAAGGCAATGGTGTAAATAGTTTGATAAATTCATGAGCAGTCATAGATTTAAGCGAGGATATACGGATCATTTTTGTTATTTCAAGTCTTTCGACATCTCCTACATCATTTTATTATTACATGACGACGACATGCTTGTTGCTGGAGCTAACATGAACGAGATTGATGCGTCGAAACAAGAGTTAGTGCAAGAGTTTGGGATGAAAGGCTTGGGGTCCGGCAAATCAAATCCTTGGCATGCGTATCCTACCATATCGAGTGGGAAGTTCATTGATTTTGTGACAAGAAAGATACATCAACAAGTTGTTGGACCGATTCTCATGCAAGATGCTAAGCCAAGGATTTCAACGTTAAGAGAACAACTCAAGTTGTCGAAGTCTCAGTCACTAAAGACGGATGTAGAGCAGAATTATATGGACAACGTGCCATATTCCTCGGCCATGGAAGCCTTGTGTACGCTATAGTTTATGCGAGACCCGATATTGCTTATGTAGTGGGAGTAGTGACCTGTTACATGGCAAATCCCGATGCCGCACACTGGGAGGCGGTAAAGTGGATGCTGAGATATTTGAAGGATATTTCAAATGTTGCATTATGCTTCAAGAAAAATAGTGCAGGGCTTGAAGGTTTTATTGATGCGGACTTTGGTGGTGACACGGAGGAATGGAAGAGTACGTATATTTTTACATATGGTGGTATAGGGGTAAGTTGGATGTCGGGATTGCAAAAATGCATAACACTTTCTACGACGGAGGCCAAATCTGTTGCAATCTCAGAGGATGGAAAAGAGATTGTATGGTTACTTAATTTTCTGAAAGAAATCAGATGGGATCCAAGTAGCAGGCTGCTCTATACCGAGAGCCAAAGTTTTTTGTGTCTCGTGAAGAATCCAGTATATCACTTGAGAACGAAGCATATCCAACTAAAGTATCACTGCATACTTGAGTTAGTCGACGATGGAAATTTATTGTTGAAGAAGATTGCGGGTGCGGTGAATCTCGTAGACATGTTCACGAACGTCATCACCACGGAGAAGTTGAGGCTATGTAAAGCCTCGGTTGGACTCGGACAGGGTTAGCTGAGTGTCGCCGGTCTTGTTCTGTTGGAGTGGATAAAAATACAAAAAGGAGGATAACTGTTGAGTGACAAGTGTCACAAACTCGTCTTCAAGTGGGAGATTGTTAGGATGAAGACAAGTTTAAGTGATAGGTTTTACAATAGGATTTAAGTATTTGATTTCGGATATGATTTTTACCCTTATCTCCTTTGTATAGGTCTACTAGTTGTACTCAATGTCTAATTTCTTGTAGTTGCATTGTAAAATTCTCTGATAAATACAAGCATAAGGGCTGGCTATGTGGTTGTGGTTTTTGAGCAGGCCAAGAGGGCTTTGTCACAAGAAATTTTGTGTTCTTCTTATTGGGTTTCTTTGCTTTGCCATTCGTTTATTCCTTTTGTGTGTTCTCGGTTTATTATCACCTTACAAATCTGTTATGTGAATATTTCAAAGTAATAGATAAACCCTAAACTAAACACAGTTACTTTTTCATATACAGATGATGATAGTCTTTATTTCAGTGTAACTTCATTCCGAGGGTAAATTTTTGCATGTGCCTAGCGCCATGTAGTGTGGAGGTAAACGTTACATATATGATTAGGTGGACTTGGGTGACATGCCCTTGTTATATGTTGATGTATTGTGTGAATTGGCTGAACTGTTGAGATTCAAGAATTACTGTGGGATAAAAGAGAAAGGGTTTGCTGTTAAACACTAACAGGGCTTTTCATGGATATTGTAATAAGTCAGACCGTATTGTGGATGTGCTTGTACAAAGTAAGACGGGGTCATCAAGTCATAACGTGAAATTAAGTGAAGACAAGGATAAGGATAATGCAAAGTCAGATGGGGTAACAGAGAGTACATATGAAGAATACATGGTTGGACTGGAGGATGACGAGGAATTTTATGGCAGTACAGATGGTAGAGAAAAGTACTTTACTTGCTGATGATGTAGAATCTGACCAGATCAAACGACTAGCCGCCTCTGTTCAGTCCATGGAGCAAGACACAAAATGCAGAAAAAAATTCAGATTCAGAGTCTCGACATTTTCGAACACTTTCATACTTGAATCAAACACTTTGGATCATTAATGGTGTAATCATTCGATTGGTTTATTTGTTATTTCTTAATTGTAAGTAAGATGTAGATTAGATCATTTGTATATTTTGTACAAAGAAATCGGATTATAGATGAGAGAAAGAGGAAAGTTAGCCGTTGGGTTGATGGGATGTCGTTATGGCAGTTGGTGAGCCACTAAGGCTTTGAACCTCGCCTTTTCTGTGTATATATTTGATAAATGAATAAGCCATGACTAAGCCTGGAGCTTTTCTTAGCATTTTCGTCTATTATGTTATACAAATTCTATATGTATCAGAGCCCAAAAACAAAAATCGCAAACCAAAAATTTGAATTTTTTTTTTTGAAAAAACATGGCTTCACAAATTGTTGAATCAGCATCATCTGTACCTGGAGGACAAAACTCTGGTGCAGCTGCTGGAAATACTTTCCAAAACATTATGGATGATTCATCTAGCACAATTACAAACCACAAACTCAATGGAGATAAATTTCTCTCTTGGTCAAGAAGTATTGAAATGTATATTACAGGAAAAGGTAATGAAGAATATTTATATAGAACTGTTACCATTCCAGAAACCAATGATCCAAGGTATAGGACTTGGAATTTTGAAAATAATATGTTTATGTCTTGGTTGATTCGAGCTATGGTACCTAAAATCAGTGATGCTTTTCTTATGTATGATACTGCTGCTGAGATATGGGAGGTAGTAAAAGAGATGTCACCAAGAAGGATAACATCTCAGAGCTCTATGATATATAGCCTCAACTGAGAGCCATTAAACAAGGTAATATGTATGTGAATAGGTGCTACACTCAGTTAACCAAGGCATGGCAACAAATTGATTTTTTGATGTCCATGTTTGCACAAGTTCTACTGATGCTAAAACATACAAAAGAATTGTTGAAAAGAGAAGGTTATTTACCTTCTTGAATGGATTGAATTCTTATTTTGATGGAGCTCGAGGAATAATTCTGGCTACTAAGCCTCTTCCAACTCTAAAAGCTGTCTTTGCAAAAATCAAACACGAGGAAAGTCGAAAGAAAGTAATGATGGGAGGCAATACTCTTAACAACAATGTTGAAATGTCTGCCCTTGTTGCTGATAAAACAAGAGTAGAAGAACCAATTGCTTTAGCTGCAAAAAATGGCAGATTCAAACTCTACTGTACTAAGTGTAAAAAGAATGGTCATATTATTCACTATTTTTACCTTGTCAAATGATTTCCTCCTGGTTATCCTTATGAAAGAATGAATCCATCTGAAACTGCTTCTTCTTTGAGAAGCAATGACAATGTAAAAACCAACAACAACTGGAGAGGAGGTCCAAGACCAAACCAAACCAGAGTTAATCTAGCAACTGGTGAGATAGTTACGAACAAAGTTGATTTACCAACTAAAGAACAAATCAGTAAGTTGCTAAAGTTGCTGAGTGAGAAGGAAAAGGATCCTCCTATTCATACTTCCAAGGCTAACTTAGATTCAGCATATAATGGATCATAGATAGTAGACTCTGGAGCTTCCGATCATATAAACAACAATGGTAATTTTCTTACTGACTTCGAATCTTTTATAGTTCCGAAAAAAGTGTATATTGCTAATGGATGTTCACTAAAGATAATAGGCAAAGGGTCAGTTAAACTAGGCGATGGATTAATTTTAAAGAATGTATTCTATGTGCCAGGATTAAGTTTTAGTTTGCTGTAAGTTAGAAAGCTAACTAAAGATAGTAAATGTTTAGCTTGTTTCTCATCCTCTGAATGTTGGTTTCAGGAGAATTCATGAAGAGGATGATTGGCAATGCTAAATATAGTAATGTCATGTATCTACTTGAAACTAGTGCTGAAGAAAGCAAAGGTTTGCATTCGGCGCTAGAAGATTCAATTAGAGTCTCCTTTGATGATAGTGATATAGTGACATGTAACAAAGACATTCTACTATGGGATAGGAGATTAGGCCATCCTAATTGTGTATCTGAAATGTTTGATGCCTCATTTGTTTGGAAAGACTGATATAAAAAGTTTTTTTTTTGTGAACACTGTAAAATGGCTAAACAAGCGAAAGGCGTATACAGTCCAAAAATTCATCAATCAAGTATAAATAGAACAAGTATAAATAGAAGAAAGTGGTTTATAAAATTTGTTGATGATCATTCAAGAGTGACATGAATATATCTCATGAAAATTGAAACAGAAGTAGGAAACATATTCAGATCCTTTTGTGCGTTGGTTAAGGGCCAATTTAATACTTGTATGAAAACCGTAAGGTCAGACAATGTCTTAGAATATTTTTGAAGAATCACTAAAAAATTTCATGCATGAAAGTAATATATCATCAGTCCTCTTGTACTTATACTCCACAACAGAATGGGATTGTAGAGAGAAAGAATAGGCATTTAATGGAGGTAGCAAGAACACTGTTATTCACCATGAATGTTCCTAAGGGATTTTAGGGACAAGCAGTGTTAATAGCTACTTACCTAATTAGTAGAGTACCCTCAAGAGTTTTATCATTTAAAACACCTATAAGTTGTTTTCTTGGAAATCTATCCTTACTCTACGCTGTTATCTGAAATTTCCTTTAAGACATTTGGTTGTACTGTGTTTATTTGTATACATCCTCATTTTAGGAGTGAGAATAAATGTTTTTGTCCAGCACCTAGGAAGATGTATGTTACAATGGATATGACATTTTATGAGGATGATGCTTTTTACATGAGTAATATGATGATGGATAATGCACACACAAAATAGGAGTGGATCATTACTGATTACTTTATTAAAGAAACTGAAAATGAGGAGATAAATCAAGAACCTGAGAGAGTAGATACTGAAAGACCAGAAGAGCTAGGAGAAAATGTAGCAGAAGCAATAAGACCTCCAATAACTCAGGTATATACTAGGAGAAGAGCAGTTATCCCAACAAGAATTGGTGAGGTTCTTGAAGAATCTCAGGGACAGTATGTGGAACAATCTGGGTAGATGATAGACTTATAGCATTAAGAAAAGAAGCTAGGGGATGTACAAAGCATCTTTTACATATTTTTGTAGGAACCAAAGAGGTAACAAAACATCCTATTCAAATCTTCCTAAATGGACAAATGTTGAATTCAAAGTTTAAGCCATTTACAATTGCATTAGATCATACACATATTCCTACTAACATGCATGATGCTTTTAAGATACTTTGCTGGAATGAGGCTATAAACAGTGAAATGCAAGCATTGTTACTAAATGATACTTGGGAGCTAGTTCCAACTATCGAGGGTGTTAAACCTATAGGATGCAGATGATTGTTTACTATCAAATACAATGCCGATGGAATAGTAAATAAGCATAAAGCTAGGTTAGTTGCTAAGGGTTTTACACAATCATTTGGAGTGGAATTTGGAAATTTTTGCTCCAGTTGTAAAACTTAATACTATTAGAATTCTTTTCTCTATTGCAGTAAACTTAGATTGGGATCTCTTTCAACTCAATGTGAAAACTGTCTTCTTAAATGGTGAGTTGCAGAAAACTATTTACATGGATGTTCCACCTGGATTCAATGACTCGGATAAATCAGTGATGTGTAAATTAAACAAGTCTTTGTATGGATTAAAACAATCACCTAGAGCTTGGTTTCAAAAGTTTTCCAAAACTGAAAAACAGTGCAACTTTCAACAAAGTCATAGTGATCATACCATGTTTGTGAAGAAAAGTAGACCTGAATTAATTATTGTATTTATACTATATGGAGATGACATTATAATAACTGGTAATAACATAAAAATAATTTAGAGTGTTAAGGATCATCTAGCAAAGTAGTTTGAAATGAAAGATTTGGGGAAGTTAAGGTATTTCCTTCGAACGGAGATTGCTAGGAGTAAAGATTTATTGATGATTAGTCAAAGAAAGTATGTTTTAGACCTTTTAATAGAATCAGGCTTATTGGGATACAGACCAGTGAGTACCACAATGGAACAAGGATATAGACTTAAGGAACTATAGGATATGACTCCAGTAGAAATGGCTCACTATCAAAGGTTAGTAGGGAGATTGATATACTCATCACACACTAGACCTGATATATCATTTGTAGTAGGGAAGGTAAGTCAATTTATACATAGTCCTACTAATGAAAATTTGCAAGTTGTTCTAAGAATATACAGGGATTAAAAGAACTCTTCATGCAGGGATTGATATTTTGGAAGAATCAAGATAGAGGTGTATCTATATACATTGATGTAGACTAGGGTAATTCTAAGGAAGATATGAGATCAACCACGAGCTATGCAACTTATATCTGGGATACTTGGTCAGTTAGAGGAGCAAGAAGCAGCATATTGTCTCAAGAAGCGGTGCGGAATAAGATTGAAGGGCCCTAGCTCTTGGAGTCTGTAAAGGATTATGGATCAGGAAGGTTATCAATGATTTAGAGCTTAAGCTTACATTGCCTCTCAACATATTATGTGATAATAAGTCTGTCATCAATATGACAGAAAATCCTGTACATCATGCAAGATCACAACATGTGGATATTGATAAACATTTCAACAGGGAAAGGATTGAAGAAGGCACTATCAATTTACTATGACTCAACAAAGGAACATATTGCAGATCTCCTCTAAACCAGTTTCAATAAGTGTTTTCAGAACACTAATGAACAAGCTTAACTGCATAGATATTTATGCTGGTCAAGCTTGAGGGGGATGTTGAAATTCATGGATCAAACGACTAGCCTCCTCTATTCAGTCCATGGAGCAAGACAGAAAATGCAGCAACAACATTTAGAGCATTGACATTTCGTCGAACACTTTCATACTTGAATCAAATACTTCGGATGATGGATGATATAATCATTGGATTTTTTTATTTGTTATTCCTTAATTGTAATTAAGATGTAGCTTAGATCATTTGTATATTTTGTAAAGAGAAATCGGGTTATGGATGAGAGAAAGAGGGAAAATAGCCGCTGGGTTGATGAGATGTCGTTATGGTCATTGGTGAGCCTCTAAGGCTTTGGACCAAGCCTCTTATATAATATATATATATATATATGTGTGTGTGTGTATATATATATTTGATCAATGAATAAGCCATTGCTAAGCCTTGAGCTTTTCTTATCATCTTCTTCTATTCTGTTATACAAATTCTATACAAATGAGGAGGCAGATGGCCCTACATATGAGTACCCAAATGAGGAGCAAACTGAGGAGTCAAATGAGGATTCAAATGGGGAGGCAAATGAGGAGTTTGAATGATCCTGAGTTGAACAATGAGCAGGATTTGGAGCATAAAAGTGATTATGGTATCATTGGCGTATACGCTGGGAATAACATAGATCGAAGATGAGATAGAAAGAGTGGGTAAAGTTTAGGCACAAAATGCCACTTTTCCTGACTACTTATAGTGACAAAATGAATGTATGTTCAATTACCTAAAAGTAGATTTGAATAACATATGAAGCTTATTGATTATCAGCCAAAAGCTCCTTGTATCGCTTTTGGTTTCATGTTAGGATGAATTCTTATTGCTTCCAAAGTACCATAAAATCATTCTCGTTTTGATAGGTGTTTTATTTATTGGAAATAAGTTCGTTCCTCCTAAACCCAGACCATATCCACTGAATTTACACAATAATCCATTTGAATATATTCTTTTTATTTTTTGCTTCTCTTTTTCTTTTCCGTTTTTTTTGCATCCAATTATTTATGGGGACCGAGTGTCTGCACAACGACTTCAACGGCGCAGCCGACGATGAGAAGAGGTAGCTCACCATCGAGGGTCAAGTGGTTGTCCAGTTAAGTAACTTCAAGTGACTAGCATCATTTTGTAGATGGGAACATAGATAGTGACTTAGCACACCGAGTTCAAGCAGGCTGGTGTAGGTGTTGTAGCGCCCCGGGCCGATACTGGACATTGGTACCAGTGCACCTGCCGTAGCCTACTACGAGGACTACGAAGCGTCAAAGCAGATCAAGCACACGTCATCCATGACGTAAGATAAATCAGCAAAACCATCGTAGAATTAAAAACTTCAATAACATCCCAAATGAAATACAGCGGAAATAAAACGTGTCAGGGAGAGTGTTTAAAGTATCCTTCGATACAAAGCTTTAACAGTAAATCCTTCAACTAAAAGATAAGAACTGTAAGCTTGTCCATTTTAGTGACCATCGTCCCAATGAGCCTACTCGCCGTTATCTTCTATAAAAATCATCTCGTACTTTGGCTCGCCTGAAAAGCAGATAGAGTATTTGTTATTAGCGAAAACATCGCTAGCAAGTAACCCGTCTATACACCTTACGGGATCACACACGACGAGTCACCAGTAAGTAAATCAATGCTCAAAATAAGGTGCTCGGGTTGACAAATAGCATCTTTATAACAACTCATCAAGCCAAATAGGTCACGTAAGTGATACACAAAAATGGAACCAACACATATTGAGCAAAACGTACTACATAAACAAAAACATATGCGAATGTCACTTCTTGCATGTCAAATCTTATGCTTCGTGTAACATGATGCATGTACTTCTTCAAAATCACTCACAAAACTCGTGCATATGTCTTCTTTCGTAAACATGTCATGCGTGTCATTTCACAAAACTTTTCATAATTCTTCTTATCATATTCTTCGCTTAGCAGAACTTTATACCTTGTGGGTAATCAATCCACAGCAAACAGAACTTTATACCCCGTGCTGAAAGGTCCACGGCCCCATAACATATAACTTTATACCCCGTGCTGATAGGTCCACGGCCCCATAACATATATCTTTATTTCCCTTCTGATAGGTCCACGGCCCCATAAAATTACTTTATATTCGTGCTGATAGGTCCACAGCCCCATAAAATACTTTATACCCTGTTGTCGATTCATAGGTCACCCAGCAGCCATAGTTTGTCTTTCGAAAACTTTAATCTTCTTTTGCAAACACATGTTCTTTCGCAAAAACAATTCTCATGTCGGAATGCAAAGTGTTCATGTCGTGATGCAGAATGCTCATGTAACATCATATCAAACGTGTAAACATGCACACACACTTTACATATTAAGTACAAAGTCATGAACATCTATCACACCCTGCTCGTACCATTTCATGTCCTTTCGTATTACAAAAATCATATCGAGTTCACACTTAACCTTGCTCATTAATACTTCCTCAAACACACCTTATTCATACCATTTTATGCCCTTTCATATTGCTAACTCATTCGAATTCATACCTAACTTTACTCATTCACACTTAATGTTTTCAACTCAAGCCCACCTCATTCGTACCACTTCATGCCCTTTCGTATCGCAAATTCACTTACTTATTCACACTTAACATTTACACCTCAAGTACACCTCAAATGCCCTTGTATTTTATGATCAAAGGAAGAGAATAAAGTTATCAAACATACATGGGACGCTTAGTGGGTCAAAGGGACTTCCAGTACACTTGTAACGCCTCAAAGTGACATAAAGCGCCTATACTATGCGTTCGAAGTGTTCTGGAATGTGCTGGTATACTTTGAACGCCTACATGAAGCGCTTCAAGTGACATCGAACACCTTCTGAGGTGTTCGAAGTATTTTGGAATATGTTGTGACACTTCAAACGCCTACATGAAGCGCTTCAAGTGACATAGAACACCTTCTGAGGTGTTCGAAGTGTTCTGGAATGTGTTGTGACACATCGAACGCCTACGTAAGGCGCCTTATGTGACATGAAACGCCTAATGTAGGTGTTCGAAGTGTTCTGGAATGCACTGGGACACATTGAACGCCTACTTTAGGCGCCTAATGTGACATTGAACGCCTAAAGTAGGTGTTCGAAGTGTTCTGACGGTTCCAGAACTGAAAATTTCTGCAGCAACTTCCCTGCTTCATCTTCCTCCTTCACTCCTTTCATCTTAGCACCTAAAATTCAACCTTATTACTTGAATCCATCATGCACAACACCCAACAATACAGTTTAATCCTTACATCTATCAGTTTGCATCAACCTTAAGCCTTCTAATGTTCATATCTTCGGATGTATCATCAATCTTCTGCCACATGCCCAACTTGCTTCACACATCATCAAAACCTTCCAATCTTCCTCAACTTCATCTCAAATCCTCTAAGGTATCTTTTATAGAACATGACCATTATCACAAAACAACATTTACAACAAAGATGACACTTTAAGAGCATATTTATCAACAATTAAACACAACACGGATACCTTCAGATTTAGGCCCAAAGAACATGACTTTAATCTAACAAACAACAAAAAATACGTATAATAGGGCATGTAACATAAACAAATCAAAATTACTAATGTATGATCCGAAATTTCTCTTTATAAGAACATAGGGCTTGTTGTATCAAAATTTTCGTAAAACATATAGAAAGATTACTTGCCTTGGAATCTAGATAAGCTTACGAGTGTATGGTAGAATTTCAGGACGGATTGGACCTAGGTTAGCCTTCTTCTTCTTCCTCCTTTCTTCTTCTTCCTCTCCTTTTCCTCTCCTTCTTCTCCCAGGCGGTTCCTTCCTCTCCTTTTGTGTTGTAACTGGCGGCCCTTCTCCCTCTCTTGGGGAGTTATACTCAATGTTGTAACTCCCCATCATTTAAGTGGGGATGGGCATTTTTGGTACTTTAGTCTACTTTTGCTTATTTTCATCTTTTGACTATTTATCCATCTATATTTTATTTAACTAAGGCTCATAAACTTATACAATTAAATAAATTGTATTTTAAGTTGCTTCCTAATTATTAAATGTCGAACCTGAATGTCCTTTACAAAAAGTTTCGTCGTTGAAACTTACGTACCTTAATCGAAAAGTTGAGGATATTTATCCGGCATCGTTCCTCGAGTTCCCAAGTGGCCTCACGTTCCGTGTGGTTGCTCCACTGGACCTTCACATAAGGAATCACCCGCTTCCTCAACACTTAGTCCTTCCGGTCTACAATCTTCACGGGTATCTCTTCATAAGTAACATCACCGTTGAGTTCCAAAGGTTGTGCTTCGAGCACATGGCTTGGATCCATCACGTACTTCCTCAACTATGATACGTGAAATACATTGTGGACTTGCGCCAATACCGGAGGTAACGCCAACCTATACGCCAAATCTCCCCCTTTCTCTAGTATTTCATAGGGACCAATAAAACGGATACTTAGCTTGCCTTTCACTCCAAACCTCATAATGCCCTTCGTATGTGATACTCTCAAATAAACCTTTTCACCTACATTAAATTCCAAAGGTCGTCACTTGGAATCCGTCCAACTTTTATTACGATCATGAGCCGTCTTAAGTCTCCCTCGTATGATTTTCACCTTTTCTAGTGTCTTCTCGAGTAACTCAGGTCCGGTGATGGTTCTCACGCTGACTTCATCCCAATAAACCGGGGACCTACACTTCCTTCCATCCAAAGCTTCAAAAGGGGACATGTCAATTGCACTATGGTGACTGTTATTATAAGAGAATTCAACTAACTTCATCATCCCATCCCAACTCCCTTTGAAATCTAAAATGCAAGCCCTTAGCATATCTTCTAGAGTCTGAATAGTCCGTTCAGACTGTCCATCAGTTTGGGGATGATATGTTGTACTCAATCTTAATTCCATGCTCATGGTTTTCTGAAAGGCTGTCCAGAACTTAGAAGTAAACCGTGGATCTCGGTCAGACACTATACTCACTAGAATACCATGCAGGCAAAACAATATTATCCATATATAAATGTACTAACTTGTCGAGTGACGTTTCACTTGAGATGGGCAGAAAATGTGCAGACTTGGTTAATCGATCCACAATAACCCAAATCATGTCATAGCCCCTTCTTGTCTTTGGTAAACCAGCTATGAAATCCATTGTGACATGTTCCCATTTCCATTCTGGAATCTCCAACGGCATCAGTAATTCGCCAGGCCGTTGGTGTTTCGCCTTGACATGTTAGCAAACTAAACATCTCTCAATAAACTCTGCAATATGTCTTTTCATTTCGGACCACCAATAGTGTTGTTTGAGATCTCTGTACATCTTGGTGCTACTGGGGTGGATCGTTAACATTGAGCTGTGTGCTTCTTGCAAAATTTTCTTTCCTTAACTCATCGAAATCAGGTACACACATTTTTCCTCTAAACATAAGCTCCCGTCCTCATTTGTCTGAAATCCATCAACCTAACTATACCTCAGTTTCACAGCAATATCACCACAGTCTTATTCTTCTTTTGAGCTTCTTTCACCCAATCCATCAAACTCGGGGTGACGGTCAATGATGCGAAAACATTAACTATAGAGTCTACCAAATCCAAGCCAAATTCTTCTATTTCTCTCTCAAGTGGTGACTGTCGCGCATGGTTAGGTTTTTCTGCTTAATACATCGGCCACTTTATTAGCTTTTCATGGATGGTAATTAATGGTCAAGTCGTAGTCCTTTAGTAGTTCCAACCATCTTCGCTGCCTCATGTTTAGCTGTCTCGAGGCATACGAGATAAATCGTTCTTGTTGCATCAAAACACAACCTAGACCATTCTTTGATGCATCGCTATTGTCGAGAATCCCTCAACCAACTTCTTGTAATAACTAGCTAGATCCAAGAAACTCCGCACTTCAGTGACATTCGTGGGTCTATACCATTCGGTAATAGCTTCAACCTTCTTTGAATCAACCGCAATCACCTTGGAAGTTTATATCTTCCATCTCAGAATTCTTAAATGTCACTTGTTTTAGTCGATAACCAATGTTGGTGTGATACTTGGCAAATCAGTACATTCCCATTATGACGTCGAATTCGTACCTCTGAATAGGAATCAGTATGGCGGAGAACATTTGCTCTCCGTACTCTAACCAACAATCCTTGTGCTACTGGTGTGAAATCACAATTTAATCTCGGCTGCTTGGGCACGATACGGAGTCTCTAACCATTCTGGTTAAACACAAAGGCGCTTAGCGAATCCCTTTGCCACGAAAGAGTGGTTCATGCCGCTATCAAAAAGTACATTGGTAAATATATTATTCACTAAAATTATACCTTATACCATGTCGATAGCTTCTTATTTATCCGTGTCAGTCATGACATGGATGTGGGTATTCGTCCTCGGCTGCTGAGCCGCTTCTCCCAGAGCATTCTCCTCATCTCTAGCAATCTCTAATGAGATGACCCACTTGTCCGCATCGGTAACACATCCCTGCCAACTTTCCACGTTCATTTTCATGGCTCTTATTTCAATGCAGCAAACTCCTACAACCTGGTGTACAACTGGACTCTGTGGTGGGAGTCTCTAAAATTTCCTGACCGAGCCTCTTTTCGAATCTTAACCCATCGTCCAGGCCTGCCACCAACTCTAATCTCCTCTCTTGGCCTCTTACCTCTATCAAAGTATCCTGTACCGGCCTCTCTTGTCGCTATTATGCAGAAATCACTCTCGATGCAAAAATACGTGTCCAGCATGTCCTCATAGGTTCCCATCCCCATATTTACAATTGATGATTGAATTCTTGAACCCAAACCTCGCTCAAACCTTGTCATCTTTAAGCGATTATCAGACACAATTGCAGGAGCGAATTTACCTAAAGCATGAAAACAGTCGGCATACTTCGACACTGTCATCCGACCGTCACTATTTCAATCTGTCGAATGCCCTTAACTTGTCTAAGATTGTAGTCTCGGCACGTAATACTTCAGAAAGGCATCACAGAATTGTGTCCAAGAAATCGTTGGGGTCTAAAATTTAAATTATTACAGAAAGTTAAATGATATACGCGCTCGCACACACCCAACCCACATCGTACTTAGACTCTAGATAATCATCACTTATACCTAAGGATCAAACTTAAGGGGAAATCACATCTCAAATTGCTAAAAGATCATGAACCTAAGTTTCCGAGATAGATCTGAAGCTTAGTCTCTGATACCACCTGTACCGCCCCAGGCCAATACTGGACATCGGTACCAGTGCACCTGCCGTAAGATAAATCAGCAAAAACATCGTAGAATTAAAAACTTCAATAACAATAATATCCCAAATGAAACACAGCGGAAATAAAACGTGTCAGGGAGAGTGTCTAAAGTATCCTTCGATACAAAGCTTTAACAGTAAATCCTTCAACTAAAAGATAAGGACTGTAAGCCTGTCCATTTTAGTGACCATCGTCCCAATGAGCCCAATCGCCGTTGTCTTCTACAAAAACCATCTCGTACTTTGGTTCACCTGAAAAGCAGATAGAGTATTTGTTATTAGCAAAAACATCGATAGCAAGTAACCCGTCTATACACCTTACAGGATCACACACGACGAGTCACCAGTACATAAATCAATGCCCAAAATAAGGTGCTCGGGTTGGCAAATAGGATCTTTATAACAACTTATCAAGCCAAATAGGTCAAGTAAATGATACACAAAAATGGAACCAACACATATTGAGCAAAACGTACTACATAAACAGAAACATATGCGAATGTCACTTCTTGCATGTCAAATCTTATGCTTCGTGTAACATGATGTATGTACTTCTTCAAAACCACACACAAAACTCGTGCATATGTCTTCTTTCATAAACATGTCATGCGCAAAACTTTTAATAATTCTTCTTATCATATTCTTCGCATGACAGAACTTTATACCCTATGGGTGATCAGTCCACAGCAAACAGAATTTTATACCCCGTGCTGAAAGGTCCACAGCCCCATAACATATAACTTTATATCCTGTGCTGATGGGTCCACGGCCCCATAACATATATCTTTATATCCATGAGGTCCACGGTCCCATAACATATATCTTTATATCCGTGCTAATAGGTCCACGGCCCCATAAAATTACTTTATATATGTGCTGATAGGTCCACGACCCTATAAAATACTTTATACCCTACTGTTGATTCACAGGTCACACTTTTATACCCGGCTTTCGCAGGCGTGACTTTTATACCTTGCGATCAACCAGCAGCCATAGTTTGTCTTTCAAAACTTTAATCTTCTTTTGCAAACATATGTTCCTTCGCAAAAACAATTCTCATGTCGAAATGCAAAGTGTTCATGTCGTGATGCAAAATGCTCATAACATCATATCAAATGTGTCAACATGCACACACACTTTACATATTAAGTACAAAGTCCTGAACATCTATCACACCCTGCTCGTACTATTTCATGTCCTTTTGTATTACAAAAATCTTATCGAGTTCACACTTAACCTTGCTCATCATACTTCCTCAAACACACCTTATTCGTACCATTTTATGCCCTTTCATATTGCTAACTCACTTCGAATTCATACCTAACTTTACTCATTCACACTTAATGTTTTCAACTCAAGCACACTTTATTCGTACCACTTCATGCGCTTTCGTATCGAAAATTCACTTCAAATTCATACTTAACCTTACTTATTCACACTTAATTTTTACACCTCAAATACCCTTGTATTTTATGATCAAAGGAAGAGAATAAAGTTATCACACATACATGGGGCGCTTAGTGGGTCAAAGTGTTATTCCCCGCACCCTCAGTAGAATAATTTAAGGATAAGATTGGTTAAATGAATTGATGACGGTCAAAGGTAATAAATTAAGAAATTAAATGTTGGATTAAGTGGCATTTATGAAGAGATTAAATATTAGAATTAATTAGTATTTAATTTTGGAATTAAATAATAGAATTAATCCTTTAAGATAAATAGGAAAATAGGATATGATTTAGAAACTCCAAATTCCACCCTTCCCATATAAAAACTGACTGAACGTCAGTTTCTCTATTTCCCTCACAGAAACCGGCGCATTCCTCTCCATCCCATAGGCGATTTCCATCTCCCCTCAACTCTAGGTGAAGGTTCTTCAAGATCCGGAATCCGTTCTTCTTCCGTTCTTCAATTCTTCTTCAAGTAATCAAAGGCAAGTAATCATCTTACAAGTTCTTACGTTTTGCGAAAGAAAAAAGGCCTATTTTGATATCAAAATGGATCACCGTGCAGTAATTTCTTTATGTGAATCTATATGTGTGATTTATGTGTTTTGGTCTGAGATTTGGCCATTATTGTTGAAATATTGTTCGTTGTTTTGTTGTTAATGTGAGATCATGTAAATCCCAATCCCTTGAACCCTACTTTGTTGATAATGGCGGTTGAAGGGAATGGAGAGTGAAAAGATTAGATTTTTGGGCTTGATTTGATGATTACTTTGAGTGCTAGGCTTGAATCCGTGAATCATATGTTAAAGACGTTGCCTTGGGTGAATTAAGGATGGATTGATAGTGGGGAATAGGCTTGGAATGGTTTTGAAGGAAGTTGGGATCGAATTGGGGGTGATTTCTGCAGTTTCTGCAGAAAACTGCAGAATGGAATTCTGGAACGGGGACGTCGATCGATCGACGTCAGGGTATGACGTACGCCGATCGATCGACGTATAGCAAGTGAGGGGATGACGTATTCCAGATGTATGTAGATCGATCGACGTAGATTGAGTGAGAGATCGATGTGCCTCAGATGGACATCGATCGATCGACGTGGGTTGAGTGAGAGTTCGACGTCCCTCAGATGGACGTCGATCGATCGACGTCAGGGTATGACGTACGTCGATCGATCGACGTTAGGGTATGACGTCCTGCAGTTTTGTGGGAAAATAAGGGAAGAAAGAGGGAAGCTAGGAGACCCTTTTGGGTGACCTTAGGCACTTCTTAGGACATGATTGAGGTTAGTCTAAGTCCTGGGAACATGACTTAAGATGGTGAATCAAATTTTGAGAATTCGAAGGGTATTCGAATCTGATTTCAACGTGAATGTCCTAAGGGGTTAGGAATGAACGTATGTGGCTTTACGGAGTACAAAAGAGGAGTGTGAGAGTTCTTACATTGGCTTTTGAGTTCTAGAATCAATGTTTAGGTGATGTCGACCTGCCATGAAGAATAAGCTCGAGTGTGTGAGTGAGATGAGTCTCGTGTGACTGATTGATATGTGAATGTGACTCGAATTATGTGATCGAAGAATGTGATTGAAATGATGAGTCTTGCATCATGGCACTTGCATCTGCATAATGATTTGAAAAGAGCTGTGCTTCGGCACAGGGCATAAAGTTTGCGAAATTGGCTGTAATGTTACACGGGATGGAAATGTAAGCCGTGGTGCATTACAGGGTATAAAGTTGGCTGTAACGTGACACGGGATGGAAATATAAGCCGTGGAGCGTTACAGGGTATGAAGTTGGCTGTAATATTACACGGGATGGAAATGTAAGCCGTGGTGCATTATAGGGTATAAAGTTGACTGTAACGTGACACGGGATGGAAATATAAGCCGTGAAGCGTTACAGGGTATAAAGTTATGTGACCCGACATTGTGACATGCATTGCACTGTTTTGAAAAGAAATTGCACATGCATTTGTGACTGTGTAGTGTAGTGCATATTTTGTCATGCATCACGTGAGTCAGTATGAGATGATTGCTATGTGACTTGAATGATCGTTAATTGTTAACGGTTGTGAATTACTGTTCTTATGTCCTTGTACTGTTAAATCTATGCTCTTGAAAGTGTACAAGACATGTGCCCCATTATCCTTTGAATTATATATTACTCATGTCTTGCCATGTGTTGATCCCGTATGTCTTATAAGTGGGTTACTTGCTAGCGTTTTTCGCTAAGGGCACTACCTTTGTTATTGCAGATGAGCCTAGCTATGATATGATTTTCATAGAGGACGATGGCGAGTGGGCCGAATGGGATGCTTAGAGACTTGTTGGGTGATAGTCGAGGCTGTTGCTAGTTATTTCAGTTTCTTTCATTCATTCAAGGATTTAGTTGGTTACTATGACACTCTTTTGTAATTTCCTTATACTATGAGGTTCAAATTTGCTGGTTTAAATTTATGAGATACGTGTTTCCGTACTTATTTCTCTAACGTCATTGATGATGCGTATTTGAGATATGAGACGTCTTGTAGTCTTCTCAGTAAGCTACGACGGATGCATTGGTTCGGATTCCGCTGTCCGGGTCGGGGCGCTACACAAAGGGACTTCCGGTACACTTGGAACGCCTCAAAGTGACATAAAGCGCCTATACTAGGCGTTCGAAGTGTTCTGGAATGTGCTGGTATACTTTGAACGCCTACATGAAGCGCTTCAAGTGACATTGAACACCTTCTGAGGTGTTCGAAGTATTCTAGAATATGTTGTGACACTTCGAACGCCTACATGAAGTGCTTCAAGTGACATCGAACATCTTCTGAGGTGTTCGAAGTGTTCTAGAATGTGCTGTGACACATCGAACGCCTGCGTAAGGCGCCTTATGTGACATGAAACGCCTAATGTAGGTGTTCGAAGTGTTCTGGAATGCACTGGGACACATTGAACGCCTACTTTAGGCGCCTAATGTGACATTGAGCGCCTAAAGTAGGTGTTCGAAGTGTTCTGACGGTTCCAGAACTGAAAATTTCTGCAGCAACTTTCCTCTTTCATCTTCCTCCTTCACTCCTTTCATCTTAACACCTAAAATTCAACCTTATTACTTGAATCCGTCATGCACAACACCCAACAACACAGCTTAATCCTTACATCTATCAGTTTGCATCCACCTTAAGCCTTCTAATGTTCATATCTTCGGATGTATCATCAATCTTCTACCACCTGCCCAACTTGCTTCACACATCATTAAAACCTTCCAATCTTCCTCAACTTCATCTCAAATCCTCTAAGGTATCTTTTATAGAACATGACCATTATCACAAAACAACATTTACAACAAAGATGACACTTTAAGGGCATATTTATCAACAATTAAACACAACACGGATACTTTCAGATATAGACCCAAAGAACATGACTTTAATCGAACAAACAACAAAAAATATGTATAGTAGAGCATGTAACATAAACAAATCAAGATTACTAATGTGTGATCCGAATTTTCTCTTTATAAGAACATAGGGCCTGGTGTATCAAAATTTGCGTAAAGCGTATAGAAAGATTACTTGCCTTGGAATCTAGATAAGCTTACGAGTGTATGGTAGAATTTCAGAATGGATTGGACCTAGGTTAGCCTTCTTCTTCTTCTTCCTTTCTTCTTCTTCCTCTCCTTTTCCTCTCCTTCTTCTCCCAGGCGGTTCCTTCCTCTCCTTTTGTGTTGTAACTGGCAGCCCTTCTCCCTCTCTTGGGGAGTTATACTCAATGTTTGTAACTCCCCATCATTTAAGTGGGGAGGGGCATTTTGGGTACTTTAGCCTACTTTTTCTTATTTTCAGCTTTTGACTATTTATCCATCTATATTTTATTTAACTAAGCCTCATAAACTTATACAATTAAATAAATTGTATTTTAAGTTGCTTCCTAACTATTAAATATCGAACCTAAAAGTTACGGGGTATGATAGGTGGAGAGCGGTCTCAGAGGTGCTGTGTGACAAGAATTTTCTAACTAGATAAACGGAAAAATTTTATAGGGTGGCAGGGACAGGAAACGTTATATGAAACAGACTGTTGGGCCATCAAGAGGACACAGTCGCAGAAGATGAAAGTGGGAGAGATGAGGATGTTGAGGTAGATATACGGGCATACAAGGCTAGACAGGATAAGAAATGAGGTATTTAGGGTAAAGTTAGGGGTGGCTAGTGCAGCAGATAAGATAAGAGAGGGAAAACTATGATGGCTGGGGCATGTCAAGAGGAGACAAACAACGGCATCTTTCAGAGCAGTTGAAAGCCTCACTGTAGAGAGAAAGAGGAGTAAAGGCAGACCCAAATTGACTTGTGATGAGCGGATTAGGCATGACTTTATAGATTTGTACCTCTCTGAGGACATGGTCCAGGATAGGAGATCACGGAGGCAGAGGATTAAGGTTAAGGATGTGTAAGATGGACATAGGGGCACCTTATAGTATACTTAGAGGATTAGATACTCTCTATATTTTAGGTTGACTTTGCATTTTTTTTTGTTTTCTTCTTTGTCTTTCAATTATTTGTGCATCGAAAGCTTTCTATTTGTGTTTACTAAAATCCCTTCGCTAGTATATTAGCACACCATATTCTTATTATTGTGTCATCTATGTGGGTACATATAGAGCCGGGTGTCTCACTGGAAACAAACTATCTATTCCTTGTGATGGAGGTATTGTTTGCCTGCCTCTCACCCTCCTCAGATCCTAGCAATTGCTTTTGATGTCGTTAGGATATATTAGGTATGATTATTTTTGTTGTATCATGCAAGCGTGAGACAAAGGGTTGGCCATTAGGTTACCCTTGCTCTCCAATAATAGAGTTTACACCAGCTACACGACTGACAGTCAGCTTCGGCTGTCCAGTATGTTTGATTGAAACACAGATTTCGAACAGAGTATAATGGATGTACATTTTGATTTTTATTAATTTCACGAAAAAAAATGCATTAAATATCACCAACTACTTACCATCATATTCAGCATCTAGAAGCAGAATTTCATTTATGACAACCAGTACACTCTCCTCCATTTATATTGCTGACTTATTTATGGATTTTATTATTTTGTCTTGGTCCCTGGATGCAAAATATATCACAATGTAGACTGGATTGAACTGGCTTTTCATGGGCGGTTAAGCGAAGGTGGATTGCAACTCCCCCTGTTTTATGTTGGAAAGTGAAGGAAAATCACGGAGTCCATAAGAATGGACTGAATGAATTAACCACTTTTGGAGTAGTGAGGATGGTACATGAAATTTGACATTCAATTTTTTTTCCATGCCTATTGCAACATCGTATTACTCCCTTTAGCATCTTTAACGCATTTTTGAGAATCCATGTATAGAGACAATGTTTAAACAGTTTGATACATGATATTCTCTGTATTAATCAATCGATCGTGCAGCTCGAAAAGAACAATCAGCCATGTTTGTTTTCTAGATTTTATCATATTTGCCGCATGACATACAATCAAGTGGTGCTTTAGAGTTTATATTACATTTTACAGGAGGCTTAGAATTAATGATACATGAGATGAAAACAGCTCTGCACTCCATTGGAAAGGACAAAGTGTCTGGTCGTGATGGCTATTCTTCTCAATTCTTTATTAAAGCCTCGGAGATAGTTGGGTCAGAGTGTCAGAATTCTTCAGGAGTGGCGTGCTGCTTAAACAGCTCAGTTATGCCACTATTACTTTGGTCCCTAAAGCTGCTCATGTTAACAGAGTTGAGGACTACCTACTCATTTTCTGCAGCAATGTTATTTATAAGATTATATCTAAGATCATTGCAACAAGAATGACGTCAGTCATGGCCTCCCTTATGGATCTTGCTCATGCTGGTTTTCTAAAGGATAGATCTATGATGGAAAATATCTTTCTGGTGCAGGAGCTGATCAGGGAATATGGGCAAAAGCGAATAGTGTTGGACCGTGCACCTGCAATAAACACCACTAGAGGGAGGGTGAATAGTGGTTAGCGGAAATTATACTACAACCCTTTGTTAAAATCCCCTTTGAAAACAGAATCTGAGACCACCTCAGATTCAGAACCCGTTTTTAAAAAATTCACAAATAATTGTACACAACTCCAAAAATTATGAAACTTTTCAGAATTGAACTTCAATGAGTTAAAAAGACTTTATCCAAAAATCAGATAAAAATAAGATCGTTTGTCCCTTCAAACAAATAAAAAGATTCAGGTGGTCAATCTGGATAGAATTAGACAGAATGTTGCTGATTTTGCAAAACGTGTTTCTCTTTGAATACTCAACCAAAAAGGTTGATCTTTATATAAAAACACTCCTTAGGATGTGTAGATGAAGTTTTTAAAAGGCCCTGACCTCAAACAATTCTTGAACATACAGAATTTAAGTTTTCTCAAAACTGGTCAGATTGCAGCCAGATTGGAGCAGTTATTTTGCAAAGATTGCAATACTAACTTTCCCTTGCTCAATTTAAGTGATTCTTGTTGCAAATGAAAGCTAACAGTCTGAAGTATAACTCCACCAAAAATCACGAATTTTGAAAATGTTTAGCGATTTTTTCAAATTGTGAGAAGTGGTGTGAAATCTGCAGTAAAAACGGGTAGAAAACAAAAATAAAGAAATAAGAGAAGAACACCGAGGATTTATCCTGGTTCGGTCAATGTGACCTACTCCAGTCCCAAGGAACACCTTTCCTTGGATTTTACTATGAAATAAACACCTTACAACAAGAGCCAAGCTTGATCCTTGGGTTATACACCAACCCTATTCAAGACTTGGATAATCACCTTCTAAGCAACACTTAGTTACAACACCTTTAACACCTATTGATGTAGCCTTATAAAGATGGCCAATCAATCTTATAAATGAAGCTCAAGAGGCTTGTAGCACAACAAAAACAACAAGAACACCTTTGCTACAAAGAATGGAACAAGAACAACAACAAGAAGATGATGATAGCTAGACAATTCAACAAATGCTTGTGAGCTTCAAGTGTGTTTCATCTTCTTCACCATTGCCTCTATTTATAGTGTGAAGTTGAGCCTTGAAGATAAGAACTCCAAGGTGTCACCATCTTCATCATCAAGTCCAAATGTCTTCTCATCATTGGTTGGCTTTGTACACTTGGCAAAATAAAACATAATGATTGGTCCACCTTGGCAATGTCATGTTGGCCGAAAATACACCTTGGAATTGCCTTGAATTATCCTTAGCAAGAATAGATAATATGGAGAAGATAATTGTACCAAAATAACCTCAACTCCTTGCTTGAGAATAGCCATGTGTGATTTGAAGAATTCAAAGTCAAAAATTCAGCCTTTTTAACTTTGTAGCCGTTGGCTACACCCTTTTTTTTTCAAAATAAATTTTGATTTTCTTTAATAAAATAAGAAAGGATAATACCACCAAATTATCCTCAACTCTAAGCACAATAATAGGGCATGTGAGAGCTCCATTTGACTTCAAAAAATCTGCTGAAAATACCCAAGAAAGGTCTAGTAGCCGTTGGCTACTACTTTGAATTTTCCTAGTTGGCATTTTTGCCAACTAGCTCCTTTTTGATTTGTCCACTTGTCACCAACTCATAAAATATGTACAACATCATATCCACCTGATAATACACGTTTTTCAACACACACACACATATATATATATATATATATATATATATATATATATATATATATGTGTGTGTGTGTGTGTGTGTGTGTGTGTGTGTGTGTGTAGCAACTCAGATTTTTGAAGAAGAAATAAATAGATAACAGTTGACAAGATTATGTCAACGTGTGACACCGAAATTCTCCAATATTTCTTCTTATATGTCAAGAACATTTCCACACCTTTGACACATGTAATATCTCTGAATAATGATGATAAATGTTCTCTTATAACATATATAAGAGGGTCTTCAAGAAAAAGTAGAATGTGACATCTCAAATCGTCACATATCCAGCTATTGTCAATAATATCATCGGTTGAGAGAATAAGATAAGATCACCATATAATCTTCAAAATAATAATAACACAGCTCTAGAATGAAGATAATAATATGCTCAAGAGATTCCTTGAGTGAAAATACCAAAAATACCCTTGGGGGTAAAATGACCAAAATACCCTTGGTACATGAAAACTCCAGAAATGACCCGGATGGTCATAAATACTCATGATATCACCTTTGTCATGATAAATAGGATGAGAATACATCCTTGAAATATTTTCATCATGTGATGTTCCTACAAAACTCAAAATACCAATTTTGTCCTTTTTGGTAAGTTGTAGAAACTTCTAAGGCACGTTAGTCACAAGACAATAATAATCACCAAAAACACATAATAATCACATAATGAGCATGTATAATTCATGTACAAATGAAAACAACCATTTTATCACATTTTAAAAAAATATTTCTAAAAACCCTAGACATCGATCGATCGAAGTGCCTCAGTTTCAGAGATCGATGTCTCACAGAAAGTTTCAGAGTTTGCCTCTGACCTATATCGATCGATCGAAGTGAGGGTTCGATGTACATCGATCGATCGATGTGTCTCAGGTTTAGAGATCGATGTCTCACAGAAAGGTCTTAAACTTTTCTACCTTACATAGATCGATCGATGTGAGAGATCTATGTACATAGATCGATCGATGTGCAACAACCTGAGAGATCGATGTCAACTTTTTCAACTTTTAATCACATATAACACCATGTGTGACATTTTTAAGTATTCGTCACTTAAAATCATGACTTTGAAAATTATCCAAATATATTTCTCAACAAATAGTTCCTAAATGCATGCTTAAAGCTGACATCAGGAAAGATTTTGATTCCATCAGTCGGTCCTTCCTCAAGAACATGCTCCTTGGACTTGGTTTTCCTACTGTCTTCACTAGCTAGATTATGGAGTGTGTGCGCTCTACCTCCTGCTCTGTCTCTCATAATGGCATTCTTTATGATTCTTTCAGGGCAGACGTAGGCTGAGGCAGGGTGACCCTATCTCCCCTTCCTATTTGTCATTGGCATGGAGTACTCTCATGGCTCCTCATATGATTGCACCATGTCAAAGTGTTCTATTTCCATGCTGGCTGTGCTGAGTGTATATCATCTACCTCTGCTTCGTGGATGACCTCATCCTTTTTTCAAGAGGTGACACCTGCTCAGTACAAAAATTAATGGATGTGCTAGCTGTCTTTGCTGATTGTTCAGGGCAGGGCCAACCTGGCCAAATCCCAATTCTTTAATGCATGCATTGGAGAGGCAACTAACTTGCTGCAGTTCAGCACAGGTTTCTCAGCAGGCACAATGCCCTTCAGATATCTGGGCATTCCTATTGCAGCGCACAAACTACTGAGCTCGCACTATTCTTATTTTCTCAAGAAGCTTATGGATAAGGTTGGATTATGGAATGCATCTAGCCTTTCATATGCTGGCAGACTGCAACTGATCAAATCAGTGCTGCAGGGAGTATACTGTTTTTTGTTGAGTGCTTTACCCCTGCCTGCAACAGTTAGGACTCTGGTGAACAGAATTTGTCAACATTTCTTATGGGAGAATTCTTCACGTGGGTCCAAAAAGGCTTGGGTCTCTTGGTCTCAGATCAGCATGCCTAAAGAGGAGGGTGGTCTGGGTGTTCTTCAGCTGAAGGCATGGATTTTAGCATTGTTAACCAAGCACTTCTCGGATCTATACCATAAGAAAAACACACTATGGATACAGTAGATGAACCACAAATATAAACTATATAGCACATTATGGACTAGGATGGGACGTAGCTTAGACTATCCCTGCCTGAAAAAGCTTATGGAGATCATAGACAAGCTGCTGGTCAGCGCATGCTCCTACAGCTCAGTCGTAGAAGTACTCACCTCGTAGACAGCGGATGGCATCCTCAAACCTCGGCTGGTATATTAATATTTCAGTGAAAGATTCAGGAAAGTCGATTGGGTTAGGATTGTTTGGGACTCAGAAGTGGCTCCCAAACACTCTTTCATGCTGTGGCTTGCTGGGCTGAACAGGCTTTCCATACAGAAAAGGCTGGTTTACTTGGAAGATAGAGTATGACACCTCTGTTCGGAGGAACAAGAGACGCTACAGCACCTACTCTTTTCCTGCAGACAGGTTTGGCTAACCATCTCAGCATGGCTAGCTCTACCAAGGGGAATTAGATCCCTCAGCAGACTTCCAAACACTCTTTCATGTTATGGCTTACTGAGCTGAACAGACTTCCCACCAAGCAAAGACTGTTTTACTTGGAAGATAGAGCATGTCACGTCTGCTCAGATGAACAAGAGACGCTGCATCACCTACTCTTTTACTACTAGGCTACCAGACAAGTTTGGCTAACTATCTCAGCATGGTTAGCTCTACCAATAAAAATTAGATCTGTCAGCAGACTTCTGACTTGAAGTTCGCGCAGACTCAAAGAGAAAGCTTTGAGAGCTAAGGCGGCAAAAATTATCTTGGCTACCACAGCGTATCATATCTGGAAAGCTCGGAACAGATGTATTTTTGAAGGAGCATCATTTGTATATAGGGATGTAACACATAGAATCTGCACTCACGTGTATAGAGTTATGTATAAGCTCTACCGATACATTTTAGACATAAGTGCTGCTTATATTATTTAAAATTCCTTTACATTAGTGAACAATACATATATGTGACCAACAAGAAGGGCTTTTGTATAGGTTGCATCCCCTTGATGCTTTGATTTCTCTAGCTAATACATTAGCATTTTAACCCCCCAAGAAAAAAGAATTAATGATACACATCACAACCATGCTTTGGGCAAGAGAACGTGAGTTATGAAGCAAATAATAGGGATGTTTGTGTTGGACTATAGAGCATGATATTGTTTGTTATACTGTTAAAATTTTTAGGCTCTACTTTTTATTATTCTTCAGGTATTGGCTGTAACTAAAAAATAAAACCTAACCATCAATATAAATAGATGAAACTGTTGTGGAATTTACTTATCAAGCATTACTGTGTAAATCATGTTCTACACTCTCTCTCTTATCTCTGTTTCCTGTTTCATTTTAGTTTTCATACTGATCAAAGTGTGTGTGAGTTCTTAGATCCTAACAGTTTGTTCCAACATAATGGGTGCCCCTTTGATGAGTGCTGAAATATTTGGCGTGTGCTTACGAGGGTCATATTTTTATTAAATCTTAAAGTACTGATGATGTTATTTCATTTTTATATGACATATATATTTTTCTATAAATCAATCAATTTCAGACAATTTTTCATTCGTGGTCCAATTTTTCGTGCTTTATTTAATATTTGTATTTTAATTTTCATTCCATATATTGTTTCCTAAAAAAAATCTTAAAAAGTAAAACAATTCATAATAACATGACAAAAGCATACAGGAAATTGACAAATTATACCCAAAAAAACCGAAACAAAAAAAGCACAGAATCTCGTAATATACTCAGATATTGAACTTCAAGATATTCAAGCGAATAAACGTTTCGTCCCAAAAATATTGCTACAATTGATTTTTTAACATAGTATAAATTGACTATTTAAAAAATACCGTCTTAGTTGACTTTTGAACATATGTAAGTTACGTTATTAAAAAATCAATGTGACAATATTTTCGGTAAGGTAAGAAAAGCTTTTAATAGAATACACATAGGGCTGAAAATTCATGTGACGGAGAGACCTTCATGAAATTCACTCACGTCTATATATATGAAGGGAGGGGGTAGCAGAGTTAAAAGGCAAGGCCATCGTGCAAAATGAGAATGGGTAGTGAGAACTTCCTTCTCTCCTTGGCATTTCTATTTCTTCTCCATCTTGTAAGCCATGGATATGCAGCAACACCAATTCGTTATCCAACACCATTAAATCGAAGTTACTTTCCAGATGATTTTATATTTGGCGCAGCAACAGCTGCCTACCAGGTGATACCTAACTTAAGCTTCCTCAAATCCGAATTTCCTATAAGCTTTTCTTGACCCTTCTTTCAAAATTATTTTCCTACTCGATCTTTCTTACACTTTGTTGAAACGTCAACTAAAAGAGTATTTTTGGAACCAGAGAAATATTATATCAGCTCTTACAAAATCTGTTGCAAGTAATTCTTGAAAAGTGTGATCAACTTTTACTTCGAACATGTGAAACTTGACGTACTCTAACACATTCATCAATGTCATCTTTATGCGGAGACCATACTGTTATTCTTTGTAACGTCGAGTACATTTATTACTGTTATCCTTGTACGAAGATCATACTGTTATTCTTTGTAGTTTTAACAGAGAGAAAATGGAATAGAAGACATATTTAACTTATAAAAAATTTTAGTGGTAGTAAAATTTTTCAGAATCTGTTCTGTTGGGTCCTTAGATTGTTTTAACACAGAGAAGATGAATAGAGACATAGCTTATAGGAGTTCTTTACTTTTCCTAATGTTATGTTGGGTCCTCAGATTGAAGGAGCAGCACATGAAGGAGGAAGAGGGCCTAGTATATGGGATACTTTTACTCATAAGCATCCAGGTCATCTCTCTCTCTATCTATCTTTTCTCTAATTGATATGAAATAGACATGAGAATATTGGGTTAAAATGTGTAAAAGTAATCTTTCAGACGTTCTAATATTTAGGCAAGACCCAATGATTGATATATAGCCTATTTCTTTGAAATTCTTGGGCACCAAAGGACATGAGAAGTAAATAAGGATTTTAGACAATGTTAGTCATGCACAAATTGATTTTACTTTAAATTAGCACATAAATTTTGCCCTGGCCAAGATAATCGAAACACCTTTGTTCTACTGAAAATAATTTCTGAATTTACCGCTATAGCATTTTAGTAGTTAGCCTTCTCTAGTGAAAGTATAAATGACTTCACCAGTCCCCATAACATGGCCCAATAGTTTCGGTGGCGGAGACTCGAGAGAGTGACGAGAGTTCATTCTTGTGTGAAGTAAAATTTTCGACTATCTTTCTAAGTAAGCACATGCTATTGGAACTGTACTGCTTGCAGTAGGCTCCTTGTTTGGCTGCCTGAGCAGTCCAACTTTGTCATAACGGGTCTTGGACACCTGACTTTCATTCTTATCATTTTTTGGGACAGATTGATAAGAGTACGATTGGAGTTTCAGACATAAACCTTTATAAATGACTTCACCAGCTTTTGCATTTTCCCGAAGGGGTAATGGTACGATAGACGAGAGACTACTACAACAAGTGCACACAATACAGAAGATTTTACGATATTTAATGTTAGGTCCATACCATCATTACTATGGGGCATTAAAGTTATGATGCCTGAAGAGCCTCAATATATATATACATATATATACATATATATATATATATATATAAATTCACTATACATATAGTGAAGGCTACTGCCCTAATGAAGATAAAGGTGCCAGATGATAGTCGCTGCCGTCTTCCCTATCATCTGGCACCTTTATCCTCATAGAGGCAGTAGCCCTCACTATATATATATATATATATATATATATATATATATATATATATATATATATATATATATATTATAGACAGACAGGGCTGGACAGATTTTACTCCGCAATTTGCAAGTAGTATTTTTTTAGTTCTGTAATCAATAGACATATACTCAATTTTGTGTGGACAGATTTTACTTGAGTTCTATGATAATTAAATTTAACTCGAAATTTTCATTTTCCAAGTCCTATTCCTATAATTTCTGCCTATTGTAAAACTGAAAAACCATAACTTCTAAATTGCAGAGAAAATTTGGGATCATTCGACTGGAGATGTAGCAATTGATTACTACCATCGATACAAGGTAAGTCCCCCGGCCTCAAAATGGTTGCTGTTTATAGATAAGTCGTATTGACTTACATAGCAGAAAGTACAATAAATAAGAGTCTTAATTGGACATTAAAAATGCGTTAATCGATATTCTCTTGGTATTGTAAAAATGGTATTACAAAAACACTTATTGGTATTTTTGTTATCTCAATTCATTACTTATTTGAGAATATTAACTAGTATTTAGTTTCCTCAACCACATAATTAATTAAATAAGGTAATTTGAATTCTCTTTATAAAATTCTAACTGATAAAAATTACCACTTATGTCCAAATTGGATTACTTCTTATAATGAGCATACATTAATTTAGGCTTACATATTGATTGAACTTAATATTATCAAACACTCATGCATACACACATACATACACACAATACTATATATATATATATATATATATATATATATATATATATATTGTATATGTTGTATCTATATATGTGTGTGTGCCCGTGCATATGTATACATATACACATATGCATACATACATACACACATATATATACACACATACATATATACATACATATATATACGTGTGTGTATATATATGTACACACATATATATGTGCTTGTGTGTTATAGATATATAATACAGGATGACAGCTGGAAACAACAATAACAAAAATGTGCAGATTTAGTAAGTTTTAGATTTTTGAATAAAAAGTTATCACACAACTAATTAGTAAGAATTAACTTCTTAACCAAGTCATATGCTTAGTAAAATGACACATTTTATATTTCAAATTTCAGACTTTGTACTTCAGATTGAACAAACAGGGCCTAAGTTTAGAGATCACTTCTTTTTCTTAGTACTATAGTTACTTTCTTTGGATAACATTATCAGCCTGATAAAATCAAATTGTAATACTCGATTTTTAAGATAAATTGATTAGAATTCCTTGAAGAATTAGTAGTTTACCACCACATGATTACATAACTTAGGAAAACATGTCACATAGCCTTCAGTCCATTTTGTACTCGGATTGATTATTGCTCCCAAGAAGGCAAGGGTTCGAATTCGGAGACACTGCAGTCTACTTCTGTTAGTCTGTAGAGGGCAATTGCTCCACTTCTGCAAGTCTGTTGGGAGCACCTTGTGTGGGTCCTCGTGTGCAGCTTACCAAACTAAGAAGCCGCTGGACAACTGATTTACATCATGTACAAGCTTCATGAGGTTGGGACAGTAAGTCTCAGGGCGACATATTTCGTTTTTTTTGCTCCCAAGAGAAAAAAAAAAGAGATACTACGAACCAAAGGTGTACTATTACACGTGATCAGTAGGGTAGGGTTAAAAATTTATATATTTTTTAGGATCCGGATCACCTGACCACCCGTCCTGTGACCCCCCTCGTGATCGCCCATCACGTGGCAGGGGGTCTTTTGTTACCGCTCAGCCAGGGGTAAGGACATCCCGCCCGGATTTTTTATGGATAAAAATGGAAAAGCCTAGTAAGAGGCGTGTTGTTGCAGATAAGTAGGATATGACTTTTTTATAAAAATTCAAATTTTCTTTTGAGTACTTACCAATAAAAGAATCAAATATCGTAGATTTTCATGTCCTAAAGTTTCTTTGTAAGCCAACATTTTTATTGCGACATTTCAGCACGATATCAAATTACTCAAGGACATGGGAATGGATGCCTTCAGATTTTCTCTATCTTGGACCAGAATTTTGCCAGGTATTTTTACTTTCGAAAACAGCATAAGTTTTTTTTTGGCATATAATTAATATTATTTGACGTTGCGCTTCTTATATTGTGAAGTAGCAGTTGATCAACATGCAATTTTCATTATGGGTCATCGAAAAACAATCTCTATGTGTTTCTAACAAATGGGAATGGTTGCGTACATCCGACCCTCTCATACCTCGCCATAGGCGAGAGCTATAAGACAATGGGGTAATATTGTTGTTGTATTTGATGCTGGGCCTGATATTTTTGCTTTATCTTCTTTCTGGTATTGTCTAACTTATGCAAATGCAAACCTTGGAGTGCTTATATTAGATGTACATAGGTAATACTCCATGTTTTATGTAAATGATACGTCATGTTCATTAGATTAGTAAAATCTCAACAGAAAAATTTGCTCCTATCAGCATCTACTTTCTTGCCTAACTCCTTCAAGTACACGCCTTCTCCCATTAAACTCCCTACAAAGATAAAGACATCACCAAGTATCATTCTCATCAAGAGTAATAAAATATATGTCATGCACATGAAATACGTAACACTGAGTGAAATGACGAAAATATCCCTAAACAAGAAAATACCCAAAACGCCTTCATTCATGCAATGACTATCCAGCCCTTCTCTAGAACCCTTACTTCTTGTTTATAACATGTAAAACATGGAATAATCATGCATGACTATCAAGCTGTGGGGCGCTCATGTGGGGCTCATCACATAGACAGCTATATAAGTTATCTGTAACGCATGAAGGGAGTTGTCTCGAACATTGGTTTCACTGGGAAGTGTAATTACTTATCTATACAAAAACTTTTTTTTAATGCAGCATATTCACATGTGTGTGTATATATAGGCATGCTTTTTAGAAGATAATGTGTATATCTATAGGGATGCTTTTTAGAAGATAATGTTACATTCATGGAGTAGACACGCTCTTATGAAATCAAATACTTGAGTAACAAGCATAGCATACCTGCAGGTGGTAAGCTAAGCAAAGGAGTGAATCGCGAAGGGGTTGAATTCTACAACTCTGTCATCAACGAAGCCATTGCTCAAGGTATTTATATTAAGAAAAACCTCTAAGGGGAAGACTAAATCTCTTATTTTTAAAAACTGATTCATTTGATGTAATGACTGAAGCAATCCTAACTACCAAGCTAAAGCCTAGGCCCTTCACATAGAATGAAAAAAAAAATTGACCAACGTGTATTAAATAATATTTGCATGTCCATTACTAAATGAAATACAGTATCAACTACACTACCGACTGCATTTAGCGACCGCTTCGTACGCGGTCGCTAATTTGTGACGGTTTGGGAGGACAGTTGCAATTTTGGTAACTTAGCGGCCGTTTTTCCAACCGTCCCAAATACAGAAGAAAATTTGCGATTGTCTGAAAAACGGACGTAAATTTACGACCGTTATGAAAACCGGTGGCAATTTAGCTTCCCTTTTTTAGTCGGTCGTAAAAATAGTCACTCAGTAGCGACTGTTTTTTATAATGATCTTAAGAACAGACAAAAGTTTGCGGCTGCCTAAAAAATGGTCACAATGTAGAGATCGTTTTTGCGACCATCCCAAAAACAATCGCAAAGTTGCGACCGGTTTTGAGGCTGTTACAATTTGCGATCATTATAAAAACAGTCGCAACTTAGCAACCGTTTTCATGACCATCCCAAAAACAATTGCAAATTGCGACTGTCTTAAAAACGGTCGGAAATTGGCGACCGTATCAAAAACAGCCGTAAATTGGCGACCGTCTCAAAAACAGTCGTAAATTGTTAAACATATTCATTAAATATTATTCTATAAGCCTCATTAGGTGATATTATTTAAATAAAAGTATATAAGCACATGTATATAACTAGATATTGCATTTATCTTCATGAAATTTCTTATTAGATTGTTGACTAACATGAGATTCTGTTCCCAAAAGGGAAAAAAGAAAAAAGGACTAGCAAGCTGTTCTGGTTATACAACAGTAACCATGAATTGAAGTCTGTCAAATTTATAATTAAAAATAAAAAAAAAACTGAAGCGACTCCAATTGTAGCGTCCCGCTCCCGAACCCTTTCATCGGGAACAGTGCGCCCGCCGTATCTCACTAAGGAGAATACAAAGTGTCGAATCAATTTCCAACATGTCCGAAAAGACGTAGAAATTTTTCGCGCAGAAACGAAATACAATAACATAACGTTTTCTTGATAAATAAAATTCCTTAATATAAAATGAACCAAATCATGACAATAACGTAAGTCTGAAAATCTAAACAAGGTGATGTCCGATGAGATCCCAATAAAATAAAGACAAACAGTCGCAGGGTCTTCTTATATCCTAAGCGCGACCATCAGTCTGCCCACTCCACCGTATCAGCCCCGTCCTCAACAAGACGTAGTCATAAGTCTCTCCCTGCTCACCTGGTGGGGGGAAGTAGGGATGAGTGATGGGAAAATCACCCAGTAGGCACCTGCCTCCAACTAGTACAAGACGAGCATCCAAAAATGATATAACACATAGCACATAAAACATGATATCACGTAAGCATATGAAAGAATGCAGAAAAGTGACTCATTCCAGGTAAAGGATGCGTAACATCGTGATGCATGTCCCACTATGCATGTCATACGCAACAAAGTTATGTCACACAGGATGCCGATATCCATACCGTGCAATGCATGAACCTAGGTCCTACTGAGTGGCTGCAGGTCGTACACCCCACAGTCACCATACTGAGTGTGCGTGGCCGCGCCACCGTACACCATCCTGAGTGTGCGTGGCCCCGCCACCGTACACCATCCTGAGCGCCCGTGACCCATATGTCACAACCCGCCATAAATGCAATGCACATGCCATGAATGCAAAAAAACACAATCGTCTGAGGCCTCTGGCCCATCCTCACCATCCTTCGGCACTCAAATCTAGGTACAGTTATTGCTCGAATGTTAACTCAACATTGTTCGGCATCAAATCCACTTTTCCACGGCTTGTATACCTTTATCGTGCATTTTCTATATTTTTTCTCATTTTCCCCCTATTTATTTCTATTTATTACCTAATTATCCCAATTTAAATAAATTATCAAAATTACATAAATTTAATGAAAATAACTTAATTTAAGCATTTTATAGTTTCTGCAATTTAATTATAATTTTCTGATATTTATTTATATTTTTCATGTAATTATTACTATTTTAATCTAATTAAATAACATTTACTAAAATTCCAGAAATTCAGAAAGAAAAGAAAATGTTTATTGTTGCAAACAGGGCTGACCCTTTTATCCCTGCCCTGTCCGCGCCTGGCACAGCCCGGCCCGCCATGCACACAGGCTCCGCATGCCGTGGTCCGGCCCACTTCAGACGCCTTCTTTTTTATTTCGCTGGTAATTTGGGCCGGCTGACAGCTGGCACGGTCCGTTGGCCATTCGGCCCGGTCCTCTAGCCTGTCTTCTTTTTTTTTTAATTTTCAGTTAGATTTGGGCCAGGCCCTGGATGCAAAAGCAGTCGGCCCGTTAAGGACTGCCCTGCCCCCTGATCCGGGCTTCGGCCCTTTATGGTCTAATTTTTTTAATATACAACGCATACAGCAACGCAAGAGGCGTGTGACTGACCATGCGCGCATGTGGAGCCACGTGCGGCTCCTCCCAGTGGCGCGTGAGGCGCTCCGGCCGTCTCCGGCGGCCGTTCTTCGGCTTCGATCTATATTTTCGCCTATTTCTAGTCTATGGGAACCTATTCTAAGGCAAAAACCAAAACTAAAAACCCTAAATATGCTAAAGAGGTGCTATTTTTGGTTATCAAATTTTTTCCTAAAATCAAATCCAAGCCACGCAAAGCAGTATAAGCAATTACCAGTTTTCACAAGCATCAATCTTGCACAGAATCAACAGCATGATATAGATTTCAACAATTAAAACAACAAACACATAATATATCACCAAAGCATGCTTGAATTTGTACCAATTGGAGGGAGAAAAGAGAACCTACCTCGATTGTAGACTATTTACACAAGTATACGGACTAGCGCGTAGATTGAGATACCCGGCTTCTTCTTTTCCTTCTCTTCTTCTTCTCTCTTTCTCCCTTACGGCCACTGCTGCTCTGTGCGCTACTTATCTTTTCCTTTTATTTATATATTTTTTCCCCTTTAGCCGCTAACCCTAGCCCCCTTTAATCACTCCCTGCGACAATTTTGGGGGGAAACCGTTATTTCCCCTACACGTTCCCCCTTATTATTATTATTTTTAATTTATCCATTTATTTTAAATTTACTTTATCCTTATCTTCAACTTTATTTTAACTATTATTATATTTATTTTTTTTCCTTCCTATCCTACGGTATCCTTAAGCACTTTACAATACTATTTTTTTCTTTTTTTTTAATTTTCCTTTATTGTTCCCCTATTTTATATATAGTATAATTTACATATTCTTATAGCTAATTTCGAAATCACCTGGACATAATTGATACGCTGTAATTTATTTGATTCGCAGGATGGTTATATCCAACGACTACTTTAATTTTAAATTAATGTGTAACGGCTAGCTAGAATATTTCGTAGGTGTAACATCCTACCCATCTTACAAAAAGTTTCGTCCTCGAAACTTGTCGTACATTATTCGAAGCGATGCGGATAGCGCTCCCGCATCTAATCCTCCAGTTCCCATGCCGCTTTGTTTCCTTATGATTGCTCCATTGCATCTTGACATACGGAATGATTCTCCTCCTCCGCTGCTGATCTTTGCAGTCTATGATCGAACAAGAGTCTCTTCATATGATGCGTCTGATCTAATCCTTAATGGTGGTGCGTCCACCGCATGACGCGGATCAGCGATGTATCTTCTCAACCGAGAAACATGGAATACATTGTGCACTTTGGCCAGCATCGGAGGTCACGCCAGTCGGTAAGCTAACGAACCAACCCTTTCGAGCACCTCGTAGGGGTCAATGTATCGAGGCCTCACTTACCCTTCAATTCGAATCGTGCTACACCCTTCATCGGTGACACTTTCAAGTAAACCTTCTCTCTGACAGTAAACTCCAGAGGACGCCTCTTCGAATTTGCCCAGCTTTTGCTTCTATCTTGAGCAACCTTAAGTCTTTCGTGAATCAACTTTACCTTCTCCATGGTTTTCTCAATCAACTCTGTACCGGCAATAGAACGCTCTCCAACTTTGTTCTATTAGACTGGGGATTTATACTTACACCCGTAGAGCGCCTCGAATGGCGCCATGCCAATTGTGCCATGGTAGCTGTTGTTGTAGGAGAATTCAATCAACTTGATCATGCAATCCTAGTTCCCCTTGAGGTCAATGGTGCAAGCCCTCACACATGTCCTCCAAGGTCTGTATCGTCTTTTCTGACTGCTCATTGGCCTGGGGACGAAATGCAGTGCTCAAACATAGCTCTGTCCATTATATATCAGCATACACGAGTTTCAATATGTGTTGTCGTTTTAATGGTTCAGTTGTTGAACATGTTTGGTATAGACATATGAGATATTGTGTATCCTTATTTTAAACGAATGTATGGCTTATGTATTATACGTAGCTCATGTATTCTCAACCGTTATCTGTAGTTTGTCACATGTATTATGTTTATATTATTTATTTATTTTTTAAGCGGTACGCACGCTATGCGTCTTTATTTTAGTCTTTGTTTATCATGATCTCTCTTTTTGTACCTATGTTAGTCGTTAATAATAAATTTTTTTTATAATAATTAATTGTTTTTTTTATATCATGTTATTATGTTATTCACACTTTAACCTTATACTATGTTGTCATGCAATACTGTATCGTTCCTACTCGAAATTTGCATGCCTTATTTCAATTTCGTATGTTAATGATTTATTTTAAAACCGATATATGTATGCCTATATCGTAACCCATGTCTTGTATGAGAAGTATTTGTGTTACTATGTTCTTTGTAATTGTGTTGTTTATTGTTATTATATATTACGATGTTTATCACTGTTTTGGTATATGAGTTATGTTGCACTATCATTGAAATAGTTGTGTGTGTATACTTGTGCGCATTTACTTAGCATCGTCTAGCTACTTTTTAATTTCGTGTATCTATACGTTATATCATTTAGGTTTGTGACAAATTCTGTTTGTCTATATGCCTCTTTATTGTTGTGAGAGACTGGGCGTTTTGTTTTTTTTGTTTTGTTATGAAGGGTCATTTAGCACGTATTCTCCTGTCTTATCGTATATCTTTTGTATGTTCACTACTCCTACGTTGTTATCGTGTCCTATGTGTTACCGTATTCTATATATATTGTGTGCTTTTATCTACTACTTCGTACTTTTGTGTTGGTTGATTTGTATGCATCGGCATAGGTGTATATAAACATTTATTTTTTTTGTCTTTTGCACTTGTACCGTTTGGGTTTTGTGTGGTGATAACATTATATGATTTAAGAAGTTGGTTGGTTCATTACAACTCACACTGCTGTAAGGGTTGCTCACATTTAGTAGTTAGTATGTCTTGTGCATATTATTATTTATTATTATTATTATTATTTTCGTGTTAGCACATTACAACAAATTAGTAAATTTTCTTCTTCCTTTTTCTTTTTCTTTTTTTGTTATATGATGGTTAATTAAATTTTTTTTTGCACTTCTGTAGTGTTTATTGCTCATGTTGCACTTGACTTAGTGAATTTTATTAAGCATGGAGTGGTGGCATATGATGGTTGGCAAGCTATAGGTTTTGCAGATGTGACTGCGATTTTACTACTAATGACTTAAGTTGTTTTGTTTATATGTTATGCTAGGTTATGTAATTATTTGTGTTGTGCCTGAGTGTGGTGTGCATTATGTTGTGTTTGTGCACCTGATTTTTTTTGGCTCCGCGAAACGTTGCTGAGATCCACGGTCCACTCGAACTTCGCCTTCTTGTGCTTCCGTCTGCTCAGGGGCACCAGTATCGACGAAAGTCCTTAAACGAATTCCATGTGGCAGCTGACCAAAACCAAGAAAACTCCTTACTTTAGTCACCTTGGTCAGTCAGGGCTACTCAGCGATATCCTTAATCTCTTCGGATCCACTGAGGTTCACTCTTCTAGACTTACGTGACTTAAGAAAGCCACGCTTCCGCTGCGCAACTCTGATCATTTATCTCTGACTAACATCATATGTACTGATGATGAGTCATTGAGACTTGGTCACCCACAGTTGAACTCTACTACGATGTCGCCAGCCTCCCTGATGTCCGCATCAGTCATCACGTGGATCTGGGCGTTGATCCTTGCTTCCCTTTATGTTGTACCTGACTCTGTTGAGGTGGTGAGATTGGCCTCTGCTCAGTGTCCTTTCTCGTAAAACGTCTCGGTTGTCGCACTGATACTTGTATAATCCCCCCACGTTGCCTCTAGTGCAGCATCGTCATTGAGCACTTGGTAGCGGCAGTGGCCCTGCACTACTCTGTGGTTGCACTTTCGTCACGAGCGGTCTTGTGATTATTAGTGGTCATGTTGTATATTTATGCCTCCCGGGCGAATGGTCATTCTAAACATTGGATTCTGGATGTCCTGCATTTTCATATAGTAGAATTTTCGATCTGGTGGTGGCAGCGACGGAGACCGCTGGTTCAACTACTACTGTCACTATTGCACCAAGATGGTGTCCACGATGTCAGCCAATGTCTGAAGAATGGCCCCCTGATTCTGGTGGTTGTTATCGCAACCACCGTTGCCTCCTTTGCCAGATTTTTTGTTATGCCCCGCACCCTCCGTAGGGTAACTTAAAAGACAAAGAAGGATTTTTGCGGAAATTAATGACGGTCAACGAAAATTAATTAGACATCAATATGAGGATTAATTAGAATAAATGGAGGATTTATTATTAGAGTTTAATTGTAATTAATTTTAGAATTAAATAATTAGGATTTATCCTTTAAGATAAATAAGAAATAAAATATAATTTAGAAACACCAAACTTTTCCCCTGACCATATATAAACTGAGAAAGCGTCAGTTTCTTCAGAAACCAACGACGCTTCCTCACAACCCTAGCCGTTCTCCCAGGAGTAGAAGAAGACAACCCCAAGAAGTGATCCAACCTTAGTTCGTTTTCCAATCCGACTTCGAGTAATCAAAGGCAAGTAATCTGTTTATAAGTTCCTACGATTTGCGAAAGAAAACGGCCTATTTTAATTATCAAATTGGATCACCATGCAGTAGATTTGTTCGTTGATTATTTGTTTATGATCTATGTGCTTTTGTTTACGGATTTGGCCAATATATATGAAAGTACGATTGTTGTTGTTGTTGAATCTGTGAAACCATGCAAATCCCTACCCTAATTCCCTCTTGATGTGGTTTAGTAGTTGCAAAGGGATTGGGGGAAGGAAAGATGAGATCTTTCGTTTTGTTGGGATGAAGTTGTGCGATCTAGGCTGGAATCTTGTTTGAGAGGCGTGTAGCGGTTAATCTGCAGATTAAGTATGAAATGGTAGCAGGGGAATTTAGGCTTGGAATTGGTGAATGGAGATTGGAAAAGTTGATTGAGAATTGCAGGAAATCGCAGAAGAAGTTCTGGATTAGCATTGACATCGATCGATCGATGTCAGAGATCGATGTCCCCAGAAGGACATCGATCGATCGATGTACAGGTTGCTGAGAGGTCGATGTCCCCAGAAGGACATCGATCGATCGATGTGCAGGAAGTCTTAGAGATCGATGTCCACAGACGGACATCGATCGATCGATGTAGGGTAAGCTTTAGAGATCGATGTCCTCAGAAGGACATCGATCGATCGAAGTCAGTGATCGATGTCCTCAGAAGGACATCGATCGATCGAAGTCAGAGATCGATGTCCTCAGCTGGACATCGATCGATCGAAGCTAGGGGATGAAGTCCTGGAATTTTGTGGAAAATAGAGGAAGAAAGGGGAACGTTCGGGGAGCCTTTGGGTGACCTTAGTGACTTTCTAAGACCTGATCTAAGTTAGTTTAAGTCTCGGGAACATGTCTAGGACGATGAATCAAACTTGGTGCTTTCAACAGATTCTCGAATCGAGTTTCAACAGGAATGACTTAGACGGGTTAGGAAATGGACGTACGAGGGGTCTCAAAGTTCAATGAAGGAGAAATGAGGATACTCGCGTAGGTTACGAACTTTAGAATCAAGGGTAAGTGTTGACGAGCTAGTTGAGGGCTAAGTATGGACGAATAAGCTAGTTTTCCTTGTGTGGTACTTGTACTTGCGCATGTAAATGTGAATTGCATATGTGAGCGTGAAATGTGAATGAGATATGGAGTCTTGCATCATGGCACGTGCATTGCATAAGTTTTGAAAAGAGAGGTGTTTCGGCACCGATTTGCGAAGGTGAACTACAGTGTTAACCGGGATGGAAATTTAAGCCGGGGTGCACTGTAGGGCACAAAAGACTGTAACGTTAGCCGGGATGGAAATTTAAGCCGGTGTGCGTTACAGGGTATAAAGTCCTCTACAATGTTAATCGGGATGGAAATATAAGCCGAGGTGCATTGTAGAGTTTATGAGAGCTGTGATGTTAATCGGGATGGAAATATAAGCCGAGGTGCATCACAGAGCATATGAGCTTGTAACGTTAACCGGGATGGAAATATAAGCCGGGGTGCGTTACAAGGAATGAGTTAGGAACCGGACATTGTGTCATGCACTGCATCGATTTGAAAGAAATGGCTCATGCATATGCGATTGTGTAGCGTAGTGCATTATTTTGACATGCATCACGAGAGTCGTTGTGGCATGTGTGCTTATGATATTGATCGACATTGAATTGCTTACTTGCGTTTCAATTTGCTGTACTTGATTTATTACATGTTCCGTTTATATATTTGAAAATTTCAAGACATGTGCCCCACAATTCCCTCAAGTTATTTATTACTCATGTCTTGCCATGCGTTGATCCCGTATGTCTTATAAGTGGGTTACTTGCTAGCGTTTTTTTCGCTAAGGGTACTGCCTTTGATCTTGCAGATGAACCCAGTTACGATATGATATTCATTGAGGATGACGGCGAGTGGGCTGAATGGGACGTTTAGAGTGCATGTTGAGGAAATAGTTGAGACAGTGTTATTTATTTCCGTTATTTCATTTGTTTGAGGATTTCAGTTGGCAACCATTATGATCAGTTGTTGGGATTTTAGTTTTTTTTGACGTACGAGTTGACGGTTGACCTTCGATATATACATGTTTCCGCGTCTACTTTCGTACGTCACTGATGATGTGTACACGAGAGATAAGACGTCTGGTAGTCTTCTCAGTAAGCTACGACGGGTGCACCGGTTCGGATTCCGCTGTCCGGGTCGGGGCGCTACAGGTGGTATCAGAGCCTAGGTTTCAGATCTACCTCGGAAATCTAGGTTATGACATGTAGAGTCTTAAGTTATGATCTTTACCTTAAGTTGATCTATTAGTCTAAGTATGCAATTTCAGATTTAAGCTTGATCTGGGATGGGTGTGTGTACGAGCGCGATTAGTGTAATCAAATAGATGTAATCGTTTTAACCTATGAACTACGCCTTGTACCCCTTTATGGATTTCACGTTTATTTTGGAACTGCTCGACACTAATAAGCGTGATCTTGCAGAAAATGCCTCCCAGAAGAGACCCTCAAGGAAACGGTGGGAATGGGAACAACGATAACCCTCCACCACCACCACCCCCAGTTTTAGTACCCCAGGCGCTAATCGATGCTATCACAGTGATAGCGCAAGGAGTGGCGCAACAACAGCAACCACCCCCTGCGCCAGCACCACCGCAGCATGGCATAAGGTATTATATTGGGGAGATGCGAAAGATGCACGCCCCAAACTTTGAAGGGACAACGGACCCAGAGGTGGCTGGGTTTTGGCTTGATGAGATAGAGAAATGCTTCAAGCTGGTACAAGTGCCTGAAGAACACAAGGTGGATGTAGCCACACCTTTCCTGACTGGCAGAGCGAATGCCTGGTGGAACGGCATTCTGCCCAAGATGACTTCTCCCATCCAGTGGAGTCAATTTGTGAAGGCCTACAAGGACTATTATGTGCCTGAGACTGCCGTATTGGAAAAGATGAGGCAGTTTGATAGATTTGAGCAAGGAAGGATGACTATCTCGGACTACGCAGACAGGTTTCATGCCTTGGGTAAGTTCACGCCCTTGGTACTGGAGAACAACCGAATGAAAATGCTAAAATTTGAGGAAGGGTTGAATCCCCGCATTCGGACTGCAATAGCGGGGTCGAGCTTGAAGACTTTTGAGGAGATGTTGGACGCATGTTACCGAGTGGAGAGTGACATGCGACGATCACAGAACAGAGAGGCACGTGAAGAATCGAGCAAGAGGCCGAGAGTAGAGTCAAGTGGAGGTAGACCCGGACGTTGGGTCAAGATTCCCAGGAAAGGCCAAGCGGGGCCAGTACAGAGGGCACCGCAACAGAATCAACCCAATCGACAAGCTCCCGCAGAGTGCCCACACTGCCAGAAAAGACATGTGGGTGAATGCTGGAAAATTAGCGGTGCATGTTTCAAATGTGGAAAGACGGGTCATAGGATCAGGGACTGTCCTGAATGGGACCCGAGGCCTCAAGCTGCAGGACCAGGGCCAGCTCAGCAGCAGAGAGGCAGGCCTAATGCGAGAGTCCATGCGATGACGGACGCTGAGGTACAGGAGGATACCAACGTCGTGACAGGTACGACTTAAGTTTAATAATGGCAGCCTAAGTTGAATTTTAGCATTTTAAGTTGATGATTCAATATGCGTTATATGAGACCTTTATGTGCTGCACTTTCATGATAGGTGTGATCTTAGTTAACAACGTGCCTGCAAACGTGTTATTTGATAGTGGCGCTAGCCACTCTTTCATTTCTAAGCGATTCGCCAAAGGACTCGACTGTTTGCCCGAATGGCTCGAGAACCCATTTAGGGTACAGGCAGCAGGAGAACAAGTACTGATTTCTCACCATCAGTACAAAGACTGTAATTTGGAAGTAGGTGGGAAACTCTTCTCAGTGACCTTAGTCCCAATTCCGATGAAGGACTTTGACATAATATTGGGCATGGATTGGTTGACCAAGAATCATGCCAACATCGACTGTAAGCTCAAGCAAGTGACCCTCAAAGACCCTGAGATGAATGACATCACGGTGCAAGGGAATATCAAGATAACCAAGGCTCCTAAGAAAATATACATGACGGCGATTAAGGCCTTTAAGGCTTTACAGAAAGGAGCAGAGGGATATATGGTGTACGCTATAGATGCTCAACAAGAAGTTCCCTCCATGGATCAAATTCCGGTGATCAATGAATTTAAGGACGTATTTCCGGATGATTTACCGGGAGTTCCGCCATCGAGAGAAGTGGAGTTCGAAATCAATTTGATACCCGGAGCCGAGCCTATATCAAAGGCACCCTACAGAATGGCTCCAGCCGAACTCAAGGAGTTAAAGGGGCAACTGCAAGAGTTGTTGGACAAGAAATTGATACGCCCCAGTGTATCACCTTGGGGAGCTCCAGTTCTATTCGTAAAGAAGAAAGATGGCAGCATGAGGTTATGCATCGATTATCGGGAGTTGAATAAGATCACCATCAAGAACAAATATCCTTTGCCAAGGATAGAGGACTTATTTGACCAATTAAAGGGAGCTCGTTGGTTTTCGAAGATTGACCTTCGTCAAGGGTATCATCAGTTACTTGTGAAAGCAGGAGATGTCCCTAAGACTGCTTTTCGGACCCGCTATGGACATTATGAATTTCTGGTGATGCCTTTTGGGCTAACTAATGCCCCAGCAGCTTTCATGGATTTGATGAACACCGTATTTCGAGAACAATTGGATCACTTTGTAGTAGTGTTCATCGACAACATCCTAGTTTACTCTCCCGACGAGCAAGCTCATGCTGAACATTTGAGAGTGGTGTTGCAAATACTGAGGCAACAAAGGCTCTACGCCAAATTCAGCAAGTGTGAATTCTGGCTAAGAAGTGTAGCCTTCCTTGGTCACGTGATTTCTGAAGATGGGATCTCTGTGGATCCTAAGAAGATAGAAGCCATCACTGAATGGCCAAGACCCACCAATGTGACCGAAGTCAGAAGCTTCCTAGGCTTGGCAGGCTATTATAGGAAGTTTGTTGAGGGATTCTCAACGATAGCAGTACCATTGAGTCGACTTACTCAGAAGAAGACTAAATTCGAATGGACTGCTGAATGCGAGCAGAGCTTTACTGAGCTCAAGAAGAGATTGACCACAGCCCCGGTGTTGGCACAACCTTCCGGCACCGACGGTTTCGTGATCTATAGTGACGCATCCAAGAAAGGACTAGGTTGTGTCTTGATGCAAAACGAACGAGTCATATCGTACGCGTCAAGACAATTGAAACCATATGAGCAGAACTATCCGACGCATGACTTGGAGCTCGCAGCTGTGGTATTTGCCCTTAAGATCTGGAGACACTACCTATATGGAGAGAAGTGTGCGGTATTCACCGATCACAAGAGCTTGAAATATCTGTTCTCCCAGAAGGAGCTAAATATGAGACAAAGAAGGTGGTTAGAGTTGCTCAAGGACTATGACTTGACCATCAACTACCATCCGGGCAAAGCCAACAGAGTGGCGGACGCATTAAGCAGGAAGTCTAGCCACGCAAGACAGTCTCCATTGGAAAGAGAGATTGAGGAGTTTGACCTTGAATTGGTCGATTCAGTGGCAAATGTCCTCACAGCTTTGTCTATCAGCCCAGACTTGGTAGACCGAATTAAGGAGGCACAGTATGAGGACCTAGCACTGAAAGAGATCCGCGACAAATTATCCACGGGACCGGTAAAGGACTTCCGGTTGCGAGAAGATGGGAGTCTATGGTTCCAGAATCGGTTATGCGTACCAGCAAAAGACGAACTCCGAACAGAATTACTTCGGGAGGCGCATAACTCAAGAATGTCCATCCACCCCGAAAGCACTAAGATGTACCAGGATCTCAAGAGAAACTATTGGTGGATCGGGATGAAGAGATCTATAGCGGAGCATGTTGAAAGGTGTTTGGTTTGCCAACAAGTCAAGGCCGAACATCAACGACCTGGGGGTTTGATGATGCCCCTAGAAATTCCGGAGTGGAAATGGGAACATGTAACTATGGACTTTGTAATGGGACTACCCAAGACCCGCAATGGAAACGAGATGATTTGGGTAATCGTAGACAGACTGACGAAGACGGCTCATTTTATTGCCATGCCTCATGGTACTTCGTATGAAAGGTTATCCAATGTCTATGTGGATAACATTGTAAGTCTACATGGAGTCCCAGTTAGCATCGTATCGGACCGTGACCCCAAGTTCACCTCTAAGTTCTGGAGAGCATTCCAGAAAGCTATGGGTACGGAGTTGAGAATGAGCACAGCCTATCACCCGCAAACGGATGGACAATCCGAGAGGACCATCCAAACATTGGAAGACATGTTGAGAGCATGCGCCTTGGATTTCAAAGGAAACTGGGATAGCATGCTGAAGTTGATGGAGTTTTCTTACAATAATAGCTATCACAGTGCAATTGGCATGGCTCCATTCGAAGCATTGTATGGACGCAAATGCAGATCTCCGGTTTATTGGGATGAAGTCGGAGAAAGGACAATCACCGCACCCGAGTTGGTCGAGCAAACTATGGCAAAGGTCAAAGTGATAAGAGAGAAACTCAAGGTGGCTCAAGATCGCAGTAAAAGTTGGGCTGACACCAAGAGACGACCGTTGGACTTTGAGGAGGGCGATAAGGTTTACTTACGAGTCTCACCAACTAAGGGAGTTGCTAGATTTGGAGTAAAAGGCAAGTTAAGCCCGAGATATATTGGCCCTTACGAAGTTCTTGGTAAAGTTGGTGAAAGGGCATACCGACTAGCTTTACCTCCGAGTTTATCCCAAGTCCATAACGTATTCCACGTATCTCAACTACGGAAATACGTATCGGATCCAAGCCATGTCCTTGAAGCTCAACCATTGGATGTGAAAGAAGATGTCACTTACGAAGAACATCCAATAAGGATTGTGGACAGAAAAGATCAAGTCCTACGCCGACGCGTCATTCCGTATGTCAAAGTTCAATGGAGTAACCATACGGAGCGCGAAGCCACGTGGGAGCTTGAAGAGCAAATGAAGGAGTTATATCCACACCTCTTCCAATAAGGTACGTCAGTTTCGAGGACGAAACTTCTTATAAGGGGGGAGGGATGTTATGCCCCGCACCCTCCGTAGGGTAACTTAAAAGACAAAGAAGGATTTTTGCGGAAATTAATGACGGTCAACGAAAATTAATTAGACATCAATATGAGGATTAATTAGAATAAATGGAGGATTTATTATTAGAGTTTAATTGTAATTAATTTTAGAATTAAATAATTAGGATTTATCCTTTAAGATAAATAAGAAATAAAATATAATTTAGAAACACCAAACTTTTCCCCTGACCATATATAAACTGAGAAAGCGTCAGTTTCTTCAGAAACCAACGACGCTTCCTCACAACCCTAGCCGTTCTCCCAGGAGTAGAAGAAGACAACCCCAAGAAGTGATCCAACCTTAGTTCGTTTTCCAATCCGACTTCGAGTAATCAAAGGCAAGTAATCTGTTTATAAGTTCCTACGATTTGCGAAAGAAAACGGCCTATTTTAATTATCAAATTGGATCACCATGCAGTAGATTTGTTCGTTGATTATTTGTTTATGATCTATGTGCTTTTGTTTACGGATTTGGCCAATATATATGAAAGTACGATTGTTGTTGTTGTTGAATCTGTGAAACCATGCAAATCCCTACCCTAATTCCCTCTTGATGTGGTTTAGTAGTTGCAAAGGGATTGGGGGAAGGAAAGATGAGATCTTTCGTTTTGTTGGGATGAAGTTGTGCGATCTAGGCTGGAATCTTGTTTGAGAGGCGTGTAGCGGTTAATCTGCAGATTAAGTATGAAATGGTAGCAGGGGAATTTAGGCTTGGAATTGGTGAATGGAGATTGGAAAAGTTGATTGAGAATTGCAGGAAATCGCAGAAGAAGTTCTGGATTAGCATTGACATCGATCGATCGATGTCAGAGATCGATGTCCCCAGAAGGACATCGATCGATCGATGTACAGGTTGCTGAGAGGTCGATGTCCCCAGAAGGACATCGATCGATCGATGTGCAGGAAGTCTTAGAGATCGATGTCCACAGACGGACATCGATCGATCGATGTAGGGTAAGCTTTAGAGATCGATGTCCTCAGAAGGACATCGATCGATCGAAGTCAGTGATCGATGTCCTCAGAAGGACATCGATCGATCGAAGTCAGAGATCGATGTCCTCAGCTGGACATCGATCGATCGAAGCTAGGGGATGAAGTCCTGGAATTTTGTGGAAAATAGAGGAAGAAAGGGGAACGTTCGGGGAGCCTTTGGGTGACCTTAGTGACTTTCTAAGACCTGATCTAAGTTAGTTTAAGTCTCGGGAACATGTCTAGGATGATGAATCAAACTTGGTGCTTTCAACAGATTCTCGAATCGAGTTTCAACAGGAATGACTTAGACGGGTTAGGAAATGGACGTACGAGGGGTCTCAAAGTTCAATGAAGGAGAAATGAGGATACTCGCGTAGGTTACGAACTTTAGAATCAAGGGTAAGTGTTGACGAGCTAGTTGAGGGCTAAGTATGGACGAATAAGCTAGTGTTCCTTGTGTGGTACTTGTACTTGCGCATGTAAATGTGAATTGCATATGTGAGCGTGAAATGTGAATGAGATATGGAGTCTTGCATCATGGCACGTGCATTGCATAAGTTTTGAAAAGAGAGGTGTTTCGGCACCGATTTGCGAAGGTGAACTACAGTGTTAACCGGGATGGAAATTTAAGCCGGGGTGCACTGTAGGGCACAAAAGACTGTAACGTTAGCCGGGATGGAAATTTAAGCCGGTGTGCGTTACAGGGTATAAAGTCCTCTACAATGTTAATCGGGATGGAAATATAAGCCGAGGTGCATTGTAGAGTTTATGAGAGCTGTGATGTTAATCGGGATGGAAATATAAGCCGAGGTGCATCACAGAGCATATGAGCTTGTAACGTTAACCGGGATGGAAATATAAGCCGGGGTGCGTTACAAGGAATGAGTTAGGAACCGGACATTGTGTCATGCACTGCATCGATTTGAAAGAAATGGCTCATGCATATGCGATTGTGTAGCGTAGTGCATTATTTTGACATGCATCACGAGAGTCGTTGTGGCATGTGTGCTTATGATATTGATCGACATTGAATTGCTTACTTGCGTTTCAATTTGCTGTACTTGATTTATTACATGTTCCGTTTATATATTTGAAAATTTCAAGACATGTGCCCCACAATTCCCTCAAGTTATTTATTACTCATGTCTTGCCATGCGTTGATCCCGTATGTCTTATAAGTGGGTTACTTGCTAGCGTTTTTTTCGCTAAGGGTACTGCCTTTGATCTTGCAGATGAACCCAGTTACGATATGATATTCATTGAGGATGACGGCGAGTGGGCTGAATGGGACGTTTAGAGTGCATGTTGAGGAAATAGTTGAGACAGTGTTATTTATTTCCGTTATTTCATTTGTTTGAGGATTTCAGTTGGCAACCATTATGATCAGTTGTTGGGATTTTAGTTTTTTTTTGACGTACGAGTTGACGGTTGACCTTCGATATATACATGTTTCCGCGTCTACTTTCGTACGTCACTGATGATGTGTACACGAGAGATAAGACGTCTGGTAGTCTTCTCAGTAAGCTACGACGGGTGCACCGGTTCGGATTCCGCTGTCCGGGTCGGGGCGCTACATTTTTCATGACATAGCGGTATTTTTTTGGATCTCGTGCGAATCTTGACGAGAATTCGGACGGGAGTGATCGATGGATTTGAGCCTTTATGAGGCTCATGCGAAGGTTCGGGGGTTCAACGACAATTAAATAGAGAAAGCTCATCAACGGCACACACCTCCCATAACCCGATCATAACTTAGGTCTACTTCATTTATTAAGGGTATAATAGGCATTTCTAGGAGAAGATAATAGCTTATGTCTAGGTGATCTAGTTAATCCTGCATTTCTTGTCAGATCTGAAGCCTCAGCACTGATACCACCTGTAGCACCCCGCTCCCGAACCCTTTCACCGGGAACAGTACGCCCGCCGTATCTCACTAAGGAGAATACAAAGCGTCGAATCAATTTCCAACATATCCGAAAAGACGTAGAAATTTTTCGCACGGAAACGAAATACAATAACATAACGTTTTCTTGATAAATAAAATTCCTTAATACAATAATGAACCAAATCATGACAATAACGTAAGTCTGAAAATCTAAACAAGGTGATGTCTGATGAGATTCCAATAAAATAAAGACAAACAGTCCCACTCCACCGTATCAGCCCCGTCCTCAACAAAGACGTAGTCATAAGTCTCTCCCTGCTCACCTGGTGGGGGGGGAAGTAGGGGTGAGTGATGGAGAAATCATCCAGTAGGCACATGCCTCCAACTAGTATAAGACGAGCATCCAAAAATGATATAACACATAGCACATAAAACATGATATCACATAAGCATATGAAAGAATGCGGAAAAGTAACTCACTCTAGGTAAAGGATGCGCAACATCGTGATGCATGTCACACGCAACAAAGTCATGTGACACAGAATGCCGATATCCATACCGTGCAATGTATGAACCCGGGTCCTACTGAGTGACTGCAGGTCGTACACCCCACAGTCACCATACTGAGTGTGCGTGGCCGCGCCACCGTACACCATCCTGAGTGTGCGTGGCCCGCCACCGTACACCATCCTGAGCGCCCGTGACCCATACGTCACGACCCGCCATAAATGCAATGCACGTGCCATGAATGCAAAAAAACACAATCGCCTGAGGCACATGGCCCATCCTCACCATCCTCCGGCACTCAAATCTAGGTACAGTTATTGCTTGAATGCTAACTCAACATTGTTCGGCAACAAATCCACTTTTCCACAGCTTGTATATCTTTATCGTGCATTTTCTATATTTTTTCTCATTTCCCCCTATTTATTTCTATTTATTACCTAATTTTTCCAATTTAAATAAATTATCAAAATTACAGAAATTTAATGAAAATAACTTAATTTAAGCATTTTATCCTTTCTAGAATTTAATTATAATTTTCTGATATTTATTTATATTTTTCATGTAATTATTACTATTTTAAATTAATTAAATAACATTTACTAAAATTCCAGAAATTCAGAAAGAAAAGAAAATGTTTATTGTTGCAAACAGGGCTGGCCCTTTTATCCCAGCCCTGTCCGCGCCTGGCACAGCCCGGCCCGCCAAGCACACAGGCCCCGCCTGCTGTGGTTTGGCCCACTTCAGACGTCCTTTTTTTTATTTCGCTGGCAATTTGGGCCGGCTGGCAGCTGGTCCGGTCTGTTGGCCATTCGGCCCGGTCCGCTAGCCTGCCTTTTTTTTATTTTCGGTTAGATTTGGGCCAGGCCCTGGATGCAGGAGCAGTCGGCCCATTAAGGACTGGCCCTGTCCCCTGATCCGGGCTTCGGCCCTTTTTGGTTTAATTATTTTTTTTAATATACAACGCATACAGCAACCCAGGAGGCGCGTGACTGACCACGCGCGGCTCCTCCCAGGGGCGCGTGAGGTGCTCCGGCCGGCGGCGGCTCTGATCTATATTTTCGCCTATTTCCAGTCTATGGGAACCTATTCTAAGGCAAAAACCAAAACTAAAAAACCCCAAATATGCTAAAGAGGTGCTATTTTTGGTTATCAAATTTTTTCCTAAAATCAAATCCAAGCCACGCAAAGCAGTATAAGCAATTACCAGTTTTCAGAATCATCAATCTTGTACAGAATCAACAGCATGATATAGATTTCACCAATTAAAACAACAAACACATAATATATCACCAAAGCATGCTTGAATTTGTACCAATTGGAGGGGAAAAGAGAACCTACCTCGATTGTAGACTATTTACACAAGTACATAGACTAGCGCGTAGATTGAGACACCCGGCTTCTTCTTTTCCTTCTCTTCTTCTTGTCTCTTTCTCCCTTACGGCCGCTGCTGCTCTGTGCGCTATCCTTCTTTTCCTTTTATTTATATATTTTTTTCACCCTTTAGCCGCTAACCCCAGCCCCTTTTAATCACTCCCTGCGACAATTTTGGGGGAAAACCGTTATTTCCCTCTACACGTTCCCCCTTATTATTTTTTTAATTTATCCATTTATTTTAAATTTACTTTATCCTTATCTTCAACTTTATTTTAACTATTATTATATTTATTTTTTTCCTTCCTATCCTACGGTATCCTTAAGCACATTACAATACTATGTTTTTCTTTTTTCTTTAATTTTCCTTTATTGTTCCCCTATTTTATATATAGTATAATTTACATATTCTTATAGCTAATTTCGAAATCACCTAGACATAATTGATACGCTGTAATTTATTTGATTCGCAGGATGGTTACATCCAACGACTACTTCAATTTTAAATTAATGTATAACGGCTAGCTCGAAAATTTTGTGGGTGTAACACCAATCCACCTGAACTGCAGTATGAAATTATAAAGGAACCAAAAAAAAACACTATATAATCGAAAGTATATTTTGCAATCATTTGACACATCTGTAAATTGATTATAATTGTTAACATTTTTTTTAAATTTTTTGTAGGGTTAAAACCCTTCGTCACAATCTTCCACTGGGACTCACCTCAATCTCTTGATGATGAATATGGAGGATGGTTACACCCCAACATTGTGTAAGTCGAGTCTAACTTCAATTAATCTTTCAGTCATGATCAATCAATCCTCCTCATATTACTCAATTGCTTTCTGTTATAACAAGTAAAAAAAAATAAGAGAACTAGTGTTTTGATTTGATGCAAACAACAACAACATTATCCCATTCCCGCCTATGACGGATTATGGGGAGTCGGATGTACGCAACTATAACCATATGTTAGAAACATACGGGGTTCTTTCTCGATGACCCATATCAAGCTGTGCCGATCAACTGCTACTTCAAAATATAAAAAGTGCATCCAATTTAGTTAGTCATTTTGCTTTATTCTATTATATTCCAAAGTGAAGTAAGAGTATGTTCTTGATGAAATCATTAGCAGGACTAATTAATAGCGGTATAAAAATTTTTATTTATTTATATTATTTCGTCCTTTTTTTAAGGAAGAGAATGATATTATTGAATACTTATTGGAGATTTACTGCAATGACAGACGCGATTATCAAGAATACGCAGATTTCTGCTTTAGAACCTTTGGGGATCGAGTGAAGCATTGGATTACTATGAATGAACCGATATCTTTTACTATGTTTGGATACGTTAGAGGGACATATGCCCCTGGCCGATGCTCAAGCTACGACGGAAACTGCACCGCCGGCAATTCGGCAACGGAAGCCTACATTGTTGCACACCATTTGCTTCTTGGTCATGCAGCTGCTGCTAAAATTTACAGGGAAAAATATCAGGTTGGTGTTCCTCAAAAAACCCAGTTATGTAACGCACCATTCTTTTTCGGAATTTTTCAAGGATAAACTCACATTTGAAAAATTAGTCTATGACTTACACTACTAACGGTTGTTAATGTCTTGTCACTCTACAACAACATTACCTTATTGCCTTAGATTTACACCTATCTAGATGAATAGTTTGACTTGGTTACACCGCTAAATTAAAAGATAAACTAGATTTACACCTATCCAACTGGTTTTCGCATCTAGTATTGTCAAAATTCATCAAGTACAAAGCTATAATCAAATTGATATGCCATACAATGAACCTCAAGCGTTAGAATAATTGCTTGAGGAAACAGAAAGAAGAAAGTAATGAGAGAGAGAACCAATTCAGAGAAGTAGAGAGATATTTGATTGATTGAAAAAACCGCAATTTCTACTTCTTGATTACACAGGCTAAAGCCTATATATACAGCAATCGTATACAACACAGAAAGGAGGAAGATACAAGGTGGGAAATATGAATACAATGCACATTTACTAATATATCCTTCATTAACTGCCTACTCAGATTATACAACTAAAAAGCAAAACAGACATTTCTAGTTTCTTCTAACTGTTGCTGCTCGTTAGCTCCAACTGATTTCAGCTCCACTCATCTTTCTGATCCATCTCCATCATCCATTTCAAGCGATCCAACGTTCATACTATAACCTCACACGGATTGTACTTTCTTGATCATTTAGCATGTTGCATTTGGTGTCTTCAATTGAGCAGCAGTTGCTCCATTGCTGCAACTCATGTTAACTGCCATTTCAACACTCCCCTTCAAGCTCTGCTTGCCATAAATGTTAAGAGCTCCTAGTGACTTCATTAGAACTTCTAGTCTTCCAGAGTCCAAAGGTTTTGTGAACAAATCAGCCAGCTGCATATAAGACCTTATAGGCATCAGTTTTAATGTCCCATTTTGCACCTTCTCTCGTGTAATATGACAATCTATCTCTATGTGCTTGGTTCTTTCATGAAAGACAGGATTCTCAGCAATGTGCATAGCACTCTTGCTGTCACAAAATACTTCTACTGGAGTCTGCTTCCTCAATCTCAAGTCATCTTGCCATATACAACAACCACTGAACTTCACAAGCCAATGATGCCATGGCCCTATACTCTGTTTCAGCTGAAGATTTAGACACAGTTGTTTGTTTCTTAGCTCTCCAAGATATTAATGCATCACCAAGAAAAACACAGTATCCAGTGATTGATTTTCTAGTCTCATTGCACCCTGCCCAATCTGAATCTACAAAGGCTCTCAATTGCAACTCACCTTTACTTGGAAACGTAAGACCTTGCCCCACAGTTCCTTTCAAGTACCTCAACAATCTGTGGGCTGATTTTTGATGGTTCTCAGTGGGACAATCTAAAAATTGGCTTAACTGATGTACTGCTAAGGATATATCTGGCCTTGTAATAGTCAAGCAGATTAATTTCCCTATGAGACTCCTGTATTGCACCTTGTCTGAAAGCACAGGACCATCATTGTGAGTTAGCTTCGTGGTACTCTCCATAGGACTTCTAGCTGGCTTGGATGCAAGGAAGCCAGTTTCTGCAAGTAACTCCAGTGTGTATTTTCTTTGGTTGATAGGTAACCCTCATTGGGACCTAGCTACTTCTATGCCAAGGAAGTATCCGAGGTCCCCTAAATCTTTAATTCTGAATTTTGTATGCAGGGAGTCCTTGATCTGATTGACAGCAGATAAATTCGGACAAGCAACTACAATATCATCTACGTAGACTAGAAGAATTAATAGTGCAGATCATATGGATTTTGTGAACAAAGTGTAGTCATTTTTAGACTGAGTAAATCCCTGAGACAGCAGGAAATGTGTGAGCTTGGAATTCCACTCTCTACTAGCTTGTTTGAGGCCATAAAGGCTCTTTTGAAGCTTACATACCATGTCCTATTGTGGTAATTCTAGTCCAGGAGGGGGCACCATGTATATTTCTTCATGAAGATCTCCATGAAGAAATGCATTGTTGACATCCATCTGCTGAATAAGCCATCCTAGGTGTGCTGCCAGTGCTAATACCATTCTCACAGTTGTCATCTTGGCCACGGGTGAGAAGGTTTCTTGGTAGTCTACTCCATACTGCTGGGTATGGCCTTTGACAACAAGACTTGCTTTGTATCTCTCTACATCTTGCTTTAGTTTAACTTTGTAGACCCATTTGAATCCAATTGGCCGTTTTCCTGGGGGTAGTGGCACCATTTCCCATGTATGATTATCCTGCAAGGCTTGTAACTCAGCATCCATAGCTGCTTGCCATTGTGGTAGTCCTGCTGCAACTGCATAAGAAGAAGGCTCCAAATGCAAGCTTAGACTTAAAGCATATGTTTTGTAGTGAGGAGCCAAAGATGCAAGTCTGAAGGAGTTTTCAAGTGTATGTGGAGAAGACATATGAGGTTGAACACTGGATGAAGTGATTTGATTGCAGTAGTATTGTTGAAGATAAGATGGGGCTCTTTTTTCTCTTGTAGGCCGAGTATTAAAGATGTTGATTGGCTGGCAGACATGTAGGTTGATGCTGATTGAGGAAATGTCAACATGGTGTGTGTCAGTGGATTCGTGGGAAGTGAGTGAGTTTTGGTCAGGGGATGATGATGGAGAGGACATATGAGGCAAGGAATAGGAACAATTGGGTGTTAAGGACGTTGTGGCAGGTATGTCTGCAATGACATCTGAGAACGCAGGTACAATGAATAAATCAGAGGACCGAGTAGACGATAGAGATGGTGGGACATAAGGCAGGTCAAGTTGAGGCGTTAAGTGAAAGGGAAAGGTAGACTCGTGGAATTGAACGTCTCTAGAAATAAAGATGTCTTTGGTGGCTAAGTCTTGTAAGATATATCCCTTGGTATTAAGAGAAATTCCTAGGAAGACACTTTTCCTGGATCGGGGAGCAAACTTCTCTTTATGTGGCTGAGTGTTTAGCCCATATGCTAGACACCCAAAAACTCTCAGGTTTTGATACTCAGGGTCTCTTTGAAACAACAGGTCATGAGGTGTGTTGTTGTTGAGTAGAGGTGTGGGTAGGATATTTATTAGGCATGCTGCGTGCTGCACACAGAAACCCTAGTAGCTAGGAGGAAGGTTGTTGGATTGGATTTTCAAGGCACTGGCAACGGTTAGCAAATGTTGCTGTTTTCTTTCCACAGTGTCATTCTATTGTGGAGTGTGTATGCAGCTAGTTTGGTGCACTATTCCCTCAGAAGCATAATATTGAGACATCTTAAATTCTTGTCCGTTGTCTGAACGAATTATTTTAACATGAGTGTCAAATTGCACCTGAACATACTTGCAAAAGCTCTTCAATATGCGTTGAGTTTCAGATTTTGCTTGCATCAAATAAATCCAGCAATATCTAGAGAAATCATCCACTATAGTCAGGAAATACTTTTGTCTATACATTGTACAATGTCTGTATGGCCCCCAGATGTCTACATGAATAAGGGAAAAGGGGGTCTTGGATATGGAGGAACATATGGGAAATGGATTGCGTTTTTGCTTGGCTAATGGGCATACAAGACATTGTACAAAGCTATAATCAAATTGATATGCCATAAAATGAACCTCAAGCGTTAGAATAACAATATTGCTTGAGGAAACAGAAAGAAGAAAGTAACGAGAGAGAGAACCAATTCAGAGAAATAGAGAGATATTTGATTGATTGAGAAAACCGCAATTTCTACTTCTTGATTACACAGGCTAAAGCCTATATATACATCAATCGTATGCAACACACAAGGAGGAAGATACAAGGCGAGAAATATGAATACAGTGCGCATTTACTAATCTACCCTTCATTAACTGCCTACTCAGACTATACAACTAAAGGCAAAAAAGACATTTCTAGTTTCTTCTAACTGTTGCTGCTCGTTAGCTCCAACTGATTTCAGCTCCACTACTACGCCTTCCTTTCTTGATTCGTTCCGCAGCACTCATCCTTCTTATCCATCTCCATCATCCATTTCAAGCGATCTAACGTCCATACTATGACCTCACACGGATTGTGC
>AP025073.1:18172071-18270412 GCA_036186865.1 Eustoma russellianum | reverse complement strand
GGATTTTTTTTTTTTTTTTTTTTTGACAGGGAAGGAGCCAACGTGAAGGGGTATTTTGCATGGTCGTTTCTTGATGATTATGAATGGGACGCAGGCTTTACTCTTCGATTCGGGCTCTATTACGTTGATTTTAAAGACGGAATGAAAAGGTATCCCAAGTATTCTGCTTACTGGTTTAAGAAATTCCTTCAAAGAGGCCCCAAATAAGCAAGGAAGAATGTATATGCATTGGGTATTTATGTTGTGCCTTGAGGATTATTTCTTTTCATGGAGAAATATGTATCTATTTGTATCCTGAGGATTGTTTTCTTTCGTGGAGGAATAAGTGTCTGTTTGTATGAAGTTCATGCTTTTGATGGAGGAATAAATGTGTCTTGAGGATTATTTTTCTTCACATAGGATGACTGTCTACTTGTATATTGAGGGTATTTCTTTTCATAGAGAAATTAGAGACTACTAATAAGAGACAGACAGGCAAGAAGAGAAGGGGGAGAAAAAACAAACCGGAGATGTTATAAATATTGTAAATTTATGAAGTAATTAGAATATTGTAAACTTATGAAGTAATTACAAAAAATATTGTGACTGTACCGGACGTCGCTTAAATAAAGAGGTCGTATTTTTTCGTATTTAATTAAATTATCCTGTTGGAAGATGTTTTTTTTTTTTCCTTTCAGAAAATTCAGCAAAAACCTTTTAATTTTAATGGTTAAGTAACATTTGTCCGACTCCAGATTCGATTCGAGTTTGAATACCTTCTCTATGGTTTTTCTAAGAACAAATTCTTTTGAAAAATTCTTTCATAGGGAGGCTATTAAACAAGGATGTAAAAAAGATAAAGATATAATATGCAATTAAAAGTTAATTTATATTACCTAATCGAAACAATTATAATTTCAACATTCCTTGAAATTTCTAAAATAAAAGTTATCCACCAAAACCTTTTATAATGATATCATGATATATCCAGTTCGTAATGACAATATCCTAACCATGATGTATCAAGGAAGAGAAAATACAAGGAATAACATTATGAAATTCTCAAATCCAGTTTCCAGAGTAAAAGCACCAAGTTTAGAGTTCTCGAAGGACATGCTTAGGGATTTCATCTTGATGACTCTTCCAGCAATCTGCCATTATTTCAAGAGAAGAATAAGGAGGTTATTAATGAAAGAAGCAAGAAATTTAGAACCCAGCAAGCGAAAAAATTGAGGCGTAAGATGGAAGTGGAGATGGAGGCACGAGCGAGGTCTCGCCCGTAAGTTCAATGGCAATAAAGACGGCATGTTTGGTTGATGAACTTTCTATATTTTGAGATAGCCCAACAATCTTTTAGATGCAATCTCTCACCCAATTATCCACTAAACTACGGTTTAGAACACGTAGATAGATTTTCTAGTGGTAAGGCTTTGCCTTCTCACAGTTTTTCAACCGACTATTTATTGAAGATGGCACAAAATGTTTTCCACTAATAATAATAAACCTATTTAATTCTGTTTATTTCTAAAATTATCTCTATAGGCCTCCTGAACATTTATTAATTACAAAGAAATAATAGCTCAAAGAATAAAACTAATAGAATTGTCAATAATATTTAACTCGTAATGATCAATGCAACATGATTTATGGAAGTTAGTAAGGATAAGATAACATGCAAAACAATTTAACGCAATGATTATTAAGTTGGACCTTTGTCAAACAAACGGAAGGCTTATCAAAATGGCATTTTCAATTGGGCGGATGATTTTCAGTTATACCACAGCTGAACTGATATAGATCTTGTAGATGTTGAAATGTGTTAAGTTTTGATGATTTGCACATTTGACACTTCGAACACCTACATAAGGTGCCTAATGTGAAGTGTCTGAAAGTCGGTACACTTCGAACGCCTACATAAGGCGCCTAATGTAAAGGTTCTGTAGACTAGTACGCTCCGAACGCATACATATGGCGCTTCATGTGAAGTGTTTGGATTTCAGTACACTTCGAACGCCTACATCAGGCGCTTCGTGTGTCAAAAAGAAAAACAGTACACTTTGAACGCTTGAACAAGCGTCTCATGTGTATTACAAAGTCAATTGAACTTTTCCTTCCAAAATGGACACGTACATCAAGTTGCTTTTTCGTAAAAAGTCAGAATTACTTCGAACAAGTGTGAAGGCTGAGATGAGGCGCTCCATGTGACTTCGAACGGGTTCTACTGTCCACTTAATGCGCTTTAAGTCACATCGAACGCCTATTCAAAACCACATTAGACGCTCCATATCACATTGAACGCCTGTTCAATAAACTCTTAAGGCGCTTCATGTGACCAACGTCACAAATGTCTCATGCTTTGTTTTCTAATGCTTACTTCACACTTGTACCCTCCTTTTATTGAAATTTCACAGGTTCTCTCTCTTTCTCTTGAAGAAGTCATCTTTCCTCTTCAAGCTTTCATCAAGAAGCTTCCTCAAGAAGCTTTTCATCAATCCAAGAGAAGATCTCCAAAGATGAGGACATGTTATTACAAGAAGACAAAGCCCATTATTGGCTCCTGCAAGGTTTCAAATGGCTGAAAAAATGAAGGTAGATAAAGGAAAGGCTTCATCTCTTTCATCTACGATTTTCTACCATCAAAGCTCTCAAGTTTCTCAAAGTTTAAGCTCTCAAAATAGTTGTATTGTGTATTTTACTTTATTTGTGAGAGTTGTATTGTAAAGAAGAAGAGGTTTCTTCTTGTTGAGTGAAGATTGTGAGAGGCTAAGTGTAGATTGTTGGTCAAGAAGCAAGGGTGCTTCTTGTTTGAAGAAATCCAGACCTTAGAGAGTTAGTTGATAGTGTGGTGGTGCACTATACTTTCTACAAGATTCTTTCAGGAGCAAAAAAGTTCTTTGGAGGCTAGACTTCAAGGGGTTGGCTTTCTTGGTTGTGGTCTAGGCAAGTGTGTTAGTTTTATTTGTATTTGGATTTTGTTTTGATTGTTGTTTCTCCTCAAAGAAATAATAATCCCCCATTCAACCTTCTTGTGAAAAATCAAGAAGGTAGAGGAGTAGAGTCATTTCGACTTGAACCTCTATACATGTTGTGTTCTTTACGCTTCCGCAAGTTTTATTCATTTCAAGAACACTTCCTAGTATTGATTTGCACTCAAAAATGAAAAACATCCAAGAAAATATCCATACTTGGTTAACACACTATTCAACCTCCCTTCTAGTGTGTTCTAAGAGACCTAGCAACTGGTATCAGAGCCTAATCTTGAGTATTTGAGTTCAAATAGCATATTTGATCTTTTAAAGTATGGAACCCTTTAGTTTTGAAGATGGTATTGCTTCTAGACGTAGAAGGCAAGAATCATTACTCCCTTCTATTGCTAGTGTCCATGTCAAAGTTCCTATTTTTGACCCTCTTAACTACCCACTATAGAAGTCAAACATGGAGATATATCTACGTTCTTGTGGGTACAGAATATGGAGAGAGGTATCAAAAGGGTCTACTATTCCTTTTGACGTGATGATCCTACTCCAGAGGAGGAGTTACAATTTGCCATAAATAGCAAAGCTCTTGCTATTTTAAATAGCTCTCTTTCACCAAATGAGAGAGCACAAATACAAGGAGTCCAATCCGCCCATGAAGCTTGGACTAAGTTGGAGATGATCCATGAAGGAACATCTCAAGTGATGAAGGCCAAGAGGAGACAACTCATTAAACAATTCTATAATTTCAATTTCCCCAAAGGTGAGAAGATTGAAGAGTCCATTCAAAGATTCACCAAGCTTGTCAACCTACTCACGACGGTTGGAAAGAAAATAGAGCAAGAGGATCTCAACCATTGCTTCCTAAATAGCTTAGGAAGAGAATGGAACGCTAAGGCGACGACCATTGAAGAATCAAAGGATCTAGAGACTATCACTTTAGATGAGCTTTATGGGAATCTCATCACTTATGAGATTCATCTTAAAGCTCAAGAAAAGAATGATCCCATCCGGAGCTCATCAAAGACACTTGCGTGTGAGTCGGAGGAATCGGACGACGAAGTTGAACATCTTGTCCGAAGATTTAGACGATTCGCAAGGAAGAATGAAGATGAAGCTAAGAGGTTCATCAAAGAAAATTTCTCCAAGGACAAGGTGAATGACCAAGCGAACAAATGCTATAAGTGTGAGAGATTTGGTCACTTCATGAAAGATTTTCGGGTGAAGGAGCCGCAAATTAAAGACAAAAAAGCCATCTACCAAAGTAAGAAGGCTTTACACGCAGAGGTAGCCCATTGGGAGAGCATTCTTTCCGGATCCGAGAGCGACATTAGCAACAATGAGGATCTAGCTCTCAGGGGGGTCATCAATGATGATCTCGACAAGGATTTCTACGCTCTCATGGCCATTGACGACGACATGAAGATATGCACTATTTCATCCCATTATAGATTTCAAAATGAAAAAGATGACTTAGTGCAAGAAAATGATTTTTTAGACATGAAGCATAAACATGTCAAAAGGGATTTTAGAGCATGCTTAAATGAATATAATGACACGTTAGAAAATCACATTGCATTTCAACTTGAGCATAACATTTTACTAACCATGCATGTGGTTGCACTAAATGAGAAGCATGACTTGATGAAATCAAGCTCATCTTCTCAATGCCTCTTGAAGAAGAAAATTCTTCAAAAGGAAAATGCTAAAGAGAATGCATCTACATTGCACAAGAATAAAATCTAACTTAGTGTAATGTATGCATCTAAGAAGGAAAAACAAAATGAACAAGCATCATTTATCAAGGAGTCTAAGACCTTCTTGAAGAAGCAAAGGCACATGCCTAAAGGTAAGGCTAATTCATCAAAGGTGTCAAAACCCTTGGTGAAATTCGTGACAAATGCCTCTTCCTTGATTCCAAGGAATATCATCCATAAAAGGGAACCACGGAATGTGCCAATGCACAAGCATACACATCCACACAAACACATTCCTACATGTTTTTATTGCAATAAAAGGGACATGTAGAAAGAGTGTGTAGGGTTAAAAATAATAAGAATCTTGTGTGGGTGTCAAAAGGCAAAGTGAATGTAACTAACCTTCAAGGACCCAAAATAAAAAATGTTACCAATATCATATGGTTTGTTTGCAGACTCTAGCACTAAATGGAGAAAGCGATGGCAAGAAGGTCAAATGGGTCGTGGACAGTGGGTGTTCTGACCATATGATGGGAGACAAAAGTCTCTTCCATAGACTCACTGTGCAAGATGGAGGAGTTGTCCACTTTGGAGGTAGCAAAGGCTAAATCAAAGGACATGGTATTGTGGGTAACAATTCTTTCTCTCTTAGTGATGTCTTGTATGTTGTAGGATTAAAGTTTAACTTGATAAGTTTCAGTCAACTGTGTGATGCTAATTATGCAGTTAAGTTTTTGAAAACAAAGTGTGTTGTGAAAAAGGATAATACTATCTTATTTTAGGCTTTGAGATTCAAAAACATTCACAAACTTAACATCAATGATTTGGTTTCAAAAAATGTATCTTGTCTACTTGATAAAAATGATTTGATGCAACTATGTCATAGACGTCTCGAACACGTATGTTTCAGAACATTTAAATTTATTTGCTAATATAATAAGGTCCGAGGCCTTCCGAAAATGAGTTTCGAAAACCAAGACTTGTGTGACACTTGTCAAAAGGCAAAGCTTGTGAAAACTAACTTTCTCCAAACCCCTACAATTAGTACATATGGATTTGTATGGGGATGTTGGAACAAAAAGTTTGGGTGGTAAACATTACACCTTCGTGGTAGTAGATGACTATACTCGTTATGCATGGGTGATGTTTCTTGCAAAGAAAAATGATGCATGTAGTGAGTTTATGAATTTGAGTAAACGATTGGAAAATCACATGGGTGACACCATTAAAACCATACGAAGTGATCGTGGTGGTGAGTTTGATGGTGAGTTTGAAAGGTTTTGTGAATCCAAATGATACTCACATGACCTTTCGGTTCCTAGAACTCCACAACAAAATGGTGTAGCCGAACGAAAGAATAGAACTCTACAAAAAATGTGTAGAGCAATGTTAAATGAGTTCGGTTTGCCAAAGTATTTTTGGGCTGAAGCGGTAAATGCCACTTGCCATGTGATCAATCGTGTATATTTGAGACCTTACCTAAATGTGACACCTTATGAGCTTTGGAATGGTAAAGTCTCCAATATTGGGTATTTTAAAGTGTTTGGGTGTAATTATTTCATACTTAACACCAAAGACACTTTGGACAAACTTGACCTGAAAGCGGATGAAGGTATCGTTTTAGGTTATGCCTCAAATAGTAAAACATTTCGTGTTTTCAACAAAAGGAGTCAAAAAGTAGAAGAATGAATCCATGCTAAGTTTAACGAGTCACTTAATGACGAGCCTAAACTTAATGAGGATTGTGAAAAAAATGAAGATGTGGCTCCTCAAGAAGAAATTCTTGAAGACATACCAGCGGTTGCTCATCAGCAAGAAATTGTTGATAAGTCTCCAAATGGAAACATCTTTATTGATTTGAGAGTAGAACTTATTGAATGTACTCCTCTACCAAGTGTGCATGAACTTAGTGAGTCAAATAGAAATATTTCTCATTGATACACAAAATGATGAAAATGCATCTCATGTCCCGAAAAATGATAATCATCTAAATGGTGATGATACGTCACTTCCGGAAAGTGATCATGAGAAAGTTGGAGGAGATGTCTCCAATCTTTCTAGATCATTCAAGCATAAAAGTTCTCACCACACGAGTTGGTCATAGGCGATTTAAATAGGGTTATCACTACATGAAGGCAATATAGAGAGAACGCATTCGTTTCTCTCATAGAGCCTAAAAATGTTAAAGATGCACTTTTTGATGAAAATTGGATCTTGACTATGCAAGAAGAATTATACCAATTTGAAAGAAGTGATGTTTGGGAATTGGTTCTCAAACCACTTGACCACCCCATTATTGGTACGAAATGGGTATTTCGTAACAAGATAGATGATCAAGGAAATGTCTCTAGAAATAAAGCTAGACTAGTTGCTCAAGGATACCACCAAGAAGAAGGTATTGATTTTGATGAGACATTTTCACCTGTAGCATGACTTGAAGCCATTAGAATGTTATTGGCATATGCTTGCTATGAATATTTTAAACTTTACCAAATGTATGTTAAATCCGCCTTCTTGAATGATGTTATTCAAGAAGAAGTATATGTTGCACAACCTAATGGGTTTGAATCTCATGACTTACCACATCATGTATTCAAGCTTAAAAAGGCTCTTTACGGCCTTAAACAAGCTCTAAAAGCTTGGTACGAGAGGTTAAGTACTTTTCTTCTTAATAATGGATTCTCAAGGGGTAAAGTTGACATTACTTTGTTTATTAAAGAACAAAGTAAAAATCAATTAATTGTATAAGTATATGTTTATGATATTATTTTTGGTGCTACTAACAATTGTCTTTGTGAGCAATTTGCTAATCTAATGCAAAGTGAATTCGAGATGAGTATGATGGACTAACTCAACTACTTTCTCAGGCTTCAAATCAAGCAAACTCAAGTGTGTATATCCCTCAAACCAAATACACAAAGGACTTGCTCAAAAAGTACAATTTTGGTGAAGGAAGAGAAGTAAACACTCCAATGAGCACAAGTGTATAGCTTGACAATGTTGAAAAGGGAAAGCACATCGAGGTAACCTTGTATCGTGGCATTATAAGGAGTCTAATTTATTTGACTGTGAGTAGACCCGATATTTAACATGCAGTATGCTTATGTGCTAGATTTCAAAGTGATCCTAGGGAAATACATCTAGTTGCGGTAAAACGTATTCTTAGATACCTTAGGTGTACTTTGAAATTTGGGTTATTTTATCATAAAAATGCATGTTTTGATTTAAGAGGATATTGTGACTTCGATTATACAGGGAGTCTTGTTGATAGAAAGAGCACATCCGGAACTTGTCAATTTCTCGGTGATTGTCTTGTTTCTTGCTTTTCCAAGAAACAGAACAGTGTCTCTCTTTCTACAGAGGAATCCGAATATGTGTCGGCCGCCTCTTGTTGTGCACAATTGTTATGGATGACAAACATGTTCAATGATTATAACATTCACTTCTCTAAAGTGCCTATTTTGTGTGATAACACGTCTTCTATCAATATTGCACAAAATTCCGTCCAATACAGTCGGACTAAGCACATTGAAGTGAGATATCATTTCAGCCGTGATTGTTTACAAAAGAACTTGGTTAGTGTGGAATTTGTTCCAACACCTGGCCAATTAGTAGACATATTCACGAAACCTTTGCTGAGTGATGTCTTTGATTCCATAAGAAGCAGGTTAGAGTTGCTTAACATGGGTTGATATTAACACATCTTAAGTTGGATCAAGGAAATTTTTAAATATTCAAGACCAGTATACATAAGACGCTTTATCACAATTAGTTCAGGCGTTCAATGTCACATTACACGCTTGATGCTAAGGATGTCATTCGTTCAAAAGGACATCAAGCGCTCTATATTCTTGACCCCTTCTTCTCTTTAGTTACAGCGAGCGGGTAGTAAGTCGTCCGCATATTGCGCATAACAAATCCTTATTAAGTAATAGGTTTTTAAGAGAACTGTTCAAAGTGACATTAAGCGCTTAATCCACTCACCCACAATCGTTCCAAGTCACTTCAGGCGCTTCATCCTAGGTTATGAAGTCGTTCGAAGTGACATAAGGCACCTACAGCCTGATTCTTCACTGTCAAATCAGGCGTCCTTTCATCTTTTCGCACAAATTGAAGGATTTGACCACTGCACCGTCTTTCTCTCTTCACACTTGCTCAATGAAGGATGAAGCAGTAACAACAGATCCGTCGTGCCCCTCAAACTGATTCGCCTCGATGACTTCACTGAGGATCACAATCAAACCAAGTCATAACTTTGTTGGATCATCAGGGCTGGACCTATCTTTGGTCCAGACGCGACATGCAGAAATTCCCTAGAGACCACACCAGGCTATTTTATGCCAACATGTGGATTACTCTATAATCTGGTCCCAACAATTCTCTCTGCACATGGTCATTACTGGTACAGCCCTCAGCTTCTCTCCAAGAAATATTTGATGTTCTAGGGGTAAGAAATGAGTATTAAGTGATTTCTCCGTATTTGACTAGAGCAGCAAATACGGAGTATGTGAGCAAGATGTAAAATTTGATTTGGGATATCTTCCCACAAAAAAGACTTAGAGCATGTCTCCGGTGAACCGAGTACTATTGGCTATGATCACCTACTGTGTCAACGGTAAGGCAACTAGAAATTCAAGCAACATGGATTAATATGTTACTTATCGTATCAAACATGAGACCCACCTAAACTTTGCATGGATCATGGTAGATGTCATGATGGCTGCTCTCCGGAAGGGATCAAAGGCCTTACCCTTTGCCAATATTATTACCATTCTGATGAAGTCCAAGGGTATCATCATACCTGATGGAGAACTGACAAAGGTGGCAAAGACAGACTTCTACGACAATTTCAACATTGCCCAAGCCATTGATTCTCAGCAAAGGAAAGCCACTACCATTCCGAATATTGCTGATGAGGTCGACGAAGGACCTCAAGAAGGTGAAGGTGGTAGCAATGATCCCGATGCTATCATGGATTGCATCACTTAAACAAACTGTTCAATAGTTAGAGCTTCGTGATTCAGAGCATGAACCTCGGCATGATCGAAATGAATACTGTATGCTTGCTATCAAGAATGTCCTCTTGCAAATGAGTCCGTGGGTGCAACTTCCCTCAGATTTTGATGATTTAGGGGTAGAAAGTGCTGAAGGCGCTGGCGGCAGTAGTGGTGGTGGCAGTAATGGTACTGGAGGTGTTGATGGTTCTGGTGGCGGTGCCGAAGGCTCAATGAGTGGGTTCGCTGAGTTTGCAACCAGTGGAGGTTTTGGTTTTGGAGGCTTTACGCCCGGAAGGGGACGTGTTGGTGCTGGCGGAGCCGGAAATTCTTAATTTTTTCTTTTCTATTGAAAATTGTCTTTTTCTTGTTTTTGATGACATGTGTAAGTTAGAAGTTTGAATTGGAAGTAAAATAGATTCATTTTATTTTTCTTGTTAAAACTTGATGATAATTTTTGGTTAAACATTGTTTGCATCATTATATTTGATTCATCAAGTTCAAAGAAATGCTTACGCATAATGTGAGGGGGAGCATAGGTTAAGGGGGAGCTAACTTTAAAAGTTATGCACAATGTGAACTCATCAAAAAGAGGGAGAATGTTGGAATGTGTTAAGTTTTGATGATTTTCACATTTGACACTTCAAACACCTATATAAGGCGCCTAACATGAAGTGTCTGAAAGTCGGTACACTTCGAACGCTTACATAAGGCACCTAATGTAAAGGTTCTGGAGACCAGTACACTTCGAACGCCTAGATAAGGCGCTTCATGTGAAGTGTTTGGATTCAAGTACACTCCGAACGCCTACATCAGGTGCTTCATGTGTCAAAAAGAAAAACAGTGTACTTTGAACGCTTGAAGCACTTCATGTGTATTACAAAGTCAAATGAACTTTTCCTCCCAAAATGGGCACGTACATCAAGTTGCTTTTTGGTAAAAGTCAGAATTACTTCAAACAAGTATGAAGGCTGAGATAAGGAGCTTCATGTGACTTCGAACGAGTTCTGCTGTCACTTAAGACGCTTTATGTCAAATCGAACGCCTGTTCAAAACCACATTCGGTGCTCCATATCACATTGAACACCTGTTCAATAAACTCTTTAGGCGCTTCATGTGACCAACATCACAAATGTCTTGTGCTTTGTTTTCTAATGCTTACTTGACATTTGTATCCTACTTTTAGTAAAAGTTCACAGGTTCTCTCTCTCTCTTGAAGAAGTCATCTTTCCTCTCCAAGCTTTCAACAAGAAGCTTCCTCAATAAGCTTTTCATCCATCTAAAAGAAGATCTCCAAAGATGAGGACATGTCATCACAAGAAGACAAAGCCCATTATTGTCTCCTGCAAGGTTTCAAACGGCTGAAAAAATGAAGGTAGATAAAAGAAGGGCTTCATCTCTTTCATCTCCAACTTTCTACCATCAAAGCTCTCAAGTTTCTCTCAAAGTTTAAGCTCTCAAAATAGTTGTATTGTGTATTTTACTTTCTTTGCGAGACTTGTATTTTAAAGAAGAAGAGGTTTCTTCTTGTTGAGTGAAGATTGTGAGAGGCTAAGTGTAGATTGTTGGCCAAGAAGCAAGGGTGCTTCTTGTTTGAAGAAATCCAGACCTTGGAGGGTTAGTTGATAGTGTGGTGGTGCACTATACTCCTTACAAGAATTCTTTGAGGAGCAATGAAGTTCTTTAGAGGTTAGACCTCAAGGGGTTTGCTTTTTTGGTTGTCGTCTAGGCAAGTGTCCTAGTTTTATTTGTATTTGGATTTTGTTTTGATTGTTGTTTCCCCTCAAAGAAATAACAATCCCCCATTCAAAATCCTTGTTGTGAAAAATCAAAAAGGTAGAGGAGTATAGTCATGTCGACTTGAACCTCTATACATATTGTGTTCTTTACGCTTCCGCAAGTTTTATTCATTTCAAGAACACTTTCAAGTATTGATTTGCACTCAAAAATGAAAAACATTAAAGAAAATATCCATATTTGGTGAACACACTATTCAACCCCTCTTCTAGTGTGTTCTAAGGGGCCTAACAGTAGCGACTCGTCCCGAGCTCTATTATACGAAACGACTCATCCACCGTATTTTGCTAAGAAAAATACAAGACGTCAAAAACAAAACATATACACGTCAGCGGAAGTCAAAAAAATCCTCGAAATCATCAATATCATAAAAGAATGTCAAAAGACTAGTTCAAATCTATTATAATGTCAGAAAAATCAAAAACCAAATAATTAATTCTCAACTGTCTAAACTGAAAATTCAAATGTCTCTAATCCTCAAAATCCTCAGTAGCAAAAATCAGTTAAATTTCTCTATCGTAGTCATCATCGACGTAAACCGACTCAAAATCCTGATCGTCTGAAAAATTAGAGAAGTGTAGTATGAGCGACAAGTCGCCCAGCAAGTAATCCCTCTATCCTTACCCATGGGATAATGCATGGAGGAGCAAGTGTGATAAAATAAGTGACAAAATAAAATAACAGCATGTTTCTCTTCGCAAGTAAATTTACAATTCTGCACATAACATCCAAAATCAAATAAAGCAAATAGACCCAGCAAAGTATGTAACAAAGTCCAATTAGGGTTAGTCCAAATCCAAAATTGATGATGCAATTTTCCAAATATACAATGTCAAATTGTCCAAAGTCAAAAGCCCAAGTTTTCAAAGTCCAAAAGTACAAGAGTCCAAAGTTTTCAAATCTGATTTAGCCGCTCCAAAGTTTAAAATCCAAATCTGAGTACAACTCGGTCCAAATCCAAATATCAAAATGTCCAAAATCTAAAATATCCAAAACCCGGTTAAAAACGATCCAAATCAATGTAATGGTTATAACATTTTCTCCACAAATGACTTATACCGTAAGACTTACGAATTTGGTCCCCCCAATAGTTAATATGCCATAGACACTCTGTGCCGGCTTGATAGTTACGTCTATGGTGCCCTAGTGGTGTCCAATATGTCCGTTCACCCTGTTCCAGACTAGGTAGTTACGCCCGAACGCTCCATTTGTTTGGAACCAACCTGGCTTAACAATATTGCATCTGTAGAGGTGAATTTCCAAACATATGCAAATGCAATTTCCAAAACCATTTTCCAAATATCAAAGTTCGTCCAAATTACCAAAATGCCCTCCAAATACCAAATAATTCAAATAGGCCAAAAACATCCAAAATGCCAAAACCATCTACATCTCAGCCGTGTAAGCATACACGTACATATGTCCACGTCCATACATGCACATATATATGTATATACGTACACGCTACTCCCTCGGTCCACTTTTCTCCCATCCGCTGCCCAACTCACCTCATCTCACCCCAGTGCCCTAAGCCCACCCCACTGACAAGAACCACCCCCAGTCCCCCCAAACACTCGGCCGAGCACCTTCCCACTTCCTCAAACCCTAATTTCCCCTCAAACCCTTCCTCACTCTTCGGCATCCATCAAAACACCTCACCACCCGTATTTTTTTGCATCCAACACCTTAGGCCGCAAGAAAATTTCATTGTGAAAACAACGCCACAAAAATTACGACCATTGTAGCTGAGACACGCCCCCAAGCGCCTGCGGCAGCGCTGCCATGCTCTGTTATACACCGTGCCCAAAGGGCACGAAAAAGAAAAATAAAATAAATAAACTATTTGTAGTAGTAGTAACAACAACAACAACAACAATAACGCCTAAATAATAGAATCTTAAGTAAACTAGGAAAAGGAAGGATGATGATAGAATTTGAGTATGAAGGAAATAACCTAATATGACTAGGAGTGTAACTCTTTAAATTTAGTCTTCCTACCACTTATATATATACCACCATAACACAATTAAACCCCCATCCCAATTCCCCTTTTCCCTCCCCACCACGGCAGCCAGCCCCCAGAAAATCCCCCCAAGTTCCAGCAAGGAAACACCCTTTTTTATATTTTTATGTTTATATATATACCTAGGCATATACACAAAAACTACCCCACCAAAATTCCCCTCCCGTACCCGGCTGCTCTCCCTCCAAATTCTTCCCTAATTCACAAGGTAGTCACGGCAGCAAGGCTGCCTACATCCTCCAAGTGCAGCCGCTGCTCCAAAAAAGAAAAGGAGACCAATTCTTGCCTGTTTTCAACCCGGTTTCTCGAACGGTATAGTATACTTGGATCGAGACAAGTACCCTTTCTATATTTACTATGTTTTTGCAAATCTTATAGCTATATGTTCGCAATAAAACCGGATCATGCATGATGTATTTGTGGTTGCATAATTGGTTGATCTTGTATGTATGTAAGTGTTGTATGTATCCTATGTATATTTACTATGAATTTACAAAATATGTAATGTTAATTTAATATCAAATCTTGAATCATGCATTAGTATTCTTGAATTAAATAAATGAATTTTTATATGGGCATGCGTCGTTTGTATATGTGTATATGTAAAAAAAGAATTTGGAAACCGTGATTTCATAGGGGCCAGGGGCCGAGTGTGGGTTGCAAATATGTAAATCTATGATGATTTGAATGTGTTTATAACTGATAAACCATATTTAAATCGTCTGTTAGTCAACAGTCAACAGTTCAACTCCAGTAGCTCAGCACTCAAAGTACTGCAGTTCAGCAGTACAGCGCCCTAGCATGGCTATTCAGCCTCGGATGACCTCAGCGGGGCATCATGACGCCCTTATAACATCGAAGAATATGCCAAGGTTTGCACCTCGGCACCAACTTCAGTTTATGTCCCAGTGTGGCACTTCAGACCACTTTAGCTGGGCAAGGCCTAGTCATGCACTTCGACAAGACTTGATCTTACACTTCGGCAGAGTTCAGTTGGGTACTTCAACAAAGGAACCCAGCACGACATTACCTTGTGGGACCATCCAACAGAAGTCCAATTCAAATACAGTGACTACAGCTGGTTATACTTTCTAAACACGCTAAGGTCATTCCAGCAGGCCTATTGGTCATTTCAGTCGATCTATTAGTCACATCAGTCAGGCTACTGGTCACATCAGCAGACCTACAGCGTCCTAGGCATTCTGCCCCAAACAAACGTCTTATCCACTATCAGAAGCCAAAGGTGGGAAAAGGTCTATAAAAGCAAGTCAACCAAGACAAAGAAGGGGATGAAAGCATTCACACTCTAAAGCAAGTTTCATACACTTTGCTCTTCGGCCCATACTGTGAGAAATTCTAAACTCTTCATCTAAATTATAATCTCAGTGAGATATGGCCCAAACTGACTTGAGCGTCGGATGGTTTTTCCCGGGGGGTTGACCTCTGACCTGTGCTTCCTTGTGCAGGATATTTTAGAGGTTACTCCAGCTACCACTTTCAGCCCAGTTAACAACTCTTCAAGTTAACTGACAGAGCTAATTTGAGGTCGTCTAGACCCTTGGTGAAGATCCGGCTTCATCAATAACCATGAATACTTTATAGGGATACTAGAACGTGAAGTTGTGAAATTATTGGGAAAAAAAGAAGGGGCGATTTAATATTGGTTGTATCACTACCTAAATTCGGCCATTGAGACTTTAATATATGAATTATGAATGGTCTTAAATTGTGTTTCATTATAAGTACAGGAGTATATTTATGCGCGCGCACACACATATATATATGTAATTGTCGTTTAAATATATGCTATGTAGTGAATTGATAATTGTGTAGGGAATTTGCACAGATCCGAAATCTCCTTAGTTATAAAAGTAATAGGGAAGTAGGTATGGAGATGGATAATTGTGAGCGGTATCGAATATCGAAGAGTTAATAATTGTGTGCTCGTAATTGGTATTGGATTATGTGTAATTGTCTTGATCGAAATTGTTGTGTGATCGTATTTAACATTATGTATTTGTGACCGGAATCAATTGGTATTTGAATTGATCGTTTGGAAAATATTTGAAATATCGAATATTGAAAATTGTATCGGAATATCGACATTTGAAATCGTATTTGGACAATCGTATCCATATTTGATTTTTTTTTTTGAAATTTGCATCGCATATTTTGAAGTCACCCTTACAAAGAAAATATATCGGTAAGCCGGATTGGTCCCAGACAAACGGAGCGTTGGGCATATTTGACTATTTTGATAGACCATCTGGGCATATTTGACCGCCAATTGGAGCGTCCAGACATATTTGACTATTTCGATAGAGTGCATGTGGCATATTTGACCATTGTGAGATCCATTAGTAAGCCTTGCGATATAAGTCATTTGTAAGGTAAGAATCATGGCTATTGCATCAAAACCGTATTGGTGTCGTTGATCGAAATATCATATTGAAAAATGTACCGTATCGTATCGATCATCGCATCATATCATATCATATCGAACATTTGAAATTGGATTTGGAAATCGAAAATAGATATTTTGGAAATTGGATTTGAATATCGGAATTCGGATTGATTTACATCGCATAGATTTGAAACTGCATCATCGATTTTGATTGTGCTAACAATTGTGTGATGCTGACTTAGTTGCATGTGATTTTTGTAGGAACTGCAAGGCACCACTAGAAGGAGGGGGGGTTGAATAGTGGGTGCAGAAAATTTGGTTTTTAAAATATTTTAACTCAAAAATCCAACTTCTGAAAACAGTTTCTGTTTTCAAATGCTGTTTGGAAACGCTTGAAAAACTAGGTTACAGATCTTTAAAAATTCTGAAATTGGGAGAGATTCTACTCTCAGATGTTTTGAGTATCCTCTAAAAATTTCAGACCAAAATTCAACCTCTAACACTTTGAAATGTTGTTTGTAGTGAGATTGCGCAAATCTGCCAGAAACAGTAGTTTGATTTAAAAAAATTTATTCCGATTAATCCGTAACATCAAATGGTTTGAAAATTTAATGACAAACCTCTTAAGATATGTATTTTAATGGGTTGAAACAGTTTTGAAAAATTCCTTTGGGAAGTATGTCAAATTTGTTCAACCTCTCAACCTTTTCAAGTCTGAAAATCAGATTGCACTAGTCTCAAAACTATCGACGTTTGATTGACTTATACTTATCCAAAGGGGTTGAAACTTGCGCCAAATGAAACTTAGAGAGGTGGATATGTTTCTGCAAAAGTTTACAATTTTTGAAATTCGTTTACTATTTTTAAGATAGCGACAAAATGGATGCAAAGTGTAGGAAACAGAAAGTACTGTGCAGTAAAGTAAAGAACACAAGAAATTTTATATGGGATCGGTTAAATAAACCTAATCCAGTCTTCAAGGACACCGTCCTTGGTTATCACTAAACAAAATAACACCTTACCACAAGGGTTGCTGGAGTTACACACCAACTCCAACCCTTTACACAAATGTTACAAGCAATCACACCTTTCACGAACACCACCACCGAACGGATGAAGGATTGATCACACCTTGATCAACCTTTTACAACAATGAGCATGTATGGTGGTCTATAAAAAGCCTATTCAATATATTTGAATATAAGAACAATAAGCTTGAGAGAGAAGAAGAAGAAAGAAACGTGGAAGAAGAAAGTAGAAGACTCTTTTTGCACTTGGAAATTATGAGACTTGTCTTGCATTTTTGTTTGCTCTTCTCTCCTTTTTATTTGAAGTTGGCCGCCCCCTAGGGCTTCATGTCCATCTTGAAAATTCTCTTTTAAGTCTTTGGAAGAATGCATTGCATAGATGTGACATCAGCTTGCTTACTTGGCACAACTTGATTGGATGATTGTTTTGGCCTTGCTTACTTGGCACTCCTTGATTGGATGAGATTTGTCATCACTTGATGACAGTAAAAATCTGAGAAAAAAATTCAAAACATGTGCCAAAATAGTAGTAAAAACCTTCCAAATATCATACAATTAATCCCACTTAATTTGCAAAGTAAATTGGTCTCAATTTACTCCTAAAAATCGCACCCAACCATATGCAACACATGCTGAATTTTCAGCATGTGCAATAATCTCAAGATTTTCAAATTTTTGCCATATTATTACACATCAATCCCTTGAAAATGGAGAAGCAAATTTGTCACACTTAGGGACATAAATTTCGGCCACCCTTAACTTACACATGCTGAATTTTCAGCATGTGTTACATTTGTAACATAGTTTGAAATATTACCTTGTGTAGCTCCCTCCATTAAGTCACTAACCTTGTGTAGTCGATTCTTCACCAGTCAAGATGACAACTACGCTCCACATAAGCTCCACCAAGGCTGAATAGGCGTGTGTAATGGCTATACCATGTGCTGAATTTCATTTTTATAAACTTTGTAAAATAGTGCACAATAATTATACACAACGGTATATTCCAATCAGCCCTAATTTGAATATTCTAGTACACTTTAATATGTCTTGAATATGTAAAAAGTGTCTAGATACATGTTACATATCATGCCAAAAATACTCCATGTGTTGTGTTCGTAGAAACCCGAATTTTCGACTTTTGTCGATTACGCGATTTTTCTCCGATTAAATTCCAACTTTTTGCACATGTTATATATATTATGTCACACATAATATACATAAAATAACTTTAATATTCAGCTTTAATGGCTAATAAAAGTGGTTCCCCATGTGACAAAAATATTGAATTTGAAATCTCCACAATTTGGCCTTAATTGGGGGTGATTTGTGTGTGCCAACATAGAATGATTTTATGGCTGAGTGTACCATGTGAGCCACGAAATTTGCCGTCATTCTTTAAGTGTAGGGTTTGACCATCTATATATGACAAGTATGTGACACGTTAGCGAAGTTTCGATAGTCACCCGATACGACAATTTTTGGTTTAGAACCTTGTAACGTGTCATTTTAATTTTGTCATCACCATGACTTATATCATATGATATAAGACCTGAATATTCCCATAAATATGAGGTAAGTATAATGGTGTGACGTTGACGTACGTTCGTAATATATATAACGTGTTGGTAGTACGTCGGAATATATATATATATGTGCCTTTTTATAAAAAATCTGAATATATATATAATATATATATAAAACGTGTGGACTATAAGGAGATGAGACTTTCCATTTCCATGTTTGTTGCCATCATGCCTTCTTCAAATATATCTCCATTTAATGAACTACTTAGTTCATTTAACTAAGTACTTCACTTAATGAACTAGTTTAGCTCATTAATGGTGGCACCTGAAAATAGTTTAAACACAACAAATGTTTTCCATTTGATATAAGCTTTAAAGATTCATGGCTTGTTACGGCAACATTATATATAAAGTATATAAGGCAATTTTATCACAAACACGTGTCAAGTAATAAATTGTGTCATGCATTTCTGTAACACACATTCTTTAGATCATGCATTTTGTGAATCACTCAAACCTTTTTTCTCAACAATCTCCCCCTTTTGATGATTTACAAAATAACCTTAGTACATGATTTAAATTTTAATCGCTCTCCCTCCAATCGTGCACAAATTTAAATTTCGAATTTTGAATTTTCTCCCCCTTGATTTTTGCAATCAATCACTCTCTCCCCCTTAAATCATGCACACTTTCTCTTCCCCTTTATTTTGGAAATAAAATCAAAAGTGCACATAAGAAATAAATAGAAATTAGTATAAAAATCATGCATTTCAATAATATCAAAAGTGCGTTCTTAAGGGTTATTTATTCAACCCTTTGCAAATGTCCCTTTTGGTACCCAAATTTGGGTGATCTTTCTAGGTCTTCCAAAAGATGAGATGGGATATGATGACGCAACATAATAGACGTTCGGTGCAAATCCGTTTGGGCTTTGGCCGAGAATGACATCATGCATATAGTATGATCTTTGTTTTTGATAAGCATTTCGGTTTGCATGCACGGGGCGTGATCTAGATGCATTTTTATGATATGGATTTCTCACATGCATCAATGGTTTCTTTTCATATTTGTGCGGCGCAAAATTATATCTCATATGATATAAAGATGAAGCACGTTGAAATGACATGGTGGGTCTAGGCGTCTTCTTAGGCGCCACATATGTCTTAGATGCATCTATTTTCTTAGATGGAATGAATTTGGTTGCCTTATTTAACTTCTCATTTTTCTCAACGTATCCTAATCCAGCTTTGTTGGTATCATGCTTTTGTGAAGAAATGATGTGATCTAGCATGTTTGTACCCGTGTCAAATTGTTTTACCACTTTTTCTAGATCTATATTCCTTGATTTCAAGTTTGAAATCTCGGATTTCATTTCATCATTTTGTGTCGTTAATGATGAGATCTCTAATTTTAATGCATATATGATGCAAGACGAGTCTTCTTTTGAATCGTTTAATTGAGAAACAAGATTCATGTTAGAGGATTCTAACAACTTCTTGTCTTCAATTAATCATTTCTTTTCTTTTACAAGAGTCTTTGAGAACTTATGTAACTCTAAATATTGACTAAATAAGTCATCATAAGAATATTCAGAATCAGAATCAGAGTTAGAAGATACCTCATTTGATGCCTTAGATGTAAAGCATACTTGTGCCGTTTGTTCTTCCGTATCATCAGTCTCAGAGTCGGATGAATCACTCCAAGTGGAGGATTTGAAGGCTCTTATCATTTGTTTAGGTTCTGAGATAAGTCTAGTTTTGATCCGATCCTTGTCAATGTATTTGTTCGTTTGTTTGTTCTTGTTCGGGCAGTCATATGACAAGTGTCCAAGTTTCCCGCATTCATATCACTTTATTTCCTCATTATTTTTATTTCTATGCTTCTTAGATGAAGTAGGCTTGTGTTTGTTTTTAATTGATTTTCTCAAGATCTTTCTTAATCTTTTAGCCATCGTGATTAAATCTTCATCATCGGAATCTATGTCACTATCATCTACGCGATCATAAGAAGTGGAGACGTATTCATTTGATTTAAATGCTATACCCTTATCATTTTTAGAAATAGATTCAAAATTTCTTAATGTAAGTTTGTTTTCATATACCTTAAGAGATCCGATTAGTTCTTCCATTTTTATTGATCTTGTTTCTTTACTCTCCTCTATTGCAGTGACTTTATGGTCCCATTCGGATGGGAGACTTCTTAACACTTTTTGGACCTTTTCCTACGTAGAGAAAGCTTTGCCAAGAGACTCAAGAGAATTATAAATGTTAGTCAATCGTAAATCCATATCAACAAGAAACTCATTTGGCAATAATTTGAAAGACTCAAGTGTAGGCATAAGCATATTAATCTTAGGCTCCTTTACTTGGCCAGTCCCTTCATGTTTCATCTCAAGAATTCTCCACATCTCTTGGGCACTAGAGCAATTAGATACGTAACTAGATTCACTTTTGCTTAGCCCGTTTAAAAGTAATTGCATAGCTTTAGCATTCATACTTAGTCTCTTTTTGTCATCACTAGTATATTCTTGTTTTGATTTTACAACTTCTAGTGTGACTCCATCAATAGTAGACAACTTAGACGGGACGAATGGACCGTCTTTTATAATAGACCATAGATCAATATCAATAGCCATGAGAAAGAGTTCCGTTCTAAGTTTCCATTGAATAAAGGACTCACCATCAAAAAGAGGAGGCCTTACGGTTGACATTCCTTCTTGCACAGTTTTGTAGCTAGTGGTTGCCATCTCCATGTTGTGAGTGTGCCTGCGCTCTAATACCACTTGTAGGACCTGTAAGACACCACTAGAAGGGGGGGTTGAATAGTGGGTGCGAAAAATTTGGTTTTTAAAATATTTTAACCTAAAAACCCAACTTCTGAAAACAGTTTCTGTTTTCAGATCCTAATTTGAAACGTTTGAAAAGCTAGGTTACAGATCTTCAAAAATTCTAAAATTTGGATAGATTCTACTCTCAGATGTTCTCAGTATCCCCTAAAAGTTTCATATCAAAATTCAACATTTAACCCTTTGAAAAATCGTTTGTAGTCAGATTGCGCAAATCTGTTAGAAACAGTAGTCGGATTTGAAAAATTTATTCCGATTAATCTGTAACACCAAATGATCTGAAAATTTAATGACAAGCCCCTTACGACATTTATTTTAATAGGTTTAAACAGTTTTGAAAAATTCCTTTGGGAAGTATGTCGAATACGTTCAAGTTCTCAACCTTGTCAAGTCTGGAAATTAGATTGCACTAGTCTCAGAACTATTGACATTTGATTGACTTATATTTATCCAAATGGGTTGAAAATTGAACCAAATGAAACTTAGAAGATGTGGCTATGTTTCTGCAAAATTTTACAATTTTTGAAATTCGTTTACTATTTTTAAGATTGTGACGAAATGGATGCAAAGTGCAGGAAACTGAAACTATTGTGCAGTAAAGTAAAGAACACAAGAAACTTTATACTGGTTCGGTTACATCAACCTACTCTAGTCTTGGAGGACACCTTCCTCGGTTATAACTAAACAAAATAACACCTTACCACAAGTGTTGCTGGAGTTACACACCAACTCCGACCCTTTACACAAACGTAACAAGCAATCACACCTTTCACGAACACCACCACCGAACGGATGAAGGATTGATCACATCTTGATCAACTTTTTACAAAAATGAGCGTGTATGGTGGTCTATACAAAGCCTATTCAATATATTTGAATATAAGAACAATAGGCTTGAGAGAGAAGAAGAAGAAAGAAATGTGGAAGAAGAAAGTTGAAGACTCCTTTTGCACTTGGAAATTATGAGACCTTGTCTTGCATTTTTGTTTGCTCTTCTCTCCTTTTTTTTTGAAGTTGGCCGCCCCCTAGGGCTTCATGTCCATCTTGAGAATTCTATTTTAAGTCCTTGGAAGAATGCACTGTATAGATGTGATATCAACTTACTTACTTGGCACAACTTGATTGGATGATTGTCTTGGCCTTGCTTACTTGACACTCCTTGATTGGATGAGATTTGTCATCACTTGATGATTGTAAAAATCTGAGAATAACATTCAAAACATGTGCCAAAATAGTAGTAAAAACCTTTCCAAATATCATACAATTAATCCCACTTAATTTGCAAAGTAAAATGGTTTCCATTTACTCCAAAAAATCGCCCAATTATATGCGACACATGCTGAATTTTCAGCATGTGCAATAATCTTAAGATTTTTAAATTGTTGCCATATTATTACACATCAGTCCCTTGAAAATGGAGAAGCAAATTTGTCACACTTAGAGTTATAAATTTCGGCCACCCTTAACTTACACATGCTGAATTTTCAGCATGTGTTACATTTGTAACATAGTTTGAAATATTACCTTGTGTACTCCCTCCATTAAGTCACTAACCTTGTGTAGTCCATTCTTCACCAATCAAGATGCCAACTAAGCTCCACATAAGCTCCACTAAGGCTGAGTAGGCGTGTGTAATGGCTATACCATATGCTGAATTTCATTTTTATAAACTTTGTAAAATAGTGCACAATAATTATACACATAAGTATATTCCAAATCAGACCCAATTTGAATATTCTAGTACACTTTAATATGTCTTGAATATGTAAAAAGTGTCTAGATACATGTCACATGTCATGCAAAAAACGTTCCATGTGTCATGTTTGTAGAAAACCGAATTTTCGACTTTTGTCGATTATACGATTTTTCTCCGATTAAATTCCAACTTTTTGCACATGTTATATAAATTATGTCTTTTTTTAAAAAAATTCTTTATTTACGTAGATGCCCTCTCTATGGCCGAGGAAATCCCTTTACATCATACCCTCATCTATGAATTTTCTCCTACCATTATTCACATCATCACTAGGTACTATAATTCTCTAACTGCTATGACTTTTTCTTTTTTGGAAAACATTCATTGAGATCCCCATATCTACACATAAGCACCAATTTGTACGTGAGTTTTTCACCCCACGCCATTCATTTGCATATATGTGCATCACTGTTTTTACCCTTAGTCCCACTTCAGCTGAACTAATATATATTATGTCACACATAATATACATAAAATAACTTTAATATTCAGCTCTAATGGCTATTCAAAATGGCGCCCCATGTGACAAAAATATTGAATTTGAAATCTCCATAATTTGGCCTTAATTGAGGATGATTTGTGTGTGCCAACATAAAAAGATTTTATGGATGAGTGTACCATGTGAGCCACGAAATTTGTATCCATTTTTTAAGTGTAGGGGCTGGCCATCTATATATGGCAAGTACGTGACACGTTACCGAAGTTTCGGTAGTCACCTGATACGACACTTTTTAGTTTAGAACCTTGTAACGTGTCGTTTTAATTTTGTCATCACCATGACTTATATCATATGATATAAGACCTGAATATTCTGATAAATATGAGGTAAGTATAGTGGTGTGACGTTGACGTACGTTCGTAATATATATAACATATCGGTAGTACGTCGGAATATGTGTGTATGTGCCTTTTTATAAAAAATCTGAATATATATATATATATATATATATATATATATATATATATATATATATATATAACGTGTGGACTATATGGAGAGGAGACTTTCCATTTCTATGTTTGTTGCCATCATGCCTTCTTTAAATATATCTCCATTTAATGAACTACTTAGTTCATTTAAGTAAGTACTTCACTTAGTGAACTAGTTTAGTTCATTAATGGTGGCACCTGAAAATAGTTTAAACACCAAATGTTTGTCATTTGATGTACTCTTTAAAGTTTCATGGCTTGTTAGTACGACAACATTATATATAGAGTATATAAGGGAAATTTATCATAAACACATGTCAAGTAATAACTTGTGTCATGCATTTCTTAACACACATTCTTTAAATCATACATTTTGTGAATCACTCAAACCCTTTTCTCAACACTTCTGTTGCTTGATTGGTATAAGGGTAAAAAGGTAAAGTTTATTTGCTAAGAGAAGCATGATATTTTTCATGTAGTTATTTATTCATGTTATTACACTTGCTTCTCCTGTACTATCCCATGGTAAATATAGGCAGGTTACTTATTGGATAACATGTCGCTCATACTACGCTTTAACATATTTTTGCAGATAGACAGGTAATTCAGATAGTATGCTTGAGGAAGATCAAGAGTGGATATTTCGTGATTGAGGATATTCTGATGAGGTTTTCAAAGACTTAGTTGGGGCATAGGATTGACCGTATGTATTTTTGAGGGTTAGTATTTAATATCTACGTTTGACATTTGTATTGAGCTACATTTGCCTAGATATTGATGTTAATGACGATGATTATTTCGAGGTTTTAGTTTCTATGACTTTCGCTTATATCGATTTACATTATTTTGCTGACGTATAATTGAATCGTATCGACGCCTTGTAGTTTCCTTAGCAAAATACAGCGAGTGAGTCATTTCGAATACTAGGATTCGGGACAGGTCGCTACACGCGCAGCCACTCACCGGCGGGTGTGGCTCACGTACCGCTGCTTTTCAACGCAGACCACCAGAATTTATGTTTTCCTATTCCCAACCTATTTTCACCTTCAAATTATACAAAATCCAAGTTTTTCAAAATATAACTTTTCCAAATTCAAATAAAAAAACCTGATTCTCTAAATCACATGAAATCATACCACTTAGTCTTCAAAACCCATCAATTTCAATTCATATGTACCCCAACCCATCTGGCCGAAATCTCAGACCCCCCCCCCAAATTCCAAAACATTCGGCCAACACATACATACACATAATTCCATGCAAGAATATACATAACTATATGCATACATAATCATGTTATCATATGTACATACTATATCAATTATGAATACTTACATCATCCCGAGAGAGATCAACATGGTTGCGTATTACTTGAGCCAATTTGCACGTACAACGCCGGCTACACAGATTTTCACCTCCGCTACTCAGCTGCCTCCTACGGTGCACGTTTATTATCATACAGATGGGGTTCTACATGCTATGCGAATATAAATACCACGGCTTGTTACTTCGTATTGTTGCCTGTACTCTTGAGTTACAGGCAACCCCGGTATGTTTGGTCACTATTCATCTACTTGTGTCCTTTGTTCGTGATTTATTTACTTTGTTGCCCGCAGTCTTTGGACTTCGGGCAACATCGGTATGTTGCTGTGAACCACATATGATTATTTAGCACACCCGCAATGTATTGTTTGATAATAATGCCTTTTGTCATGCTTTCTTGCGAGGATATTGCTATCTGCTGCTCAATCCACAATGGCAGAATATTGAAACGTGTTGCATCAAGGGTTGGACAAAATATACTGCTACCTCAAGCTTCTTACATTGGCTCCACAACAGCTTTCATAGCAATCATGGTCTTCCAGGATATACCTCTATAGCTATATTATGATGCATACTCATTTACTTAGAGCTACTATTTAGGCAGTTTCTCTCCAATGATATAAATATGTACGCTTTTTTCCTTCGCCAAGGTTTTATCCACAAGGGCGGTTTTACTTGGCAAGGTTTTAATGCGGCATATCATATATGATTGGAGACTGCACATTATAGCCACTTTACACTTCGTTTTTCGTACGATATACATTATTGTAATATGGTTCCCTCCACCACAAGTGAGGAATTATTAATTTAATAAAAGCCCGCCTTTATTCAATATATATATATATATATATATATATATATATATATATATATATTTTAAACAATGTTTTTATTATGATAACCCTCACTTATGGTGGAGGAAAACCATATTACATCGAAATGAAAAAAGATAATATAGCAGTAAATGATTATCAACATCCAGTCTATATATGATATGCCGCATTAAAACCTTGCCAAGTAAAACCACATTCAATATATATATACATATGCATATATATATATATATATATATATATATATATATATATATACCATGTCTACTAACAGCGGAGGATAACCTTATGCTAACGCAATTACCGTCGGCAGCTGAGGTTAAGGATGCAGTATGGCAGTTAGACTCACAGAGTGCGGCAGGCCCGGATGGATTCCATGGACATTTCTATCGCTCGTGTTGGACGGTTATACATTCAGATGTGATCAAAGCTGTGCAAGAGTTTTTTCTTGGGGTACCTCAACCATCAGTCATGGCAAGTGCGTTGATAACTTTAATCCCCAAGACTCAGTCTCCACACACTTTCAGTGACTTTTGTCCGATTTGTTTGACGAACTTTCTGAGTAAAGTTTGTACGCGAATAATTGCTACGCGTTTAAGCACCTTGTTGCCTAAATTAATTTCTCCTGAACAGACAGGCTTCATGCCTGGCCATGATATTTCTTCACAAGTTCTCATGGCCCGAGAGATGATTCATATGCTTGACAAAGGTGGGTCCCAGTTATGTTTGAAATTAGATATGATGAAGGCATTTGACCGGGTTAGTTGGGAATATTTGGAATTGCTACTGCAACACTTCGGTTTCTCCCCCTTCTTTATTCGCATCATTCTAAATCACTTGCGTGCTACTAAACTATCGGTTTTGATTAATGGCCAACCCTCGACATCCTTCAGGCCATACAGAGGTGTCAAGCAAGGTGACCCACTGTCACCACTACTATTCATTTTGTCTTCTGAGGGTTTTAGCAGGGGAATCAAAAATTTAGTTGACTCTGGAGATCTTCAGCCGTTTCGTCTGGGTCGGGTACCATTTTCCATCACTCATCTGACATATGCAGATGATTTGCTAATTTTTTTATGTGGTACAAAACGCAATTTACAAAGGTTTCATTCTTTTCTAGTTTTGTATGAAACTGCGTCAGGACAAAAAATAAACTTTCAGAAGAGTAGTTTCATACCATCAGCAAGTATTTCCCCTAATCAATGTCGCTCTTTTGGGACAATATTAGGCATGCGGAGCACTGTTTTACCATTCCGGTATCTTGGATCATATTTGCATAAGGGTATCAATCGTGCAAGATATTGCACAACCCTCCTGCAGCATATTGATGCTCGCTTACAAGGCTGGCATTCCCGTCTTCTATCAGCAGCAGGCCGTTTGGTGCTTTTACGGTCAGTAATTGCCTCTCTTCCCCTGCATATTCTAGCCACAGGAGGTTTGCCCAAGTCTATTATTAAAGTCATTGAAAGGAGAATGTCATCCTTTTATTGGGGTAATCGGTATCATTGGGTTTCTTGGTCTTCCATCACGGTGCCAACTGACGAAGGTGGCTTAGGGCTGCGAAACCTTAGTAGTTTACAACTTGCATATCACAGCCGTATATGGTGGTCGTATCATCGCCAGGATACTTTATGGAGTAAATATATGCAGGTCAAGTATGGTACTCGCGGTGATTATCGTCCACGCCTTCCGGACTCACCAGTTTGGAAGCTCATTTGCAGAATTCATACTCACTGCATTGCTCAGACGGAGGGCTCTGGACATCACCTCACATGGAAGCCGTCGGTGTCTGGAGAGTTTACCTTAAAATCTGCTTATGATTGCTGCCGTGTTGCAAGCCCCACATTACTCTCTGCTAAATTTATCTGGTATAAACATCATTCCCCTGCTACTAAATTATTGTTATGGCGCATTTTCCATAACGCGTTGCCGTTTGAGGATTATATCCGTAAGTATTCTATGGCTCGCCCCACACAATGTCCATTTTGTAAGCAACACTCTGCTACGGTGGACCACATTTTTATATATTGCAGCCCCATACGGACAATTTGGACTTTTTTGGCAGCTGAATTACACGGCCCTTTGCCAAACTCCCTGCCCCTGCGGCAATATTTGCTTTCTTGGTGGTATCGCTCATCATTTTCCACTTTTTGGAGTTTTAAAAATTATAGTCCCGGCTCTTGTGGTCTTCAACTCATGGCGTGCCTATACAGCACTGATCTATGGGACTTCGACATCATTCTCTCCTGCAACATTTCGGGCATCCATCCACTATGATATTGACATGTGGGCTAAATATATGAAAGGATCAAAACTTGCGGCAGGGCCCCCTTTACGTTTATCGTGGGTACCAAGTATACAATCCCCCCGTCTTCAGATAGTTCGATGGCAAACGCCACCATCTGGTAGGCTAAAGTTGAATATCGATGCATCAGTTGGCCGTCGCAATGCCTCTGGTGGAGCAATTTTGCGTACTCACCTAGGAGTCTGTGTGGCTGCAATCTCCTTTTGGCTTCCACATTGTCCTCCACTCACAGCTGAGATTCAGACCGCAGTATTTGGCTTGCTGCATTTCCTTCCCCTTTATCGCAATATTATCCTAGAGTCAGACTGTGCGCAATTGATTTCAAGACTAAGACAGCCGCAACCAGTTTTTGGGAATTACCACCTTCGGCTGTTATGGCAATTAGTGCGTCAGCATGCCCTCGATTATGTTCATGTATATAGAGAAGCAAACATGGCTGCACATTATCTAGCTCAGCATGCGATGAGGATCCCACAAACTCGGACATATTCGCACAATAGTCTACCATCGCTCGTACGTACTGCCCTAACTTTGGACCTCTCTTCAGCAAATTTACGAGTTCCTTAATATTACTGTCTTCCAAATGGATTGGCCGATTTTTGCACTCTCTGCCTGCTCCCTAACTGGGGCAGGCAGGCCTGGTATGATCTTCGTTCATTTAGTCCCAGACATTCCTTGTTGTTACTTTTATTTCTTACATTTCATGCTTGGTATCCATGCTGCATGGATTGCTTTGCAACCCTTACATCTTTACAATGTTTTTTGCGGATTTATGCATGCTGGCACGAGGCCAATGACGCAGCAGTTACGTTGTTTCCATGCGTCACAAGTCTTCCACAGGGATTGGCAGTTTTTGGATACATCTGCCTGTGCCATATTTGGCGTAGGCAGGCCGGGTATGATCTTCTCCCGATTTGGCTCGCGAATTTCTATCTGTTTCGTTTTGTTTCATCACTCAGCAGTATATTTCTTCTGTGCATGTACGAGAACATGGCTCATCTTCGCTGAAGCCGACAGCAATCTGTTACGAACGGCAGAGATGGCGGACATTTATCACGGGACACCCATTCCATGGAATCCAGTTTGTTTGGTTCACATAGACATTTCTTTGTATTGTAATTTTCTTACAGACAGTCATGCATATCAATACTCCATTTATATAAATATGTACGCTTTTTCCTTCGCCAAGGTTTTATCCACAAGGGTGGTTTTACTTGGCAAGGTTTTAATGCGGCATATCATATATATTTTGGATATTGATAATCGTATGCTTCATTTTTCGTCATACTTTTATTCTCTGTAATATGGTTTTCCTCCACCACAAGTGAGGGTTTTAACTAATAAAATTTGTTTTCGATAAAAAAAAAATATATATATATATATATATCTGTGTGTGTGTGTGGTGATCCTCTTGTCACTATATTGGCAATTGTTTGTTGGACCATGCACCTGTAATAAACACCACTAGAGGGGGAGGATGAATAGTGGTTAGCGAAAATTACACTACAACCTTTTGTAAAAATCCCCTTCGAAAACAGAATCTGAGACCACATCAGATTCAGAACCCGTTTTTGAAAAATTCAAAACTAATTGTACACAACTCCAAATATTATGAAACTTTCCAGAATTTAACTTCAATATGTTAAAAAGACTCTGTCCAAAAATCAGATAAAAATAAGATCGTTTGGCCCATGGTCAATCTGGACAGAATTGGACAGAATGTTGCTGATTTTGCAAAACGTGTTTATCTTTGAATATTCAACCAAAAAGGTTGATCTTTATATCAAAACACTACTTAGGATGTGTAGATGATGTTTCCAAAAGACTCTGACCTTAAACAATTCTTGATAAATACGGAATTCATGTTTTCTCAAAACTGGCCAGGTTGCAGCCAGATTAGAGCAGTTATCTTGCAAAGACTTAAAGACTAACTTTCCCTTGCTCAAATTAAGTGATTCTTGTTGCAAATGAAAGCTAACAGTCTAAAGTATATCTCCACCAAAAATCACGAATTTTGAAAATGTTTAGCTATTTTTTCAAATTTTGAGAAGTTGTGTGAAAACTGCAGTAAAAACGGGCAGAAAACAGAAATGAAGAAACAAGACAAGAACACCGAAGATTTATCCTGGTTCGGTCAATGTGACCTACTCTAGTCCCAAGGAACACCTTGCCTTGGATTTCACTATGAAATGAATCACCTTACAACAAGAACCAAGCTTGATCTTTGGGTTATACACCAACCCTATTCAAGACTTGGATAATCACCTTCTAAGCAACACTTAGTTGCAACACTTCTACCACCTATTGATGTAGCCTTATAATAATGGCTAATCAATCTTACAAATGAATCTCAAAAGGCTTGTACCACGACAAACACAACAAGAACACTTTTGCTACAAAGAATGGAACAAGAACAACAACAAGAAGAAGATGATAGCTAGACAATTCAACAAATTCTTGTAAGCTTCAAGTGTGTTTTATCTTCTTCACCATTGCCTCTATTTATAGTGTGATTTGAGCCTTGGAGATAAGACTTCCAATGTGTCACCATCTTCATCATCAAGTCCAAATGTCTTCTCATCATTGGTTGGCCTTGTACACTTGGCAAAATAAGACAACATAATTGGTCCACCTTGGCAACTCCATTTGGTCGAAAGTTTAAGCTCAAAAATGACTTGGAATTCTCTTGAAAATGTGAAGATAATAGCAAGGGATAGTACTCCATTATCCCCTCAACTTCTTGGCACAAGAATAGGCATGTGGAATTTGAAGAATTCAAACAAAAATCATCTCAAAATTTCAGCATAGTAGCCGTTGGCTACTTAACCCAATTAATCAAAAAAAAATAGCTTTGTTTATCCTTTGTAATTTGTAGATAATAAGAGAGGATAATACCAACAAAATATCCTTAACTCCAAGCACAACAATAGGACATGTGAGAGCTCCATTTGACTAAAAAATCTGCCAAGAAAAGCCTAGTAGCCGTTGGCTACTTCTTTGAATTTTCCAAGTTGGCATTTTTGCCAACTAGCTCCTTTTTGATTTGTCCACTTGTCACCAACTCATAAAATACGTAAACCATCATATCCACCTGATTATACACGTTTTTGAACATACAAAAATGTGTAGCAACTCAAATTTTTGAAGAAGAAATCAATAGATAATGATTGACAAGATTACGTCAACGCGTAACACCGAAATTCTCAATATTTCTTCTTATATGTCGTGCTCATTTCCGCACCTTTACAACCTTGGACAACTCTGAATAATGATAATAAATATGCTCTTATAACCTATATAAGAGGGTCTTCAAGAAAAAATAGAACGTGACATCTCAAATCGTTACATATCCAGTTATAGTCAACAATATCATCATGTGAGAGAATAAGATAAAGAATCACCATATTATCTTCAAGTTAATAATAAATCAGCTCCAGAATGAAGATAATCATATGCTCAAGTGATTCCTTGAGTTAAAATACCAAAAATACCCTCGGAAGTGAAATGACCAAAATACCCCTGGTATATGAAAACTCTAGAAATGACCCCGATGGTCAGAAATGAATATAATACCACCTTTGTCTTGATAAATACAATAAGAATCAGTTCTTGATATATATCCACCATATCATGCTTTTTGGTAAGTTGTAGAAACTTCCAAGGCACGTTAGTCACAATACATTTAAAATCATCAAAATCACATAAGATTCACATAATGAGCATGTATAAATCATATACCAATGAAAACAACAATTTTAACACATTTTAGAAAATTATTTCTAAAACCCTAGACATAGATCTATCGAAGTGCCTCAGCTTCAGAGATCGATGTCTCACAGAAAGGTTCAAGTTTTGTCTCTGACCTACATCGATCGATCGAAGTAAGGGTTCGATGTACATTGATCGATCGATGCATCTCAGGTTTAGAGATCGATGTCTTATAGTAAGGTCTTGAACTTTCACTGCCTTACATGGATCGATCGATGTGCAACAACCTGAGAGATCGATGTCAACTTTTTCAACTTTTAACCACATATAACACCATGAGTGACATTTTTAAGTATTCACCACTTAAAATCATGACTTTGAAAATTATCCAAGCATATTTCTCAACATTCTCCCCATTTTGGATGATTTTCAAAATAACCTAACATGGTTTTAATGTCACAACTTATAACCAATTGTTTATCAAACTTTGTTTTTAACAAACTTTTAAATAGTACGCTCCCCCTCAACTTATACTCTCCCCCTTAAGCTATGCTCAACTTATACCAATTAAAACTTAGCATATTATGACTTACCAACTAAAATTATGTTCTTATGACTTACCAACTAAAATCATGTTCTTATTCTATCTCCCCCTTTATTTTGCAAATCATGTAAAAAATAGAACTACGCAATGGTATCATAAGCCATCATACCTAACTTGGCTCGTAAGTTTTCAAAAGTGGCTTGATTAAGGGGTTTGGTAAAGATATCAGCTATTTGGTGATCAGTTCTTATATGGTTTATTACTATATCCTCATTTTGAACATGATCGTGAAGAAAGTGGTATTGCACCTCAATGTGTTTGCCTTAGAATGAAGCACAAGATTCTGTGAAAGATTGATCGCACTTGTGCTATCGCAGAAAATTGGAATCTTTTTAATTTTAATTCCAAAATCACTAAGTTGCTGTTGAAGCCAAAGTATTTGGGTAGTACATAAACTCAAAGCAATATACTCGGCTTCAGTGGTAGAAAGAGCTACACTAGGTTGCTTTTTAGAAAACCAAGAGATCAAGTTGGTTCCTATGAATTAACATGTACCGCTAGTGGATTTTCTATCTAACTTGAAACCACCATAATCAGCATCACTATATGCGTGTAATTCCAACTTAGCGTTTCTATCATACCAAAGTCCTAAGTGAGGTGTATGCTTAAGATATGGAAAGATCTTTTTCACTACATTGTAATATGATACCTTAGGACAAGATTGAAACCTAGCACACATGCACACACTAAACATGATATCAGGTCTTGATACAGTTAAGTATAACAGTGATCCAATCATAAACCTATAAAGTGTGTCATCAAAAGGTTTACAATTTTCATCCTTATCTAGTTTGGTGCTAACACTCATGGGGGTAGTTGAAGGTTTCAACTCTTCAAAGCCAAACTTCTTAATCATATCATTGACATACTTAAGTTGGCTAATGTGAATTCCTTGAGGAGTTTGTTTGATTTGAAGGCCTAAGAAGTAGTTCAATTCTCCTAACATTGACATTTCAAATTCTGACTTCATACACTCTTCGAAGTCTTTTACTAAGGTAGGGTTAGTTGAACCAAAGATAATATCGTCTACATATATTTGAACTATTAACAAGTCATTATCTTTTCTTCTTAGAAATAATGTGCTGTCGATGGTCCCCCTTTGATAATTATTTGCAATAAGAAAGTTTGCAAATCTATAATACCAAGCTCTTGGAGCTTGTTTCAAACCATATAGAGCTTTCTTAAACTTGTAAACATGGTTAGGATTCTTTGGATCTTCGAATTCAGGGGGTTGTTTGACAAACACCTCTTCTTGGATGTATCCATTCAAGAATGCACTCTTGACATCCATTTGGAAGAGTTTAATATTGCTTAGACTTGCAATCGCAAGTAACAATCTAGTTTCTTCTAGTCGTGCAACGGGTGCAAAGGTTTCTTCATAATCTATTCCTTCTTGTTGATTATAACCTTGTGCGACTAGACTAGCCTTATTTCGTGTGATGTTTCCTTATTCATCCATTTTATTCCTAAAGACCCATTTAGTTCCTATTATAGACTTATCTTCAGGTTTAGGTACTAAGTCCCACAAGTTGTTCCTTGTAAATTGATATAACTCCTCATGCATGGCATCTATCCATGATATGTCACCTAAGGCTTCCTTAACATTCTTTGGTTCTAACTTTGAGATTAAGCTATATCCTTCAAGTTGACTTATATTTGTACGTGTTTTAACCCCAACAGTTGGATCCCCAATGATTAGTTATCTAGGATGCCACCAATTCCTAGATTGACTAGTTTCACCCTTATTTTGTTCAAATGTTTCATTAGTATGAACATTATCATGTGTAATTTGATCATTAGTTGTATTATCTTCTAATTGCAAAGTTTCTTCATTTATTTCATCTAAGGGTTCATGCATGTCTTGTTCAGAGGGAGTTGGTTCTAGATGATCAAGTACAGGCTCAAGTATTAAATCATCATCGAACATATTTTCAACATTATTCTCAGGTTTATGTTAAGTTTTATCACTAACTTCAAAGCATGCATTTTCATTGAATTTTACATGTATAGATTCAATTATCTTACTAGATGCAGAATTATAGCACATATATGCTCTTGAGTTAGTTGAATACCCGACAAATATGCATTCAATAGACCTTTGTTCAAATTTATCTAGATTATCCTTAGTGTTCAGCACAAAGCATTTACATCCAAATACTTTAAGATAATCTATCTTAGGTTGTCTATTGTTTAGCAATTCATAAGGCGTTTTATTTAATTTCTTTCTAATAGTAAGCCTATTTATAATATAGCATGCACAACTAACAACTTCAGCCCATAAATATTTAGGTAATTTATTTTCACAAAGCATTGTCCTAGCAACTTCTTGAATTGTTCTATTTTTACGTTCAACAACTCCATTCAGTTGTGGTGTTCTAGGTGGTGAGAATTCATGTTTAATTCCATGTAGTTCACAAAATTTGATTACATCTTTGTTTTTAAATCTCCACCTCTATCACTTCGAATCCTTTTAATCTTCGTAAATGTTTTCAAGTTGCTTAATAAGAGTTTCGATTGCTAATGGAGCATCGTCTTTGTGTGTTAAGAACAATGTCCATGTGTAGCGTGAGTAATCATCTACTATGACACACACATAGTAGTGTCCACCTAGACTTCTTATCCTACTTGGACCAAATAAGTCTATGTGAAGCAATTCTAGTACATGACTAGTACTCACTTCATGTTTCAGTTTTAATGTTTCTTTAATGTGTTTTCTCTTAATACATGTTTCACACATTTGAAAATTATCTAAGTCTAACTTAGGCTTTTCTCTAATTAAATTCTTCTTAGATAATTTCTTAATGGTTGAAATTCCTATATGGCCTATGCCGTAAATTTACATCTAAGTCATGTGATATTAGACACTTAACCTTAGCATCTAACATGTTATCTAAGGTAAGAGTATAAATATTACCATCTCTATTTCCTTTTAAAACCATTTCTCCTTTTTCATTTATTATATCACAAGAATTAGGAAGAAAAGAGACATTATAACCACAATCTATAAGTTGAGAAATACTAAGTAAATTATAAGAGAGATTGCTTACTAACAACACATTTCGTATTTGAAATGTGTTTGGGTCCCCGATTGTTCATTTTCCAACAACTTTTCCTTTGTTGTTGTCACCAAATGTCACCTTTCCACCATCAATATGTTCAAGTTCGATGAATAGTTTGGGGTTTTCCGTCATATACCTCGAACATCCACTATCTAAAAACCATATGGTTTTTAGAGTCTTTATCCTTGCCTCCTTCTTGCATTCCTTTTGTTTGTCCTACAACGGAGACAAAGTTTTAGGTACCCTTTATTTGGGTCCTTGAATGTTAGGGGCACTATTCTTGTTTAGATATCCCTTAGGTATCCAAACTTGAACATACCTTCTAGCCACTTTTTTAGCATTATTATAATTTGAAAAATAAGAAGGATTAGCATATAGATGACCATTCCACATAAGTGAAGATGCATTGTTATACACGTTACGCCATGGTTGATAATCATTATATGATGGCCGATTTTTATAATGTGTGTAAGGCATGCGATTTTGTTTCTTGAATGGCGCTATATAAGTGTGTTCATAGGCATTTCTATAAGACTTATATGAGTGTTGCCTATATTTAGGTTCATAATAAGTTGGATACATTTTATTCTTTCTAGTTGTATTCGTATATATATGTGCATAATTTCTAGGTTGTCTAGATGCAAAATTTGGCCTAGATGTATGTTTATGTGTGTGTATATTTGTGGGTGTGTGTTGTATTTTTGCCTTGATATAAGTAGAAGAAGGTGTAGAAGAAGATGTAGCAGGCAAAGTTGATTTTGTTGTATTATATGGCAACTTTGTACTCGATGAAACAAACTTTGTCTTTTTATTTACTTTTTCATTTCCTTCTTTATAGCCTAAGCCGGTTTTATCATTACCATACTTTTGTGATGAGATTAGTGTACCTAACATATTAGCACCCGATTTAAATTGTTCTAACAGTTTTTCTAAGTTAAGTTTAGACGATTTAAGTTGTATTATTTCATGTTCACAACTTTCTAACTTTGACTTTAACATATCATTTTCCATTTTTATCTTTTGTTCATCTTTCCTATATGATTCAATTTTATTCTCTAAAGAATCAAGAGTATTAGTAGACTCTTGTTTAAGAGATTCTAATTGATCAGAAAATTCCAAGTTGGACGTCTTCAACTTGTAATTTTCTTCAACTAGTTTCTTCTTTTCTTTAGAGAGCCTCTAACAGTGAGCATGCATTCTTAAGAACTCTTCATACATTTCGTCAAATGTCATGTCACTATCAGAATCACTATCAGAAGAAGAACATATCTCGTTGGATACAAAGCGGACTTGAGCTTCCTCAAATTTGGATTCTGAGTCGGATGAGTCGCTCCATGTGCTCACCTTCATTGCTCGTTTCCATTTCCTTGCCTTAGACTTCTTTGCCTTTGTCATTTGTGCCTCCTTGTCCTTGGCTTGTTTATTATTGTTGTTATTATTATTATTTTTCTTCATGGGACAATCATATGAAATATGTCCTTTTTGACCGCATTCATAACACTTTAATTCTTTATTATACCATTTGTTTGTGTTATTTTTCTATTGAAAAACTTTCTAAGTGTTTTCGCTATCAAGTCATCATCTAATTCAGTGTCACTATTACTATCATCATTATTTGTATGTGTTTCAGTTGTTTTGAACGCTATTGACTTACTTGATGGTTTAGATTGTGGCGCCCCGCACCCCGGCCCCACCGGAGTCGGTGCACCCGCCGTACTTCACTAAGGAGAGTACTAGGCGTCATACCATACGCATCATGATCCATGATATAATGCATGGATTTTCGCGCTTACACGCAAATAAGTAAGCGAAACCGTGGAAGAATTTAAAACTTCAAATTAAAATCATCCACACGATCATTCATAGTTTACATCTCAAATCAAAAGTATTGAGAGTCTTAAAACAAATGTTTTCCATCTCAAATACGTCATCAGTCATCAGTCATAGCTGGCCAGTCATGTCTCCTAAATTCGTCCACTTCTCGCTGCGCTCATGGGTAGGAGACCCTAGGCTCATCCTCAATCCACTCTACTTTATTCCCTGCAGCCTCTGGGAGGAAAAATAGGGGGGTGAGTGACAAATTCACCACCAAGTATACCATAAACAATCATTCATTAACTAGAAAGTACATACAAGAACCGAACCCCCAATATTCGGTTTAGAACATACCTGACCTTCCATTAAACACCCGTAAGAAGTGAACACAAGGTATATCCAAGGTCATAGCTTAACAGAGATTGAAACTTAACAGAGATCATAGCTTATGAAAGGATCATCATTCAATAAAGATCATGACATACAAAAGGTCATCACTCAATAAAGATCATAACCTAGGAGCTACCAATTCATAACAACTTGACCTAAATGTCATGAATAAGATCATAACTTACGTATCAACAGTAGTGAAATCATAACTTAGGTAACGAGAGATAGGAGGATCATAACCTATGTAACATTACCTCTAGCATTTGGCTAGCATCTCATCCCTTCAATCAATAGCTGTTAAGGCAATAAAATCATAACTTAGTCACGAAGCAATTAATAACACAACCTAGTGCAAATGACTCAACATCATGCTCATGACCATATGCAATGCATATGAATGTGCAAGAGTAGTGCATAATGCCCTCCATCCCATGCCGTTGTGATCAACACTTAATGCATCAAGATCATAACTTAAGCAAGATCGTTACTTAAAGAACATAACAATAAAAGACTGTACCTCGCATCAATTCATAACATAACAAGAGTCATCACTTAGGGAAGTCATACTTAGGGTCTACGAGGTCATCACAACTTAGTCTAAGTATCATGTGTCACTACACAATGACTTAATGAATGCAACATGCATGCATATGTACGTGTGATGCATCATGATAAAAATGAGAATATGATCTTTTCATGCTTTTCTTTCAAATCATCATCGTCGTAAAACAATAGAGTGTTCAGATCTATCTTCCCAGATCTGAGGCGGTAACGTCTCCCCTTCGAATCTATTATTCCCGGATTCGGAACGGTAACGTCATCTTCTTGTCAAGTCTATTCTCTCCGGGCCCGAACGGTCATCATCAGGCCTATTATCTCTGGGCCTGAACGGATCTACTGTCAGATCACTTAACCCGGATCTGGGCGGGTTCTTACTGGCCAAGTTCATACTCACACACGGTACCGGTGGGGGAAGCGTTCTTTTAAAAACAAAAATCATCTTTTTGAAAACGCTTTTCATCTTTCTTTCGCATAAAACCAATGCCATAAATCATGTACGTGACGATGATGCAATGTATGACATGCATTATGCGACTCGTGAACAAATGCATCATAACATGCATGCACGGACTTGTCCTTTAAACTGGAAAAACTGTCCAGCAATCACATTCTGTTCATACAGCCTCGTGCTCATACATTCGTGCTCATATTCATAAACCCATGCCATACATATGCATAATGAAGGCTTAGAAACATGCTATAAAAATTTCGTAACATTCCGAAATATCTAACGACCTCAAAACATCATACTATCATCAAAGGTACTGCTGAAATCAGCAGGGCAGTATCGCCTTACCTCAGTTTCGTGGGTCATAAAACCTTATCCATTTAGATCCATCACCTGAAAAACGTAGCTAATTCACCAAGGAACAATATTCATAAGGCTAAACATCACATTGAAGCCTAAATGATCAAGATCGAAGCCTTACAACTTAAGACATTAAACTGTCCTATTTTCCAGTTTTGTACCACTAACTTCAACTCAGTTGTTAACCATCAAAATGGTGGTTTTATGCTGGCTTGTCTACATGAACATGTACATCTATGCCTTAAGTAATTACTATAAAACTTCCAAGGCAATCCAATAAGTTTAAGGGGGTTATCTAATTACTTTCCCAAACTGGGTACATGCAGAAACTGAAATGACAAGTTGTATCATAAAATGAATTGTGACAAAATCACAACTCGGTTTACCAAAATTCCAACTGACAGATGTCATAGACACATCAAAATATCATCACACCAAAAATCAGCTCATTTTCACATTCCTAAGGTGCATTTTCGAGCCACACAACTTACTACTCAAAACTGTCCTGTTCCAGCAACTCTGTTTGAGCAGTTTCACCAAGAACTTCACTAAAAATAATCCAAAACTCCTCTTACTAAAATTCCAACTCACACATTTCATAAACATATAAGGCTATTATCATACCAAAAATTTGCCCATTTGAACACTCCTAAGGTTCATTTTCAGGTCATACAACATGCAACATAAACCTGTCCAGTTCCAGTAATTATGTTTGACCAACTCTTACTAAAAATTTTATTTAGGACAAACCACAACTCCTTTTAATGAAATTCCAACTCACACATTTCGTAAACATACAAATCTATCACCATACCAAAAATTAGCCAATTTTCACCTTCCTAAGGTTTGTTTTCAGGTCGTTCAACATGACACATAAAACTGTCCAGCTCCAGTGATTTCAGCACTTATTCACTTTTATGGTTCAAGCATATCCAAACAACTTCATTCTTTAAAGTGACTAAATAACCATCAAATGCTCACTTCAACATAATGTTTTCAAGCCTCATAACATGCTTTTAACCATAATTAATCTATTCATGAATCACATCAAAAACAGTCACAACACTTTCATGTAACAAATCATTTGCTCATACCATCACTTTTCTTATACCAACTAGTTTTCGTATCTTGTACTTAGTATCTTTAACTAAGATTCATAGCCCAAAAATGACTAGCCATTCAAGCATGCACTTCACAAATAAGGCAAGATTGGCTAGAGTATACTTGCCTCTTTGAACCTTAGAGCTCTTCCTTAGCATGAGCCTTGGTTGAAATGGAGTGAAGTCTTCCTCCAACTTTACTTGTAGCCCACGGTTTTTGAGAGGAGAAAGAAGAATGACATTAGTTAATATCTTAATAAAGAAACAACTTCATTGGGAATATGATTTCCTTACGAATATGAAACTTCAATGGGGCTTGAAATAGATTTCAACCACCAAGATGTTAGCTCCTCCTAGTGGCTTGACCAATCTTCTCCTAATGATCATCTTGGTGTCACGTTTTCGGGCAAGACAAGAGATACCCATATGAGTTTCATTCTTTGAAACATGGAATTCACTTAGAACACTTAGCATGTACTTACCTAGATGAGTTCTTGAGGCTTGAAGATCTTGGTTTGTTGGCTCAACTAGCCGTGTTCTACAATGGAGAAATAGGGAAGTCTCCTTGCTCCATTGTGACTTCTTGAGAGTGGTGTGTTCTAAAATTGCTTGGAGAAAATTTTTCTTCCCTTGACTAGGGATGCAGCCGTGGGTTTTGGTGTTAAGGGGAGGGAGTTGTCCATAGTTTAGTTAGGCTACTAGAATTAATTAACCTTGGTTACTTTTACCCAACCAAGGTTACTTTGTGTCAACTATAGTTACTTTATGTAAACCATAGTTACTTTATGTCAACTATAGTTACTTTATGCCAACTATAGTTACTTTATGCCAACTATAGTTGCTTTATGCCAACTTTATGCCAACTGTAGTTACTTTATACCAACTATAGTTACTTTATGTCTAACATAGGTTACTTTGCCCAACTAGTGTTACATCCTTAACCTTGTAGTAATTATTAAGTAACCATGGTAATTTTCTTGGTCAACCATAGGGGGGCCGATTTCTCTTAAGCTTGGGTGACCCCTTTACCATGCTTAATTTTTTTATATAAAAGGGTTATGTGGATAATTGTCCCCTAATCAATTGATAATTTCTCCTTTTTCTTGCCTTAAAATAAAATTAGGAAATTCTTAATTCTTCATGGCTAAAGGGCTGAAATTTGTAGTAGTTGGGGGGAAAAATTGTCCACTACTTGCAACTCCTTAATTTCCTTTTGGGCTTATTTCAAGAAGGCCCTTAAGATTATCATCTCTTATAATTTTGGGAAAAACCCTGTAGGGTCCTTTTTAAACCTTGTGGCCGAAATTTTCTTAAGCCTTTGGGAATGAATTGGCCACTTCATATAGTCCCTAACTCACGCTTGAATTGATTATATCATTTGCTTATCATCCTAAAATAAAAGAATCACTAAGGAAACTTAGTGAAAGACGCTTGAAGGATACCACTTATTAATTCACTTATATGAGTCTTCAAGTACTATATGACTTTTCGGCGGGGTATAACATTCTCCCCCCTTAATATAAGTTTCGTCCTCGAAACTTCAGGCTAGTCAACAAAATGGGGCGTCTACTCCTCATGTTGCCGTTCGTTTCCCATGTGGTTTCTTCTTTTGGGTAAATAAGATCGCATAAGCGTCTATTTAGTTCCCTCAGAACTGCTTTGTTCCATTCATCTTAGAGGTTTCATCAGAACTTATCCTTATTCTCTAGAGGCGTTATCGTAACCTATCTCATATCAAGCACTTGCAACCTTGATACTATGTACTTGACAACGAAATCCATTCCGTGTAATCATGGTCATAGTAGGCTTATAATTTCCTTTTTCATAAAATATGAAAAACTTGGCAGATATCATTAACTCTGGGATATAGACCATTAGCTCTTTTCTGTAAACATCCTTTCAGTGATCATGTAACGGTATAGCATTCAAAGACACCCGGAATAATTCCCATAAGGTACATATACCAAGCTCTTCACAAGGTATGTGCCACACTCACCCGTCTTGCTGATCTCCTTATACGTAATAACTTTTATCCCTTTTTACGATCATTTCATAAAATCGAACCAGAAGTTGTGGGTTCTTCTTTGAAACTTATGTTTCCTTTATGACATTTCAATTCATCCTAAGGTGGCTCGTTCTCTTAAAACATGGTTTTCATAATCATGAGCTATTCCCCGTATAGTGCAATAAAATGTGTACAAGTGCTAGTAGTGACGCATCATGACGAGGACCCCGAGTCCCATATACAGTGTCATACTTAGTCATGTTATCACTAATAATCTCACTTTCTTACTTGTGGTCTACTCATCATATCTTAAGAAAACTATCATAATCACTCATACTTGGTTAATAGGAAGTAGAGCAGAGGACATAGGTACTTCACACTTAGTAGGCGTACCTTGGTTGTTTCTTTGTCATCCGCATAAATTACCCTTATATGGATACGGCTTCCACCTTCTACTTCGTTTGCTTGTTAAATTGTTTCTTTCATTCTTTCGTTCCCTTACTATCACATTCTGCTCTGTAGCGGTCCTCCAATAATTCACCAAAGGTCCTTGAATACGACTTAACTTAGCCTAATTTGATCTGGGGGTCTAGACCGCGCACAAATCTGATCACCTTAAACCTTTCATCTCTCATAATCAAAGGAATATACTATCCCTAAGTAATGAATGAGTACGGAGATGCCCGACCCTTGTTTTAGTGAGTCAAATTCCTCAACCCTTCCCGTGACTAAGTCGTGAGAGAGGAAGGACTCACAAAACTCCTCCTAGAACTTTGCCCTTATCCTATCCTGTACCAGTGTCAGCATGGAATTACCTTCAACTTTACTTATCCATCTTCCTACCTACTCTGAACTAAATTCCCTGCCAAACCTTGGAATACGTGTTCTTACTAACTATTTCTAGTAAAGTCTACTGCCTTCTGGGGTGACGGCGATGAGGTCATTTTACTGAATTGTGGTGCCATCCACACTACGAAGTGTCGGAGTCTTACTCAAGGTATAAATATTCAGAATAAACGACACCATTTAATTCGTAATCTATAAACGATCTTATGGTCATGCAAGCAGGCATGATTACATTCTATAGATGGCCATCGACTAGGGCTTTATCATTTGGTCAAAACCCTAATTTCCAGTCTAAATCGTCCTAGTCTAAGTTCAACTCTCATCTAGGATCATAACTTAGGTCTAAAATCAAACTTAGTTGACTACGATCATAACTTAATTCTATATTCTGCCCGGATCTGGAGCCTTAGGCTCTGATACCACCTGTGGCGCCCCGCACCCTAGCCCCGCCAGAGTCGGTGCACCCACCGTACTTCACTAAGGAGAGTACTAGGCGTCGTACCATACGCGTCATGATCCATGATATAATGCATGGATTTTCGCGCTTACACGCAAATAAGTAAGCGAAACCGTGGAAGAATTTAAAACTTCAAATTAAAATCATCCACACGATCATTCATAGTTTACATCTCAAATCAAAAGTATTGAGAGTCTTAAAACAAATGTTTTCCATCTCAAATACGTCATCAGTCATCAGTCATAGCTGGCCAGTCATGTCTCCTAAATTCGTCCACTTCTCGCTGCGCTCATGGGTAGGAGACCCTAGGCTCATCCTCAATCCACTCTACTTTATTCCCTGCAGCCTCTGGGAGGAAAAATAGGGGGGTGAGTGACAAATTCACCAACAAGTATACCATAAACAATCATGCATTAACTAGAAAGTACATACAAGAACCGAACCCCCAATATTCGGTTTAGAACATACCTGACCTTCCATTAAACACCCGTAAGAAGTGAACACAAGGTATATCCAAGGTCATAGCTTAACAGAGGTTGAAACTTAACAGAGATTATAGCTTATGAAAGGATCATCATTCAATAAAGATCATGACATACAAAAGGTCATCACTCAATAAAGATCATAACCTAGGAGCTACCAATTCATAACAACTTGACCTAAATGTCATGAATAAGATCATAACTTACGTATCAACAGTAGTGAAATCATAACTTAGGTAACGAGAGATAGGAGGATCATAACCTATGTAACATTACCTATAACATTTGGCTAGCATCTCATCCCTTCAATCAATAGCTGTTAAGGCAATAAAATCATAACTTAGTCACGAAGCAATTAATAACATAGCCTAGTGCAAATAGACTCAACATCATGCTCATGACCATATGCAATGCGTATGAATGTGCAAGAGTAGCGTATAATGCCCTCCATCCCATGCCGTTGTGATCAACACTTAATGCATCAAGATCATAACTTAAGCAAGATCGTTACTCAAAGAACATAACAATAAAAGACCGTACCTCGCATCAATTCATAACATAACAAGATTCATCACTTAGGGAAGTCATACTTAGGGTCTATGAGGTCATCACAACTTAGTCTAAGTATCATGTGTCACTACACAATGACTTAATGAATGCAACATGCATGCATAGGTACGTGTGATGCAACATGATAAAAATGAGAATATGATCTTTTCATGCTTTTCTTTCAAATCATCATCGTCGTAAAACAATAGAGTGTTCAGATCTATCTTTCCGGATCTGAGGCGGTAACGTCTCCCCTTCGAATCCATTATTCCCAGATTCGAAACGGTAACGTCATCTTTTTGTCGGGTCTATTCTCTCCGGGCCCGAACGGTCATCATCAGGCCTACTATCTCCGGGCCTGAACGGATCTACTGTCAGATCACTTAACCCGGATCTGGGTGGGTTCTTACTGGCCAAGTTCATACTCACACACGGTACCGGTGGGGGAAGCGTTCTTTTAAAAACAAAAATCATCTTTTTGAGAACGCTTTTCATCTTTCATTCGCATAAAACCAATGCCATAAATCATGTACGTGACGATGATGCAATGTATGACATGCATTATGCGACTTGTGAACAAATGCATCATAACATGCATGCACGGACTTGTCCTTTAAACTAGAAAAACTGTCCAGCAATCACATTCTGTTCATACAGCCTCGTGCTCATCCATTCGTGCTCATATTCATAAACCCACGCCATACATATGCATAATGAAGGCTTAGACACATGATATTTCGTAACATTCCGAAATATCTAACGACCACAAAACATCATACTATCATCAAAGGTACTGTTGAAATCAGCAGGGCAGTACCGTCTTACCTCAGTTTCGTGGGTCATAAAACCTTATCCATTTAGATCCATCACCTGAAAAATGTAGCTAATTCACCAAGGAACAATATTCATAAGCCTAAACATCACATTGAAGCCTAAATGATCAAGATCGAAGCCTTACAACTTAAGACATTAAACTGTCCTATTTTCCAGTTTTGTACCACTAACTTCAACTCAGTTGTTAACCATCAAAATGGTGGTTTTATGCTGGCTTCTCTACATGAACATGTACATCTATGCCTTAAGTAATTACTATAAAACTTCCAAGGCAATCCAATAAGTTTAAGGGGGTTATCTAATTACTTTCCCAAACTGGGTACATGCAGAAACTGAAATGACCAGTTGTATCACAAAATGAATTGTGACCAAACCACAACTCGTATTACCAAAATTCCAACTGACAGATGTCATAAACACATCAAAATATCATCACACCAAAAATCAGCTCATTTTCACATCGAGCCACACAACTTACTACTCAAAACTGTCCTGTTCTAGCAACTCTGTTTGAGCAGTTTCACCAAGAACTTCACTAAAAATAATCCACAACTCCTCTTACTAAAATTCCAACTCACACATTTCATAAACATATAAGGCTATTATCATACCAAAAATTTACCCATTTGAACACTCCTAAGGTCCATTTTCAGGTCATACAACATGTAACATAAATCTGTCCAGTTCCAGTAATTATGTTTGACCAACTCTTACTAAAAATTTCATTTAGGACAAACCACAACTCCTTTTAATGAAATTCCAACTCACACATTTCGTAAACATACAAATCTATCACCATACCAAAAATTAGCCAATTTTCACCTTCCTAAGGTTTGTTTTCAGGTCGTTCAACATGACACATAAAACTGTCCAGCTCCAGTGATTTCAGCACTTATTCATTTTTATGGTTCAAGCATATCCAAACAACTTCATTCTTTAAAGTGACTAAATAACCATCAAATACTCACTTCAACATAATGTTTTCAAGCCTCATAACATGCTTTTAACCATAATTAATCTATTCATGAATCACATCAAAAACAGTCATAACACTTTCGTGTAACAAATCATTTGCTCATACCATCACTTTTCTTATAACAACTAGTTTTCGTATCTTGTACTTAGTATCTTTAACTAAGATTCATAGCCTAAAAATGACTAGCCATTCAAGCATGCACTTCACAAATAAGGCAAGATTGGCTAGAGTATACTTGCCTCTTTGAACCTTAGAGCTCTTCCTTAGCATGAGCCTTGGTTGAAATGGAGTGAAGTCTTCCTCCAACTTTACTTGTAGCCCACGGTTTTTGAGAGGAGAAAGAAGAATGACATTAGTTACTATCTTAATAAAGAAACAACTTCATTGGGAATATGATTTCCTTACCAAGATGAAACTTGAATGGGGCTTGAAATGGATTTCAACCACCAAGATGTTAGCTCCTCCTAGTGGCTTGACCAATCTTCTCCTAATGATCATCTTGGTGTCACGTTATCGGGAAGGACAAGAGATACCCATATGAGTTTCATTCTTTGAAACATGGAATTCACTTAGAACACTTAGCATGTACTTACCTAGATGAGTTCTTGAGGCTTGAAGATCTTGGTTTGTTGGCTCAACTAGCCGTGTTCTACAATGGAGGAATAGGGAAGTCTCCTTGCTCCATTGTGACTTCTTGAGAGTGGTGTGTTCTAAAATTGCTTGGAGAAAATTTTTCTTCCCTTGACTAGGGATGCAGCCGTGGGTTTTGGTGTTAAGGGGAGGGAGTTGTCCATAGTTTAGTTAGGCTACTAGAATTAATTAAGCTTGGTTACTTTTACCCAACCATAGTTACTTTATGTCAACTATAGCTACTTTATGCCAACTATAGTTACTTTATGCTAACTATAGCTACTTTATGCCAACTCTGGTTACTTTATGCCAACTATAGTTACTTTATGTCTAACCTAGGTTACTTTGCCCAACTAGTGTTACATCCTTAACCTTGTAGTAATTATTAAGTAACCATGGTAATTTTCTTGGTCAACCATAGGGGGGCCGATTTCTCTTAGGCTTGGGTGACCCCTTTACCATGCTTAATTTTTTTATATAAAAGGGTTATGTGGATAATTGTCCCCTAATTAATTGATAATTTCCCCTTTTTCTTGCCTTAAAATAAAATTAGGAAATTCTTAATTCCTCATGGCTAAAGGGCCGAAATTTGTAGTAGTTGGGGGGAAAAATTGTCCACTACTTGCAACTCCTTAATTTCCTTTTGAGCTTATTTCAAGAAGGCCCTTAAGATTATCATCTCTTATAATTTTGGGAAAAACCCTATAGGTCCCTTTTTAAACCTTGTGGGCGAAATTTTCTTAAGCCTTTGGGAATGAATTGGCCACTTCATATAGTCCCTAACTCACGCTTGAAATGATTATATCATTTGCTTATCATCCTAAAATAAAAGAATCACTAAGGAAACATAGTGAAAGACGCTTGAAGGATACCACTTTATTAATTCACTTATATGAGTCTTCAAGTACTATATGACTTTTCGGCGGGATACAACATAGATGACACGGACTTCCGTTGGTTTAGTTTTACCTCATAGACTTTAAAAGACCCGATCAATTCATCCATCTTAGTAATTGACTTTGTCTCCTTAATTGCAGTCACCTTTGGATCCTATTCAGCAGGAAGGCTTCGTAGCACCTTTTGAACTTTTTCATTATTCGTGAATGATTTGCCTAAAGCTTCAAGGGCATTAAAAATGTTAGTAATCCTCAAATCCATAGATGTTATGGATTCGTTTGGCAACATTTTGAAAGACTCTAATTCAGTCATAAGCATGTTTACTTTTGATTCTTTAACACCACTAGTACCTTCATGCTTTAATACAAGTGATTTCCACATGTGTGCACTTGTGCAGTTTGACACATATCCTGCTTCAGAAGTTGTAAGTCCATTCAAAAGTAATTGCATAGCTTTAGCATTCATGGACATTTTCATTTTATCTTCCGATGACCATTCACTTTTATACTTTTTAACCTCTTGTGTGACTCCACTAACTTGTACAACTTTCATTGGAATGTGCGACTCATCTTCAACTATAGACCATAAATCGATGTCTATAGCCATTAAGAATAGCCTCATTCTTAGTTTCCAATGAAGAAAATTATTACCATCAAAAAGAGAAGGACGTTGAGTAGGCATACCTTCCAACTCACCTTTGTGAGAAACTATTGCCATAGTATGTACCTTTAATCTGAGATAAGCAGGCTACAAAGAGTAATTGTTTCTTGGCTTTGTATTGATTATACGGTGTTGAATCTTGCTTCTTTGAGTGGTATAGACCTTGCTCTGATACCAATTGTTGGACCGTGCACCTGTAATAAACACCACTAGAGGGAGATGAATAGTGGTTAGCGGAAATTACACTACAACCTTTTGTAAAAATCCCCTTTGAAAACAGAATCTGAGACCAGCTCAGATTCAAGACCCGTATTTGAAAATTCAAAACTAATTGTACACAACTCCAAAAATTATGACACTTTTCGGAATTTACCTTCAATTTGTTAACAAGACTCTATCCAAACATCAGAGAAAAATAAGATCGTTTGACCCTTCAAACAAATAAAATGATTCAGATGGTCAATCTGGACAGAATTGGACAGAATGTTGCTGATTTTGCAAAACGTGTTTCTCTTTGAATATTCAACCAAAAAGGTTGATCTTTTTATCAAAACACTCCTTAGGATGTGTAGATGATGTTTCCAAAAGGCCCTGACCTTAAACAATTCATGATAAATACAAAATTCATGTTTTCTCAAAACTGGTCAGATTGCAGCCAGATTGGAGAAGTTATCTTGCAAAGACGGAAAGGCTAACTTTCCCTTGCTCAAATCAAGTGATTATTGTTGAAAATGAAAGCTAACAGTCTGAAGTATAACTCCACCAAAAATCACAAATTTTGAAATTGTTTAGCTATTTTTTCAAATTGTGAGAAGTTGTGTGAAAACTGTAGTAAAAACGGGCAGAAAACCGAAATGAAGAAACAAGACATGAACACCATTTATCCTGGTTCGGTCAATGTGACATACTCCAGTCCCAAGGAACACCTTTCCTTGGATTTCACTATGAAATGAATCACCTTACAACAAGAACCAAGCTTGATCCTTGGGTTATACACCAACCATATTCAAGACTTGGATAATCACCTTCTAAGCAACACTTAGTTGCAACACCTTTATCACCTATTGATGTAGCCTTATAATAATGGCTAATCAATCTTACAAATGAAGCTCAAGAGGCTTGTACCACGACAAACACAACAAGAACACTTTTGCAACAAAGAATGGAACAAGAATAACAACAAGAAGAAGATGATAGCTAGACAATTCAACAAATACTTGTAAGCTTCAAGTGTGTTTTATCTTCTTCACCATTGTCTCTATTTATAGTGTGATTTGAGCCTTGGAGATAAGACTTCCAATGTGTCACCATCTTCATCATCAAGTCCAAATGTCTTCTCATCATTGGTTGGCCTTGTACACTTGGCAAAATAAGACAACATAATTGGTCCACCTTGGCAACTCCATTTGGCTGAAAGTTTAAGCTCAAAAATGACTTGGAATTCTCTTGAAAATGTGAAGATAATAGCAAGGGATAGTACTCCATTATTCCCTCAACTTCTTGGCACAAGAATAAGCATGTGGAATTTGAAGAATTCAAACAAAAATCATCTCAAAATTTCAGCATAGTAGCCGTTGGCTACTTAACCCAATTATTCCAAAAAAATAGCTTTGTTTATCCTTTGTAATTTGTAGATAATAAGAGAGGATAATACCAACAAAATATCCTCAACTCCAAGCACAACAATAGGACATGTGAGAGCTCCATTTGACTAAAAAATCTTCCAAGAAAAGCCTAGTAGCCGTTGGCTACTTCTTTGAATTTTCCAAGTTGGCATTTTTGCCAACTAGCTCCTTTTTGATTTGTCCACTTGTCACCAAATCGTAAAATACGTACACCATCATATCCACCTGATTATACACGTTTTTGAGCATACACAAATGTGTAGCAACTCAAATTTTTGAAGAAGAAATCAATAGATAATAATTGACAAGAATATGTCAAAGTGTAACACCGAAATTCCCAATATTTCTTCTTATATGTCGTGCTCATTTCTGCACCTTTACAACCTTGTAAAACTCTGAATAATGATGATAAATATGCTCTTATGACATATATAAGAGGGTCTTCAAGAAAAAATAGAACGTGACATCTCAAATCGTCACATATCCAGCTATAGTCAACAATATCATCATGTGAGAGAATAAGATAAAGAGTCACCATATTATCTTCAAGTTAATAATAAATCAGCTCCAGAATGAAGATAATAATATGCTCAAGTGATTCCTTGAGTGAAAATACCAAAAATACCCTCGGGAGTGAAATGACCAAAATACCCCTGGTATATGGAAACTCGAGAAATGACCCCGATGGTCAGAAATGAATATAATACCACCTTTGTCTTGATAAATATAATAAGAATCAGTTCTTGATATATATCCACCATATCATGTTCCTACAAAACTCAAAATACCAATTTTGCCCTTTTTGGTAAGTTGTAGAAACTTCCAAGGCACGTTAGTCACAATACATTTAAAATCATCAAAATCACACAAGATTCATATAATGAGCATGTATAAATCATATACCAATGAAAACAACAATTTTAACACATTTTAGAAAATTATTTCTAAAAACCCTAGACATCCATCGATCGAAGTGCCTCAGCTTCAGAGATCGATGTCTCACAGAAAGGTTCAAGTTTTGTCTCTGACCTACATTGATCGATTGAAGTGAGGGTTCGATGTACATCGATCGATCGATGTGTCTCCGGTTTAGAGAACGATGTCTTATAGTAAGGTCTTGAACTTTCACTGCCTTACATGGACCGATCGATGTGATAGATCTATGTAAAAAGATCGATCGATGTACAACAACCTTAGATGTCGATGTCAACTTTTCAACTTTTTCAACTTTTAAATACATATAACACCATGAGTGACCTTTTTAAGTATTCACCACTTAAAATCATGACTTTGAAAATTATCCAAACATATTTCTTAACATTCTCTCCCTTTTAGATGATTTTCAAAATAACCTAACATGATTTTAATGTCACAACTAATAACCAATTGTTTATCAAATTTTGTTTTTAACAAACTTTTAAATAGTACGCTCTCCCTCAACTTATACTCTCCCCCTTAACCTATGCTCAACTTAAACCAATTAAAACTTAGCATATTATGACTTACCAACTAAAATCATATTCTTATGACTTACCAACCAAAATCATGTTCTTATTGTATCTCCCCCTTTATTTTGCATATCATGCAAAAAATAGAACTACGCAATGGTATCGTAAGTCACCATACCTAACTTGGCTCGTAAGTTTTCAAAAGTGGCTTGATTAAGGGGTTTGGTAAAGATGTCAGCTATTTGGTGATCAGTTCTTATATGGTTTATGACTATATCCTCATTTTGAACATGATCGCGAAGAAAGTCGTATCGCACCTCAATGTGTTTGGCCTTAGAATGAAGCACAGGATTCCGTGAAAGATTGATCGCACTTGTGCTATCGCAGAAAATTGGAATCTTTTTCTTTTTAATGCCAAAATCACTAAGTTGCTGTTTAAGCCAAAGTATTTGGGTAGTACATAAACTCAAAGCAATATACTCGGCTTCAGTGGTAGAAAGAGCTACACTAGGTTGCTTTTTAGAAAACCAAGAGATCAAGTTGGTTCCTACGAATTGACATGTACTGCTAGTGGATTTTCTATCTAACTTGAAACCACCATAATCAGCATCACCATATGCGTGTAATTCCAACTTAGCGCTTCTATCATACCAAAGTCCTAAGTGAGGTGTATGCTTAAGATATCGAAAGATCTTTTTCACTACATTGTAATATGATACCTTAGGACAAGATTGAAACCTAGCACACATGCACACATTAAACATGATATCAGGTCTTGATACAGTTAAGTATAACAGTGATCCAATCATAAACCTATAAAGTGTGTCATCAAAAGGTTTACAATTTTCATCATCATCTAGTTTGGTGCTAACACTCATGGGGGTAGTTGAAGGTTTCAACTCTTCAAAGCCAAACTTCTTAATCATATCATTGATATACTTAAGTTGGCTAATGTGAATTCCTTGAGGGGTTTGTTTGATTTGAAGGCCTAAGAAGTAGTTCAATTCTCCTAACATTGACATTTCAAATTCTGACTTCATACACTCTTCGAAGTCTTTTACTAAGGTAGGGTTAGTTGAACCAAAGATAATATCGTCTACATATATTTGAACTATTAACAAGTCATTATCTTTTCTTCTTAGAAATAATGTGCTGTCGATGGTCCCCCTTTGATAATTATTTGCAATAAGAAAGTTTGCAAATCTATAATACCAAGCTCTTGGAGCTTGTTTCAAACCATATAGAGCTTTCTTAAGCTTGTAAACATGGTTAGGATTCTTTGGATCTTCGAATTCAGGGGGTTGTTTGACAAACACCTCTTCTTGGATGTATCCATTCAAGAATGCACTCTTGATATCCATTTGGAAGAGTTTAATATTGCTTAGACTTGCAATCGCAAGTAACAATCTAGTTGCTTCTAGTCGTGCAACGGGTGCAAAGTTTTCTTCATAATCTATTCCTTCTTGTTGATTATAACCTTGTGCGACTAGACTAGCCTTATTTCGTGTGATGTTTCCTTATTCATCCATTTTATTCCTAAAGACCCATTTAGTTCCTATTATAGACTTATCTTCAGGTTTAGGTACTAAGTCCCACAAGTTGTTCCTTGTAAATTGATATAACTCCTCATGCATGGCATCTATCCATGTGAGAGAATAAGATAAAGAATCAAATCGTCACATATCCAGCTATAGTCAACAATATCATCATGTGAGAGAATAAGATAAAGAATCACCATATTATCTTCAAGTTAAGAATAAATCAGCTCCAGAATGAAGATAATAATATGCTCAAGAGATTCCTTGAGTGAAAATACAAAAAATACCCTCGGGGGTGAAATGACCAAAATACCCCTTGCATATGAAAACTCCAGAAATGACCCTGATGGTCAGAAATGAATATAATACCACCTTTGTCTTGATAAATATAATAATTATCAGTTCTTGACATACATCCACCATATCATGTTCCTACAAAACTCAAAATACCAATTTTGCCCTTTTTGGTAAGTTGTAGAAACTTCCAAGGCACGTTAGTCACAATACATTTAAAATCATCAAAATCACATAAGATTCACATAATGAGCATCTATAAATCATGTACTAATGAAAACAACAATATTAACACACTTTAGAAAATTATTTCTAAAAACCCTAAACATCAATCGATCGAAGTGCCTCAGCTTCAGAGATCGATATCTCACAGAAAGGTTCAAGTTTTGTCTCTGACCTACATCGATCGATCGAAGTGAGGGATCGATGTGTCTCAGGTTTAGATATCGATGTCTTATAGTAAGGTCTTGAACTTTCGCTGCCTTACATGGATCGATCGATGTGATAGATCTATGTACATAGATCGATCGATGTGCAACAACCTGAGAGATCGATGCCAACATTTTCAACTTTTTCAACTTTTAACCACATATAACACCATGAGTGTCATTTTTAAGTATTCGCCACTTAAAATCATGATTTTGAAAATTATCCAAACATATTTCTCAACATTGTTTAATGGGATCAAGTGTACATATACGTGTGTGTGTGTGTGGTGATCCTCTTGTCACTATATTGGCAGTTTTTTAATGGGATCAAGTGATGTATATATATATATATATATATATATATATATATATATATATATATATATATATATATAGAACATACACAAATATTATGCATAACATGTACAATTTGTGTCACACATATACATATATACAAAGAATCATACAACTATGCAATCAAACATAATCATGCATGATATAAAGTTATAATCAACATAAACATATAGATTTTCACAAAACATAGCAAGTATAGGGAGATTACTTACCTAATTTACGTATATTTTACCGTACGATCGAATCTAGGGTGGGTGTTGAACCAAAGATCCTCTCCTCTCGGCTGATGGTTGAAGAAGGGGGTGGATGCTGAAATTTTTTTGTTTCTCTCCAGGGGTGGGGCAGCCGAATTGGAGAAATAAGGAGTAGGCTTGATTTTTGGCTTTGTATAATAATATATAGATGGTGTGAAGTTTATGGATATAGATAGTTAGGGTTTCAGTTTAGGTTAAATTCTTATTAGGTATAGTTTTTTTTCATGTAAAACTCTATCTATATTGCCTAATTGTATTTAGTTTAGGACTTATCCTACTTTATGTTATTTATTTTTCCTTTTCTTTTTTATGCATAAAATATGCGTACATAACACTCTCCCTTACAAAAAGTTTCGTCTTTGAAACTTACGTACCTTAGTCGAATAGGTGGGGATACTTCTCGTGCACCTCTTTTTTGAGCTCCCATGTCGCCTCTCCCTCGGTGTGGTTCGACCACTGAACTTTAACATAAGGGATAACTCGTCTTCTTAGAACTTGATCTTTAGGATCTACGATGCACACTAGAGTTTCTTCGTACGTCGTGTCACTCTTCATCTTTAATGGTTGAGCCTCTAAAACGTGACTCCGGTCAGAAACGTAACGCCTCAACTGCGATACATGAAAGACATTGTGCACTTGCGACAACACCGGAGGTAGCACTAGTTGATAGGCCAATGTCCCAATCTGCTCCAATACCTCATATGGACCAATACACCTTGGGCTCAACTTGCCTTTCTCACCGAATCTCATAACGCCTTTGGTTGGAGAAACCTTCAAATATACCTTTTCGTCCACTGTGAATTCCAATAGTCTCCTCTTGAAATCCGCCCAACTCTTACTGCGATCTTGAGCCGCCTTGAGCCTCTCACGAATGATCTTTACCTTTTCCAATGTTTGCTCAACCAGCTCAGGTCCAGCGATAGACTTCTCTTCAACCTCATCCTAGTAAAGTAACGATCGACACTTTCTCCCACATAGAACTTCAAAAGGCACCATGCCGATAGCGCTATGGTGACTATTGTTATAAGAGAACACAATAAGTTTTTACCATGCTATCTCAATTTCCTTTGAAATCCAAGGCACATGCTCATAGCATGTACTCGAGAGTCTGTATAGTTCTCCCACTGTCCATCACTTTGGGGATGAAAAGCAATATCAACTTCAACTCGGTCCCCATGACTCTCTGATATGTTATCCAGAACCTCGTTGTAAACCTCGTGTCTTGGTCCGACACAATATTCACTAGAACCCCATGTGAACTGAAGATATTATCAACATAAAGAGTTACTAGCTTCTCCATTGTCGCTTCACTTAAAACTGGTAGAAAGTGTGCGACTTCGTCAACCGGTCTACAATCCCCGAACAATGTTGTTGCCACTACATGTCTTTGGGTGCCTTGTGATGAAATTCATAGTAATATGCTCCTATTTTTCCATTCCGAAACCTCTAACGGTTGTAAATAACCTCTAGGACGCTGATGTTTGGTCTTAACTTCCTGACAAACCAAAAACCGGGTAACAAACTCAGCGATTTCATGCTTCATACCATACCACCAATAATTCTTCTCCAGGTCATTATACATCTTGGTGAAACCTGGTGTTCAGAAAAAGAGTTTGAGTGATTTACGAATACATGATTTAAATACAACGTGTTTAAGAAATGCATGACAATTTTATTACTTGACACGTTTTTGTGATAAACTTGCCTTATATACTTTATATATAATGTTGCTGTACTAACAAGCCATGAAGCTTTGAAGCTTACATCAAATGGCAAACATTTGTTGTGTTTGAACTATTTTCAGGTGCCACCATTGATGAACTAAACTAGTTCGTTAAGTGAAGTACTTAGTTAAATGAACTAAGTAGTTCATTAAATGGAGATATATTTGGAAAAATATTTATGGCAACAAATTTGGAAATGGAAAGTCTCCCTCCTACTCCTCTCACATGCCTACATATATATATTACATATATATTCAGATTTTTTAAAAAGGCACAATACACATATATTCCGACATACTACCGACACGTTGCATATATTACAAACGTACGTCAACGTCCCACCACTACACTTACCTCATATTTATGAGTATATTCAGGTCTTATATCATATGATATAAGTCATGGTGATGACAAAATTATAACAACACGCTACAAGGTTATAAACCGAAAGTTGTCGCATCGGGTGACTACCGAAACTTTGTCAACCTGTCACGTACTTTCCATATAAAGATGTCCAGCCCATATACTTCAAAAGTATCCAAAAATTTCGTGGCTCACATGTTAAAATCATCCATGAAATCATTCCATCTTGGCACACACAAATCACCCACAATTAAGGGCCAAATTGTGGAGATTTCAAATTCAACTTTTTCTGTCACATGGGGCGCCTATATCTCAGCCATTAGAGCTGAATATTTAGTTATTCTGTGTATAGTATGTGTGACATAATATATATAACATGTGCAAAAAGTTTGAATTTAATCAGAGAAAAATCGCGTAATCGACGAAAGTCGAAAAGTCGGTTTTCTACGAACACAATACATGGAACGTTTTTGGTATGACTTGTAACATGTATCTAGATACTTTTTACGCATTCAAGACATGTTAAAGTGTTCTAGAAAATTCAAATTAGGGCTGATTGCAATTTACTATATATGTGTAAATATTGTGCATTATTTGACAAAGCTTGCCAAAATAAATTTCAGCACATGTGCAGCCTTTCTGCACGCCTACTACATTAATGTTGGAGCTTAGATGGAGATTATTTGGCACTTATTTGACACTTCAATTGGTAGAAAATAAGCCACACATGATTGGTGACATTGAAGAAGGCATTACACAAGGAAACAATTCAAAATACAACACATGCTGAAATTTCAGCACATGTTGTTTATTATGGACGAATTTTGGTGCATTTTCGTCTTCAATTTTATTCCAAAATTGAAAGGGATTAATGTGTGATTGTATCTTAATGTTTTGACTACTATTTGCCACATGTTTTGTGAGTTTTATTCAGATTTTTACAGAACATTAAAGGATGCCAAGTTGGACCAATCATCAAGTGACAAGTAACAAAGCAAAGTCATCCATCCAATCAAAATGTGACAAGTGAGCAAGGTGGTATCATATCTACACAAGGCAATCTACCAAGGGCATTAAAGAGAATTCTCAAGAAGATAGTGAACCCGAAGGGGGCGGCCAACATGACATAAAAGAAGGAGAAGTAGTGCAAAGTGAAGCCAAGCAATTCTCATTGCCTCTCTAGTGCAAAAGGATGCACTATTCTCTCCTTCTTCATTTCGTTCTTCTTCTTCTTCTCTCAAGCCTATTGTTCTTATATTCAACATATTGAATAGGCTTTGATTAGACCACCATACATGTTCTATTTTTTGTGAAAGGTTGATCAAGGTGTGATCAAAGCTTCATCCGTTCGGTGGTAGTGTTCGTGATTCGTGTGATTGATTGTATTTTTTGTGAAAGTGTGGAGTTGGTGTGTAAATCCAGCAACCCTTGTGGTATGGTGTTTTTTTGGTGTTTAGTGATAACCGAAGAAGGTGTCCTCGAAGACTGGAGTAGGTTGTGTTAACCAAACCAGTATAAAATTCTTGGTGTTCTTACTTTTCAGCACTTTACTTTCAGTTTCCAGTTTTTGCATCCATTTCGTTGCAATCGTAAAAATAGCAAACGAATAGCTACACCTCTTAGCTTTCATTTTGCGAAAGTTTGAACCCATTTGGATAAATATAAGTCCATCAAACGTTAATAGTTCTAAGACTAGTGCAATCTGATTTTCGGACTTGCAAAGGTTGAGAACATCAACGTATTTGACATACTTAACAATGGAATTTTGAAAAAACAGTTTCAACCCACTACAATACATATATTAAGAGGTTTGTCATTAAATTTTCAGACCATTTGTGAGTCATGAATTAGTCAGAATAAAATTTTCAAATCAAAGTACTGTTTCTGGTAGATTTGCGCAATCGGACCACAAACGTATTTTTAAAGGGTTAGGAGTTCAATTTTAATCTAAAATTTTTAGGAGATACTCAAAACATCTGAGAGTAAAATCTCTCCAACTTTTATAATTTTTGGAGGTCTGCAACTAGGTCTTTCAAATATTTCAAATCAGGATATGAAAACAGAAGTTGTTTTCAAAAGTGAGGTTTTTGGTTCAAAACTTTTTAAAAACCAAATTTTCTGCACCCACTATTCCACCCCCCTTCTAGTGGTGCTATACAGATCCTATGCCTGGATGAATATATGGTCGAGTATTATGTGCCTCCTTCAGCGATTCTTTCTTTAACGCTTCATCATTTGGAACACATAACCGTCCCGGATATCAAAGGCCTCCATCATCAGATAACTGAAAACCCTCAATCTGCTCAGTCTGGAGTCTATCTCGAATAGCACTGAGAATAGCATCATTCTTTTGAGCGTCTCTTACTTGGTCCACAAGTGTCAGAGTAATAATCAATGCTACTAGGACACTCTCTGTAGAATCAACAATTTCCAAGTCGAACTCCTCAATCTTGCGCTCCAATGGGGTTTGTCTCGCGTGGTTTGACTTAAGACTCAATGCATCTGCTACCCTATTCGCCTTCTCTGGATGATAACTGATGGTCAAATCACAATCTTTTATTAACTATAACCATCGTATTTGCCTCATATTTAACTCTTTCTGCGTAAATAGATACTTAAGGCTTTTATGATCTGTGAAGACCTCGTACTTCTCCCCGTATAAATAATGACACCAAATCTTGAGTGCAAATACAACCGCAGCGAGCTCTAAGTCGTGTGTAGGATAGTTTGGTTCATACGGCTTTAGTTGTCTCGAGGCGAAGGCAATGACCCTTTCTCGTTGCATTAACATGCACCCTACAAAGAAAGTGTTAGGCTAGAGTTTATATGTACACAGTCGTAAACTGAAATTTATATACATACACCTAGCCCATTTTTCGAGGAGCCGCTATAGATGACAAACCCTTCAATGCCGGAGGGTTGTGCCAAGAACGGTGCAGTAGTTAGCCTCCTTTTTAACTCAGCAAAAGTTTTCTGACACTCGGAGATCCACTCAAACTTGGTCTTTTTTGAGTCAGTCGACTCAGTGGTACTACAATCCTAAAAAATCCCTCCAGGAAATTACGGTAATATCCAACAAGGCCAAGAAAACTGCGCCCCTTGGTGACATTAATAAGTCGGGGCTACTCCATAATCGTCTCTATCTTTTTCAGATCTACGACAATGCCATCTTCAGATATCACGTGGCCCAAGAAGGTCACAATTCTTAAACAGAACTCACACTTGCTGAAATTTGCATATATTTTCTTCTTTCGGAGAATCTCCAATACCTCTCGCAAATGTTCAGTGCGTGTCTCCTCATCAGGCGAATACACCAAGATGACATCGATGAACACCACAACGAATCGATCTAGCTGCTCTATGAACACGGTGTTCATTAAATTTATAAACTCCGCAGGTGCATTTGTCAGTCCAAAGGGCATTACGAGAAACTCGTAGTGCCCACATCTAGTGCAAAACATCGTCTTTGCTATATCTTCTGCTTTGATTCACAACTGATAGTATCCCAATCAGAGATCAATCTTTATGAACACTTTGGTGCCCTGCTCACAATTCTGATTTCATATGAGTTGGCATTTTCAATATTCAAACCTTACTGAATTGAAAAGATGTTATCTTTAGTTGATTGAAGAGGTCGTCGATCCTTGGTAGTGGATACTTGTTCTTTATCGTGATCTTGTTAAGCTCACGATATTCGATGCAGAGTCACATGCTACCGTCCTTCTTTTTCACAAATAAGATTGGTGCTCCCCAAGGCGAAGCACTCGGCCTTGTAAACTTACGGTCCAGCAATTCTTGTAACTGCTCTTTGACTTCTTTCAACTTTGATGGCACCATTCCGTAAGGTGCTTTCGAGATTGGTGCAACTCCTGGTATCAAATTGATCTTGAATTCTACTTTCCTGTTTAGTGGTAAACCTGGTAGCTCGTCAAGGAAGACATCCTTAAATTCTCGCACCACTAAAATATCATTGATCGATGGAGTCTCATCATCAGAGTTTAGAGCATGCACAAGAAAACTCTCGGCTCCTTTTCTCAATGCTTTGTATGCTCGTGCTGCGGTCAGATAGATGTTGCATGGCAGCTTCTTCAGTTTCGTGTTCCCCTGACAAGTGAATTCTATCTTGATAGGGTTCTTGAACACAACCTATTTCTGCCTGCAGTCGATGTGGGCATAATACTTGGACAACCAATCTATGTCCAGAATTACGTCGAAATCACTCATTTGGATTGATTTCAGTGCTGCTTCAAACTCTCGATCCTCCATCTCCAATAAGCAATTCTTGTACAAGTGATGTGAAAAATCACTTGATCTACACCTACAAGCACATGGTAGGGTCTCTCTAGCCATTCCAGAATGCTTTGAAGGTTCTTGACAAACCTCTTAGCAACGAACGAGTGGCTAGCTCCACGATCAAATAAAACGTTCGCAGGGACTCTATTCAGTAGGATGACACCTAAGGGATTAGGGGTTCAACACAGGGTTACACAGATAACATTGTCATAATCAAACAAATACTCAAAACAGTAAATGTACCTGTGACTATGTCATTGGACCCATGCACCTCGGTGTCAGTCATGATGTGTACTCGTGTGTTTGGTTACGGCCGGCCCTTCTACCAACGCTGCTGGGGTGCTGCCTTGAGAGGTATCCTTCGTGGCTCAGGGAAGTCCTTCCTCATGTGGCCAACCTTGCCACAGTTGAAGCACACCCCTAACTTCCTTCAACAATCCCTGGTGTGCTAATTCCCATACGCCGGGCAGACTGGAATCCCTGTAGGATGACCTCTGGCAAACTACTGTTGCTGTGTTTGGGGCTACAGTCGTGTGGCTAGGTCTGAACGATTGTCACCCAACCTGGCGCTTCAGCAATTTGACCCAATGCCCGAATCTACCATCACTGGCCTCCTCGTGTGGCTGCTTACTCCTCTCTTCCGCATCCACCCTCTTCAAATATGCCTCGACTTGAAGGCACGCCTCTAATAGCTCACCAAAATTTCTCGCATTCGCATTCAAAATACGTGAACGGATGCGAGAGTTCAAACATGTCTCAAACTGTAGCATCTTGAGACATTATCTGACATCATCGACGGAATGAACCTACACGGAGCATGGAACCAGTCTAAGTACTCTGATACAGACAGGCTCCCTTGAGCCAGAGCCTGAAAAGTAGCCATCTTCTGCAAAAAAGCAGTCGACGAAACATAGTACCGGCAAAACTCCTCCCGGAACTAATTCCACATGACTGGCTGAGGGATTTCAGCACATTCCCGTTCCACCATTCCTCTACCTCGCCCAGAAGGAATAGGGTAACAACATCTACCCAAATCTCTTCAGTCGCTTGAAACAGATGGAGTTTATTCTCAACCTCCTTTATCTAGACCTCAGCCTCATAAGAATTAGTGCTGCCCTTAAATGTAGTAACGTAAGCCCTCTTCATCTCTTGGTAGAAGAAGCGAAGGCCTGTATGTGGCGGTGGAGGAGGTGGTGGTGGCGGATTCTGGTGCTGCTACTGATGGGCCAGTAGCTACACTATATCATTCAGTGATCAGTCAAAGCCTGAGGAAATGCACCCTGATTATTCCCGTCACCATTACTGTTTTGATCTCTTCTTGGTGGCATGATGCTGTGACAACATGTTAGACACAATTTTACCAAAATTATAATCCTAATAATCAAACGGAATTGAAACGTTTGGGTAAAGGTAGATAAAAGGAGAAATTCAAAATTTAATAAAATAAAGGACAGAAATGCCCGCACTAGGTATTCGTGCCTCACCCGGTCATCGCTGAAATCTAATGTTCAAAACTTAACGCTAAAGTCAACACTTCGTGTCAAGATACTTAAATCCAAAATCTTGACCTAGGGGCAAAATCGTAACTTAACTTCTAAAATCATGGCCTAAATCTACGTTTTCGCCATGGATCTAGAGCCATGCTTTGATACCACCTGTAGCGACTCATCTCGAGCCCTAGTACTCGAAATGACTCACCCGTTGTTATGCCCCGCACCCTCCGTAGGGTAATTAAAAGGCAAAGAAAGTTTTTACGGAAATTAATGACGGTCAACGAGAATTAATTATACATTAATATGAGGATTAATTGGAAATTAATGAGGGGATTTAATATTAGAGTTTAATTATATTTAAATTAGAATTAAATAATTAAGGATTTATCTTTTAAGATAAATTAACAATAGATATAATTTAGAAACACCAAACTTTTCCCTTCCCATATCAAAACTGACAAAGCGTCAGTTTCTCTCCTTTATCAGAAAAGAAACCGACAACTCCTCCATTTTCCCCTATAGGCGATTTCCTCTCCTCCCAACCCTAAAGAAGAAACTTCAAGGATTTCAATCCGTTCTCCATTCGTTCTTCGTTTCCTGCTCCGAGTAATCAAAGGCAAGTAACTTTCTTATAAGTTCCTACGATTTGTGAAAGATAAACGGCCTATTTTGATATCAAACTGGATCACCATGCAGTAGATTCGTTCTTTGATTATTTGTTTATGAACTATGTGCTTTCTTCGAGATTTGGCCAATGTATATGGTAACGCATTCGTTGTTGTTGTTGATTATGTGAAATCATGCCAATCCCTGTCCCTTGAATCCCCTCTTGATGTGACTGCGTGGTTGCGTGGGTTGAGGGAGAAAGGTGGAATCTTTGGGGGATGAAGTTGGAAACGGTGTGTGATAGGTTTGGATCTTGCTTGCTGGGAGCATAGCGTTGGAATCTATAGTTTAAGCATGAACGATAGCAGGGATTAGGTGTGGATTGATCGAGAGTGAGGTTGGATGTATTGGTGTTTTGATCCTGCATAGTTTGCAGAAAACGCAAGAAAAATTTGGAGAAATGTGGACATCGATCGATCGATGTCAGAGATCGATGTCCTCTGACGGACATCGATCGATCGATGTAGGGTGACCTGAGAGATCGATGTCCTCTGTTGGACATCGATCGATCGATGTAGGTTCAGGCTGAGAGATCGATGTCCTCTGATGGACATCGATCGATCGATGTAGGCGAGGGTGAGAGATCGATGTCCCCAGTTGGACATCGATCGATCGAAGTGCAGAGATCGATGTCCCCAGCTGGACATCGATCGATCGAAGCCTAGGGGATGAAGTCCATAAATTTTGTGGAAAATAGAGAAAGGAAGGGGGAAGTTCGGGGAGCTTTCGGGTGACTCTAGAGGCTTCTTAAGACCTGATTAAGGGTAGTATAAGCCTTGGGAACATGACCTAGGATGGTGAACCAATGTCGGTGACTTCAATGGGTTCTCGAATCGAGTTTCAACGGGAATGACTTAGGCGGGTTAGGAGATGAAGGCACGAGGTGTTTGAGAGTTCAACGAGGAATGGTTAGGGATATTTGTCTTAGGTTCTGGATCTTAGGATCATGACTAAGTGTTGACGCGATAGTCGGAGCCTAAGTTACGATGCGTACTTTAGTGAAACCGTGTGTGTTGCTTATACTTGCGCATGTGTACATGAACTGCTTATGTGAACGTGAATTTGCATACGAGAATTGGAAATGAGAATGAAACGAGGAGACTTGCATCATGGCACGTGCATTGCATATTGATTTGAAAAGAAAGGTGCTTCGGCACAGATTAGCGAAGGTGACCTGCAATGTTAACCGGGATGGAAATTTAAGCTGGGGTGCATTGCAGGACACAAAAGACTGTAACGTTAACCGGGATGGAAATTTAAGCCGGGGTGCGTTACAGGGTATAAAGTCCTCTACAATGTTAATCGGGATGGAAATATAAGCCGAGGTGCATTGTAGAGTTTTACGAGTCTGTGATGTTAACCGGGATGGAAATTTAAGCCGGGGTGCATCACAGAGCATTACGAGCCTGTAACGTTAACCGGGATGGAAATATAAGCCGGGGTGCGTTACAGGGTTACGAGTTACGAGACCGGACATTGTGTCATGCATTGCACTCTTTTGAAAGAGAAAGCGTTCATGCATTTGTGAATGTGTAGTATAGTGCATATTTGACATGCATCACGAGAGTCAATGTGGTATGAATGTGAATGTTATTTGATTGCCAATGAACTGTTATTTTGCGCGAAAATTGTTGTACTTGCTTTGTTACGTTACTCGCTTATATGTTTTAAAGTTTACAAGACATGTGCCCCACAATTCCCTTGAATTATATATTACTCATGTCTTGCCATGTGTGGATCCCGTATGTCTTATAAGCTGGTTACTTGCTAGCGTTTTCGCTAAGGGTACTGCCTTTGGTGTTGCAGATGAGCCTAGTTACGATATGATTTTCATTGAGGACGACGGCGAGTGGGCAGAATGGGATGCTTAGACCTTGTGGAAGGAATGGATTAGATAGATTCTGTTATTTCTGTTCTTAATTTGTTTGAGGATTTAGATGGCCGCGACCATATACAGTTATTGGGTATTCACTTTGTCTTTTGATGTACTGCATTGATGATTTGGATTCACGAGATATATGTTTCCGCACTTATTTCTCTTACGTCATTGAAGATGTGTATTCGAGAGATGAGACGTCTTGTAGTCTTCTCAGTAAGCTACGACGGGTGTACCGGTTCGGATTCCGCTGTCCGGGTCGGGGCGCTACAGGTGGTATCAGAGCCTAGGCTTCAGATCTACCTTGGAAACCTAGGTTACGACATGTAGAGTCTTAAGCTATGATTTTCACCGTAAGTTGATCTTTAAGTCTAAGTATGCAATCTTAGATTTAAGTTGTTTGGGATGGGTGTGTGTACGAGCGTGATAAAATACAATCAATATATGTTGTTTCATTTTGTTTATGAATTTCGCTTTGTACACATTATGGACCCCAAGTACTTATTTTGGAACTGCCCAAATACTAATAAGCTTGAACTTGCAGAAAATGCCTCCTAGACGTGACAATCAAGGAAATGGTGGCAATGGAAACAATGACCCTCCACCACCACCACCTCCAGTCTTGGTACCCCAAGCACTGATTGATGCTATCACAGTGATAGCACAAGGGGTTGCTCAGCAGCAGCAACAACCGCAGCAACCTCCTCCACCACCTCCCCAACAAGGCATCAGGTACTATATTGGGGAGATGCGCAAGATGCATGCCCCCAATTTTGAAGGGACCACAGACCCAGAGGTGGCTGGGTTTTGGCTGGATGAAGTAGAAAAATGTTTCAGGCTTGTGCAAGTGCCTGAGGATTTGAAGGTGGATGTGGCCACGCCATTTCTGACTGGCAGAGCAAATGCATGGTGGAATGGTATTCTGCCAAAGATGACTCCTCCGATTCTATGGAGACAATTTGTACAGGCATACAAAGATTACTACGTACCTGAGACTGCCATTTTGGAGAAAATGAGGCAGTTTGACAAGTTTGAACAAGGAAGGATGTCTGTCTCGGACTATGCAGATAGGTTTCATGCCTTGGGCAAGTTTACGCCCGTGGTACTGGAAAACAACCGCATGAAAATGCTGAAGTTTGAGGAAGGGTTGAACCCCCGCATAAGGACTGCCATAGCGGGGTCGAGTCTGAAAACATTCGAAGAAATGTTGGACGCATGTTACAGAGTGGAGAGTGACATGCGTAGGTCACAACCGAGAGAGGTCCGAGAGGAGACGAGCAAGAGGCCGAGGGTAGAAGCAAGCGGAGGTAGACCCGGACGTTGGGTCAAGATCCCTAGGAAAGGGCAGGCGGGTCCAGTGCTGAGGGCACCACAACAGAACCAACAGAACCGTCAAGCACCAGCAGAGTGCCCGCACTGCCAAAGGAGACATGTGGGTGAGTGTTGGAAGATTAGCGGTGCATGTTTCAAGTGTGGAAAGACGGGACATAGGATCAGGGACTGCCCTGAATGGAATACTAACCCTCAGGCAGCAGCAGGGCCGGCCCAGCAACAGAGAGGCAGGCCTAATGCGAGAGTCCACGCGATGACGGATGCTGAAGTCCAAGAGGATGCGAACGTGGTGACAGGTACGACCTAAGTTAAATAATTGTGGTTTAAGTTGGATTTTAGTTTTCTAAGTTGATAACTGAATATGTGCTTTAGGTGAAACTTTTATGTGTTACTCCCTGTGAATAGGTGTGATCTTAGTTAACAAAGTACCTGCCAACGTATTATTTGATAGTGGAGCTAGCCACTCCTTCATTTCTAAGCGATTCGCCAAAGGGCTCGACTGTCTACCCGAATGGCTTGAGGACTCATTTAGGGTGCAAGCAGCAGGAGAACAAGTGCTGATTTCTCACCATCAGTACAAGAATTGTGATTTAGAATTAGAGGGGAAACTATTCTCGGTGACCTTAGTCCCAATCCCACTGAAGGACTTCGATGTAATATTGGGCATGGATTGGCTGACCAAGAATCATGCCAATATCGATTGTAAGCTCAAGCAAGTGACCCTCAAGGACCCTGAGATGAATAACATCACGATACAAGGGAATGTCAAAATGACCAAAGCTCCAAAGAAGGTATACTTGACAGCAATTAAGGCCTTTAAAGCTTTACAGAAGGGAGCTGAGGGGTTTATGGTATATGCTCTAGATGCGAAGCAGGAGGTTCCCTCTATGGAGCAAATTCCGGTGATCAACGAGTTTAAGGATGTATTTCCGGACGACTTACCGGGAGTACCGCCATCAAGGGAAGTGGAGTTTGAAATCAACCTGATTCCTGGAGCAGAGCCTATATCTAAGGCACCGTACAGAATGGCTCCAGCTGAACTTAAGGAACTGAAGGGGCAACTTCAGGAATTGTTGGACAAGAAGTTGATTCGCCCCAGTGTATCACCCTGGGGAGCTCCTGTATTATTTATGAAGAAGAAAGATGGCAGTATGCGGTTGTGTATTGATTACCGCGAATTGAACAAGATCACCATCAAGAACAAATACCCTCTGCCAAGGATCGAAGATTTATTTGATCAGCTAAAGGGAGCTCGCTGGTTTTCAAAGATTGACCTCCGTCAAGGTTACCATCAATTGCTTGTGAAAGCGGGAGACGTCCCTAAGACCGCATTTCGGACTCGATACGGGCATTATGAATTTTTGGTGATGCCTTTTGGTTTAACTAATGCCCCAGCGGCCTTTATGGACTTGATGAACACTGTGTTTCGAGAGCAGTTGGATCAATCTGTAGTGGTGTTCATCGATGACATCTTGGTCTACTCCCCCGATGAGCAAGCCCACGCCGAACACTTAAGAGTGGTGTTGCAAATCCTGAGACAACAAAAGCTCTACGCCAAGTTCAGCAAGTGTGAATTTTGGCTAAGGAGTGTAGCCTTCCTTGGTCACGTGATTTTGGAAGATGGGATCTCTGTGGATCCTAAAAAGATAGAAGCCATCACTGAATGGCCAAGACCCACCAATGTGACCGAAGTCAGAAGCTTCCTAGGCTTGGCAGGCTATTATAGGAAGTTCGTTGAGGGTTTCTCAACAATAGCAGTTCCATTGAGTCGACTTACGCAGAAGAAGACTAAGTTCGAATGGACTGCGGAATGCGAGCAGAGCTTTACCGAGCTCAAGAAGAGATTGACCACAGCCCCGGTGTTGGCACAACCTTCCGGCACCGACGGTTTCGTGATCTATAGCGACGCATCTAAGAAAGGACTAGGTATGTACATCATTACAATTAATGCAGTGTATATGCATATGCTAGTCTTAAACTAACGTTCTGTTTATAGGTTGTGTTTTGATGCAAAATGAACGAGTCATATCATACGCGTCAAGACAATTGAAACCATATGAGCAGAACTACCCGACACATGACTTGGAACTCGCAGCTGTGGTATTTGCTCTTAAGATCTGGAGACACTACCTATATGGAGAGAAATGTGCAGTGTTCACGGATCATAAGAGCTTAAAGTATCTATTCTCGCAGAAGGAGTTGAATATGAGACAAAGGAGATGGTTAGAGTTGCTCAAGGACTATGACTTGACCATCAACTACCATCCAGGTAAGGCCAACCGAGTGGCGGACGCATTGAGCAGAAAGTCTAGCCACGCAAGACAATCTCCGTTGAAAAGGGAGATCGAAGAGTTTGATCTTGAATTGGTAGATTCAGTGATAAATGTCCTTACAGCCTTGTCTATCAGTCCAGACTTGGTAGACAGAATTAAAGAAGTACAGTATGAGGATCCGGCACTGAGAGAAATCCGAGACAAACTAGCTGCGGGACCAATAAAGGACTTCCAGTTGCGAGAAGATGGAAGTCTATGGTTTCAAAACCGGTTATGCGTTCCAAGTAAGGACGAACTCAGGACGGAATTGCTCCAAGAAGCGCATAACTCAAAGATGTCTATTCATCCCGGGAGCACAAAGATGTACAAAGATCTTAAAAGAAACTATTGGTGGATGGGGATGAAAAGATCAATTGCGACACATGTCGAAAGGTGTTTGGTATGCCAACAAGTCAAGGCTGAACATCAACGACCTGGTGGCTTGATGATGCCACTAGAGATTCCAGAATGGAAATGGGAGCACGTGACGATGGACTTCGTAATGGGACTACCCAAGACCCGCAATGGAAACAAAATGATTTGGGTAATTGTAGACAGATTGACAAAAACGGCTCATTTTATAGCCATGCCTCATGGTACCTCGTATGAAAGATTATCCAACATCTATGTGGATAACATTGTAAGCCTACATGGAGTTCCAGTCAGCATCGTATCGGACCGTGACCCCAAGTTCACCTCTAAGTTCTGGAGAGCATTCCAGAAAGCTATGGGTACAGAGTTGAGAATGAGCACAGCATACCACCCGCAAACGGATGGACAATCCGAGAGGACCATCCAAACATTAGAAGACATGCTGAGAGCATGCGCCTTGGATTTCAAAGGGAACTGGGATAGCATGTTGAAGTTAATGGAGTTTTCATATAATAACAGCTATCACAGTGCAATTGGCATGGCGCCATTCGAAGCGCTATACGGGCGGAAGTGCAGATCCCCGATCTGTTGGGATGAAGTGGTAGAAAGGACAATTACCGCACCCGAGTTGGTTGAGCAAACAGTGGTAAAGGTCAAGATGATAAGAGAGAAATTGAAAGTGGCTCAAGACCGTAATAAGAGTTGGGCTGATTCTAAGAGACGGTCATTAGAGTTTGAAGAAGGCGATAAGGTTTACCTACGAGTTTCGCCCACCAAGGGAGTTGCAAGATTCGGAATGAAGGGCAAGTTAAACCCTAGATATATTGGCCCTTACGAGGTTCTTGGTAAAGTTGGCGAAAGAGCATACAGACTCGCCTTACCTCCGAATTTGTCACAAGTCCACAATGTATTTCATGTATCCCAACTACGGAAATACGTACTGGACCCGAGTCATGTCCTTGAAGCTCAACCATTGGATGTGAAGGAAGACGTCACCTATGAAGAGCATCCAATAAGGATTGTGGATAGAAAAGATCAAGTCTTACGACGTCGCGTCATTCCGTATGTCAAAGTTCAATGGAGTAACCATACGGAGCGTGAAGCCACGTGGGAGCTTGAAGAGCAAATGAAAGAGCTGTATCCACATCTCTTCCAATAAGGTACGTCAGTTTCGAGGACGAAACTTTTTGTAAGGGGGTGGAATGTTATGCCCCGCACCCTCCGTAGGGTAATTAAAAGGCAAAGAAAGTTTTTACGGAAATTAATGACGGTCAACGAGAATTAATTATACATTAATATGAGGATTAATTGGAAATTAATGAGGGGATTTAATATTAGAGTTTAATTATATTTAAATTAGAATTAAATAATTAAGGATTTATCTTTTAAGATAAATTAACAATAGATATAATTTAGAAACACCAAACTTTTCCCTTCCCATATCAAAACTGACAAAGCGTCAGTTTCTCTCCTTTATCAGAAAAGAAACCGACGCCTCCTCCATTTTCCCCTATAGGCGATTTCCTCTCCTCCCAACCCTAAAGAAGAAACTTCAAGGATTTCAATCCGTTCTCCATTCGTTCTTCGTTTCCTGCTCCGAGTAATCAAAGGCAAGTAACTTTCTTATAAGTTCCTACGATTTGTGAAAGATAAACGGCCTATTTTGATATCAAACTGGATCACCATGCAGTAGATTCGTTCTTTGATTATTTGTTTATGAACTATGTGCTTTCTTCGAGATTTGGCCAATGTATATGGTAACGCATTCGTTGTTGTTGTTGATTATGTGAAATCATGCCAATCCCTGTCCCTTGAATCCCCTCTTGATGTGACTGCGTGGTTGCGTGGGTTGAGGGAGAAAGGTGGAATCTTTAGGGGATGAAGTTGGAAACGGTGTGTGATAGGTTTGGATCTTGCTTGCTGGGAGCATAGCGTTGGAATCTATAGTTTAAGCATGAACGATAGCAGGGATTAGGTGTGGATTGATCGAGAGTGAGGTTGGATGCATTGGTGTTTTGATCCTGCATAGTTTGCAGAAAACGCAGGAAAAATTTGGAGAAACGTGGACATCGATCGATCGATGTCAGAGATCGATGTCCTCTGACGGACATCGATCGATCGATGTAGGGTGACCAGAGAGATCGATGTCCTCTGTTGGACATCGATCGATCGATGTAGGTTCAGGCTGAGAGATCGATGTCCTCTGATGGACATCGATCGATCGATGTAGGTGAGGGTGAGAGATCGATGTCCCCAGTTGGACATCGATTGATCGAAGTGCAGAGATCGATGTCCCCAGCTGGACATCGATCGATCGAAGCCTAGGGGATGAAGTCCATAAATTTTGTGGAAAATAGAGAAAGGAAGGGGGAAGTTTGGGGAGCTTTCGGGTGACTCTAGAGGCTTCTTAAGACCTGATTAAGGGTAGTATAAGCCTTGGGAACATGACCTAGGATGGTGAACCAATGTCGGTGACTTCGATGGGTTCTCGAATCGAGTTTCAACGGGAATGACTTAGGCGGGTTAGGAGATGAAGGCACGAGGTGTTTGAGAGTTCAACGAGGAATGGTTAGGGATATTTGTCTTAGGTTCTGGATCTTAGGATCATGACTAAGTGTTGACGCGATAGTCGGAGCCTAAGTTACGATGCGTACTTTAGTGAAACCGTGTGTGTTGCTTATACTTGCGCATGTGTACATGAACTGCTTATGTGAACGTGAATTTGCATACGAGAATGGGAAATGAGAATGAAACGAGGAGTCTTGCATCATGGCACGTGCATTGCATATTGATTTGAAAAGAAAGGTGCTTCGGCACAGATTTGCGAAGGTTACCTGCAATGTTAACCGGGATGGAAATTTAAGCCGAGGTGCATTGCAGGACACAAAAGACTGTAACGTTAACCATGGAAATTTAAGCCGGGGTGCGTTACAGGGTATAAAGTCCTCTACAATGTTAATCGGGATGGAAATATAAGCCGAGGTGCATTGTAGAGTTTTACGAGTCTGTGATGTTAACCAGGATGGAAATTTAAGCCAGGGTGCATCACAGAGCATTACGAGCCTGTAACGTTAACCGGGACAGAAATATAAGCCGGGGTGCGTTACAGGGTTACGAGTTACGAGACCGGACATTGTGTCATGCATTGCACTGTTTTGAAAGAGAAAGCGTTCATGCATTTGTGAATGTGTAGTATAGTGCATATTTGACATGCATCACGAGAGTCAATGTGGTATGAATGTGAATGTTATTTGATTGCCAATGAACTGTTATTTTGCGCGAAAATTGTTGTACTTGCTTTGTTACGTTACTCGCTTATATGTTTTAAAGTTTACAAGACATGTGCCCCACAATTCCCTTGAATTATATATTACTCATGTCTTGCCATGTGTGGATCCCGTATGTCTTATAAGCGGGTTACTTGCTAGCGTTTTCGCTAAGGGTACTGCCTTTGGTGTTGCAGATGAGCCTAGTTACGATATGATTTTCATTGAGGACGACGGCGAGTGGGCAGAATGGGATGCTTAGACCTTGTGGAAGGAATGGATTAGATAGATTCTGTTATTTCTGTTCTTAATTTGTTTGAGGATTTAGATGGCCGCGACCATATACAGTTATTGGGTATTCACTTTGTCTTTTGATGTACTGCATTGATGATTTGGATTCACGAGATATATGTTTCCGCACTTATTTCTCTTACGTCATTGAAGATGTGTATTCGAGAGATGAGACGTCTTGTAGTCTTCTCAGTAAGCTACGACGGGTGTACCGGTTCGGATTCCGCTGTCCGGGTCGGGGCGCTACACCTGTTGTATATTGCTAAGAAAAATATAAGACGTCAAAGACAAAACGCATACATGTCAACGGAAGTCAAAATAAAAATCCTCGAAATCATCAATATCGTAAAAAAAAATGTCAAAAGTCTAGGTCAAATCTATTACAATGTCGGAAAAATACAAAACTAAATAAAAGTCTCAATTGTCTAAACTAAAAATCTAAATGTCTCTAATCCTCAAAATCCTCAGTAGCCACGATCAATCAACTCTCTATCGCAGTCATCATCAACGTAAACCCACTTGAAATCCCGATCATCTAAAAAAACAGAGAAGTGTAGTATGAGCGACAAGTTGCCTAGCAAGTAATCCCACTATACTGACCATGTGATCATACACGGAGAAGCAAATGTGATAAAATAAGTGTCAACATAAAATAATAGCATGCTTCTCTATGCAAGTAAATTTACAATTCTGCCCTTAACATCCAAAATCAAATAGAGCAAATAGACCCAACAAAGTCCAATTAAGGTTAGTCCAAATCCAAAATCGATGATGCAATTTTCCAAATATGCGATGTCGAAATGTTCAAAGTCAAAGGTCCAAAATTTCCAAAGTCCAAAAGTCTTAGAGTACAAATTTTCCCAATCCGATTTAGCCAGTCCAAAGTCCAAAATCCAAATCCGAGTACAACTCGGTTCATTCAAATATCAAAACGTCCAAAATCCAAAATATCCAAAACCCGGCTAAAACGGTTCAAATCAATGCAATGGCTATAACACTTTCCCTACAAATGACTTATACTGTAAGACTTAGGAATTTGGTTCCCCAATAGTATATATGCCATAGACACCTTGTCCAAGACTAGGTAGTTACATCTATGGCGCCCTAATGGCGGCCAATATGTCCTCGCACCCTGTCTTAGACTAGGTAGTTACGTCCGGGCGCTCCGTTTGTTTGGAACCAATCCGGCTTAACAATATATTTTATGAGTAGGGGTGAATTCCAAAAAATATGAAAATGCAGTTTCCAAAACCATTTTCGAAGTATCAAAGTTAGTCCAAGTTACCAAAATAGGACAAAATGTCAAATTTATTAAAATAACCAAAATGCCCTCCAAATACCAAATAATTCCAAACAAATAATCTAAATAGGCCAGAAAATCCAAAATTCCACAGCCATCTCCATCTCAGCCGTGTAAGCATACACGTATATATGTCCATGCTCATATATGCACATATACACGTATATGCGTACACGCTACTCCCTCGATCCACTTTTTCCCCAACCGCTACCTAATTCGCCTCATCTCACCCTAACGCCCTCAGCCCACCCCACTGACCTACTGACCAGAACCACCTCCAGCCCCCAAACCCTCAGCCTAGCCCCTCCTCACGTCCCCAAACCCTAATTTCCTATCAAACCCTTCCCCACTATTCGGCCTCCATCAAAACACCTCACCACCTGTAATTTTTCACATCCAACACCTCAGGCTGCAAGGAAATTTCATTCTGAACACAACGCCGTAAAAATCATGGCCATCGGAGTTGAGATGTGCCCTCACGCACCTGCGGCAATGTTGCCACATGCAGCCACTCGCAGGCGTGTGTGGCTCACGCACCGCCGCTGCTCTTCGACGCCGACCACCAGAATTTATGTTTTCCTATTCCAAACCTATTTTCACCCTTAAGTTACACAAAATACAAAATTTTCCAAATTTAATTTGTCCAAATTGAAAGCCAAAACCCGTATTCTCTAAATCACATAAAATCATACTACTTAGTCTTTAAAACCCATCAATTTTAATTCATATGACCCCTAACCCATCTGGCCGAAATATCAGACTCCCCAAATTACAAAACATTCGGCCAACACATACATACGCACAATTCCATGCAAAAATATACATAACTATATGCATACATAATCATGTTATCATATGTACATATTATGCCAATTATGCACACTTGCATCATGCACGCGCAAGGCCACTGGCCTGTCAAACCAATTCGGCCATCACCACTATATATATATATATATATATATATATATATATATATATATATATATATATATATATATATATATATATATATATATATATATGTATGTATGTATGTATGTATATTTAGAACACACACAAATATTAGGCATAACATGTACAATTTGTGTCACACATATACATATAAACAAAGAATCATACAACTATGCAATTAAACGTAATCATGCATGTTCCTAAGGTATAATCAACATAAACATATAGATTTTTGCAAAACATAGCAAGTACAGGAAGATAACTTACCTAATTTATGTATATTATACCGTACGATCGAATCTAAGGTGGGTGCTGAATCAAAGGATTCCTCTCCTCCTCTCCTCCCAACTTTTGGCTGATGGCCGAAGAAGGGGGCGGATGCGGAAATTTTTCTGTTTCTCTCCAGGGGTGGGCGGCCGAATTGGAGAAATAAGGAGTAGGGTTAATTTTTGGCTTTGTATAATAATATATAGATGGTGTGAAGTGTATGGATATAGATAATTAGGGTTTAAGTTTAGGTAAAATTCTTGTTAATTATAGGTTTTCTTTTCATGTAAAATATCTATATTACCTAATTGTATTTAGTTTAAGACTTATCCTACTTTATGTTATTTATTTTTCCTTTTCTTTTTCATGCATAAAATATGCGTACATAACATATCTAGTCTGTATGTGGATCATCTAACCTTCGTCAGCTATGATCCCTCAATGTTGCATTGTTTGTTTCTCAAGAGCTTGTGTTGAACTAGGAACATGTGTAACTTCGGTGGGAATTGAGTTGCAACCAACAAATTCATATTTTTTTTCTTCTTCAAGAACTGAATTGAACTCTTACTTGTATGTGACCTGAACTGGAATAAAATGATTCGAACCGCATAATGTGTCTTCACATTGATGCATTATCAAAAACGTATAAGTAAAACTCGCACGTAAAATTGGTGCCAAATTGGCATTTCATAAGTCTTGAATGTAAATAACAACAAAAATCTACTTCTGTATACAGCCAAAACGGGGCAGCCATCAGGCACGAAAAAATAGCCATGCTGGTTGCAAAAACTTAATGCCAAAGCTAAATGTTGAAGGATCAATTGGCATAAAGAAAAAGGAAGAAGCAAAATCCGACGGAAAGTAGGATTGGAGGAGAGTAGACCATTGGATTATCTGAAGAATCAATGGCTGAGATGTTTAAAGAGATGGGATGACAGTTATTGGAGGCCCGTAACTGTCAAGATCACGTGGGGCAATGGAGGAGACGAAATGCAAAGTAAGAGTGAAACGTAGAAGAAGGTTCAAGAAGAAGCAGCTGTCAGCGGGAATTTTAAATGGAGTGAAATATCAGTATTGCTTCTTTGTTTATGTAATAGGGACGACACATTTAAGGGTAGAATAATCATTTCAATTGCTTTTGATTTTTCCCTCCTCAACTGTATAAGTAGGAGTTGGGTCTTTCTCCTTCACCCGGATTTTTCATAACTGCAATTTGCAGTAGTTTGCAGAGTTTTTCCTCTCATTTTCATTGCAATAATTCGATTGTGTTTGGTGTCTTTCGATTGTTCAATCAATTTTATCATGGTATCAGAGCGATTGCTTCGCTGCTGATGTGATCTGTGTGAGTTTAATCTGAATTCTGTCAGATCGAATTTTGAATTTTGTTGTTGCTGTTGAATTCTGTTGGAAAACCTGATATGGCTTCGACATCTAGAAGTTAAAGATCTACTGGTTCACAACCAGCAGAATTGAAGTGCAAGAAAGAGCGAATGAATGTATTTTGTGTGTGATATCGCCAACACAACCGACATGAATATACCGTCTACAAGTCTTTCGAACTCCTAAGACCCAATCCGCCTTCATCTAGAGCACGAAATAATTTATCCATAGAAACCCATGCATGTCGCTGTGTACCATCAGCTACACCCCAAAAGAATTTAGACATCAAACGATGTAAAATATTTATTGTACCAGTAGGAAGCAGAGACACCGCAAGGATAAGTAATGGGATGGCAGTAAGGACATGCTTAATTAAAATCATTCTTCCTGCATGACTCAAAAATTTATTTTGCCACATGTTCAACTTTGCCTGAAAGACAGAAATCAATGGAAGGAAATGTGAAGTACGGGCCTTCCCTTTAAAAAGATATACCCCTAAATACTTAATTGGCAGAGAGACTGCATGCATTTGAATCGAACTCTCCATTCTCCAGAGTTGTGGTGACTGAATGTACGAGGGCGCTACAAATTGGCTTTTTTGATAATTAACAGCCTGTCCTGACGCATTCTGGTATAACTGCAAAAACTCTTGGAATCCCTTGAGATTTTTAAAACTGCCATTTATAAAAATAAACAAATCGTCCGCAAAAGCAAGATGAGATAAACATGGACGTGCTCTGCCAATATTATAAGACTGAATCACTCCTTGCATTGTCAAATGGTTTAATCCCCTTGAAAAAGCTTCCGAAGCAAGAATAAATAAAATAAGGGACAGTGGATCCACTTGTTTGGCCCGACAAGATGGATGGAAGTACCCAGCGGGTGCGCCATTGATGAGAATGGAAATGTAAGTCCTTTTCAAATGATTAAAAATCAAAGTGATCAACCGTTAATCAAACCCAAAGCGTTGAAGAAGGTTTGTTAGAAATTGCCAATTAACCAGGTTAAATGCCTTCATCATTTCTAATTTGATCATAACATTTGATCCACGGATTTTTTTGTCTAAGAGATGTGTCATCTCCTTCGCCATCAATATATGATCTGAGATGTCCCTTCCTTTTAAAAATCCTGCTTAGTCTATTGAGATCACCCTGAACAGCAATGATTGCGATCTTGTTGCCACCTTAGAAACAAAATTAGCAAGACTGATGGGTCTAAAATCCGAAAACATACGGGCGCTTGATTTTTAGGAATTAGAGTAAGCAGCGTGCTACCCATAGCACGTGGCAGAGGTAGTCCCAAAAAGAATTATTGTATAGCCTTGAGTACATCATGTTGTACCCCAACGATCATGTACGTGAAAACTATGAATATGAGACGGAATGAAAGCGGAAATTTCTTTTAGCGCATGTTACTTAAGTCAATTTAAGCCTCTTTACTTAATCATTATTAAGGTGGTACCAAGCCAAATTAAATAAGGAAAACTTCAAGAAAGTAATACATGAAATGTGTAGGATCTGCAAAGCACCACTAGAAGGGGGGGGGTTGAATAGGTGGTGCGGAAAATATGGTTTTTAAAATTTCTTTAAACCTAACCAATTCAAGTTCTGAAAACAGATTCTGTTTTCAGTACCAGTTTTAAAACGTTTTAAAAACTAGGTTAGAGGTCTCCAAAAATTATGAAATTTTGAGAGAACTTAGCCTCAGATGTTGTGAGGGTCCCCTAAAAATTTCAAATCAAAATTCAACCTTTAACCCCTTCAAAAACCATTGGCACTCAGATTGTGCAAATCTGCCAGAACCGGTAGATGGTTTTGAAAAATTAATTCCTATTTGTGTGAATGTCCAAATGATCTGAAAATTTGACCAATAACTCTTCACACACTGTATTTAAATGGGTTGAAACAGTTTTTGAAAATTCTTTTGGGAAGTAGGTCAAATACACCCAAAGTCTCAACCTTTGCAAGTCTGAAAATCAGACTGCACTAGTCTCAGAACTTTTGATGTTTGAATGACTTATACTTGTCCAAAAGGGTTGAAACTTGTGCCAAATTAACCCTAGAACGTTTATGTATGTTTTTGGAAATTTTTATAATTTTTAGAAAACGTTTACTATTTTTGCGAACGTCAACAATATAAGTAAACAGCGCAGAAACTGAAACGTAACTGCAGAAAGTAAATTGCACCAAGAATTTTATACTGGTTCGGTTATAAACAACCTACTCCAGTCTTCAAGGAACACCTTCCTTGGTTCACACTAATTTCACACACGCAGTACACCTTACCGCAGGGTTGATAGAGTTACACCTTAACTCCAACCCTTTACAAACCTTGTATTGTGAGTACAATTTGCACGAACACCACCACCTCGCTAGAATGAAGATTGATCACACCTTGATCAATCTTTTACAAAGATGTATGAATGGTGGTTTCTATGAAGCCTATTCAAGAATGAAAGAAATAAAATACAATAGGCTTTTTACAAGAGAAGAAAGAGAGAACGTGAAGGAGAAGAAAGCTTTTGCACTTTGATCACTTTTGAATGTAATTCTTGGTCTTGTTTTTGTTTGTTCTTCTCTTCTCCTTATAGAATGTCCAGGCCGTCCCCCTAGGGTAGTCTCCCCATTTTGAAAATTTCCTTTTAAGTGCTTGAGAGGGTGTGAGACATCATGGTGACAAAGTTTTGCTTGCTTGGCATCATTCCATTGGACCATCATTTAGTCATTGCTTACTTGTCATCTTTTGATTGGCTCAATGTTGTCATCATTTTGATGACATGGATATTCTGAAAAAAAAACACTAAATATATGCCAAATAATCAATTATTAAATCATGCCATAATAGTCACAATTTGTCATAAAGTGTGAGACACAAAAATCCTTCCTTCCTTCTCAAAAAAATCGGCCACATCAAGGTGTTTCAATGCTGAAATTTTCAGCATTAACCACATGAAATAATTCTGGATTTCTTCCATTTTTCTTTGAATTTCTTCCATAAAAATTCATCCATTATTTAAGGTAAGTCTTGCTACAAGATTGAGAATGAATTTGGACACCAAAAGGAGGTTACATTCGGCCACAACACCTTCACACATGCTGAAAAATTTCAGCATGTGTGATATAAAGAATATCACACTTAATAACCTTACATACAATTCAAATCATTTCCATAACTCCTTTGATTTATTCCTTAATGAAAAATCAACAAAATATCTCCCTTAATGTTGAAGAAATCGGCCACAAGATGTGTGACATGCTGAAATTTTCAGCATGTGACATAAGAGAGGTGTATGTTGAAAACTTACCTTTTGTAGCTTCTCTCTTTGATTCATCAACATTGTATGATTGATTCTTGACCAATCAACATGCCAACAAGGCTCCACATGTGCTCCATCTCAGCTGGAATGATGTTTTGAAAGTGTATATACATGTGCTGAAATTTATTTTTGCTAACTTTGAAAAATAGTGCACATTTAATAATACACACATGTAATATTCCAATCAGCCCTTAATTTAATTTTCTAGAACACTTTAAGATGTATATTATATGTAAAAAGTGTCTAGATACGTGCCACATCATGTTCAAGAAAAACGTTCCATGTCAAGTGCGTAGAAAACCGAATTTTCGATATTTATCGATTACCCGATTTTTCTCTAATTTAAATTCCAACTTTTGCACATGCTATATATATTATGTTATACATAATATATATAATATATACTTTAATTTTCAGCACTTGGCTGATTTAAAGTGGTACCATAAACATGTGACAAAAATAAAATTGGAATCTTCACATTTTGGCCTAAATGTGGGATGATTTGTGTGTGTCAACATGTAAAGTATTTTTGTCTCAATATACAGTGTATGGCACGAAATTTTTAATAAATTTTGATGTATATGGGCTGGCCATTTATTTATGGCAAGTGCGTGACACGTTGGCGAAGTTTCGGTATCGCCCGATACGACAAATTTCGGTTTAGAACCTTTTATCGTGTCGTATTTAATTTGTCATCACCATATCTTATATCATATGATATAAGATCTGAATATACTCATAAATATGAGTTAAGTATAGTGGTGTGACGTAATCGTACGTTCGTAAGATATATAACGTGTCGATAGTACGTTGGAATAAATGTGTATGTGCCTTTTTAAAAAATCTGAAAATACATATATATTATGTATATATGGCGTGTGAAATTGATGTGGGGAGGAGGAGAGAACTTTCCTTCCATAGCCATGTTGCCTTCATGTCTTTTCCAAATGCATCTTCCTTTAATGAACTACTTAGTTTATTAAACTAAGTACTTCACTTAATGAACTACTTTAGTTCATTAATTGTGGCACCTGAAAATAGTATAAACTCAACAAATGTTCGCCATATGATGTAAGCTTTAAAGCTTCATGGCTCGTTAGTTCGGCAGCATAATATATAAGCTAAATAAGGCAAGTTATCATGCATACATGTACACTTGTGTATATATATATATATATATCCAACGTTTATATATATATATATATATTCAAATTTCTTTATTTTGAAATCACTCAAACCCTCATATTTCTACAATCTCCCCCTTTTGATGATTTTCAAAATAACTAGTGTACATGATTTAAGTGTTATCTCCCCCTTGAATTATGCACAGACCCTTGATTCATGCAATTAGAATCAATCAGTGATCTCTCTCCCCTTAAATCTCTCTCTCCCCCTTAAATCATGCTTCTCTCTCCCCCTTTATTTTGGAAAGTTAATCAAAAGATTCCTGTCAAAAAGGAAAGTAAATCAATGATATCGCATTAAATCACGTCAACAGGAAGCATGCCTAATTTAGAACGGAGAGATTCAAATGTGGCTTGATTTAAGGCCTTTGTAAAGATATCCGCTACTTGCGATTCAGTGCGTACGTGATCTATGACAATATTACCATTGTTAACGTGATCACGAAGAAAATGATAGCGAACTTCTATATGCTTAGCCTTAGAGTGTAATACGGGGTTCTTAGACAAATTTATTGCACTCATACTATCACAATATATAGGGATTTTATCTACGATAATTCCAAAGTCCGAAAGTTGTTGTTTTATCCACAACAACTGTGTGCAGCAAAGGCTAAGAGCCATATACTCAGCCTCAGTAGTGGACAAAGCAACACTTGCTTGCTTTTTGGAAAACCACGAAATGAGGGAATTTCCTATAAATTGGCAAGTTCCGCTCGTGCTTTTTCTATCTATTTTGCAGCCACCATAATCTGCATCAGTATAAGCATGTAAGTCGAATGTAGAATCCTTATCGTACCAAATACCTAAGGTGGGCGTGTGCTTAATATAGCGAAATATTCTTTTCACCGCATTTAAGTGTGACACCTTAGGTTGACTTTGAAAACGAGCACACATGCATACGCTAAACATGATGTCAGGCCTACTAGCAGTTAAATATAGTAAAGAACCTATCATAGATCTATATAATCCATTATCAACATCTTTACCATGTTCATCTTTGTCTAATTTAGTAGTGACACTCATAGGCGTGGGTGATGGTTTCAAATTTTCAAAATTGAATTTCTTGATCATGTCGTTTACGTACTTAGCTTGGCTTATATGAATTCCTTTACTCGTTTGCTTAATCTGCAAGCCAAGAAAATAGTTAAGTTCACCAACCATAGACATTTCAAATTCAGCTTTCATACAATTTTCAAAATCCTTAACGAGTCTATGTGAGGTAGAACCAAAAATAATGTCATCTACGTAAATTTGAATAATAAGTAAATCTGATTTTTCTTGTTTCAAAAATAGTGTACTATCTATAGTACCACGTTTAAACTTATTTTCTAAAAGAAAAGTAGCAAAACGATCATACCATGCTCTAGGCGCTTGCTTTAGTCCATATAGTGCCTTCTTTAGTTTGTACACGTGATCAGGATGTTTCAAATCTTCAAAACCGGGTGGTTGCTTCACGTATACTTCTTCTCGTATAAACCCATTTAGAAAAGCACTTTTGACGTCCATTTGATACAATTTAAAATCTTTCATGCAAGCAATAGCAAGTAAGAGTCGTATGGCTTCTAAACGTGCTACGGGTGCAAATGTTTCATCGTAGTCTATTCCTTCTTCTTGATTATATCCTTGAGCTACGAGTCTTGCTTTATTTCTAACGACCTTTCCTTCTTCATTCATTTTGTTCCTAAATACCCACTTTGTGCCTATTATTGTCTTATCTTGTGGTCGTGGCACTAAATCCCATACATCATTTCTAACGAATTGATTAAGTTCGTCATGCATAGCATCAATCCAAGATGAATCACTCAAAGCATCATGCACATTTTTAGGCTCAATTTCAGAAATCATAGCATGAAATTCATTTATTTCATCCGAAGTGATTCTTCTACGTGGTCGTACACCGTGAGTGATGTCGCCTATGATGAGATCATGTGGGTGATCTCTATGCCATCTTGGTTGATTGTTTTCTAAGTTATCATGCATTTCTATATGATCATGCATTTCTAGTGTCTCATTCATCTCATGCATATCAAAAGATTCATTTTCTTCATCCAAAATGGGTTTCAATTAAAAATCATCATCATATTCCTTTTCTTTATCAATCTCTCCAAATTCATTGAATTTAACATGAATAGATTCTATGATTTGTCTAGTGAGAGGATCATAACATCTATATGCTTTTGAATTTATGGAATACCCAATAAAAATGCACTCAATCGATTTGGATTCAAATTTATCTAAGTTATCTTTTGTATTCAAGACAAAACATTTGCATCCAAACACACGAAAATAATCTATCTTAGGCATGCGATCATTCAAAATTTCGTAAGGCGTCTTGTTTATTTTCTTTCTTATAGATAGGCGATTTACAATATAGCATGCACAATTTACGGCTTCCGCCCACAGAAATCTAGGTAATTTATTTTCGCAAAGCATAGTTCTAGCGATTTCTTGTAGTGTGCGATTCTTTCTTTCTACTACTCCATTTAATTGTGGAGTTCTAGGTGGCGAAAACTCATGTTTAATTCCTTTTTCTTCACATAATGAAATCATCTCTTTATTTTTAAACTCACCGCCTCTATCGCTTCTTATTCTTTTCACATTTACGCCGTATTGATTTTCAAGTTGTTTAATTAATTTAGCGATTTCTACGGCGCTATCATCCTTATGTGCAAGAAATAAAGTCCAAGTATAACGAGAAAAGTCATCAACAATTACACATGCATAGTGACGCCCACCAAGGCTTGTAGTACGACTAGGACCAAACAAATCGATATGCAATAGTTCTAGTATTCTAGTCGTGCTTATCTCATTTTTAGGCTTAAGTGACTCACGTGTTTGTTTGCCTTTTATGCAAGATTCACACAACTGAAAGTTGTCTAAATCAAGCTTAGGCAATCCCCGTACTAGGCTCTTTCGTTGCAATTTTTCTAGTGTAGAAATACCTATGTGTCCTACACGTCTATGCCACAAATTCACATTGGGTTCATTTGACATAAAGCATTTAACTTTGGCATCTACTACATCATCCATAGATAGTGTGAATATATTTCCTTCACGTTTTCCTTTTAAAACAGTTTCTCCATTTTTATTTATTATATTACAGTAAGGGTGAGTAAAACACACATTGAAACCATTGTCAACAAATTGCGAAATACTAAGAAGATTGTAAGATAAGTTGCTTACCAAAAACACGTTGGAGATTTGAAGTGTATCCGGATTTCCAATCGTACCTTTACCAATGATCTTGCCTTCATTGTTGTCTCCAAAGGTCACGGATCCGCCTTTTGTGACCTTCTTCAATTTGGAGAATAGGCTCGGGTCACCTGTCATGTGCCTCGAGCAACCACTGTCAAGGAACCACTTTATTGATGTGTCTTTTGATGAGTGGTCTCCCTGCAATGTAAAAAGGTGATTTAGGTACCCTTTTAATTTTGGGTCCTTTCGAGTTAGTTAATCACCTTTTAGTAAAGGTACCTTTCGGTACCCATACTTGGGTGATCCTTCTCGGTCTATCAAATGGCAAGAAAGTAGATGAAGGTGCGATATAGTATACATGTGGTGCATGTACTTTGGGTCTTTGCCCAAGGACTCCCCTGTACTCATTGTATGAAGGACGTTTGTGATATGTCCTTGTGTGTGTGTGCGTAGTACGTGGATGATACGTATTTTGTGTATGCATTGATCTCTTCTTCTCATATCTATATGGTACAACGTTATATTTCACATGATATGAGGGAGTGGGGCGTGTGGAAGGGGGTGCTTTTTGCGTCATCTTAGACGCCACTTGATGCTTAGGGGTGTCTACTTTCTTAGACACAACAAACTTGGTTGGTTTGGTTGATACTTCGTTAGTATCAACGTATCCCAATCCAGTTTTGTCACTGTCATGCTTTTGTGATAATATGATGCGATGCAACATGTTTGACCCTGTATCGAATTGTTTCATCATTTTCTCTAAGTCTGTATTCCTTGATTTCAAATTTGAAATCTCGGATTTCATTTCATTATTTTGAGAAATCAATGATGAGATCTCGGTTTTTAATGCAGTGATGACACATGAAGACTCTTTCTTTGAATCGCTTAATTGAGCGACAAGATTCTCATTAGAAGATTCTAACAGTTTCTTGTCTTGAATTAAACGTTTCTTTTCTTTTGCGAGAGTCTTAGTAAATTTGTGTAATTCAAGATACTGACTAAAAAGATCATCATAAGAAGGTTCAGAGTCAGAGTCAGAATCGGATGATACCTCATTAGACGCCTTTGAATCGAAGCAAACTTGAGCGGTCTCCTCTTCGGTCTCAGTTTCAGAGTCTGATGAGTCACTCCATGTGGAGGCCTTTAGTGCACGTTTCCTTTGTTTAGGATCTGAGACGGGTCTATTTTTGTTCCGCTCCTTGTCAGGGTACTTATTAGTTTGCTTTTCTTTGTTTGGGCAGTCATATGATAAGTGTCCGAGTTTGCCGCATTCATAACATTTAATGTCCTTATCATTTGACTTGTTTTTATTTCTCTTAGATGTAGTGCCCTTGTTTTTATTTCTAAATGATTTTCTCATGAATCTTCTTAGTCCTTTTGCCAATAGAATTAAGTCATCATTATCCGATTCGGAATCACTATCATCTACGTGATCGGAGGGAGGGGAGACGTATTCATTTGATTTAAAAGCAATTGTCTTACCTTGTTTGGTTGATTCCGATTTCCGAATAATAAGTTTGTTTTCATAAACTTTGAGTGAACCAATGAGTTCTTCCATTTTTATTGATTTAGTCTCCTTGCTTTCTTCTATAGCAGTCACTTTAGGATCCCATTCCGAAGGAAGGCTCCGTAGGACTTTCTGTACCTTTTCCTGCGTTGTAAAAGCCTTACCAAGAGACTCAAGAGAATTATAGATGTTAGTCAAACGAAGATCCATATCTACAATTGACTCATTAGGCAACAACTTAAAAGACTCAAGAGTAGACATGAGCATATTGATTTTAGACTCTTTTACTTGACTTGTGCCTTCGTGTTTCATTTCTAAGATTCTCCACATTTCTTGTGCACTCGAACAATTGGACACATAACTAGACTCACTCTTACTTAAACCATTTAAGAGTAATTGCATGGCCTTAGCATTCATACTCAGTTTCTTTTTGTCTTCACTAGTATAGTCTTGTCTCGTTTTAATTACTTCTAGTGTGACTCCATCTACAATGGACAATTTAGATGGGACATATGGACCATCTTCAATTATTGACCAAAGGTCTATGTCTATAGCCATAAGAAAAAGTTTCATCCTAAGTTTCCATTGAATAAAAGACTCACCGTCAAAGAGTGGAGGCCTTTGGCTCGACATACCTTCTTGTTCGGTTTTGAGATTTGTGGATGCCATCTCACTGAATCGTTGGATTCCTTGTCGTGAGTATTCCTGCGCTCTGATACCACTTGTAGGATCTGCAAGGCACCACTAGAAGGGGGGGGGGGTTGAATAGGTGGTGCGGAAAATATGGTTTTTAAAATTTCTTTAAACCTAACCAATTCAAGTTCTGAAAACAGATTCTGTTTTCAGTACCAGTTTTAAAACGTTTTAAAAACTAGGTTAGAGGTCTCCAAAAATTATGAAATTTTGAGAGAACTTAGCCTCAGATGTTGTGAGGGTCCCCTAAAAATTTCAAATCAAAATTCAACCTTTAACCCCTTCAAAAACCGTTGGCACTCAGATTGTGCAAATCTGCCAGAACCGGTAGATGGTTTTGAAAAATTAATTCCTATTTGTGTGAATGTCCAAATGATCTGAAAATTTGACCAATAACTCTTCACACACTTTATTTAAATGGATTGAAACAGTTTTTGAAAATTCTTTTGGGAAGTAGGTCAAATACACCCAAAGTCTCAACCTTTGCAAGTCTGAAAATCAGACTGCACTAGTCTCAGAACTTTTGATGTTTGAATGACTTATACTTGTCCAAAAGGGTTGAAACTTATGCCAAATTAACCCTAGAACGTTTATGTATGTTTCTGGAAATTTTTATAATTTTTAGAAAACGTTTACTATTTTTGCGAACGTCAACAATATAAGTAAACAGCGCAGAAACTGAAACGTAACTGCAGAAAGTAAATTGCACCAAGAATTTTATACTGGTTCGGTTATAAACAACCTACTCCAGTCTTCAAGGAACACCTTCCTTGGTTCACACTAATTTCACACACGCAGTACACCTTACCGCAGGGTTGATAGAGTTACACCTTAACTCCAACCCTTTACAAACCTTGTATTGTGAGTACAATTTGCACGAACACCACCACCTCGCTAGAATGAAGATTGATCACACCTTGATCAATCTTTTACAAAGATGTATGAATGGTGGTTTCTATGAAGCCTATTCAAGAATAAAAGAAATAAAATACAATAGGCTTTTTACAAGAGAAGAAAGAGAGAACGTGAAGGAGAAGAAAGCTTTTGCACTTTGATCACTTTTGAATGTAATTCTTGGTCTTGTTTTTATTTGTTCTTCTCTTCTCCTTATAGAATGTCCAGGCCGTCCCCCTAGGGTAGTCTCCCCATCTTGAAAATTTCCTTTTAAGTGCTTGAGAGGGTGTGAGACATCATGGTGACAAAGTTTTGCTTGCTTGGCATCATTCCATTGGACCATCATTTAGTCATTGCTTACTTGTCATCTTTTGATTGGCTCAATGTTGTCATCATTTTGATGACATGGATATTCTGAAAAAAAAAACACTAAATATATGCCAAATAATCAATTATTAAATCATGCCATAATAGTCACAATTTGTCATAAAGTGTGAGACACAAAAATCCTTCCTTCCTTCTCAAAAAAATCGGCCACATCAAGGTGTTTCAATGCTGAAATTTTCAGCATTAACCACATGAAATAATTCTGGATTTCTTCCATTTTTCTTTGAATTTCTTCCATAAAGATTCATCCATTATTTAAGGTAAGTCTTGCTACAAGATTGAGAATGAATTTGGACACCAAAAGGAGGTTACATTCGGCCACAACACCTTCACACATGCTGAAAAATTTCAGCATGTGTGATATAAAGAATATCACACTTAATAACCTTACATACAATTCAAATCATTTCCATAGCTCCTTTGATTTATTCCTTAATGAAAAATCAACAAAATATCTCCCTTAATGTTGAAGAAATCGGCCACAAGATGTGTGACATGCTGAAATTTTCAACATGTGACATAAGAGAGGTGTATGTTGAAAACTTACCTTTTGTAGCTTCTCTCTTTGATTCATCAACATTGTATGATTGATTCTTGACCAATCAACATGCCAACAAGGCTCCACATGTGCTCCATCTCAGCTGGAATGACGTTTTGAAAGTGTATATACATGTGCTGAAATTTATTTTTGCTTACTTTGAAAAATAGTGCACATTTAATAATACACACATGTAATATTCCAATCAGCCCTTAATTTAATTTTCTAGAACACTTTAAGATGTATATTATATGTAAAAAGTGTCTAGATACGTGCCACATCATGTGCAAGAAAAACGTTCCATGTCAAGTGCGTAGAAAACCGAATTTTCGATATTTATCGATTACCCGATTTTTCTCTAATTTAAATTCTAACTTTTGCACATGCTATATATATTATGTTATACATAATATATATAATATATACTTTAATTTTCAGCACTTGGCTGATTTAAAGTGGTACCATAAACATGTGACAAAAATAAAATTGGAATCTTCACATTTTGGCCTAAATGTGGGATGATTTGTGTGTGTCAACATGGAAAGTATTTTTGTCTCAATATACAGTGTATGGCACGAAATGTTTAATAAATTTTGATGTATATGGGCTGGCCATTTATTTATGGCAAGTGCGTGACACGTTGGCGAAGTTTCGGTATCGCCCGATACGACAAATTTCGGTTTAGAACCTTTTATCGTGTCGTATTTAATTTGTCATCACCATATCTTATATCATATGATATAAGATCTGAATATACTCATAAATATGAGTTAAGCATAGTGGTGTGACGTAATCGTACGTTCGTAAGATATATAACGTGTCGATAGTACGTTGGAATAAATGTGTATGTGCCTTTTTAAAAAATCTGAAAATACATATATATTATGTATATATGGCGTGTGAAATTGATGTGGGGAGGAGGAGAGAACTTTCCTTCCATAGCCATGTTGCCTTCATGTCTTTTCCAAATGCATCTTCCTTTAATGAACTACTTAGTTTATTAAACTAAGTACTTCACTTAATGAACTACTTTAGTTCATTAATTGTGGCACCTGAAAATAGTATAAACTCAACAAATGTTCGCCATATGATGTAAGCTTTAAAGCTTCATGGCTCGTTAGTTCGGCAGCATAATATATAAGCTAAATAAGGCAAGTTATCATGCATACATGTACACTTGTGTATATATATATATCCAACATTTATATATATATATATATTCAAATTTCTTTATTTTGAAATCACTCAAACCCTCATATTTCTACAAAATGTAGAGTTATATGAACCATACATACCAATATATATGTATGTGTGTATATATTAAATATGTATGCATACATATGCTAATCTTAGAATACAATAAAATATACGAAACAATATAGTATATGAACTAAAGTTACAAGAAATATCAAATGGCCCAAGAAGCCTAAAAATTTCGGCCTATACATAGAGATGTTCTAGAAATCTCTAGCCAATTTTATTAGTTAAAATAATAAGACAAGAAGTTATTATGCAAAGAATAAATAGAAAATAAAATAGACATGCATTTAAGGAACAAGTTAAGACAACTCATTAAAGAAGGAAGTAGTATGGTTGAGGTCATAAAGACCCCAACCAAAACCGCCCCCCCTTGGTGTCTAGACATGGAGGATTTTTAAATCCTACCATGGTTACTTTTTCCCTAAACCAAGGTTAATGTAACCATGATTTAATTAAGTAACTTGGGTTAGCATAAAAGTAACTATAGTTTGAATAAAGTAACCAAGGTTATACTAACTTAACCTTGATTAGCACTCAAGAAAACCCTAACCCTCCCTATTCTCCCTCCAAAAATCGGCCAAGCCTCCCTCCTCTCCTAGTTTTTTTTTAAGTTTTGCAAGACAACATCTTACAATCATCTAGAAAATTCTTCCCAAGCAAGCCAAGCAAAAAATTAGCAAAATTCCCGTCCTACTCTCACAAAGATTTCGGCCCCAACATCTTGAAGGATAGGAGTTTAACTTCAACTTCAAGACTCAAGAAGACATCTAGGTAAGTCTTATTCTAAGTTCCCTTAAGAGAATTCTCATTTTGGTAAAGAATGAAGCTCACATGAACTCTCCTTCTCCATGCCAAAACCGTGGGTTTCATGGTTGAAATAGGTGAAAGCCTTCAACTTTTCTTAGGTGATGACATGTTGTGATGCTTGAATCTCCATTCCAAGCTCATTTTGGTAAGATGTTCTAGCCCTCAAACCTATCCTATTTCCTCTATTGAATAAAGACTAATCATTTCATTTCATTTCCTTAAAACCATATGCTTAAGGTGAAGAAGGTGAAGGATTTCATCACATCTCACTTCATAACCAAGCAAAGACAAGAGCTTTAGCTTGAAGAGGCAAGTATACTTTAACCCCTTACAATATACGTGAATATGTGCATACTTGAATGTCTAGAAGCCTAAGACATGATTTTAGCAAAAATATGCCTAAGTTGTTACCTTTTGCTTATGTTTTGAAAGGTTGGATGATAGACCTCTCTTATGTTGCAATATAAAGCATGTTTAAACTTGAAATAAGAGCTAAAAGTGATGGATTAGGGACTGCACTATGTTTGATATTGAATGAGACATGATTGGTATGAAACCTAGCATTTTAGTGATTTTAATATGTGAAATTGTTGGACTAGAGGACTGTTTTGTTTAGAAGGAATGAACAGCCATATGAACGACTTTTGCATGCAAAAAAGAGACTTGAATTAGTATAGGAAAGCCTTATTATGTCTATTGAATGACCATTAACTTGGATTATAGGCTAAAGAACAAAATTACGAAGGAAAGGATATTTCTATGCATGTTGGTCGAAAACAGAGTTCTGGACAGATTTTATGCCAAATTGATGGACTTAGTTAAGGACCTTCTAAACGTTGGATTGAGCTTATTTTTGGTGTGGTCGTAGCTTATTATGTTAGTTTATTGTGGCGTTGGAATTTCTGGAAAATCAATTGTGGATTGGTCAGAAATGAATTTTTAGTATCAAGGGGTCAAAACAGTTTCTGGTCGTACCACCTTAGGGAGAAAAATTATTTAAGTACCTTAAACATCTTGGATTGACCTGAAATTTTTACAGGAAGTACTTAAGACATAGAGCTAAATATCCATGTAAAGAAATTGATTTTATCTATTGATCTTGATGGTAAACCATTGAGGGAAAGTTGGTGCAACATTCTGGAAAACAGGACAGATTGACCCTTGGCGCTTGTATGAATTGTATCGTATTTATTTTGACTTGTTTTGGTGAATGGGCATTTGAATATTGTTCATAAAGGAAATAGGATAGATTTCCAGGTGCTAAGTGAGCCCCATGATAAGTTTATGGATGGAGACAAGGTAAGGAATGGAGTTGAGAGTGCAGCAGAATTTCTGTTGTACCCTTGTTGGGAATTATTTTTATTGAGGTACCTAGGTTTGTCGAAATCGCATGAAATTTGTACAGAATGTAGTTAAGATCATGTGGTGCATGTCCATATTTTTAGTCTCTGGAAAATAGGCTCAAAAGGTTGATTTTGAGGCCGGACAATACAGGACATGCTGCTGGATCGTTTTCCAGCCCATGAAGAAAGTTGTTTATGATGTTATAAGTGCATTTTACCATGTTGCATCTCATACACTTGCATTGACATGCTCATATGTTCCATGCTCATGATTTTATCGATGTTTTATATAAAGTTCCTGTTTTGAAAGAATTTCGTCCCTTCTGGCCAGCTTAACCCGCTACAGATCCGGGGTTAATTGATCTGAAGAAGTATAAGAACCGATCCAGGCCCGGTATAATAGGTCTGATGAAATATAAGAACCGATCCAGGCCCGGTATAATAGGTCTGAAGAGTATAAGAACCGAGCCAGGTCCGGTATAATAGACCTGAAGGTGATCATGTTATAAGAACCGAGTCATGCCCGGTATAATAGGCTGACACACTCTCTTGTTTTATGATGAGCATGATTTAAAAGAAAGAAAGAAAGTTCAAGTATTTTTATGAGCATGACTAAATGAAAAGAAAGAATGTTTCCTGTTGCATTTGCATCGCATTCACATTTTCATACACATTATGCATGATATCTTTACATAGAAGTAAGGTTTGGCTATGGCACGTAGAATCTAACTAAGTGATGACACTTAGATCTTAGCTAAGCATTGATATGACTTTAAGTATGATGCTTCGGAGAGGTAATGGCAGGTATGTTTTAACTTAAGGAATTGGGGTTTGATTCTTGTATGCCGTTTTCTCTTTATTGTACGGTGTTATTGTATACTTGCTGGCGACTTTGTCGCTCACCCATTTATTTTTCCCCCAGAGCCAGGTAATGAAGTCGAATGGATTGATGATGAGACAAGGGTGCCATACCCATAGGTTATTGAAGTCGCTGTTAAGAGAATGATGATGGAAGCTTTTGATGAACCTTTGGGACATTTTGGGACTTAGCTATTTTCGGATTCTTTTCGGATAATGTTTGTGTAATTTCGCGGTGTAGTTTGCTATCGGTTCAGTTTGTATAATTTTGCTATGTATTCGCGATTTGACGCTTTCGGATTAAGGTTCAAATTCTGCCGTATTTTTATCTACCTGTTAAGATCGTGACTTTGTAATCCATGTTATCCATGGGTTTTTACAAGTTAAGTATCGACGCTTTGTATTTTTCCGAAAGGAAAAGTACGGCGGGTGCACCGTACGAGGGGTAGCCGAGTACGGGGCGCTACAGGTGGTATCAGAGCCCAGGCTCTATAGGGACAATTTTTACCGTGCATATTTAATTATACATATGTGTAGTTTATCAATAAGGTTGAATTTTGGTAGAAAAATGGGTGTCGGCCGAGATCTGACGGTGGGGTGAAGCAAATGTATATTTTCATATGTTTTAAGAACTGCAATCTATGAAACATATATATTGGTATGTATATATTGATTTTGTGAACCTCGGTACTTTATGTAATTAAAGTCAAAGAAAATGTATAGGCATATTAGGTGTTTATGGTTCGGCTGAATGCCTTATCGGTACAAGATTGGTATAATTTTCATATATATATATATATATATATCATATATATATATATATATATATCATCATATATATATATATATATATGATGATATATATATATATATATATATCATATATATATATATATATATGATATATATATATATATATATATATATATGATGGGTGATCCAAGATATAGGTAGGAATATGTGTGGGATAATTTGTAAGAATTAGTATCGATTTTGGAGAAGAAGTGGGCCGAGGGAGTAGCGTGTACGTATATACGTGTATATGTGCATGTATGGGCTTAGGCATATATTCGTGTATGCATGCACTGCTAGGAGTAATGTTTTTGGTATTTCGGAATTTTTGGCCTATTTGAATTATTTGTTTTAAATTATTTGGTAGTTAGAGGGCATTTTGGTAATTTTGGCAACTTGGACATTTTGGCCCGTTTTAGAATTTGGACTAACTCTGGTATTTGGATAATAATTTTGAAAGTTGCAACTGCATATTTTTGGAAATTCACGCCTACACTTAAAATATATTGTTAAGCCGGATTCGTTCTAAGCGTCCGAGCACATTGGCTATTTTGGATATAGAGCACCCGGACGTACTGGCCGCCATTACGGCACCCCGGCATATTTGCTATTGTGATATAGAGCGCCGGGGCATATTGACTGTTGGGGACCAATGCATAAGTCTTACGGTATAAGTCATTTGTAGGAAAAGTGCTATAACCATTGCATTGATTTGGACCGTTTTACCCTTGTTTTGGATTTTAGACACTTTGATATTTGGATTTGGACCGAGTTGTACTCGGATTTGGATTTTTGACATTGGATCGGCTAAAATGGATTTAGAAACTTTGGACTTTGATTTTTGGAATTTGGGCCTTTGACTTTGAACATTTTAGCATTGCATATTTGAAAATTTGCATCATCGATTTTGGTTTGGACTAACCCTAATTGGACTTTGTTACGTACTTTTTTGGATCTATTTGCTCTATTTTCTTTTGGATGTTATGGGCAGAATTGAAAATTTACTTGCGAAGAGAAGCATGCTATTGTTTTATGTTGTTATATATTTTTATCACACTTGCTTCTTCGTGTATAATCCCATGGTAAGTATAGTGGGATTACTTACTGGGCGACTTGTCGCTCATACCACTCCCTCCCTATATTTGTTTTTTCAGATGATCAAGAGCTCGAGTGAGTTTATGTAGTGGATGACCCGGAGCAAGAGAGTTGATTGATCTTGACTATTGAGGATTTTTTGTGGAGAAGTTAGAGACATTTGGATTTTTTGTTTAGTCTTCGACGGTTGAGACTTAGTCACTTATTTATTTTGGTTATTCCGACATTGTGTTAGATTTGGCCTAGACTTTTGATATTCATTTATGATATTTGATAATTTCAAGGACTTTTATTTTGACTTCCGCTGACGTGTATATGTTTTGACTTGACGCCTTATATTTTCGTTAGAGAAATATGGCAACTGGCAAGTGAGTCGTTCCGAGTATTAGGACTCGGGACGGGTCGCTATGCAGAGTGTTAATACATTAATGCAGTACATATCATTCATGACCTCTAAAAATACCCATACATTCAACATGATCATGATTTTGAGAGCTTGGTTCTGTCTTAATGAGTGTAACGATTAACATATTGGAGTACTCAGTAGATATTTAGTTTGGTTATCTATCTAGGTAATGGATCATATATGATTAGCCTAAGAATTCAGAATTGTAAATTACAATTACATAAGTTGAAAGATACACGTTAAGTAGTATAAGTGGAATTGAAGACCTAACAACCTAAACGAGATTGATATGATGATACTCGTGACATATACTAGGTAAATGGATAAAGTAGAACTATACTGAGTATTGATTACATAATATGCAAGGTTCGAAGACGAAACTTTTTGTAAGGGGAGGGGGTCTGTTATGTCCATGACCTTGACAAAAAAAGTTACAAAATGTAAATAATATGTAATACTTATCTTTAGATTATTGAGGTGGAATAGGAAAGGTGGAGTCTAAGTAGGAGATATACTTTATATAAACAAGCTCAACCTAAACCTAATACGAAACTAATTAGCCAACCATCTATATATACACATGCCCCTAACTACAACCTAAAACCTAAATATATTTCTCCCACCCAAAAAAGGCAGCGTGCCATAATTTGGAGAAAAAAAGTGCAAGCTGCACCCCTCCAACCTCCAGCGCCACCTCACTCAGCCACAACATCAACTATTTTACTTATTTTCCAATCATGAGGCCACCATCAGGAAGCAACAAAAAAGAGGGAAAAAATGCTGCACCATTCTCCTTCCAGCCGTATATCTTAAGAGAAAGAAGAAAGAATTCTTGTCCAACACCAACCTTATATTCAATCGTACGGTATAATATATTGAGATATGTAAGTAATCTCCTTATGCTTGCTATGTTTTGCGAAAATATATACATTATTTTTGTATCAATCTTGGATCATGCATAAGTATATTTGATTGCATACATGGTTGTAAAATATTTATGTATGGCAGTATATGTTTATATATAAATGTAAATGGGGAATTTTGAAAATTTTTGGGTAAGCTGGCCGAATTAAACATATATGCCAGACAACACTGGAATTAGGCCAAAGTCATGCGCTTTGGTATATAATGATTATATAAGTTGGTACATGATATAAGTTTTAGAGACAATTTTTACCGTGCGTATTTAATTATACATATGTGTAATTTATCAATAAGGTTGAGTTTTGGTAGAAAAACGGGTGTCGGCAGAGATCTGACGGTGGGGTAAAGCAAATGTATATTTTCATATGTTTAAGAAATGCAATCTATGAAACACATATATTGGTATGTATATATTAATTTTGTGAACCTTTTATGTAATTAAAGTCAAAGAAAATGTACAGGTATATTGGGTGTTTATGGTTTGGCTGAATGTCTTATCAGTACAAGATTGGTATAATTTTCGCGTGTGTGTGTCTATATATATATATATATATATATATATATATATATATATATATATATATATATATACACACACACATATGATGGATGATCCAAGATATAGGTAGGAATATGTGTGGGATAATTTGTATGAATTAGTATCGATTTTGAGAAGAAGTAGGCCGAGGGAGTGGCGTGTACGTATATACATGTATATGTGCATGTATGGGTGTGAGCATATATACGTGTAAGCATGCACAACTAGGAGTAATGGTTTTGGTATTTAAGAACTTTTGACCTATTTGAATTATTTGTTTGGAATTATTTGGTATTTGTAGGACATTTTGGTAATTTTGGCAAATTGAAGATTTTGGCCCATTTTGGAATTTGGACCAACTTTGATATTTGAAAAAATAATTTTGAAAGTTGCATTTGCATATTTTTGGAAAATCACACCTACACTAGAAATATATTATTAAGTCGGATTGGTTCCAAACAAACGGAGCGTGTGGACATATAGGCTATTTTGGATATAGAGCACCCAGACATATTGGCCGCCATTAAGGCGCCACGGCATATTGGCTATTGTGATATAGAGCGCCAGAGCATATTGACTATTGTGGGACCAATTCGTAAGTCTTACAGTATAAGTCATTTGTAGGGAAAGTACTACAGCCATTTATTGATTTGGACCGTTTTAGCCGAGTTTTGGATTTTGGACACTTTGATATTTGGATTTGGACCGAGTTGTACTCGGATTTGGATTCTGGACATTGGATCTGCTAATTTGGATTTGAAAACTTTGGACTTTGAACTTTTGAATTTGGGCCTTTGACTTTGGACATTTTGGCATTGCATATTTGGAAAATTGCATCATCGATTTTGGTTTGGACTAACCGTAATTGAACTTTGTTTCATACTTTATTGGACTTTGTTACGAACTCTATTGGACTTTGTTATGTACTTTGTTGGAGAATTGAAAATTTACTTGCGAAGAGATGCATGCTATTATTTTATGTTGTTATATATTTTTATCACACCTGTTTCTGCGTGTATGATTCGATGGTAAGTATAGTGGGATTACTTATTGGGTGATTTGTCGCTCATACCACTCCCTCCCTGTATTTTTTTAGATGATCAGGAGCTCGAGTGTGTTTACATAGATGATGACCAGAAGCAAGAGAGTTGATTGATCGTGACTATTGAGGATTTTCTGAGGAGGAGTTAGAGACATTTGGATTTTCAGTTTAGTTTTTGACTGCTAAGACTTAGTCACTTGTTTATTTTGGTTATTCCGACATTGTATTAGATGTGACCTAGACTTTTGATATTCATTTATGATATTGATAATTTGGAGGATTTTTATTTTGATTTCCGCTTACGTGTATACGTTTTGACTTTGACGCCTTGTATTTTCCTTAGCAAAATTCGGCGAGTGAGTCGTTTCGAGTGCTAGGGCTCGGGACGGGTCGCTACACATAGTGTTAATACATTAATGCAGCACATATCATTCATGACCTCTAAAAGTATCCATACATTCAACATGATCATGGAATGTCTTTGGTGGCAATCTTTTCATTAACGGATCTGCTACCATAAGACATGTGCTAATATGCTCAATTGACACTCTTTTTTTTGAACTTCTTCTTTAACACCAAAGTACTAAATCTCTATATTCTTAGCACCCTTAGAGTACTTGTCATTTTTACAAAAGAACACTGCAGCGACATTGTCATAATAAATTTTAGCGGCCTAACTATACTGTCGATAATCAGGTAAGGCTATACCATTGTGTGATCTATCTGGTAATCGTGTACCAAAGAAGATGATATATGATATGATTGATCAACAAGTGAAGTTTATCTTATTCAATCGTGAGCTAGATGAGAATTAGGAAAAGAGACTTGATCTTATTCAATCAGTGAGCTAGATGAGAAAGGAGACTTTCTTACTCTCTTAAACCTACGTATCTTGAATCCTTTTCCACTTGCTCCTTTCTCATCTAGCTCACTCTACTT
>AP025073.1:18152619-18172061 GCA_036186865.1 Eustoma russellianum | reverse complement strand
TCTTGATGTTACTCCACACACTTTCTTCTTCCTCCTACGTATCAACATGTTGATTTAGTATCTTCAGTTAAACCACTTGCTCCTTTCTCATCTAGCTCACTCTACTTTGATTGAAGTTGATGAAGTAGATTCAGTTTAACTATCTACGTATCTTGATGTTGATTCAGTCTCCTTTCTCATCTAGCTCACTGATTGAATAAGATCAAGTCTCCACTAAAAAGCAAAGCGCTTGGGCGCTCTACGTACGATGTAGACTCGATCAGATACATATCGATTTCTTTCTGATGGAGCGAGCTTCCTAAAATAAAGTTTCGCATCCATAAACCTTGAATAGTGGCTTCAAAACATACCAGAAACTCAGTCTCCATGGTAGAAGCAGCAATGACAGATTGCTTCACACTTTTCTACGCAATTGCCCCTCTGGCTAATTAGAACTAATAGCCAAATGTTGATTTTCTTGAATCAACAAATTCTGCATAATCTGAATGTGAATATGCAATCACTTCTACTTGATATATTCTCCTATAAGTGAGAATGCAGTCATTAGTTCCTTGCAAGTATCTGAGAACTTTCATTGCACCCTTCCAATAATCGATCCGCTTTGATATCTGCCTAACATTCTAGCAGCAAAACTAATATCTGGTCTCGTACAAGTCTGAGCATACATTAAGCTCCCAACAAAGGAATACTTTTCATCTATTTTCTTTCTAATTCACTTTGCGGGTATTGTTTTAAACTAAAAGTGTCCCATTTTTGAACTGGAACTATTCTTACTGAACATTGCTTCATATTAAATCTTTCAAAAACTTTATTGATATAGATCTTTTGAGATAACCCTAATACTCTTTATGATCTATCACTGAAAATTTCAATCATGATCACATAAGTTGCTTCTCCTATATCTTTCATTTCAAAGTTCTGGGAGAGAAATTGCTTAGTCTTGTATAATACAGCAATATCATTAGTGGCAAGCAAAATATCGTCAATATACAAGATTAGGAAAATAAATTTGCTCCAACTGACCTTCATATATATACACACTGATCAACGGTGTTTCTCTTTAAAACCAAACGAGGTCACAATGTTACTAAATTTGAGATACCACTGTCGTGAAGCTTGTGTAAGTCCATGTATTGACTTATTTATTTTACACATTATATGTTCCTTTCTGTCAATGGAAAAATCTTTCGGTCGATCCATATAAACTTCTTCATATAAATTCTCATTAAGAAAGCAATTTTGACATCCATTTGATGCAACTCTAAGTCATAATGAGCTACCAATGCCATAATAATTCTAAGTGAATCTTTCTTAGACACGGTGAAAATGTCTCTTTATAATCAATGAGTTCCTTCTGAGTAAAAACTTTGGCGACAAGTCTAGCTTTATATCTCTTGATATTATCATTAGAGTCTCATTTTGTCTTAAAGACTCATTTACAACCAACTCTCTTGCAACCTTGAGGTAATTTGACATGGTCTCAGACTTGGTTTTGATTCATATATTTTAACTCGTCTTTTATGGCATTGATTCATTTACTAGAATGATCATATTCAATGGTCTACTTAAATGAAACTGGATCATCCTTAATAATCATGTCAATTTCTCACTCCTGTTGATAAGCTACAGACTCATCGAGAATTGCAGATCATCTTTTCCTTTGAGGTCTCCTTAATTGTTGTTCTTTTATTATAGTATCGTTGTTGAACTTCTATTATAGGATCATTATTGAAACTTTCATTATGAACTACTTGATACCACATGTGAGAAATAATTCTTTATAATCTAGAAATCTATTTGTGAAACACGATCATCTCACAATAACTAAAAGATGATGTTTAGCGGAAGCGTAACTTTCTTCATGGTTCAGTGAGCGGAAGCGTCTTTGATGAATGGAAGCACCAAGTTTGATGTAGACAATTCCCACCTTGAATGTAGGTTTCTCTCAACTAACCTTTACTTTACATTAATGTATGAGCAAAACCAAAATGACAAGGATGAAGAGAGGACCTTCATCCATATTAATTTATAGGTAACCAAAAGGTATGTCCGTCATAACTTTTGGATTCACACCCCTTTTGTAAATGAATATGTCCCTTTAATGAAGAATTGTGTCTTTTAGACTTAAAAGACATATCCTTCAAGATAACTATTCTTAAATAACCAATTACGACTTAATTATAAATCATATAACTATTATTCACAATGGACACAACTTTACAAACAAGCGCCACCAATGGTGGGTAGGAAAAATAAGGAAGGGAGGTGGAGTTTTGCTGGAAATGGCAGTATGGAGGAAGGCTGAGAAATAAAAGGGAAGTGAAGATGGTGGTTCAAAAATGTCTACATCTAGAAAGTAGAGGAAGAATATAACGACAGAGTGAAGAGGTGATTATGGATGTTATAACCTGGAAATTCGTTATGTCGTAACGACTTCCAATATCGTAAATATAAGTTCGTAGGTGTACAATTCATAAAACTAGACTTGTATTACCAAATACATTAGTAAATATATTACACACGTTTGAGTATATACAATAAAAATCCAATTAAATTAGTTAGTAACAACTTAAACTATTAGGATAAATTAAATCAAAAAAAAGAAATACATGTCACAACAATTTTATAAAACATTAAATAAAAGAAAAAAAACAATTATACACATACAAAGTAAAAGAAAAGGAAAAAGAAAAAGAAAGGTGAAGACAACTTGTCTTACACTTAGAATAAAATAATAGCATGCTCAAGAATCTTACCTTAACCCATCCCTCCACCCCATGCTTGTCAAAAGCTTGTCTCCAACCCCATTTATCCCACTCTTTGATCGGCCCCCCTAGAAGAAAGTAGGAAATAATTCTTCTTTAAACCCTCACATAATTACATTTTCCATCAACCAAATTCATACTATCTCCAAGGAAAAAAAAACTCAAGAACACTCCAACTCCCTCCTTGCCCCCTCTTGGCCGAAAGTTACTCCCTCAACAAGGAGAAGATTTTCCTCTCCTTTCTTCACACCAACATCACTCAAATCAAGTACCATAAACACTCCATCCACTAAGAAAGATTCAAGAAGGTTGTACCATCTAGAACCAAAGGCAACCAAGGTAAGAACTTTATGAAGTTTAAGTATGATTCTTCCATATATATAGTTTCATAAGTTGCTCACTAACCCTCCTTTTAAACCCTAAAAACAAAGTATACCTCAGAGGAAGGAAGAAGAACTCTCTTCCAAACCAAGTGAAGGAAACATCTTCTAAGTGTAAGAAAGGTGAACCAAGGCAAGTACTCTTCCTAGATCCTTCATGGTTTTATAATTACCAAGTATTTATGTTCATATCAAAGTTGGATCATCATGTAGTATGTTCAAGATTCTCTTCTCAAGAAAGTATAGATCTATATTTGAATAATAAGTATATACATATATACACTATATACACACGCACACTATATACATATATATACACTATATATAAACAAGCATATATATATACATATTATAAAGTATGTATGTTGATACATATTTATATATGTATAAGTGTATAGATCTACATATATGTATGTATAGATGAGTAGATGCATGTATATAAATACACGGGTTTGTATAAAAGTATATATGTATATATATGCGCTTTTATATATATGTATGTATAGATGTATAAATGTATATATGTATACATGCGGTTTTGAGTATAAATGTATATATGTATACAATCGGTTTTTGATGTATAAATGTATATATATACATTCGGTTTTTATATATATATGTATGTATAGATGTATAGACCTATATATGTACATATACGGATCTATATGTATATATATATGTGTAATATATATGTTCAAGACTTAAAAATGAATAAGTTTATGTGTGTGTATATATATATCTCACTGTTTTATGTATATATATAGATACATACGTATATACGTCAGTTATATATATGTGTATACAACATATACAATTCGGCCTTAAAGCCATTCCAAGGTTAAAGTATGATTTTGTATGTTTTATGTGTATATATGTGTAATACATATTTTAAAGAGAGAAAATGAATAAGTATTTGTGTATTACATACTATATAGTAAAAGGATTTTATAAATGTATATATTATATATATATATATTCGGCCAATAGGCCTAAATGACAAAAATGATTTCATTATATTTTCAAGTATATATGTATATATGATGAATATGTTAAGTTATGAAAGTAAGTTAAGTATGTAAATGATGTTATGAAAAGTATGCAACTTAATTAGGCCATATTTATGTATGTGTAAAGATAAGACTAATAACTTTTATAATGTACGTACAAGATATGTTACATGTTATATATATACTAACATAGATAGGTTATGATAAAATTTAAGTTATGAAATCTTAGATGAAATGTAAAGTAATTAGAAATTTTCAGGATGTAGGCATTTAAGTTATGAATTATGAAATGTATGTGTGGAATAGAAGTTACCAAATTATTGTGTGATGACAATGGAAAAAGGGGGCTGTTTTAGTGTGATAGCCGAATGGTAATTATTTGGAGGTGAAAATGGTATTTTCTTTAAGTTGTGATACGTAGAAGGAAATTAAGTAAGTGATGATATTTCAAAATGTAGAATGACCAAAGTACCTTCATATAACCGAGTCTCATGTTGCATGAAATCAAAGTTTGAAAAGTTATGTTTTTAAATCACAGGTTTTAAAGTTCATATGCATAGGAATAATAAACACGAGACGGATGATTCCAATGACCCATGTTATGTTATGATCATGTTATGTTATGTTATGTTGTAGCGCTATCCTGACATCGGGACCGGAGTGGTAGGTGTCAGGGGCCCATGTTCATGTTATGGTTGAGTGTAACACCGGGTCTGGGACACGGGATCTCAGTCATAATGCGTCACCGTTAGCACATGTACCTATGTTCATGATGTTATGTTGTACATGTACTATATGGGGAATCATTCGGTATGTCATGCGTTATTATTCTTATGAAAAGTGTTATAGCCAATGATGTAAATGTTATGTCTTCATGTTACGAAAATGTCATGTTATACAAGTTATGAAAATCATGTCATGATTACGAAAAGTTATGTTTACGAAAAGTCATGTTTTATGCATCATGTCATGATCATGTCCCTTAGGTGAGGATTAGAATATTTGTACGATCATTATGCCATAAGACAATTAAGGAAGATCATGCACGTAGACGTGATGAATGTATGTTATGACCTTAGCATAAGATGGTTTAGTATTCAAGTATGGAAGGCACGCTAAGGTTATGCTGAGGAAGAATGATATGATTTCTTAGATATGATGCAAAATTTTATGTTCTGTATTATCCTTATATATAATGCTGTCATTTGTGAATGGAGATGTAATTATGTATATTGTTACTTTATTACTACTTGTCTTCCCATGTATGATCCACATGAAGTATCTATAAAGAATACTTGCTGAGCGATTAAAAGATGGTGGTTATCACTCATACTTGCCTCTTAACATTTCAGAGAATAGGGACCCGGATGCCGCGTTCATTGAGGAGAAACCCCAGATAGAGTATCTGTGAGCGAAGATGTAGGCTGCAGCTATGTACCTGTTGTGTGAGCTTATTTTATTGTGATGTAATAAAATTATCGTGAGAAGCTGTATTTGTGGTTGTGTGGATTTGAACGATTTGTAATAATATTATGCGTGTCGTGAGCTTATTTTAAGATGCTTCCGCTATATCGATTACAATTCATGTTGACATGCACATGTATGGTATCGACGCCTTATACTCTATGGAGTAGAGTATGGCGGGTGCACTGAGCCGGAACTCTGGTTTCGGGCGGGGCGCTACAATGGAAGCGAGAGAAGGGGAGGGCCTGTGGTGGTCTTGGGGCAACGATGGTGGTATTATATGAAAAAACAAAGATGGAGATGGAAATTGTTATGGATATATTGGAATCTCAAGGATAAACATGATGTTGTTATACATTGTAGAGATAGATATTATATTAGATGTGGATATCCAAAGTATTATATCTTCTATACCATGTATATCAGATTAGATATGGATATCCAAATGGTTTGTCTAAGTTTATCTTCACTCCATGAGTCCTATAAATAGGACCACATATCATATATAAAGGGAAAATCGCACCTAGCACCTAAACGTTGGTCAAATTATCCAGTTAGCATTCAAACGTTCTGAAACCTCATTTGGCATCCAAACATGGCCAAAATTGATTCAACTAAAACCAGAAACAGGCTGATGACCTGCTGCAGCCGGTTTCAGCATATTTTACCGCCAAAATCCAATTCCCCTCCAGATTAACGTCTTCCCATTCCTTCTCTCCTGATGCAACTGGTTCCCTTGTGGTTTTCCTCCATAAACTAGTCCCTGCACTTCACAAAATAAACCAATATACAGTAGGATTGACAAACAATACGATTGACAGGCAATTTAGACGATTGGATGCCCAAGAACCTGATCCGGAAGGCAGAGTACCTCAATGGGAGAAGGCTAGTTTGGTCCACGACAGGCAAAGGGCACATAAGTAAATCAATCTAAAATGTTCAAAGGAATAGCAATTCACTGCCTATTTTATGCCCATATCAACCATCTGAGGTCGTAGCATAATGCATAGTCTCTTTCCTTTTCTTTTACTAGTTCATAAAGTAGCACTTAATGCATTTAGTATTGCTAATTGTAATTGGTATACTCAACAGCATGTAGTTTTCTAGATGCATCTTACTACAACATGTTTTAACGCCAATATCTTTACTATACAAGTCCAACTGTTCCAGTTATTTAGAATGCAATATAGAGATTAGCTGACTTAATTTCTGTATATCTAGCAAAACCCAAGGTTCAATAACGTTGGTTTTTTCTGGTTGACATGTGCATATGGAACTGGTTAGGTTGTAATTGTAAGACAAGTCCATAACATCATCTGATATTTCTGTTTCACCCAGTTGGCTGTTATATCTGATTTCTTGGGTCCTGATAGAGCTGCAACTGAAGAATTCCTAGCCAAAGATCCAGAGGTTTTGCCATGGGTTCAGAAATACCAACGAAGCCGAGAAACTATCTCTGAAACTGATTACAAAGTATGCACTATTGTGAAGTAAAGAAATGTGATGTATATTGGTTTATTTGGTGGAGTGGAGGGCTAATTTATGGAGGAAAACCACAAGAGAACCAGTTGCAGCAGGAGAGTGGGAAGGGGAAGACGTTAATTTGGAGGGGAATTGAATTTTGGTGGTAAAATGTGTTGAAACCGGCTGCAGCGGGTCATCAGCCGGTTTCTGGTGTTAATTGAGTCAATTTTGGCCACGTTTGGGTGCCAAATGAGGTTTCATAACGTGTAAATGCTAATTGGATAATTTGACTAACATTTGGGTGCTATGTGCAATTCTCCCCATATATAAAATACAAACCTTGAGATACAAATTTCTCAAGTTTCTCTTTTCTCTTCTCTACTATATTCTTGCTTGAGTTTATAACACGTTATCAGCACGATGTTCTACCTGCCTTAGAAGATCCGGGAGGAATTCACCTTATCTCTAGCGAAGTTCTGTTTTCCGATGGAGTAGCTATGTTTAGCGCTGTTCGTTGCATGTTCTATTACAAAAGAAGCAGTCCGGTGAATTTACAATGTCGAAATTTCTTTTCACAGTTCCACCTATTTGGTAACTTCTTCAAGTTTTCATTTTTATTTAGGGTTTTGTTAATTCGTAATTGCTGATTTTAATCAATTAGAGCAATTTCACTGCTGCCAACTCGGTGTGATAAATACTTTGTTGGATATTGATGTAATTAAAGTAATCTTATCAATTACAAAGATTTAGGTATATACCTATATTATAACCGAACATACACAATGCTATATAAGAAGAAATCCATAATGGATGCCCATTAACAGATATATTTAAATCTCTGAATGGATATAAATCAATATTACAGTAGCTATATTTAAAGGGCTTTGTGAGGATTTATTACATAGAACATTCTCCACTTCCATTGTTAAACTTTAAGCTGAATAGATACGATAATATAGAGAAATAATGATTGAGCAAACTTAAGTGTGCTTAGGCCATCTCCTCATGGCTTACCAGAAGTTTAGTTGCTATGAAGCTTTGTGAAAATTGTTATTTTTTGATTGTTAGTATTGAGCTCTCGGTTGTTCTGACTCTTTACTTTGAGGGACCGGTTGGCTATTCAACATTCATGGTTTTGGTTAATTATTCACTGTGAAAGAGACTTGATAAAATGATTGCAGTCTATTTGAGGTGTTGTTTGCACAGTATATTGGTGCTTTTTTTCATGGTTACTGAATGATACACTATTTTATTTCATCAGACTTCTAATTTTTTTTTTCTTTGAAAATTCTTGTAGCAGAGTCACGGTTGCTTAAATATATTGAACAACCGGATTACTTTCTGCTTCCTAAATTACTTGTGAAGGTATAATGCAGACAAAGCTTGAATATATTGATCAGCATATCTTACTTGGCTCTATTATCTGAATTGCTTAAACTTTCAATGAACGATGGTTTGTCTGCTTTGGTATATGTTGTTAGCTTCTTCTATTGTCTTTCAGTAATGTGAATGTGAGATATGTAGGGTGGAAATGTGAAAACTGTAATTGTCTAAATGTTTTTGAATGGTATCAAGTTGAATTGAAACTGTTTTATCATGATTGATGAAAACGTTTAAACACAATTTTCATCATGCGGGTTCATGGATCTGATATTGATAAGTCAATTGATGTTGTTAAAAAAAATCGTGTATATCTTGATATTATTTGTCTTAGAAAATCATATGTGGCTATGAAGAAATAATCAATCTGCGAATTTTATAGGGAGCATCTTACATGTTGATATATAAGGCATTTGTTCTTTTATTTTTTTTGCGTTTGTATTGTTACATATTTCTATCTTATATTCAATATTTATAGAAGAACTAATCGGGCTTGAAGTCTAGATTTATTTTGAAGGTAGAAGAATAATATATGTCTTGCAGCCATATGGATAAACTGTTATCATGCCCGAAGCATGATTATAGTAGCCACGCCTGAAACATAAATTGCTGATATTTCCGACGTATGAATAATTTTCATGCTCGGAGCATGAATTGTTGGCATGACCAAAGCATGGATCATTGTTATGTCTGAAACATAAATAATTATCATGATCAAAGTATGAATAGATGACATGCCCGCAGTATGAATAGTTGACAAAAAACATGAATAATTGATATACCCGCAGTATTGATAGTCGAATAGTTCAAATGCTAAAAGCACAAATAGTTCACATGCCGGAAGCATGAGTAGTCGACATGCTGGAAGCATGAGTAGTCGACATGCTTGAAGCATGAATAGCAGATATGTCTGCAGCACAACTTGTTGTCATGCTTGAAGCATGAGTAGTGGACATGCCCGAAGCATGCATAATCGACATGCCTAAAGTATGTGTAACTTTAACTCGACTATCCTTAACTCAACTACGGATTGTTCTATTGAGAAAATTTGTGGTAAATGTGAATGGTGAATTATTGATCTAATGAAGGTATGATAAATACACCTTACACGTAATTTCTGTCTAAAACATCGATACTTAAGCAGGACCGTCTGTGTTCCCACCGTCTGCCTAGGGTTTTACGTGGAATGGTAATACTGTCTAGGGCAATGGTTGTCATATTTCCTAGGTATTACCATATCGGTTCACTTCACATTTTCATTATGCTTTTATCTTTTGTTAATGTCATATACGCATTTTCTTTTTATTAAATTTTATTAGTACGATTTTATTATGATGTATTTATGTCTGAAGCATCTTATGCCTGAAGCATATAACATTAACTCAAACATATCGTTTTGAGTGAATATCTTGTTTTATCATGTATTTTACCTGTATATGGCAAAATAAATACATATGTTTCCCACTTTCCATGTATCCAATATGCTCATGCAGTAGCAATATCAGGAAAGAAAGTTTGAAATGTATTCTCATATAATTTCATGTATGCTAGTTGCTGAATAATACAATGAACTTTCAATGAAATACCACTATTATCACCAGACCGAATTACCACTATTCCCTGAAGCGAATGGAAGTAATTATAATAATATACATGATCATGGTCATGGACGTTATAGAAATTTTATATCATACCACCTGAAGTGTTAAAACAAGGAAAGGCTTCAAGAAAATACAAGGCTATGAAAAATAGTGCACCGACTAAACGGACTTGTTATTAATGTTGAGCCCAAGACCAATGGTCCGTACTTGCCACCAAAGAATTTTGTTGATCTTTATCAAGACATCCCAGAAGAATGAAGGCAAGAGACAACTAGTGCATTTTGCCTAGGTTGATAACATTATATTGTTTAATATATGAATAGTGTTTCCGGAAGAAGCACCATTTTTATTACTTATGAATTGATGTTTCAAAATTAATTTTGATATTAACATATCATCCCAGATGAATGATATGGGCATATGTCCAATTGACAGTGGAATGACACACACAACATTGACTGAGAGCTCCAGAAGAGTTTTAATTGGCAAAAGCAAATGTTTGTACCAATTCGAGTACTACGACATTGATTGAAGGCTGCAAAAGAGCAACCAATACATTGACGGGTGATACACATATATTGGTTAAAATAGCATCATTTCCCACCAAGTCGAAAGGAAACTATTGAGTTTAAATGATACACACCTTAATGGCGTTCATATTGAACCATGAATGAGGAGAATATGAAATTTTTATAGACAATGATTCAAGCCAGAATCTTGTTAAAGAAAAAATCCCAATTTTCTCATCTCGATTGTATTATACGACTATACATCCAGTCGATTGTAATATTGTGATGAACCAGAAGTTTGACAATCCAAAGTTATTTATGTTATGACATAATTGACTTGGTCACACGAATAGAATAATGATACGTACAATTGTACACTGCTCACATATGCACTCTTTAAAGAACCAGAAGATTCTAGCAACTCTTTAAAGAACCAGAAGATTCTATTATCTCATAATTTTGTCTGTGTTGCTTGTTCATGTGAGTTTGCTCTCGAAGATATTAGTAGCTTTTGTCAAGTTTCTTGCTCAGATGATATGATTATCCGATTAAATTTATTAAGTATTGATAATTCATGTGAATTTATATCCCAAGCTTTCAATGATTATTGTATATCTTGAGATTGGCGTTGAGCATTCAGTTACAAGTGTGCACACTTAAAATGGCCCAGTAGTGTCATTTATTATACGTTTACAACTGGCTGTTAGACGTTTGATTTTAAGGACCAATTTACCTACATGAGCTTGGGGACATGTAACTATACATGCATCAGCATTGATTTGATGAGTTAGTTTTCCCGCCGTTAGGGGGGAGAAAGTGCCGGTTCCTGAAGAACGGCGTGAAATTACATGGAACGTTCCTTCACTATCTCACCTTAACACACGAACAAATCAATGCGAGCAAGAAGTAAAATGATAACAAAATTCCATGTTTTGGCGATGAATACGCCAATTCGACTTGATGTTCCTGAAGGACATGATAATGGTATACCAAAAACAAGTCTAAAACGTGGACGCCCAGTTGGTGTAAAAGATAAAATGAATGATACAAATAATACTCCAGAAGAGAATACTCAAGAAGAGATTAGATGTTCATAACTTGAAAGCGCTATAGAAATAAGAACTGATCAGTCTAAAAATCAATAAACAAGTTAATCCTGAAGAAGCAAGTAAACACAATTTTGAAAAGATCTCTTTGAATTATAAGAGAAAATTGGGATAGACAAATGATCATTATTGATCATGTATTGATTGAGGGATTGCATGTGAAGTTATGAATCAGAATCTTGAACCAATGTTAACTAAAAAGTGTCGACATAGAAATTATTGCCAAAATAGAAAGATGCAATCGAAACCACTGAAGGGAAAGTCGCAAACCATTTGGACCGTAGTCCAAAACCCTTGAAGGGAAATTCGCATTCATAAAATATTCACCTACAGTCAAACCCCTGAAAAAATCAAAACATATTGGATATAAATGGGTTTTTTCACAAAGAACTAGGCTTGACTATGATGAAACATATTTCCCGATAATTGATGCCATAACATTACAATATTCAGTTAGCCTAGCAGTCATTTAAACCTTGATATGCGGTTAATCAATGAAGTTACCACTTACTCATATGAATTATAAGATGATGATATAAAATCCCATAAGGATTTAAATTGTCTGCAGCATGTAATCAAAAGATGAATGAACTATACTCAATCAAATTATAGAAATCATTATATGGATTAAAACAATCTAGCAGGATGTACATGTTGATGATCTAAATCTTGTTGGAACTCCTGAAGAGCTTACTAAAACCTCTAGTTGTATCATAAAAGAGTTTGAGATGAAAAACTTTGAGAAGATCAAATATTCTCTCGGCCTGCAGATCGAGCCTTGAGTAGTCATAGCGTGGTACGATCGAAAGACTCATTTCGACCACCAGAAGATAACGAAGATTTATTTGGTCCTGAAGTACCATATCTTAGTATTGTTGGTGCTTTAAAGTATCTTGCGAATTTCGATACCATATATATAGCATTTTCAAAGAATTATTGAGAAAGTATAGTTCAACACCAACACGAAGACATTGAAATAATGTCAAACACATTTTTATCTTCTTGTAACATCATAAGGGTGTTTATACTACTCAAGGAAGGTAGCACCACAATTAGTGGGTTATGCTGATGCTGGCTATCTATCTGACTCGCATAAGGAAAGACCACAAAATGGATATGTTTGGTGCGGTCATATTAAGGAGAGAGTGAAATAGACCAGTAACACACATCTCTTCCTCATTATAAGATTTCGGCGTTGCATGAAGCATGCTGTGAATACATTAGGTTGAGGTCAATGATCAACATCCCGAAGGTGCCGACAACATTGTTTGACGATAATGCTAGATGTATTGTTCAAATTGAAAATGATACATCAAAGAATAACGAAGACCTCCAGAAGAATGGTGATATTAACATCCAGCAGATACAATCCAGTCAGAAAGTTTGCTGACTTGTTCACGAGAGCACTACATTTAAAGAGATGGTCTACAACATTGAAATGCGTCGACCAAAGATCTTTTGCCAGCATCAGGGGGGAGTATGATTACTACAATGCACGCTGTACTCTTTTTCCTTCGTCCAAGTTTTTTATCCCACAAGGTTTTTCTTGGCAAAGTTTTAACAAGACAGTGTATCACACTTACCAATTATTATGAATATGTACTCTTTTTTCTTTCGACCAAGTTTTTATCCCATTGGGTTTTCTTGGCAAGATTTTAATGAGGCATATTCTATAAAGTTTGGATATCCAAGGGGAGTGTTATGGATATATTGGAATCTCAAAGATAACATGATGTTGATATACATTGTAGGGATAGACATTATATTAGATGTGGGTACTCCACAAGTATTATAATCTTTTGTATACCATGTATATCAGATTAGATATAGATATTCCAAAGGGTTTGTCTAAGTTTATCTTCACTCCATGAGTCCTATAAATAGGACCACATATCATATATGAAAATACACACCTTGAGATACAAACTTCTCTAGTTTCTCTTTTCTCTTTTCTACTATATATCTTGCTTGAGTTCATAACAGAATAAGGTTAAAACCAAAAGTTAAAGAAGAGGTAGATTGTCAATCCATGTCTAAAAACCTTAAAAGAGGTACTTACCCTTGAATTTTGATCCCTAGGCTGGAGAAAAATAGTCGGAGTCGTCTATTTGCTACGCCTTTTAAATATGAGCGAGTGAAATGTTTAAAAGAGAAGTTATAAGAGGCCAAACGTTGTTCTAAGAATAGTTTTAGTTAGCTCTGAAGTTTTTGCCCATGCTTTTGTACTCAAAAGTCTTCTAGCCGATATAAGGAATATTTTTTTTTGACTGATTGTGTAGGTTTTGTATTTCTCTCTTTTGACTTAATTTCCTGACATTGATTCTTTTATCAAGGATCATACAAATATATGAGCTTGTTGCCATAAATTAGCGGTTTAGTTTGAATTTTGCAAGCCTAAGCAAAGGAAAATGGTTCGTTCACTCTTTACGCCTTGGTTTTACTGGCTTAAGCTATATACAACAAATGATTAGTCGTCTCCGGGAATTTCTTAGTTGTTATTTGGATTGATACATTGCAATCAGAAAGCTGTAGAGTCAAACCAAGACACGCGTAACGTGGGTGTAATATTGTTATCTGGACCAGTACTGCTTAGGCCATAGTATCAGACCGAATTAGGTTAAAGGGTTGTAAACCTATTTTGCAGTTGGCATCTTGCGTGGGTTGTCTTGTAAAAACCTACTAATCTAAGAAATTGATGGATTCTTGATTTACATTTATCCGAATCTACTTGGGGATAGACCGGTGGGAGACTCCGGTGTCAAGGTATCATGTTTTGCAACTAGAACAAATGATTAGTCTCGTATGGCAACATTGACCAATACAACCGTAATACTGAATCTAACATCAGTTATAATCCGATTTCAGGTGTAAATTGGACATATAAAAAGATGGCGATTTCAGCTTCTATGACCTTACTGCTTGCACTGCAACGGAGGTTCAAGTTAAAGATGAACTAAAGGAAATCTCAAGTGTCGCTCATAAGCTTTTGCTAGTCCTTTTGTGCGGAATTCTTGTAATTTTTCGAATCTGATAAACTGTTTGCCTGAGTTCTCACGTAAATGTTGTACGTTTTGAAACTTCAACTGTTGCTTCAGAACTCAACTGTTCATACTCTGTTTCGTTTTTGGACATGTCGACAATTGTATCTTTTGTAATGTAAATGTTGAAAGTCCTTCATGTTTGAAATTCGTTTGAGATATCAACTGTAGTAAACGTCGTATTAGGTTTGTGATACTATGTTCTGTAGCAAAAATATTGTTATATTTTTTATTAATGTTTAGTAGTCAAACTGAACCAAGTAAAGGTAGAGTAGAAATTTTGACTAAAATAATTTGACATTAAGGCATTAAGGGGATGCGAAATACTGTTGGGACTGAGAGAGTATCTCTTTTTTGGGTTAAAATGCTAATATTAATCAGAGAAATCAAGGCATTAAGGGGATGCGACCCATATAATAGCCTTACTTGTAGGTCGACATGCCGACCTATATGTTCTATTTAGTAATGTATAGCAATCTGAAAACATATGAACAGCGCCTATGTCTAAGATAAGTGGGTAGAGCTTATACATCACTCTATATACATGAATGCATATTCTATGCGCTACATCCTAGATAAAAATGCTTCTCCTTTTGAAAATGTATCTGTTGCGTCCTTTCCAGATAAAATACACCATCACAACCAAGGCAATTTTCGTTGCCTTGGCTCTCAGTGTTTTTCCTTTTCGTCGATCCCCAGGACAATATCCTAATTATAGATTGGGATATCCGTGGGAGCGACAACCAAGATGAGATAGTGACTTAAATTTGTTTGACAGCTGAGCACAAGAAGAAGAGGTACTGCAACGTTTTTTGTTCAACTGAGCAAAGGTGGCATTCACTGTGTTCGAGATAAACAAGACAATCCTCAGTGGGAAGCTTGTTCAGGCTAGCAAGTCAGAGTGTGAAAGAGTGTTTAGGGGTAATTGCTGAGTCCTAGACAATCTTGCTCCAGCTAACCTTACTGCCCTTATCTCTGAAACACTGATACGCCAAACGAGGTTGGAGAGTATCTTCCACTGTCCATGAGGTGATTTTCTCTACTACTGAGCTGCAAGAGCCTTCCCTAACCAGCAACTGATCTCGGATCTCCATAAGCTTCTTCAGGAGAGGTGAGTCCGAGCTGCACCCCGTCCTCAACCATAGCGTGTCTTGTAATCTATATTTATGGTTTATCCACTGCACCTAGAGTGTGTCTCTCTTCTAGTGCAGATCCCACAGGTGATTGGATAGCAGTGCCAAATTCTACGCCTTCAGTTTGATAACTCCTAGTCCCCCCCTTCTTCTTTGGGTAGGCTGACCTGAGAACAGGCAACCCAGGCCTTTTTGGAGCCCAGTGAAGAGCTCCCCCATAAGAAGTGTAGACAAATCCTGTTTACCAAATTCTTGGCTGTTGCTGGAAAGGGTAACGCGCTTAGCCAGAAATAGTTCACTCCCTACAAGACTTAACTAATTAGTTGTAGTCTTCTAGGGTATGAGAGACTTGATGCATTCCTTAGCCCTACCTTGTCCATCAATTTTTTGATGAATGGTGCATAATGTGAGATCTGCAACTTGCGGTCTGCTACAGGTATGCTCAAATATCCAAAAGACATGGTTTCTTCCGAGAACCCTGTGCTGACCTGCAACCAGCTAGTTGTGCCACCAATGCCGGCATGAAAAAACTGGGATTTTATCAGGTTGGCTCTGAGCCCAAAACAGTCACCTAAGTCACCCAACGCATCCATAATTTTCTTTACCTAGTTGGCATCACCTCTGGAGAACAAAATAAGATCATCCGCAAAATAGAGGTGAGTTATTTTCTGCTCACCAGAGCCAGCATGGTAATGAAACTCCTTATCTTGACTCAGTCCACGTAGCAGTCTTGATATATATTCCATACCAATCATGAATAGAAAGGGGGAGATAGGGTCCCCTTGTCTCAAGCCACGTCTGCCCTGAAAGAACCCATAAGGTCTGCTGTTAAGAGAAACAGAGTGGCTAGTAGTGTTCGCACACTCCATTATCCAGCCCGTGAAGATAGAGGGAAATCCAAGTACAATAAGCATTTCTCTTAAGAAGGACCAACTGATGGAATCAAATGTTTTTCTGATGTCCACCTTAAGCATGCACTTTGGGGTTGTCATTTTTCTCCCATGATCTCTGATCAGCTCTTGGACTAAGAAGACTTTTCTCATCATGGATCTATCCTTGAGGAACCCAGCCTGAGTGTGATCTATGAGGGGGGTCATATTGACATCATTTGTAGGATATGCAAGGCACCTCTAGATGGGGGGGTTGAATAGTTGGTGCGGAAAGTGTGGTTTTTAAAATAGTTTTGACTCAAGAACTTAGCTTCTGAAAACAGTTTCTGTTTTCAGGACCAGTTTTAAAAAGTTTTTAAAACTAGGTTGTAGGTCTTCAAAAATTCTGAAATTTTGAGAGAACTTAGCCTCAGATGTTATGAGTGTCTCTTAAAAATTTCAGATTTAAATTGAACTTTAACCCCTTCAAAAATCGTTGGTGGTCAGATTGCGCGAATCTTCCAGAAACGGTAGACCGATTTGAAAAATTTATTCCTATTTGTACGTAACTCCAAATGCTCTGAAATTTTAACCACTAACCCCTTATAAGTTATATTTAAATGGGTTGAAACAGTTTTGATAAATTCTTTTGGGAAGTTAGTCAAATACGATCAAAGTCTCAACCTTTGCAAGCCTGAAAATCAGACTGCACTAGTCTCAGAACTTTGGACGTTTGAGTGACTTATACTTGTCCAAAAGGGTTGAAAATTCTGCCAAAAGAACCTTAAAACGTGTGTCTATGTTTTGTGAAAGTTTCGTAATTTTTGAAATTCGTTTACTATTTTTACAAGCGTGATCAAAAAGGATAAACAGTGCTGAAACAGAATATAAGTGCTGAAAGTAAATGACGCCAAGAATTTTATACTGGTTCGGTTATAAACAACCTACTCCAATCTTCGAGGACACCTTCCTCGGTTCACACTAATCACACAACACAAAAACACCTCACCACAGGGTTCATGGAGTTACACACTAACTCCAACCCTTTACAAACCTTGTATGTTGAATACAATGCACACGAACACACCACCTTGCAAGATTGAAGATTGATCACACCTTGATCAATTCTTTACAAAGATAAAGAATATGTGGTGGTATAAGAGAAGCCTATTCAAGTATGTGAATGTAAGTAAAATAGGCTTTTAGGAAGAAGAAAGAGAGTGTAGAAAAGGAGAGTACTAGGCGTTTTTTCACTTTGAATTTGCAAGACTTGTTCTTGTTCTTGTTTTGTTCTTCTTCCTTCCCTTTTAACATGTGTTGGCCGCCCCCCTTTAGTCCTTCTCCTCTTGAAAATTATCTTCTAAGTCCTTGAGAGAATATGTGGCATCATTTTGACATGTTCTTGCTTACTTGGCACCTCCTCATTAGATGATCATTTAACTCTTGCTGACTTGGCATTCATTGATTGGTTGAATGTTGTCATCACTTGATGACTAAGAAAATCTGAGAATTCCACTAAAACCATGTGCCAAAATCACCATAGAATAATTACCATAACTTCCAATATCATCTTATAAATTAAGCAAGATAATTTTCTCACAAAAAAGTTAAGAAAATCGGCCACACTTAGTCTTGCACATGCTGAAATTTCAGCATGTGTAACATCCACCTCTTATTCAAAATCTTGCCTATTTTGTACTGATTTAATCCAAGAATTCAATCATCATTTAGTGTAAGACATCTTTATCAAATTTTGGAATAAAAATTAGACATTAACAAGGCCAACATTTCGGCCATATCCATTACTACACATGCTGAAATTTTCAGCATGTGTGATATTCAAATATACCACAATTTTAATTCCATAACTTATTCAAATTACTTCCAATTTGTCTTCCAATTAATCACATGTTTCAAGACACAAAATATGGGTCATAATGAGAGGAATTTCGGCCAGCCTATAATGCACATGCTGAAATTTTTAGCATGTGTTACAAATGAGATATAAGTTTGAATTGTTGCATTGTGTGGCTCCTTCCTTTATGTCATCAACATTATATGCTTGATTTTTGACCAATCAATATGCCAACAAGGCTCCACATAGGCTCCAACATAGCTTGAGTAGGCGTGTAATATGGTTTGGGCATGTGCTGAATTTTATTTAATAATACACACATGGTATATTCCAATCAGCCCTTAATTGAATTTTCTAGAACACTTTGAGATGTATGACATATGTAAAAAGTGTCTAGATACATGTTGTATGATGTGCCAAAAACGTTCCATGTGTCGTGTACGTAGAAAACCGAATTTTTGATGTTTATCGATTACCAGATTTTTCTCTAATTAAATTCCAACTTCTTGCGCATGTTATATATATTATTATGTTACACATAATATACATAAATTAAACTTTAATATTCAGCACTTGGCTGGTCTTAAAGTAGCGCCTAAAGCATGTGACAAAATTGAAATTGGAATCTCCACAATTTGGCCTTAATATAGGGTGATTTGTGTGTACCAACATGGAATGATTTTATGGCTGAATATAACATGTAGGCCACAAATATTATTGATATTTTTGAGGTGTAGGGTCTGCCCATCTATTTATGACAAGTACGTGACATGTTGGCGAAGTTTCGGTATTCGCCCGATACGGCAATTTTCGGTTTAGAACCTTTTAACGTGTCGTATTTAATTTGTCATCACCATGACTTATATCATAT
>AP025073.1:17890320-18152609 GCA_036186865.1 Eustoma russellianum | reverse complement strand
CATGAAATGAGTGAGTTTCCTATAAATTGGCAAGTGCCACTCGTGCTTTTTCTATCTATCTTACATCCACCGTAATCTGCATCAGTATAAGCATGTAAGTTAAATTCACAATCTTTATCATACCAAATGCCTAAGGTGGGCGTGTGCTTAATATAGCGGAATATTCTTTTTACCGCATTATAGTGAGACACCTTAGGTTGACTTTGAAAACGTGCACACATGCATACACTGAACATGATATCAGGCCTACTAGCAGTAAGATATAGCAAAGAACCAATCATAGATCTATATAAGGCATTATCAAAATCTTTACCATGTTCATCTTTATCCAATTTAGTAGTGACACTCATAGGGGTGGGGGATGGTTTTAAATTTTCAAATTGAACTTTTTAATCATGTCATTTACATATTTAGCTTGGCTTATGTGAATGCCTTTACTCGTTTGCTTAATCTGCAAGCCAAGAAAATAGTTAAGTTCGCCAACCATAGACATTTCAAATTCGGATTTCATGCAATTTTCAAAATCTTCAACAAGTTTATGTGAGGTAGACCGAAAATAATGTCATCAACGTAGATTTGAATAATAAGTAAATCCGATTTATCTTGTTTCAAAAATAATGTACTATCTATAGTACCTCGTTTAAAACCATTTTCTAAAAGGAAAGTAGCAAAACGATCATACCATGCTCTAGGTGCTTGCTTTAGTCCGTATAGTGCCTTCTTTAGTTTGTACACGTGATCGGGATGTTTCAAATCTTCAAAACCGGGTGGTTGCTTCACGTATACCTCTTCTTGTATAAATCCATTTAGGAATGCACTTTTTACGTCCATTTGATAAAGTTTGAAATCTTTCATGCAAGCAATGGCAAGTAAAAGTCGTATAGCTTCTAAGTGCTACGGGTGCAAATGTTTCATCATAGTCAATTCCTTCTTCTTGATTATAGCCTTGTGCTACAAGTCTAGCTTTATTTCTAACGACCTTTCCTTCTTCATTCATTTTATTTCTAAACACCCACTTTGTGCCTATTATGGTCTTATCTTGTGGTCGTGGCACTAAATCCCATACATCATTTCTAACAAATTGATTAAGCTCATCATGCATAGCATCAATCCAAGAAGAATCACTCAAAGCATCATGCACATTTTTGGGTTCAATTTCGGAAATCATAGCATGAAATTGATTTATTTCATCCGAAGTTATTCTTCTACGTGGCGCACACCGTGAGTGATATCGCCTATAATGAGATCATGTGGGTGATCTCTATGCCATCTTGGTTGATTATTTTCTATGTCATGCATTTCTAAGTGATCATGCATTTCTAGTGTATCATGCATATCAAACGTACCATCATCTTCATTCAACACGGGTTTCAATTCAAATCATCATCATATTCTTTATCTTTATCAATCTCACCAAATTCATTAAACTTCACATGAATAGATTATATGATTTGTCTAGTGAGAGGATCATAACATCTATATGCTTTTGAATTAACAGAATATCCAAAAAAGATGCATTCAATTGATTTAGATTCAAATTTATCTAAATTATCTTTTGTATTTAAAAAAACATTTGCATCCAAACACACGAAAATAGTCAATTTAGGCATGCGATCATTTAATATCTCATAAGGCGTCTTGTTTATTTTCTTTCTAATGGATAAGCGATTCACTATGTAGCATGCACAGTTTACGGCTTCCGCCACAGAAATCTAGGCAATTTATTTTCGCATAACATAGTCCTAGCGATTTCTTGTAATGTTCTATTCTTTCTTTCTACTACTCCATTTAATTGTGGAGTTCTAGGTGGCGAAAACTCATGCTTGATTCCTTTTTCTTCGCAAAATGAAATCATATCCTTGTTTTTAAATTCACCGCCTCTATCGCTTCTTATCTTTTTCACATTGAACCATATTGATTTTCAAGTTGTTTGATTAATTTCGCAATCTCAATGGCACTATCATCCTTATGTGCAAGAAATAAAGTCCAAGTATAACGAGAAAAATCATCAACAATTACGCAAGCATAGTGACGCCCACCAAGGCTCGTAGTGCGACTAGGACCAAACAAATCAATGTGTAGTAATTCTAAACTCTAGTCGTGCTTATTTCATTCTTAGGTTTAAGTGACTCGCGTGTTTGTTTGCCTTTTATGCAAGATTCACACAACTGAAAGTTGTCTAAATCAAGCGTAGGCAATCCTCGTATTAGGTTCTTTCTTGTTGGAGTTTTTCTAGTGTAGAAATGCCAATGTGTCCTAAACGTCTATGCCACAAATTTACGTTAGGTTCGTTTGACATGAAACACTTAACTTTAGCGTCTAACATATCATCCATAGAAAGCGTAAAGATGTTTCCTTCTCGTTTTCCTTTTAAAACGGTTTCTCCATTTTTATTTATTATATTGCAATAAGGGTGAGTGAAACACACATCAAAGCCATTGTCAATAAATTGAGAAATGCTAAGAAGATTATAGATAAGTTGCTTACCAAAAAGACGTTGGAGATTTGAAGAGTGCTTGGGTTTCCAATTGTACCTTTTCCGATGATCTTGCCTTCGTTGTTGTCTCCAAAGGTCACGATCCGCCTTTTGTGACCTTTTAATTTCGTGAACAAGCTCGGGTCACCCGTCATGTGCCTCGAGCAACCACTGTCAAGGAACCACTTTATGATGTATCTTTTGATGTGTGGGCTCCCTGCAATGTGCAAAAATGATTTAGGTACCCTTTTAATTTTGGGTCCTTACGAGTTAGTTATTCACCTCTTAGTAAAAGTACCTTTCGGTACCCATACTTGGGTGATCCTTCTCGGTCTAGCAAATGGCAAGAATGTAGATGAAGGTGCAATAGTAAACATGTGGTGAATGCACTTTGGGCCTTTGGCCAAGAACTCCTTTATACTCATTGTATGTAGGACGTTTTTGATATGTCCTTGTGTTTGTGTGCGTAGTGCGTGATCTATGATGAATGAAATGGACGTGTATGCATCACTTGTTTCTTCTCATATCTATATGGCACAAAATTGTATTTCGCATGATATGAGGAAGAAGTGGGGCGTGAGGAGGGGAGAGGATCTTTGCGTCATCTTAGACGCCGTTTTTGGTTTGGGGTGTCTACTTTCTTAGACACTACGAACTTAGTTGGTTTATGGATACTTCATTTGTTTCAACGTATCCCAAACCCGTTTTATCACTGTCATGCTTTTGTGATAAGATAATACGATGCAGCATGTTAGATCCCGTATCAAACTGTTTCATCATTTTCTCTAAGTCTGTATTCCTTGATTTCAAACTTGAAATCTCGGATTTCATTTCATTTTTGCGTGTCAATGATGAAATCTCTGTCTTTAATGCATTAATGATGCATGATGACTCTTCTTTAGAATCGTTTAATTGAGCGACAAGATTTTCGTTAGAAGATTCTAACATCTTCTTGTCTTCAATTAATCGCTTCTTTTCTTTAGCGAGAGTCTTAGTGAATTTATGCAATTCTAAGTACTGACTAAAAAGATCATCATAAGAAGGCTCAGAGTCAGAATCAGAGTCAGATGATACCTCATTGATGCTTTGGACACAAAGCATACTTGTGCAGTCTCCTCTTCGGTTTCAGTCTCGGAATCCGATGTATCACTCCAAGTGGAGGCTTTGAGAGCTCGTTTCCTTTGCTTAGGTTCTGAGACGAGTCTATTCTTGTTCCGTCCTTGTCAGGGTATTTATTTGTTTGCTTGTCCTTATTAGGGCAGTCATATGATAAATGTCCAAGTTTGCCGCATTCATAACATTTAACATCCTTATCGTTTGTCTTGTTCTTATTTCTTTTAGTCGAAGTGCCTTATTTTTGTTTCTAAATGACTTTCTCATAATTTTCTTAAACCTTTAGCCAATAAATTAAGTCATCGTTATCCGATTCAGAATCACTATCATCTACGTGATCGGAAGAAGTAGAGACGTATTCATTTGGATTTAAATGCAATAGCTTTACCTTGTTTTGATGATTCCGATTTCCGTATGGTGAGTTTATTCTCATAAACCTTAAGTGATCCAATTAATTCTTCCATCTTTATTGACTTAGTTTTTTCTTTCTTCTATTGCGGTCACTTTAGGGTCCCACTCGGATGGAAGGCTTCGCAAGACTTTCTATACCTTTTCCTGCATAGTAAAGGCTTTATCAAGAGACTCAAGAGAATTATAGATGTTAGTCAAGCGAAGATCCATATCAACGATAGATTCATTGGGCAATAATTTAAACGACTCGAGTGTGGACATAAGCTTGTTTATCTTGGACTCTTTTACTTGACTAGTGCCTTCGTGTTTCATTTCGAGTATTCTCCACATTTCTTGTGCACTAGAACAGTTTGAAACATAGCTAGACTCACTCTTACTTAATCCATTTAAAAGTAATTGCATAGCCCTAGCGTTCATGCTTAGTCTCTTTTATCCTCACTTGTACATTCTTGTCTAGGTTTAACGACTTCTAGTGTAACTCCATCTACAGTAGATAACTTTGATGGAACAAAAGGACCATCTTCTATAAATCGACCAAAGATCAATATCGATTGCCATAAGAAAAAGCTTCATTCTTAATTTCCATTGAATGAAAGACTCACCGTCAACGAGAGAAGGCCTTTGGCTCGACATACCTTCTTGTTCGGTTTTGAGATTTGTGGTTGCCATCTCACTTGAATTGTTGGATCCTTTAATGTGAGTGTTCCTGCGCTCTGATACCACTTGTAGGATCTGCAAGACACCACTAGAAGGGAGGGGGTTGAATAGTTGGTATGGAAAGTGTGGTTTTGAAAATAGTTTTGACTCAAGAACTTAGCTTCTGAAAACATTTTCTCTTTTCAGGACCATTTTGAAAAAGTTTTTAAAACTAGATTGTAGGTCTTCAAAAATTCTGAAATTTTGAGAGAACTTAGCCTCAGATGTTATGAGTATCTCTTAAAAATTTCAGATTTAAATTCAACCTTTAACCCCTTCTAGAGGTGCCTTGCAGATCCTACATCATTCTCATTGCAAGAATCTTAGAGATTACCTTATAGATCACGTTGCAGTACGAGATTGGTCTATAATCCTCACATCTGGTGACATAATCAGCCTTGGGGACCAGAGCAATGGTAGCGTGATTGACCCGTTTAAGCAACAGACCATTCCTGAAGAACTCCTGCACTGCAGCAATCAGGTCGGCCCCTACTATCTCCTAGGCTTTGATGAAGAACTAGGAGGAATAGCCATCAGGTCCAGGAGCTTTGTCCTTCCCAATGGAGTGCAGAGCTGCTTTGATCTCGGCTTCATGTACTAGGGCTGTTGGTGAGCGTGTTCTGGTGGGCTGGACTGTCTGAGCTGAGCCAAGTAGGTCAGGATAGTAGGATACAAATTGATGAGTTGCCTGCTCGATAGATGAGGACATAGTGCCATCGCCGAGCTGAACTCCTGTGATACTGTTCCTTGCCTTGTTCCTTTTAATTATGGGGTGGAAGAATTTTACATTCCTATCACTCGAAATTAAATAGTTACCTTTGGTGAGCTGAGCAAAGAATTTCCTTTTAGCCTCCAGAAGGTTGAAGGCCAAGTGTCTTTTTTTTGGAGTTTGTTCTTCTAGTCAGGTGTGCCCCATTGCCTTTCTGGGTGTTCCTGCATGTGCTCGAGCTCTTCCACCGCATGGTCAACTCAACTAAAAATGTGCAAGAAGGATTTCATGTTCAGTTCTCTGAGTGGGCCTTTCAGGGTTTTCAGCTTCTTGCATATCTGAAACGTGGCAGAGTCATGGATCTGTTGACTCCAAAGTGAGCTGACTAGAGAGAGAAATTCCTCGTGATCAGTCCACATATTGACGAATTTGAAGGAACTCTTGATAGCTGGGCTGGAGCTGTCAAGGCTGAGCACAGCAGGTGAATAATCAAAGAGGCATCCAGCAGGGTAGAAATGTACCTAAGCCATGGGGTTTGCCTCCATGAAGTTGTTGTTTGCCATAAATCTATCTAGTCAAGATTTGACAGAGCCGTTATCCCACGTGTGAAAGCAGCCAGACGAGCGGAGCTCTATTAAGCCGCTCTGAAGGAAGCAGCTGAGCTGGTCCTGAAGTTCATAGTTCGTTGTCGATCTGCCCCCTATTCTCTCTTCTTCACTTAAAATGCAGGTGAAATCGCCTAGGACAATCCAAGGTTAATTCTGTGCTTGGCTCTGGTTGATGATAGAGTTCCATAATGGTCGCCTATCAACAAGTGAGTTGAAGCCATAGACAAATATGGCTTGCAAGTTCAATCTTGTCACCAGAGATGCGATTCTATAGTGCATAGTCCGAGGATTCTTTGAGATGACCTGAACAACAACTGAGGACGGATTCCAGTATACCAAAATTCGCTTGCCCACATGAGAGTCAAGATTATTTACAAACTCCCATCTTGCAAGCTTTTGTTTAAGAGACAGATACATCTTGTCATTCAATTTAATTTTTAATAATTCGATGATATCTATCTTGTGTTTCTTAACACAATTATAGACACAGTTGTGTTTTAGGGGCTTATTGCATCCCCTAATATTCTAAAAACTTATTATCATCACTTAAGTGGTTGGTCGTTCTTTGACCTTGTCTTAAGGTGCCTTGAGTTTTTTCCTCAGTGCAAGCGCCTTTGATTTCAAAACCTCTTCAGTGAATCCATCCTGGAGAAGAGAGTTGATTCTCTCTACATGGTGTTCCACATAAACACTATGTTGTTGGCCTTTGCGTAGCTCATCTGGATTAATTTCAGCTAAGTCAGTTGTGCCTGCCATTATTTGGTCAGAACTTGTTTAGGGCTCTGAACGCAAAATTGGGGGTGGCTGGCCTGAGGTGAAAGGCTATGCTGAGCTGGTGGTGGTTGGCCGAGCTGAGCTGGAGGACGGCCGAGCTGTTTTTGGCAGTGCCTTGGCTGGAACTAGAGTAGTGTGTTACAGGGCCGAGCTGAGCTGGATTCAGGTGTGGAGGATTTTTTTGTGGGAGGGATGGGAGCAAGTGTTATGAGTTGCGGTTGAGCAGACGTGGTAGTTGTTGAGAAAAAGGTGTTTGAGTGATTTCAAAATGTATGATTTAAATGTGCATAAAAACGTGCATGACATAAGTGTGCATGACATATTGCATATTACTTGTCTTATATAGTTCATATATAATGTTGCCGTACTAACGAGCCATGAAGCGTTAAAGCTTACATCAAATGGCAAATATTTGTTGTGTTTATACTATTTTCAGGTGCCACCGTTAATGAACTAAACTAGTTCATTAAGTGAAGTACTTAGTTAATTCAACTAAGTAGTACATTAAAGGAAGCTACATTTGGACAAGGCACAAAGGCAACAAGACTAAGAAAGGAAAGTCTCCTCCTCCTCATTTACCACACATATACACGGGCATATATACATAATTATATATATTTTCAGATTTTTTGAAAAAGGCACATACACATGTATTCTAACGTACTACCGACACGTTATATATTTTACGTACGTACGTTAACGTCACACCACCATAATTAACTCATGTTTATGAGTATATTCAGGTCTTATATCATATGATATAAGTCATGGTGATGACAAATTAAATACGACATGTTAAAAGGTTCTAAACCAAAAATTGTCGTATCAGGCGAATACCGAAACTTCGCCAACGTGTCACGTACTTGCCATAATTAGATGTACAGCCCCTACACCTCAAAAATCATTATTATTTTCGTGGCTATGATGTTATTTCTAGTCATAAAATCATTCCATGTTGGCACACACAAATCACCCCACGTTAAGGCCAAATTGTGGAGATTCCAATTTCAATTTTGTCACATGTAAATGGCGCCACTTTAGACCAGCCAAGTGCTGAAAATTAAAGTTTATATTATGTATATTATGTGTAACATAATATATATAACATGTGCAAAAAGTTGGAATTAAATTAGAGAAAAATCGGGTAATCGATAAACATGGAAAATTCGGTTTTCTACGTACACAACACATAGAACATTTTTGGCACATCATACGACACATATCTAGACACTTTTTACATATGTCATACATCTTAAAGTGTTCTAGAAAATTAAATTAAGGGCTGATTGGAATATAACATGTGTGTATTATTAAATGTGCACTATTTTACAAAGTTTGCAAAAATAAAATTCAGCACATGCATATACTTGTCATACACGCCTATACAGCTGAGATGAAGCATATGTGGAGCCTTGTTGGCATATTGATTGGTCAAGAATCAATCATACAATTTTGGTGATTTAAAGGAAGAAGCTACAAAAGGTAATGTTTCAAATTTTATCTCATTTGAAACACATGCTGAAAATTTCAGCATGTGGATACTAGGCTGGCCGATTTTCACCTTAAATGAGCATATATTTTGTGTCTTGAAACATGTGATCAATTGGAAGAAGAATTGGAAGTAATTTGAATAAGATATAAAGTCATAAAGTGTGATATCTTGAATATCACACATGCTGAAAAATTTCAGCATGTGTGTGTATGCACCTTGGCCGATTTTGTGGTCATATATTAGTGTCCAATTTCATTTCCAAAAATGATGAGAATATTTGCTACTCATTGGTGATTTATTTAAAAAAAATCAATGAAATTTTGAAATAATTTGAATTATATCTCCATGTATCACATGCTGAAATTTCAGCATGTCAAGTATCCTTTATGGCCGAAATTATCATCAATTTTGTGGAGAAATTATCTTGCTTGATTTGGGTGATAATCTTATGAGTTATGACAACCATTTTATGATGATTTTGGCACATGTTTTTAGTAGAATTCTCAGATTTTCCTAGTCATCAAATGATGACAACATTCAACCAATCAATGAGTGCCAAACAAGCAAAAGTTAAATGATCATCCAATGAGGAGGTGCCAAGTAAGGAAGAGCATGTAACAATGATGCCACATATTCTCCCAAGGACTTAGAAAATAATTTTCAAGAGGTGAAGGCACCAAAGGGGGCGGCCAAGACTTGTTAAAAAGGGAAGGAAGAAGAACAAAACAAGAAGAAGAAAAAGCATTGCAATCTTGAAGCAAAAACGCCTACACTCTTCTTCTTCTACACTCTCTTTCTTTCTTCTTCAAAAAAGCCTATTGTACTTATATTCATATTCTTGAATAGGCTTATCTTAGACCACCACACATTCTTTATATTTGTAAAGGATTGATTAAGGTGTGATCATCTTCAATCTTGCAAGGTGGTGGTGTTCGTGTGCATTGTATTCAACATACAAGGTTTGTAAAGGGTTGGAGTTGGTGTGTAACTCCATCAACCCTGTGGTAAGGTGTACTTTTTGTGTGTGATTAGTGTGAACCGAGTAAGGTGTTCCTCGAAGACTGGAGTAGGTTGTTTATAACCGAACCAGTATAAAATTCTTGGTGTCATTTACTTTCAGCACTTATCTTTTTTAATCACGTTCGTAAAAATAGTAAACGAATTTCAAAAATCACGAAACTTTCAGGAAACATAGCCACACGTTCTAAGGTTCTTTTGGCATAAGTTTCAACCCTTTTGGACAAGTATAAGTCATCCAAATCCAAAGATCTGAGACTAGTGCAGTCTGATTTTCAGACTTGCAAAGGTTGATACTTTGATCGTATTTGACTAACTTCCCAAAAGCATTTTTCAAAACTGTTTCAGCCAATTTAAATATAACATATAAGAGGTTAGAGGTTATAATTTCAGAGCATTTAGAGTTACGTACAAATAGGAATAAATTTTTGAAATCAGTCTACAGTTTCTGGCAGATTCGCACAATCTGACCACCAACAATTTTTGAAGGGGTTAGAGGTTGAATTTAAATCTGAAATTTTTAGGAGACACTCATAACATCTGAGGTTAAGTTCTCTCAAAATGTCAGAATTTTTGAAGACCTAAAACATAGTTTTAAAAACATTTTAAAACTATTCCTGAAAACAGAAACTGTTTTCAGAAGTTGGGTTTTTGGTTCAAATTAATTTTGAAAACCACATTTTTCGCACCCACTATTCAACCCTCCCCCCCCCCCCCGTCTAGTGGTGCCTTGCATATCCTACAATTGGTATCAGAGCGCAGGAACACTCACAACAAAAGAATCCAATGATCTACGTGAGATGACATCCACTAGCTATAACACCGTGTAAGAAGAAATGTCAACCATATGGCCTCCTCTCTTTGACGGTGAGTCTTTCGTTCAATGGAAGGTAAGAATGAAACTTTTTTAATGGCAATTGATATTGATCTTTGGTCAATTATAGAAGATGGTCGATTTGTTCCATCAAAGTTATCCACTGTAGATGGAGTCACATTAGAGGTCGTTAAGCCTAGGCAAGAATACACTAGTGATGATAAAAAGAGACTAAGCATGAACGCTAGGGCTATGCAGTTACTTTTAAATGGACTAAGTAAAAGTGAATCAAGCTATGTTTCAAATTGTTCTAGTGCACAAGAAATGCGGAGAATACTTGAAATGAAACACGAAGGCACTAGTCAAGTAAAAGAGTCCAAGATCAACATGCTTATGGCCACACTCGAGTCATTTAAATTATTGCCTAATGAATCTATCGTTGATATGGATCTTCGCTTGAGTAACATCTAAAATTCTCTTGAGTCTCTTGGCAAAGCCTTTACTATGCAGGAAAAGGTACAAAAGGTCTTGCGAAGCCTTCCATCTGAGTGGGACTCTAAAGTAACGGCCATAGAAGAAAGCAAAGAAACTAAATAGATTAAGATGGAAGAACTAATTGGATCACTAAAGGTATATGAAAACCAACTCGCTTTAAGACATTCTGAGTCTATTTCCAATAATGATAAGGTTATAGCATTTAAATCAAATGAATACGTCGTAGATGATAGTGACATAGATTCCGATGATGAGGACTTAATCACGATGGCTAAAAGATTAAGAAAAATATTGAGAAAATCGATTAAACATAAGTCTACCTCATCTAAGGATCATAAAAATAAAAATAAAGAAATAAAGTGCTATGAATGCGGCAAACTTGGACATCTATCATATGACTGCCCTAATAAAGAAAAGCAAACAAACAAATACCCTGACAAGGATCGGAACAAGAATAGACTCGTCTCAGAACCTAAGCAAAGGAGAAGAGCCTTCAAAGCCTCCACTTGGAGTGACACATCCGACTCTGAGACTGATGATACGGAAGAACAAAAGGCACAAGTATGCTTTACATCTAAGGCATCAAATGAGCTATCTTCCGACTCTGATTCTGATTCTGAATATTCTTATGATGATTTATTTAGACAATATTTAGAACTGCATAAGTTTTCAAAGACTCTTGCAAAAGAAAAAAACGATTAATTGAAGACAAGAAGTTGTTAGAATCTTCTAACACGAACTTTGTTTCTCAATTAAACGATTCAAAAGAAGAGTCGTCACGCATCATTAATGCATTAAAATCAGAGGTCTCATCATTGACTATGCACAATAATGAAATGAAATCCGAGATTTCAAACTTGAAATCAAGGAATGCGAATTTAGAGAAAATGGTGAAGAAATTTGATACGGGAACAAACATGCTAGATCACATGATTTCTTTACAAAAGCATGATAGTGATAAAATGGGTTTAGGATACATTGAAACAAATGAGGATTCTATTAAACCAACCAAGTTTGTAGTGTCTAAGAAAGTAGACACTCCAAAACCAAAAACAAAGTCTAAGATGACGCAAAGAACCCCCCTCCTCACATCTCGTCATACTTCTTCTTCATATCATGAGAAACACAATTTTGTACGATATAGATATAAGAAGAAACAAGTGACGTATACACGACATTCATTTCATCCATCTAGATCACGCACTACGCACACTAACACAAGGACATATCAAAAACGCCCTACATATAGTGTGTATAAAGGAGTTCTTGGCCAAAGGCCAAACGCATTTGCAACTAATGTATATTATGTTGCGTTCTCATCACCTTTTTCACCTTTTGGAAGACCTAGAAAGGTCACCCAAGTTTGGGTACCAAAAGGGACATTTTCAAAGGGTTGAATAAATAACCCTTAAGAACGCACCTTTGAGATTATTCAAAATGCATGATTTTCTTTTCATCTTTACATGCGCTTTTGATTGTCTTTCCAAAATAAAGGGCGAGAGAAAGCATGATTTAAGGGAGAGAGAGATACTGATTGCATAAATCAAGGGGGAGAGGATTTGAAATTTAAAATTCAAATTTTGAATTTATGCATGATTGAAGGGGGAGCGATAGGATTTAAATCATGAGTATAGGTTATTTTGAAAATCATCAAAAGGGGGAGATTGTTGAGAAAAAGGGGTTTGAGTGATTTCAAAATGTATGATTTAAATGTGCATAAAAACGTGCATGACATAAGTGTGTATGACATATTGCATATTACTTGCCTTATATAGTCCATATATAATGTTGCTGTACTAACGAGCCATGAAGCGTTAAATCTTACATCAAATGACAAACATTTGTCGTGTTTATACTATTTTCAGGTGCCACCATTAATGAACTAAACTAGTTCATTAAGTGAAGTACTTAGTTAATTAAACTAAGTAGTTCATTAAAGGAAGCTACATTTGGACAAGGCACAAAGGCAACAAGACTAAGAAAGGAAAGTCTCCTCCTCCTCATTTACCAAACATATACACGGGCATATATACATAAATATATATATTTTCAGATTTTTTGAAAAGGCACATACACATGTATTCTAACGTACTACCGACACGTTATATATTTTACGTACGTACGTTAACGTCACACCACCATACTTAACTCATGTTTATGAGTATATTCAGGTCTTATATCATATTATATAAGTCATGGTGATGACAAATTAAATACGACATGTTAAAAGGTTCTAAACCAAAAATTGTCGTATCGGGCGAATACTGAAACTTCGCCAACGTGTCACGTACTTGCCATAAATAGATGGCCAGATCCTACACCTCAAAAATCATTATTATTTTCGTGGCTATGATGTTATTTCCAGTCATAAAATCATTCCATGTTGGCACACACAAATCACCCCACGATAAGGCCAAATTATGGAGATTCCAATTTCAATTTTGTCACATGTAAATGGCGCCACTTTAGACCAGCCAAGTGCTGAAAATTAAAGTTTATATTATGTATATTATGTGTAACATAATATATATAACATGTGCAAAAAGTTGGAATTGAATTAGAGAAAAATCGGGTAATCGATAAACATGGAAAATTCGGTTTTCTACGTACACAACACATGGAACATTTTTGGCACATCATACGACACGTATCTAGACACTTTTTACATATGTCATACATCTTAAAGTGTTCTAGAAAATTAAATTAAGGGCTGATTGGAATATAACATGTGTGTATTATTAAATGTGCACTATTTTACAAAGTTTACAAAAATAAAATTCAGCACATGCATATACTTGTCATACACGCCTATACAGCTGAGATGAAGCATATGTGGAGCCTCGTTGGTATATTGATTGGTCAAGAATCAATCATACAATGTTGGTGATTTAAAGAAAGAAGCTACAAAAGGTAATGTTTTAAATTTTATCTCATTTGAAACACATGCTGAAAATTTCAGCATGTGGATACTAGGCTGGCCGATTTTCACCTTAAATGAGCATATATTTTGTGTCTTGAAACATTTGATCAATTGGAAGAAGAATTGGAAGTAATTTGAATAAGATATAAAGTCATAAAGTGTGATATCTTGAATATCACACATGCTGAAAAATTTCAGCATGTGTGTGTATGCACCTTGCCGATTTTGTGGTCATATATTAGTGTCTAATTTCATTTCCAAAAATGATGAGAATATTTGCTACTCATTGGTGATTTATTTAAAAAAAATCAATGAAAATTTGGAAATAATTTGAATTATATCTCCATGTATCACATGCTGAAATTTCAGCATGTCAAGTATCCTTTATGGCCAAAATTTTCATCAATTTTGTGGAGAAATTATCTTGCTTGATTTGGATGATAATCTTATGAGTTATGGAAACTATTTTATGATGATTTTGGCACATGTTTTTGGTGGAATTCTCAGATTTTCCTAGTCATCAAATGATGACAACATTCAACCAATCAATGAGTGCCAAGTAAGCAAAAGTTAAATGATCATCCAATGAGGAGGTGCCAAGTAAGCAAGAGCATGTAACAATGATGCCACATATTCTCCCAAGGACTTAGAAAATAATTTTCAAGAGGTGAAGGCACCAAAGGGGGCGGCCAAGACTTGTTAAAAAGGGAAGCAAGAAGAACAAAATAAGAAGAAGAAAAAGCATTGCAATCTTGAAGCAAAAACGCCTACACTCTTCTTCTTCTACACTCTCTTTCTTTCTTTTTCAAAAAAGCCTATTGTACTTATATTCATATTCTTGAATAGGCTTATCTTAGACCACCACACATTCTTTATATTTGTAAAAGATTGATCAAGGTGTGATCAATCTTCAATCTTGTAAGGTGGTGGTGTTCGTGTGCATTGTATTCAACATACAAGGTTTGTAAAGGGTTGGAGTTGGTGTGTAACTCCATCAACCCTGTGGTAAAGTGTACTTTGTGTGTGTGATTAGTGTGAACCGGGTAAGGTGTTCCTCGAAGACTGGAGTAGGTTGTTTATAACCGAACCAGTATAAAATTCTTGGTGTCATTTACTTTCAGCACTTATATTCTGTTTCAGCACTGTTTATCCTTTTTAATCACGTTCGTAAAAATAGTAAACGAATTTCAAAAATCACAAAACTTTCGGAAAACATAGCCACATGTTCTAAGGTTCTTTTAGCACAAGTTTCAACCCTTTTGGACAAGTATAAGTCATCCAAACGTCCAAAGTTCTGAGACTAGTGCAGTCTGATTTTCAGGCTTGCAAAGGTTGAGACTTTGATCGTATTTGATTAACTTTCCAAAAGAATTTTTCAAAACTGTTTCAACCCATTTAAATATAACATATAAGGGTTTAGTGGTTAAAATTTCAGAGCATTTAGAGTTACATACAAATAGGAATAAATTTCTGAAATCAGTCTATCGTTTCTGGCAGATTCGCACAATCTGACCACCAATAATTTTTGAAGGGGTTAGAGGTTGAATTTAAATCTGAAATTTTTAGGAGACACTCATAACATCTGAGGCTAACTTCTCTCAAAATTTCAGAATTTTTGAAGACCTACAACCTAGTTTTAAAAACATTTTAAAACTGGTCCTGAAAACAGAAACTATTTTCAGAAGTTGGGTTTTTGGTTCAAACTAATTTTGAAAACCGCATTTTCTGCACCCACTATTCAACCCCCCTTCTAGTGGTGCCTTGCATATCCTACAGTAGTAACAGAGCTAAGCTGGTTTCTGTGCAGCTCGGCCTCGCCGGGATTTGTGAACTTATGCGAACTAGCTTGTTTATGAGAGTCTGCACTATGGCCGAGCTGCGTGCATCCTATGTAGAACATCGGCATTCTCTTGTATTCCACCTTCTGTACTATTGTGGTGTCATTTGAGCGCACCAGCTCCCTGAGGTCAGCAATTCTTTGTTGAGATCAATTTCAACTAGAGCACGCATGTAGTTCCAAGTGCTTCTATTGGTAGTCAGCTAGTCGGCATACAGTGGTGTTCCAAGCAGCGAATAGATGTCTGAAAGTACCTGATCTACCCAGAGCGTCACAGGGAGGTTGGAAAATTTCACCCAGACTGCGACCTGTGTCGTTTTCGTAGCTCCAAATGCGAAGAATTTGGACATTTTCTTAAAGACGAGGGATCTGCCATATACAAAACATGGGCCAGCGCAGAGTACCTCTTCTATCACTTTGGCAGATCTGAACTTGAATATTATCCACCCCAAACGCATGGAATTATACTTTATGTTTGATCTTTCATGTTTTGGAAAGGTTGTGCATAACTTGCCTTCCGTGAAATCTGCCAATGAAACAGCCAACAAGGCAGCGATCTATTTTCTCATCATTTTAGAGCTCGTCTATGTTGATGTGCACCTTGCCTGGTATGCATACTTCTACCTTCTTGAGTCTGAGTCCATGCTCAGGTCGTCTATTCTTTGCAAAGAGGGTGTTCCAAGCTCTGCTTGGCATTGGCTGTGTGCCGGGCTGAACTGCTGCATGGTTTGGATTTTGGGAGGAAGGTGTGATGGTTTGAATTTTGTGGGGGTTGTTTGCAGCAGGGGGATTATTGGCATTGATAGTGCCACGTGTCATTTTTTCCGTGTGGATGAGAGAGTTAAAGGAGAGGTCACGTGATGGGGGCAGATTGGATGTTGATTGTCTTGTGTTGTCACATCAGGCAGAGCTTTGCCTGCTGGACATTTTTTTTGTTGGTTCTCTCTTTCTTCAAACTGTTCTTCTGAGTTGTTCAAGGTCAATGGGTGGTTTTCAACCGCTTCCAGTTCGTTCAATATAACAGTTACTTCCTTGATGTACACTGATGTATGATTTTCGCCTGCAGTGGCTCTTATATCTTCCTTGGGCTTCGTAACTGAGCCTTCTTTCTCAAAACTGACATAAAATGAGAAGGAATCATTATGTTCAGAACTTGAGTTGTTCTTGTAGAATCCAGGATCGTTCGCATTTCTAGCTTCACAAGAGCTTTGTCCTTGGCCTTCTCTAGCTGCGACCTCTTGGGGAGAGCAGCTTTGTCGTTTTCCGTCTGTAGGCCTTGAGGACCTGCAACTCATACCGGAGCTCGATGCTGAGTTTGCATTTTTTTGAAGCAAGTTTCAGGTTGAGTGATGATTTTGCTGCTTTGATTTTGAGCATGTTTGGGTAGTTTAAGTAGAGAGCAGGAAGAGGAGAATAGGAGATGGTTAAGGGACAAAGGAGAGTTTGGTGATAAACAGAGACTAGCCAAAATGGAATGGTTCCTTCTTAGAAAGAAGGCGGAGAGTTTATCTCTCTATACGCCATTTTTTACTATTATTCTTCCTTTGAGAGAGTATCTCTTGCGGATGGTTAAAGTTGTATATATGTTGCTTCAAACTTTTGATCTAACTGTTGGATTAGGTTTCCATCTTGGGCTCTTTTCAGGTGTCCGAATCTTTTGGAATTACAACAAAGGTTTGGAACGCTTTTGGAATTTAATGCGATATAAATCAATAGTTACAAAGTTACTTGTCAAATTATTTCACTATCTGATCTCAATCCAAAAGAGGGCCTGATCCATGCATCAGACGGTTACAACTAGTAAAAGGATAAGATATTTAATTTAAAAGATCAAGCGAGAAATTCAAATTTTGTCTGACAACTGGAAAAATAAATGCAATTAAACACAAGGTATACCGAACCAAGCATACCATAAACCATAGTTTAAAAGAAAAAAAATACTTGTACATGTATTGTATTGTATTGTATATTTTGGCAACACATTTTTAGTATACATTACTATCTTCTAACACTTCATTTAAAACACATGTAATGTATTTTTCATGTATCTATGACGTTTCTGGTGCACTACGCTTCCGCGTTTGCGATGTATCAGACAACTACAACACTAAACCTTTGATACTTTCATGGCTAATTCCTATCTAGTATTGTAAATTAGGACAACTAGGAATGACCTTTCCTATTTGTTGCACTCTTGCATTATTACAAGTAGCCATGCTACTTTTTCCTTTGTACAATAAATATACATTTTCCAATCTAATTGCTTCACATGGATGATATTTGCTGCACTTGAAAATCACTCCTTCATCATCAGCACTTGTTCCTACTATATTCTTGTAGACTACATTTCTCACTTGTACAGCTTGCTTCTGCAATGTAAAATAATAAAAATATAACGTTAGTCAAATGCCTGATATTCCACATTTATATTATTTTAGTAATTAATTAAAAGGCGTTCTCGGTGTACTATGCTCGATTACGCAGGGTTCGGAGAGAGGCCGGATCGCTTCGCGATTTGATGTACGCAGCTTTGCTTTACACTTTTGTGCAAGCGGCTATTTCAGCAGCTCGAATCCGTGACCTCAACGTTACAAAATAGCAATATTACCAGCTTCCAGGTACGTCCTCTCTAATGTTCGTAATTGTTTGGTATAATTGTTTGTTTGTATAGATATAACTGCATAATGTAAAATGTATATATATATGTTACCTGTTCGGGACAATCCTTTCCATTTTTGTCGCAATAATATTGGTCTATTATTATGGGATTGCTCACATTGTGCACGTTTATATTCTGGAACACAATGTTCTCGGCAAGTCCACTCCCTCCCTGCAACCAAAAGAAAACGAACAATAAATAAATAATAAACATGTCGCGAGTTTTATTTAATCAGTTTGATTATTTATTTCTACAAGATTTGCGGAATTCATCAATTTTTTTCTTTTGTGTGTTTCGGAAAAAATACTAAAAATAACTGTTTAAATACTCAGTAGTTATTCCTAAAAAATCATTAAAAAAAAATCCCAAAGTTTGGTACCTGCCAACTCTTTATCCTTACTCCATTCTCTGAGTTGGATATTGTTGCTCCATCCACCAAAATATTTGAAACCACGTCATGAGCGCCATTTTTTCCTAGGCTTCCTATACTGCAAATTATCAAAGATAATCGACAGGTATGTAAATTATATGCGTCTACGTGTATGTGTGTGCATATATATATATATATATATATATATATATATATATATATATATATATATATATATATATATCTGTGTGTGTGTATGTGTGTGTATATATATATGTGTGTATATGAATTGTAGATGTATACCTGATCCCGTGGCTTGGTCCACATGTTATATTAGTTGCTTTCACTTGATGGGATCCACTAACTATGGAGATGCAATCATCACCTATGTTGTAAAACCCAAATCAAGGACCATTCTTGGAAGGCGAAAATTATGATGAACAATTTCACAATGAAAATCTTATTCAACCAAAACAAATGCCCCTTGGATTGAATTTTTTTAGACATCATTTGCAATATAAGGACCATGTAAAATTCCTATTTTGGGTCTATGGGCTTAGACCATGTATGAGAGAACGTGCCTAAAGAATTCACATGCTCATCGTATGGATCCTAATTTAAGGCTTATAACTGCACGTTGCACAGTTCTTCAAAACTTATAATATCATTAAAATTCATCTGTTAAAGAAAATTACAATTGAAATTTATTGAAATTATAAAAAATTCTTCCCTTCACTATATTTTGTTTTTTTCCCATTTTCATGTTTATCTACGAAAAGTTTTTTCGAGTCACTTACCACACACACACACACATACATATATACATATATATATATATATATATATATATATATATATATATATATATATATATATATATATATGGTAACCATGGTAATAAGGTTTTTATATTTTCAATCAGAAACAAAAAATAAAAAAAAATTGATGTTACCTGCTTGAATATCACATTGGTTGATGACAATATTCTTAGTCCCGGAGACATGAATGCCATCAGTATTTGGGCTATTTCCTGGAGAATTTATAGTGATTCTTGATGCTTCAACATTCTCGGAATTATGAAAAATTAGATGCATTTGTTGAGCATTTCTTATTGTTAGGTCTTCCACTTTCACATTTGTGCAATCAGCAAAGGTAAGCACCTGCCATGGTAATATTAAAAAAAGGAAAATTAAACTCATTAACTAAATAAACTGCCATATTTTAGTATCATATCTTTTGGTCCAGCATAACACTTGTTTCATTGTCAAATATACGTAAAAAAATCAAAAATATTTTTTTATAACATTATGTCGAAAAGTCAACTAACAAAATATTTTTAGAAAAAAATATTATTTATCACAAAAGACCTGTAATATAACAAGTCGAACACATTGAGATAAAAAGATTTTCTACCACTGTTTATAAGATCTCATGGCTTGTCACATTTATAGTTGATAGTTCACAATAGCTCAATTGTTACTCGAATTGGAACATTTTCTTAAATATAACCTCCACACATACGTCTGACGACCCTTTGCGGAGCTCAAATGTGTACCTACGTGTATATACGTAGAAGCATGATTAAAGATTATGTTTGTAAAATCATGATTATGTCCATATTACACAAAATTATCCATTTTCATACAAAAAGAGAATGTTTAGATTACATTGAATTTGTTTAGATTAAATGGAATTTGATAATCTTTCACGTGGACCCAAAGAAAGAGGTTTAACATACCGTAGGTGCGCCCTTGCAAGGCTGCAAAGAAAGCAAAAAAATAAACAGATGGGAAGTATTAGTGAATCAGTTTTGCTAAACAACAAAATATCATTTAATTAGTAAAAAATACTATTTAATTAGTACAAAAAGAATATAAACTACTCGATTGACTAGACTGATCCAAAAACGTACTTGTTTCTTGTCCCTTTTGCAAGATTTTGGCCACCATACTTGCCCATTTCCATCGAATGTTCCACCACCAAGAACATTAAGGTCTTTGACATGGTCGAATTTAATCCATTGGCGTCGATTTTTGGCATAATCCGACATCGTCTTGGAAGCTACCAAAGTACCTTGAATCTATGCACAAAAGGAGATAAATACATAAATAAATAAACCGAACCCATAAAGCTACATTGACATTAATTTTTACCACTAGTTTGACATAAACAAGTAAGAGATATGTAACATCATCACGGTGAAAAGAACGTTTTCAGTGCATTACGATTCCGTGTACATGACTCTGGAAAAGGGCCGGACCGTTTCGCATTTTCGATATGAAATACAAAATTTGCAATATGCGAGCATGTGTTTTTATACTTACTTTCACTGTGACACCTTTGCAAGGGCCTTTAAAGGTGAGTGGTTTAAGATAATAATTTTTTCTTGCAGGCACCAAGAAGGTACTGTGTTTACTGGAGCAAGCACTTCTCCAAGCTCTCAGAAATGCCTGAAATACAACAAATTTAATCCGAGTCAACATACACCCAAGTAAGAAAATCATATAATAAAACAAAATTTACTGAACTAAACTCAACCCTGTAATATGCAGGATTCAGAATGGGTAAGAGAACTTTATGGATTTAAAATAATTTTGGAGTTAAAAATTGTGTCGGAGAAAAAATTTATAAAAAAAAAAGGTCAACAAATTTCGACCGGAAAATTTCAGCAATTATTTGCAGTGTCAAGATGGGACAGAACATTTAGGATGTTGCAAATTCAATTAATTTAATCCCTTTCCGATATTTAAAAAGCCAAGAAAAATATCAAAATCATATAGTATTTTTATTTTTATTTTTTAAGGATATAGTTAACCATGTGGGAAATTTACAGCATAGGACAAAAAAATAATAAGAAGAAGAAAGAAAGAAAACATGTCCATGTCTACTACTTCGACCAAAAACCAAAAAAAAAAAATAAGATTTCATTTTTAAAACATGAAAAGTATAAGAAAATAAAAGAAAAAATAGCTTTTTCTATTAAATAAAAAAGAACAAAAAAGAATTATGTTTATTTATTTATATTTTTTTTTACCAATGCAGGAGTACCTTTGAGTCATCAGTTTTACCATCCCCTTTGGCTCCAAAACGGTCTGGATTAAACACATGCGTTTTGGAGACTGTCCTCTTCCTGCTTCTTTTAGGCTTAGCTGCTCTCCTGCACCCACACTCTTCACCTTCATATATTTCTTCTCTCCCTAACTTTCTCACCATCTTCTCACCTTCCATTCTTGCTTCTAAACCACTGTTACTTCCTCCATTTTTTGGACCATGATCAAGACTTCGTAACGACACGCCAAAACAACATGAAAATCCCAACATAACAATGATAATCGCGATAGCCCGCGAATATTTTGCCGCCATTTTCTTTGGTTTTATGATGTGATTTCTAATAAGGATTATTTGGACTAGTTGGCTTTTTTTTTTTGGAAGTTGTAATGAAAGACGTTGTTAGGATGGAAATGATGATATCTGAAAAATTGCATGTATTTATAGTGGAGAAATGAGAGAGAAGAGTTTGGGGTTGTGGGGAAACCTTAATTCTTTTGAGAATCAATGGCAACTCAGATAATGACTACATGACGAAGGATGATGGATTCAGATAGAAGGAAAATTGACCAAGGAAATTTGTGGGGGCAGCGTGGGGGAGGGGGATGGGTTGGGGGTGGGGGGTTGAGATTCAATTTGTTGACTCTTGCACTTTAGGTATCTCTCAACTAGATAATCACCAGATGCATGTTTACCCGAACATGAATGTAACGTTGCTCTTTTTGTGCTCATTAACCTACTCTTAAACCAATAAAATTTGATGGAAAGATGATGGTATGTTTTATATTTTGCTCCTAAGTTCTAGTAAGATTGAAGTCAATTTTTTAATAATAATCTATCCGTCTTATAAATACTTAATCATTGCTTCTGTTTCCTAAGTTATTCAGTATAACCTATATGTTTGTTTAACAACATCCTAACATTGATGTTTAGAATAGTATCATTGATTTTAAAGATGGAACGAGAAGAAGTAATTTCTTTAGGATTAAAGTATATGTATTTTCATCGTTGTTAATCAGAAATAAGTTAAGTGTGTTAGGAATTGAAACTAGTCTAATCTTAAAAATCATTGCAACCACGATTCGAATTCTAGGTCAGTTCAAGTTTTATCCCTTCCTCGTGAGTGAATTTTTTTTTTTTTGAAGTAGTTAATAGTATTTCCTGTTTTACATGACCCACGAATTAGACTAGCTAGATTGTTATTTAAAAACTTAGTGGGTTCTATTAACTTCACATATTTTTGGGTAGATTACGTCCGACTTTATATCGTTGAGACGGATTTATATGTCCCGCCAATCAGACTAGCTAGATTGTTATTTAGAAACTTAATGGTGACTATTAACTTCACATATTTTTTGGTAAATTACATTCAACTTCATATTGTTGAGGCGGATTTACATGACCCACCAATCAGACTAGCTAGCGTTGGAAAATTGCAGAGAATAGTGGCAATTCAGAAATATAGAATAGCCGAGACGTGATGGATTGTCATTGTCCTTAAAGCAATTTTGTTTATACCGAAGAGCAAGGTATACTTCTAGCAAAATCCTTCCCATGATATAACAGCTTACTTTCTTTCTATTGCTCTTAGAGAGAAAGTATTAAACTTTTTTATAGAAGTGAATGATAGTGGAGGATTGAAGAAGATGAACTGATGCAGAAATTTTCGCAAGTTTGAAGAAGTTTTTCTAAATCTATGTTGAAGATAGCAAAGCCTACTATTTATAGGCTATGAGTTTACAAAACTAATGTTTAAAATGACTCTTTTCTGCAGAAATTTACTCCCTAGGATGATCCATGGTTGTTCAATATGAAAGGAGACGTCATTTGGTGCATGAGTTGCATCTTTTATGAACAATCGCAACACTTCAGGCGCCTTTTCTGGAAGCTTACTGGAACACTTCGAATGCCTACTTCAGGAGCTTCATGTCACTTCAAGCGCCTACATTAGGCGCTTAATGTCACTTCGAACGCCTATACAAGGTGTTCGAAGTGTTCTGTAAATTTTCTTCAACACATAAAGCGCCTCATGTGTTTGGAATGCTCTCATTTCCTTCCATTGTTCATAAAACACTCCAAACATCACCCAATCTCATATCAATAAGTCACATAACATTATACAAGGTTGGATCACAAGATTTAAAGTACTTTTAAGTATTTTTCCAACAATCTCCCACATGATCCAAGCTTGTATAGTCACAAACGAACGAACATAAACCAACCTTTTCACAATCAAACGAAGATAATGACACATAACGGAGCAGTGACAAATGTCTTGAACTGGCCGGTAGTACAATTTGTAGCTATATAAACGGAAATAGGGTGACAACCATCTTGAACCACATATTTCACTACTATTTATATGAACACATAAATGACATGTCATTATCTAACTTCTTACAAGTTTGCGGTGTGGTACATTAAAGGCCCTGCACCCAATCTCAGGATTCATAAGTGCTCTAGAGAGTTTTACAGGCTCTCATAAGAAGCGGCCCACTTCCACACTTATATAGGTCATATTCATCAAGTGTGTATTGCAACACACCATCATCGTTGATGGCTATGAATTGTCCATTAAGAGATTTACATCTCACCCTCAAACATGCAGTGAGTACTATCCTCAAACATCAACATAGGAAGGGACACATATGATAGTACTTAATAAAACTCTTCTATGACGTGTTTTTACCCCATTGAACTTCGTTCGTAGGATCTCTACTAACAGTAAGATGGGTTCCTGTCATCGAAAGTTCACATCAGACGGACTTAGTCTCATTCCTCTTGATGTTACGTCGGGTCTCTCTCATACACATTGCACTTGCTATGTTTTACCCAAGGAAGCTCATGATAGTGCACAATCTCATGAGAAATCCTTTCAGTGACTTTCTTTAACAAATCACTCAACATAACAGGATGATTTTTCAACAAGCAAATCATCAAACTTAAGATGATTTTCAACAAGTAGATCATTAAACTTAAGATAATTTTTCCGTCAAATAAATCATCAAACTTAGGTGATTTATCACCAAGCAAATTATCAAACTTAGGATGATTTTTGTCAAGCAAATCATCAAACTTAGGATGATTTTTATCAAGCAAATCATCAAACTTGTTCCTACAAACTGACTCTTACAAGCATGATCAATAGTATCATGAACAACTTTATCCAAGAGTCAGTTTTATCAAAAACAAATAGCCAAGCATGATGAACTCATCACGACATCATACCAATTAACTACATTCAAATGCTTGCAACTATTCTTCGTACATCACATTTCATTATCATCATCGATTTTCAATATAAGCATCAAGCAAGCTTAATAAGCTTACAAATACGCAACCTTTTTGATTACCAAACCTCATAAATATTTTCATGGTGCGTCATAAACAACAAGCAAGCATATCATCCTTATAGACTTGGAACATTAATCATCAAACAATTAGAACAACACAGTGACCATTACTTTGGCATTTAAACGACACATAAGTTATTTACATGCTCAACATTCACATGCTCTAATAACTTTATTTTTAAATGAAATTACTAACTTTCTTTGGTTGACACCAAATAAACTCTATTCTTGTAATGCTTTTTTCCATGTGTATGCCGCTATCTCCACCTTTTTAGCCTTCATCTTCCATAATAGTGTAGGAGTTGCATGTCCGTGTCCTCCTATGGAGTTTCTTCAGTTGACGTCGAACATGAAGACAACATTGAATGACATCTACCCCCACAGGCCGAAGGAAATTGAAATGATATCACATTCATCCCATTATGAAAATAATGATTTGCTAAGATATTTTCATCAATGATTCACCCCCCACACTTTGCTTTGAAATGAGATTGAAGAATGACAAGGGAACAATATAGACTTCTTTGTAAACCTTGTTTCTTTGTGTGGATCAAACTTGGACATATTGGAATCCAAGAACAGTTTGGGAACCATATCAGCTAGAAAATTGCTTTAAGATTGTTGGAAAATTACAGAGAATAGTAGCAACTCAAAAATATAGAATAGCCGACACGTGACAGATTGTCACTCTCCTTAAAGTAATTTTGCTTATACCGAAGAGCAAGGTATACTTCTAGCAAAATGCTTCCCAGGATATAACGGCTTACTTTTTTCTATTGCTCTTAGAGAGAAAGTATTGAACTTGTTTATAGAAGTGAATGATAGTGGAGGATTGAAGAAGATGAAGTGCTGCATAAATTTTCACAAGTTTGAAGAAGTTTTTCCAAGCCTATGTTGAAGATTGCAAAGCCTACTATTTATAGGCATTGACTTTACAAAACTAATGTTTAAAAAGACTCTTTTCTGTAGAAATTCACCCCCAGGATGATCTATGGTCGTTCAATATGAAAAGAGACGTCATTTGGTGCAGGAGTTACATCTTTTATGAACAATCGCAACACTTCAGGCGCCTTATGTAGGCGTTCGAAGTGTTCTAGAAGCTTGCTGGAACACTTCGAACGCCTACATCAGGAGCTTCATGTCACTTCGAACGCCTACATTTGGCGCTTCATGTCACTTCGAACGCCTATACAAGGTGTTCGAAGTGTTCTGAAAACTTTCTTCAACACATAAAGCGCCTCATGTGTTTGGAATGCTCTCATTTCCTTCCATTGTTTATAAAACACTCTAAGCTTCACCCGATCTCCTATCAATAGGTCACATAACATTATCCAAGATTGGATCACAAGATTTAAAGTACTTTTAAGTACTTTTCCAACAGCTAGATTGTTATTTGGAAACTTAGTGGGTTCTATTAACTTCATTTTTTGGTAAATTACGTTCAAATTTATATCATTGAGGCGGATTTACAATAGGTTCAGGCGAAAGAATAAATTACGACGCAGCATAAATTATTTGCTATTTTCCAGAAATACTCCAAACCACACAAGAGAACTATTAGACCACAGGAAATACATGATGAGAAAGATTAATGGTGTACAGGAAATCGCAATCATCGTTTGTTGCTATAATTTTGTTATGAGAGTTGACATGTATGCGAATGTTTTACACTATTGAATGATGTGTCACATACATTTTATGACGATGTATGTGTAAAATAAACACGTTCAAATTTAAGATTTAAAACAGCGTTGATGTGAGCGCACCATAAAACGGTGACTGTTGCATCGTAAAGACGGTGTAAATGAAAAATATATATAAAGACAACAAGACATATGTGATGACGACAGTTAATCTAATTAAACTTTTGAAGTAGTGAATTTTGAAATAGAATAACACATCAAAACTGAATAAGTACAAAGTTATCATATACATATTACAAATAAAACGTGAAAAATGTACATTTTAGTGAAACTTGATAATTAGAGCTTCTAGCAAGATGAATAGCGAATGTAAAAGGAAAATTATTGGCCTATGAGGTTGAGCCTCAACGGAAAGCAATCCAAAATTATCCCACTAAAACGTTTTTGTCGATAACTTTCAACTAGTGAAACTCTTTGTTGAGTGAAAAGCGTTTTCGGAGAACATTAGAGGGACACCAATTGGCTGGAAATATCTCCATCTAGAAGTAAGTACTTCTTTGAGAGTTGGTGTTTATCTTCATAAATATAACTGCTGATTAGTTGTATGTTTGCCATTTCCTGTTGGTTGTGTTATGATATTTCATTGGTAATGGAATAAGATATCTTTGGACAAATGAGTCTAAGAATATTTAGAGAAAAAAGTTAGAAAAAGTGAAAATATGTTATGTTCAGTGAGATACACTATGTACACATTGTTAGAATTGTAATTATAGAATGAAGAAGCATTTTGGAAGAATAGAAAAGAGTTGGATATTGATACTGCACCACATTAATAATAGTGATTATGTTGAAGAACAAGTTCAATATATTTTTTTTGGTTAAAATGTAAAAATTTTATTTAACCAATGATCAAAGATAGGATCAGTACATTTACAATTCCACTGGGCATACCGAGGATGTAAAGCATATAATCACCAAAATCCTACTCTAAGTGTCATGTACTTGCAATGTCCTATACACATTGAGTAGCAACTCTATGAGCTAAATCCCTAGCAATGGGTAACTGATCCTCAAAAATTCTAAGGTTTCTGGCATGCCATAAAAAGTAGATAGTAGCCGCAAAAGATGCCTTGATAAACTCTGTCCTGCTACTTCTGCACCTAGTGTGCTTTCCGACCAACGGAGTAGGGCATTCATAGAAAGAAATTTCCTCGTAATACCAATCCAGTTTAAAACTTCTTCCCAGACCTGCCTCGCAAACAAGAATTCAAAAAGCAAGTGATCTCTTGTCTCAATAGCGTTTTTAGGTCTGAAATACACTCTAGAGGGGGGTGAATAGAGTGTTTGGCTCTTTTGCGGAATTTTTCTTGTGTGACTCAACTCAAAATATATTCAAAATCAGAGCAAGAATGGGAGATGAGAAGTAATGAATGAGTACACCGGATATAGAGTGGTTCGAATCGTAAATGATTCTACTCCACTACCACTTTGTTGCCAAAGTGGATTTTCAACAACTACTCTTCTTATTAAGGACAATAAGAACAACCACAACATCACTTACACTAACACCTTAGTGTAAGCACTAACAACAGCAACTTCTTGCACAAAATACTCTTGTGCAACTACAGCAACTACAGCTCTTAGCAAGAACAACTTCTTGCTACCTCACAACTTCAACAAAGTTCCCTCAAGAACTTCTCACAGTAGGTTGAAGAAATATAGTAAGGATCACACTTTCTCACTAGTCTAAGCACAAGCAAGAGATCAAATATTTATGGTTCCTCTTGTGCTTGACTCTCTTTCTCTCAATATACAACAATGAAGAGCAAAGAAAAGCTAAACAAGCTTTAAGCAAATTTACAAGTATGAGAGAACTATACAACAATGAAAGATGAAGCTTGATGATGTTGAAAGTGTATATTTGCCTCATCCAAGCCTCTTCTATTTATAGATAAAGTTGACCACGTTTTTGAGGCTCTCCACCAAGTCTTCATCTTCAAAAATGTCAAGATAATGTCCAAATAGTCTTTAGCCACCCTATAGAGTGATTTGATCTTGAATAGCCACCCTAGAGAATCTTAGACATGGTTAAAATAGTCAAGGAAGCATGTAGTATGTTGGGTTAAAGTCCGCAAGAAATTTGAGCAAGATTGGAGAGAGAAAACATCATAGATCTCCCTTGGATTTTGTTCCAATGTTCAAAAAATTTTGACTTCTGGGGACGTCGATCGATCCACGTGCCAATGCTGAGAGATCGACGTCTCTCAGAATGACGTCGATCGATCGACGTCTGCCTGGGTGAGAGATCGACGTCTCTCAGAATGACGTCGATCGATCGACGTCTCCTAGGCTGAGAGATCAACGTCTCTCTGATGTACGTCGATCGATCGACGTACCCTTAGCTGAGAGATCGACGTCTCAGATGTACGTGATCGATCGACATACCCTTAGCTGAGAGATCGACGTCTCTCAGATGTATGTCGATCTATCGACGTACCTTTACCTGAGAGATCGACGTCTCTCAGATGTACGTCGATCGATCCACGTCTCTTGGCTGAGAGATTGACGTGGATCTGAGAGCTCAAACATTTACAAAGCTTCACATGTATCGATCCATGTGCCTCCCTGAGGGCTGATGTATACTTCAACCGATCCATGAGAGATTTTCGTCTCGCAATGTGTTTTTTCTTAATTTGCTTCAAACTCAAAATGTGAAATTCCATTTTAGCCTTTTTAAAACATTTTTGTAACATCATCAAAACATTTCATAATCCAAGAATCTCCCCCTTTTTGATGATTTCAAAACCAAGATTTTAAAAGATGTTTTTGCTTCATTTTGAATGTTTCAAACTTGAAAAATATCAATCTTCCCCTAAGTGTATGCACTTTATACCTTCCGTAATAATCAATGTGAGCAAGAATTTACAACTCCAATCAAAATACTCTTCTTTAAAATTGCTCCCCCTTAACCAAACATGTATCAACAACCCAACTTTCTTAACCCAAACATGCATCAACAACTCATCTTTCAAACATGCTCATTTTCATTTTACCAGCAATCAACAAAGATTTCAATTTCCAAACTTACCTCATTTTACCAGCTACCAACAAAAATTATCTCAGCAAGCAATAAACAACTTTAACAAATAAGCAACAATAGCCACTTTCTCCCCCTTTTTGAAAGCATCAAAAACTATAAGCAATTGTACTCCATTAAATTAAAATCACAACCAGGTTTTACAACTAGCACAACATCCGAAGCTAGAATCATAGATAAAACACGAAGCTAGCTAAACGACACATTAGTCTTCATCGAAAGAGAACGTGATACCAGGAATGCACACTTTCATCTTTGCCTTGAGCTTGACAAATCTTGATTCATGCATGGACACTTTGCCTTTAAGCTCACCAACCTCCAGCTGAAGACTAGTAACTTGAGCTTGAAGTTCAGGGACATTTGAGCTCAAGCCACTAGGTGCTTCTTGAGTATCCGTTTCCGGAATGGGTGCCTCGTCTGGAAAGTCTTCTTCTTCTCTTGCTTCCTCCTCTTGTTCTCTCCTCATTGCTTCTTTTCTAGACTTGAGTATTTGTTGGATGTTGACTTTATCATAGAAGTCCTTGTGCGTTATGTTGTCAACATCCGTGTCATCCACATAAATACCCGACTTCACAAGCATCCTATAAATAAGGTTACTATAGGGAAGGGCTTTGTTTTGTTTGGTTGCGGCTTCGATAACATTTGTCATGAAAAGCTCCCCAAAGTTAACCTTCTCACGGTTGGCTATTCTGAATGCTATGTAAAAGTCTAGGTTACTTGGCAATTTGGCGGATTTACCATTTATACAAGATGTAACAATGGCAAGAAGTGTACGATAAACTAAGGGCATATCATTTGTATTTTTACTGGGATGGAAGCCTAAGAATGACTTCACTTTATCTTCAGATACTTTCCACCTAGCTGCATCCCACTTCCACGCATCAAACTCAAAGTACCCTTCGTTGGGTACACCAATCAAGTCACAAATTTTTTCAACTTTCCATTTAATATGATGTCCATCAGTAACGGAATGTAGAGCTAAAGGAATGCTATTTATGTATTCAATCCATAAATTGGCATAAAAGAGTCGAGTATACCTAGTGGACATTTTTGACATCTCATTCTCATTCCATATACTCCTCCATTCTTGAACATCTAACCACTCAATGATAGGGCTTAGTTCATTATTGCTTAGAATATCATTTATTCTAAGCAATTTGAGTGGGTTGGTGGCTCTTTCATCATCTTCCCATTTATCATATAAAATCTGAGAATGTCTAGTTATATACCTTACTTGCCCTGGGGTAGGGGTTCCGTCAAAGCTTCCTTGGCATCTTTGGCTTTGATCCAAGGGAAGTTGGAGAGAGTTAGCCCACTTCTAATCCCAGCAAGAAGGCGCCCTTCACTCATATCCATAGACTGTTCTGTTCTAGGTTGAGAGGTTTGTCCTTGAGAAGGGTTGCTTGACCCTTCTCCTCCATCCCTAGAGGATCTTGGCCTCTTAGTTGTGTTTTTGCTCCTTGAAGACATTTTTGAGAGATTTAGGGCTTGAGAGATTTAGAATCTTAGGTTGAAATGGAGGAATTGAAGAGATGAAATCAAGAATCAAGCGCAGAGATGAGTTAAATCTTGATTTAGAGATGAAATTAAAGAGAGAAATGATTTTGGAGAGGGGGGACGGAGATTTCTTAGGGTTTCGGCCGAAGGTGTAGGTTGGAATGAAGAAGGATTGTGTTTTTGAGAGATTTTATACCTGCTGAAATTGACGACGTCGATCGATCGATGTCTGAGTTCGACATACGTTGATCGATCGATGTCAGAGATCGACATACGTCGATCTCTTGTTTTGATACGTCGATCGATCGACGTATGCTGGTTTTTGAGATTGTCAATTTTATCCCTCTAACTAATGTTTATTATCCCTAATCTTGTTCTAATAGACTCAAATGTCTCAGTGGGAAGGGATTTTGTGAATATATCTGTTAGTTGGTCATTTGTTGGGACAAATTCAACGCATACCAATCCTTTTTGAACGCAATCCCTTATGAAGTGATGCCTCACTTCTATATGTTTGGTCCTACTATGATGTACTGGATTTTGCGCTATACTTATGGCTGAGGTATTGTCACATAGAATGGGAACTTTATCAAACTTGACATTATAATCGTTCAAAGTATTGATCATCCAAAGTAGTTGTGAACAACACGAAGCGGCCGATACATATTCGGATTCTGCCGTTGAAAGTGACACACTATTTTGTTTCTTGGAGAACCAAGAAACCAAGCAATCTCCAAGGAATTGACACGTCCCGGAGGTGCTTTTCCTATCAACAAGATTTTCGGCATAGTCGGAGTCATTGTACCCTCTTAAATCAAAACATCCATTTTTAGGATAAAACAACCCGAAATTCAAAGTTTCTTTCAAATACCTAAAGATACGTTTAATAGCAACTAAATGTGATTCCTTAAGCATACTTTGAATCTAGCACGCAACTAAATGTGATTCCTTAAGCATACTTTGAAATCTAGCACATAAGCACACAACATGCAAAATATCCAGTCTACTGGCGGTTAAATAAAGTAAACTACGAATCATACCCCTATATTTGGTTACCTCAACCGCTTTCCTTTTTCGTCTTTGTCAAGCTTTGTACTTGTGCTCACCGGAGTGCTCACACTTCTTCCATCCTCGAATTTGTACTTCTTGAGCAAATCCTTTGTATACTTTGTTTGAGATATGTACACTCCATCTTGAGTTTGCTTGATTTGTAGACCAAGGAAGTAGTTGAGTTCACCCATCATGCTCATTTCAAATTCTCCTTCCATCAATTTTGCAAAATGCTCACAAAGAGAATCATTAGTAGCACCAAATATAATATCATCCACATAAATTTGAAGAAGCAATTGATGGTTTCCTTGTTCTTTAATAAAAAGAGTAGTGTCGACTTTTCCTCTTGAAAACTCATTTTCAAGTAGGAAGTTACTTAACCTATCATAACAAGCCCTAGGAGATTGTTTAAGTCCATAAAGGGCCTTTTTGAGTTTAAATACATGATTGGATAATCATGATTTTCAAACCCCGGTGGTTGAACCACATACACCTCTTCTTGAATTATTCCATTCAACAATGCGGATTTCACATCCATTTGATATAGTTTGAAATTCTTGTAGCATGCATATGCTAATAGCATTCTAATAGCTTCTAACCTGGCTACGGGGGCAAAAGTCTCATCATAGTCTATGCCTTCCTCTTGCCTATATCCTTAGGCTACTAAACTAGCTTTGTTTCTAGTGATGTTTCCTTTATCATCCATTTTGTTTCTAAATACCCATTTAGTGCCAATTACGGGATGATCACTAGGTTTAGCAACTAATTCCCAAACATCATTTCTTTCAAATTGATTTAATTCTTCTTGCATGGCTAGTACCCAATCTTCATCATTTATTCCCTCTTTTATATTTTTAGGCCAAACTTGTGAAATAAAGGCGTTTTCATTGAATGTCCTCCTAGTCATTATGCCTTGGCTAGTTTCACCTAATATTAACTCTTTTGGGTGATCTTTTCTATACTTATATGAATCCTGTAAATTTGATGTATCTCCTCCTACTTCTTCATCTTCAACTTTAGGTTCAAGGGGATCAATCCTAAGGTCAACAACAATATTACCTTTTGGATTCTCAAATTTTTCTATATGGCTTACTTCAATTATTTCATCATCATCATCATCATCATTAATGTTTGATTTATCCTCAATGAGTTCACTAAACTTGACATGAATTGATTCTTCAACTTTCATGCTTCTTTTATTATATACTCTAAATGCCTTGCTATTTTGAGCATAACCCATAAAAGATTCCTTCATCTGCTTTGAAGTTGAGTTTATCCAAGTTATCTTTGGTGTTAAGTATAAAGCACTTACAACCAAATACCTTGAAATAACCAATATTTGGTACTCTACCTTTCCAAAGCTCATAAGGAGTCTTTTTGAGAAATGGTCTCAAATAAACTCTATTGATCACATGACAAGCGGTATTTACCGCTTCGGCCCAAAAATATTTGGGTAGCTCAAATTCGTTTAGCATGGCTCTACTCATTTCTTGAAGTGTTCTATTTTTCCTTTCCGCAACACCATTTTGTTGAGGAGTTCTTGGAGCTGAGAAATTGTGTCCATACCCTTTGGATACACAAAATTCTTGAAATTCTCCATCAAACTCACCACCTCTATCACTTCTAATTTCCTTAATTGTGTCCTCTCTTTGATTTTCTAATCTCTTACCAAGCTTTATAAATTCTTGGCATGCATCATTCTTTTTAGCTAAGAACATTACCCAAGTGTACCTAGAGAAGTCATCTACCACCACAAAGGTGTAATGTTTTCCACTTAGACTTGCCGTACCAATATCCCCATACAAATCCATATGAAGCAATTGTAGAGGTTTGGCGGTGGAGATTTCACTTTTGGGCTTGAAACTTGTTTTAACAAGCTTTGCCTTTTGACAAGTGTCACATAAGCCATGGTTTTCGAAATTTAATTTTGGAAGACCTTGGACTTTTTCATTTTTGCAAATCTCTTTGAAATTTTTGAAACTAATGTGTCCAAGTCGTCTTTGCCATAGTTGAGTCAAATCATTTTTGGCAACTAGGCAAGAAACATTTTGTGATATCAAATCATGTGTGCGAAATTTGTAAACATCATTTTTACGTATAGCCTCAAAAACAATCTTATCGTTCTTTTTCACAACACATTTTCTTTTCACAGATTTAATTTGAAAATTAGCATCACATAGTTGGCTAACACTTATCAAATTATACTTAAGCTCTTCTACATATAATACATTATTAATAGTAAAAGAAGAGTTATCAATTTCTCCATGTCCAAGGATTTTGGCTCTCCCATTGCCAAAATGCACCATTCCACCATCTTGGAGCTTGAGCTTGGTGAACAAAGTTTTGTCTCCGGTCATGTGCGTTGAACATCCGCTGTCCATAAGCCATTTGGTTCCTTCTTCTTTGGCTACTCCATTTATCTTGAGAGCCTACAAAACCAAAAGATGTATGCATTGGTACCCTTTGATGGTTGGGTCCTTTAGGGTTAGTTTGTCGACCCTTGGGCTTCCAAACATATGTGCTTCCAAATCTAGCTCTACATGCTTTCTTCACATGTCCTAGTTTGTTGCAATGAAAACAAGTGGGTACATGCTTTGGTTTAGAAGATGATGAATTTTGTTGTGTTTTTCTATTATTTACCCTTTTCTTTAAGGACTTAGGTTTAATAGAAGAAAGTGATGAATTAAATCCTAAACCGGATTTATCATTTCCAATTATTTGATTTCCAAGTAGTATGTCTAAATTGTTTTTACCATTTGTTAGTCTTTGTAAGTCTAACTTTAGTTTCTCATATTCTTTTCTAATTTCCACATTTTCAAGAGCTATGGTTTTATGCATGGTGAGTATGATGTCATGCTCTTGAAACATCAAAATATTCTTGTCATGCAAGTTCTTATTTTCTAAGATGCATTTCTTGAACTCTTTCTTCAAATACTTATATTTTAAATTCAATTTTTCAAAATCATCTTGCAAATCTCCTATTTCATCATGCAAATTTGAAGGATTAGAATTTACCTCAAGATCATCTTCAATTGCCATAAGACAAGTATGTTGAATCTTTGGATTGTCAACTATTGCAACAAGTCCACACCTTGATCTTCACTCTCTTCTCCTTCCGATTCTGAAATGAGATCATCCCACGTGGTTACCTCCACATTGAGGGCTTTCTTCTTTTGAGGAAAGACGTTCTTTTCTTGCTTTTGCGGCTCTTTTACGTGGCAATCGGCAATGAAATGACCGGGTCGACCATATCTATAGCAATTTTCACTTGCTTCCTTTTCTTTAGATGGTCTTTTGAAAAACTTTCTTGCTTGAGCTTTGTTTCTAGTTGCCATTCTTCTAAATTTTCTTACTAGAAGGGCAACTTCCTCATCCGATTCATCGGACTCTACCACCAATCCTTTGTGTGATGTTTGTGTGGGCTTGATAGGGTTCATCCTATTTTGTTCATCAATAAGAATTTCATGAGTAAGAAGATTATCGGATAGCTCATCAAGGGTAAGAGTCTTGAGATTCTTTGATTCGGTGATGGCGGTGACTTTGGGTGTCCATTCTCTTGGCAAGGAGTTGAGGAGTTTTGAGACAAGGTCTTCATTTGAGATTTTCTTGTCCACCATGGATAGTTGATTCACTATTCGTGTGAATCGATCATTGTCTCCTCAATCTTCTCACCGCTTTTCATTCCGAACATCTCATACTCCTTCATGAGCATGAGTCTTTTGGCCATTCTTACTTGCTCAGTTCCTTCGTGTATCATTTCAAGCCTTTTCCATGTCACATGAGCTGTTTCAAGACCTTGAAGTCTTATGAGCTCGGTGGTGGTAAGAGCACTTGATAGAATATCGAATGCTTTGCCATTTATGGCAAATTTTATCTTTTCTTCGTCGGTGTAGTCATACTCATCTTTGAACATTGATTCTCCTTTTGAGTTGGTAATCATAGGAACTTCAATTCATTTGACAACGGCTCTCCATATATCAAATCCACAGCCTTTCAAATGATTGATCATTCGAAATTTCCAGAAAGAATAATTTTGTGCATCAAACATAGGTGCTTTAGTGTTTGATCCAGAAAATGGTGTAGTAGGCTTAGGAGATGAAGTGTGAGATGAAGAGGTTAAAGTTGAGGTTGTCACTGCCATGATCTTTAACCTTGCTACTTGCAAAGATAGGCCAAGCAATCAAGGTTAGGCTTTGATACCAATTGTTAGGTCCGAAATACACTCTAGAGGGGGGGGATGAATAGAGTGTTTGTCTCTTTTGCGGAATTTTTCTTGTGTGACTCAACTCAAACGATATTCAAAATCAGAGCAAGAATGGGAAATGAGAAGTAATGAATGAGTACACCGGATATGGAGTGGTTCGAATCGTAAATGATTCTACTCCACTACCACTTTGTTGCCAAAGTGGATTTTCAACAACTACTCTTCTTATTAAGGACAATAAGAACAACCACAACAACACTTACACTAACACCTTAGTGTAAACACTAACAACATCAACTTCTTGCACAAAATACTCTTGTGCAGCTACAGCAACTACAGCTCTTAGCAAGAACAACTTCTTGCTACCTCACCACTTCAACAAAGTTCCCTCAAGAACTTCTCATAGTAGGTTGAAGAAATATAGTAAGGTTCACACTTTCTCACTAGTCTAAGCACAAGCAAGAGATCAAATATTTATGATTCCCTTGTGCTTGACTCTCTTTCTCTCAATATACAACAATGAAGAGCAAAGAAAAGCTAAACAAGCTTTAAGCAAATTTACAAGTATGAGAGAACTATACAACAATGAAAGATGGAGCTTGATGATGTTGAAAGTGTATATTTGCCTCATCCAAGCCTCTTCTATTTATAGATAAAGTTGACCACGTTTTTGAGGCTCTCCACCAAGTCTTCATCTTCAAAAATGTCAAGATAATGTCCAAATAGTCTTTAGCCATCCTATGGAGTGATTTGATATTGAATAGCCACCCTAGAGAATCTTAGACATGGTTAAAATAGTCAAGGAAGCATGTAGTATGTTGGGTTAAAGTCCACAAGAAATTTGAGCAAGATTGGAGAGAGAAAACATCATAGATCTCCCTTGGATTTTGTTCCAACGTTCAAAAAATCTTGACTTCTGGGGACGTCGATCGATCCACGTGCCAATGCTGAGAGATCGACGTCTCTCAGAATGACGTCGATTGATCGACGTCTCCTAGGCTGAGAGATCGACGTCTCTCAGATGTACGTCGATCGATCGACGTATCCTTAGCTGAGAGATCGACGTCTCTCAGATGTACGTCGATCGATCCACGTCTCTTGGCTGAGCGATTGACGTGGATCTGAGAGCCCAAACATTTACAAAGCTTCATATGGATCGATCCATGTGCCTCTCTGAGGGCTGATGTATATTTCAACAGATCCATGAGAGATTTTCGTCTCGAAATGTGTTTTTTCTTAATTTGCTTCAAACTCAAAATGTGAAATTCCATTTTAGCCCTTTTAAAAAAATATTTTTAACATCATCAAAACATTTCATAATCCAACAAACATCACCACAAATTGGATATAGCAAATCTGACAACACAAAATGTAATTTATCTCTTGTTGGCAGTCTATTGCGAGCCGCCAACCAAAACATAAAACAGTGCTTAGGAGTGTTGGATGAAGACCAAATAGTCGAAGCCCATCGTACCTTCTGTCCTTTGTTCCTTAAAATTTCATATGGTGTTGATGTGAGAGAATTGCTGTTTGTAGCCCATCTGCATAACTCAGCTTCACAAGTGGAAATGCCACCAAAATTATCAATAAGGGTATCTCTGATGTGCAATAATCGTTTCATGAATACAGAGTGTGTGTTCTTGACTTGAAGATCCCATTATGTAGTCTATAAAAATGGTGTATCTATCGAACCCACAATGAATCTTTCTTACTCTGTATGTTCCATAAGTGTTTTAGCAAAAGTGTAATTGACTTATATTTGGATTAGATAACGGTGCATTTACGGTTGGTATACGAAAAGACTGTTGTTTTGTTCCAAATAAGTCGTAAGTCGGTGGCGACAACAATGAAATTCAATGCATAGATAGAAATGTTAGTGAGATATGATGTTAGTTAAACATACATTAAGTCAATTACAGACATAATCGAAAGGGGAAACAAAAGACCCTCAAATGCACATATTGTTTAGGCACAGGCTAGTAATAATTCTATAAATTCGATATTTAATCGTACCACTGGTTAAAAATATGAAAAATGATAAAGGTAGAGCAAAACTGATCTAGGAGAGCAATTTATTGTATTATCTTTAAAATGACACCGCTATCTTATGCCTTTCCCGTGAAATTTTTTTTCTTTTTTCTTTTTCTTTTTTTTCTTTTTCCTTTTTTCTTTTTTATTTTTTCCCTTTTTGTGAGGGGTTCGCATCATTTTCTTAAAAAGTGTTAAATGAACCCTGACCTTACATGCTCTTCAGTTCAATTTCATGAGGCTTTAAAATTGAATTAATTGAGTTTAAATGTATATATTTTTCATTTCTAAAGAAACAAGGGTGAATGGTCATTTTAGGGACCAACTATGTCACCCGTTTTACACCTTTTCTTTTAAATTAGTTAGAAAGGAGTCTTTTTCTATATATTTCACCATACCTTTTGGTGATTGATCTTTATATAATTTTTAGTGATATTGATCAAGTAGTGGGCACTACTTTAATGATGAAAACTTTGATCTATAACCTAATATTACCATAATGAAAATAAGGAAATATGTCTTATCCTCGTGAAATAATGACGATTATCATCCTAACATTTTTCTATCACCTATGCCAAAAGGAAATAATAAAAAAAATCTAATTACATTAGAGACTTTAATAACGCTTCAGTATATAATGTAAAACATTCATATTAAAGGTGGGACCAAAACATATGTAAGTAATTTTCAGAAGGTTCAATGACAACCCATAGTTTGTATCTGAACCGTGTTTTTTTTTTTTTTATGTTTTAAAGTATGTCCGTTGCCATTGGATGTTTATAAATTAAAATGAATGTTATGTTTTAAAGGTGGGGACAAAACATATAGTTCAAACATTTTCAAGCTTTTCGTTTGCATAAGCTGGATATTAAGATATAACATTAAAATGAATGTTATGAATATATTATATATTGTTCTATAAGGTGGTAAGTAATAGAAATGAAATTTATTAATAAGAAAAAGTGTTAATAAGGAAGTATGATGAAATGGACGAGAAAATAATAATTATTCACACGAAACCTTACGTCTAACTTGGCATATTCCACTAAATAAAAACCGACGGTCACATTTGATTTTGGCACAACATCACCTTATTCTTATCCTACTACCCATTAAATGATCCTATATATTTTCGTGGTTATTTCTTAATGGAAATATTTTGTCAAATTCGCATACAAATTTCAAATAAAACTACAGATAATATAATGGCATAAAAAGTTCTTTATCAAAACTTTAAAAAAAAATGTTGCTCGTTAAAGAAAAATATAGTAGAAAATTACAACCGATGGCCACATTTGATATTCCGCTCTCTGTAACACCTCAATAAAAGTATAAGCTGAAATTATTATTACAACGTGGCAAGAAATTACAGGGACGAATTCATTTCATGAACTGCTACCTGCGAATATTAATCGGGTGCCTCTTGTGATCTCAACCGCAATTCATTAATCATTCTACAATGTTGCTTTAACTCCCGTCTTGCCGTTATTTTGTCTGCTTTTTGGAAGATTTGACGACGATTCATATAGTTAGACCTTCCAAATCCAAATTATTACAGTGTCTAACCTTATTTACTTCGAGATTTAACCGCGATAAATTTAGTGTTCAATTTCTAATGACCTGTTAAACGCACATAAAAAACTTTGTTATAATGAGACAGGAGATAATACTTTCTTTACTCAAAAGATCTTCTTGGCCATTCCAAAAAGTCTAAACCACCACGGAATTTGTGACTCCTATAGCACGCATTCCCTTGCAATATTTTCTTCAGAATTAAATATTGACTTGGAAATTATGATATACCATCAACTGAAGAAGCTAACTGATAAAAACAGATGTGTCTTTGTGAGACTAGAATACAATAAAATTTAAAACTAAGTTGTTAAATCAAACACATGAGAATAAGAGAAAACTTTTATTTCCATGAACATGTGTCAAAGATGAAGGAGTGTTGCAGCAAATGTGATAAAGGGCAATTGGTTGAACACATTGGGCATTTTATCAAACAGTTGTAAACTGAGGGATTAGTGAGTTGAAGAAGACAGCAATTGACAAGGACTGGATGTAGAAACCGTAAGGAATCAAAATGGAAGAAGTGATTGGCTGAGACCATGTGATTGAGCGGGGATGGCAGGCGGATGCTGCAGCAGTTTGTAACTGCTTGCAGCAAGCAGTTGATCGCGGGAAAAGGTGCAGGCGGGAGACGGTTTAAACGCATGAAATGACGATGGTGCCCTTCTATTAATAATAGTAGGAAGTTAGTTATCAAGGACATTCTTGTAAATTCACTTGTCTCCTTCTTCCTTATATGTTGTAACTCTGTGGTTATATGAAGATGACGAAAAACAGTCCAGCACTTTCCTCGACTGCGTTTGCTCTCTTTGTTCTCTAGTTTTCTCTTCAAATCATGTCTCTTGTTTTTGATTGAATTTGATTGATTTAGATGAGTTCATTGAAAATTAACATGGTATTAGAGAGATAAACAATCACATACTGCATTTGTCAGATTTCTGTAATTGGAATGGCTTCGCCATCAGTTACTTTCGGATCCATGGATCCACATGAAGATCCACTTTATATATATCCTTCTGACAGTCCGTCACTAGTTCTCGCTCAAAATTTACTTACGTCACAAAATTACCATGGTTGGAGTAGAGTTGTGCGTCGTGCTCTGGAGGCTAAGAACAAAACTGGCTTCATCGATGGCACGGTTGTTAAACCTGCAGAAGGAGATCGTAGATGTGCTACTTGGATCAAAGCGAATAATATGGTGGCCTCTTGGATTATTAATTCGGTAAGTCCCTCAATTGCTCAAAGTATTATGTGGATTGATAGTGCTACTGAGATATGGAAGGATTTAAGACTTAGATATGGAAATGCTGACGCATTCAGAATGTCAGATCTGCAAGAGGAATTTTACATGATTAAGCAAGGGAATTTAGCTCTAACTGAGTATCACACAAAACTGAAAATAGTGTGGAAATAATTAATAGTTTTAAAATCCATTCCCTCATGTACATGTAGGAGATGCACATGCAATATCACTACTCAAGTGTTGAAGTTTGTAGAGGATGATTTTGTTATAAAATTTCTGAAGGGATTGTCAGATGAATTTGAACCTGACAAGGCTCAAATCTCGATGATTAATCCTTTCCCTGATGTTAATACTGCTTTCGCTATGGCAGTTAAGTTTGAAAGGAAAGTGATGTATTCTAATAATCAAACCGTGTTTCTTAATAATCCGTCTATGGTGTCAAGTATGGGAAATGATGCTGGTGTCCTTGCTGGACCAATATCTGGATTTCCTGGATCATCCGGATCCAAACAAAATTTTAAGCCACCAAACAACTACACGAAGGAGGGAGGTTATGTGGCAAGGTTTGGACAGGGTAATGTCAAGAAACCTATATGTAACTATCGTGGCATGCTGGGGCATATAGAGCAAAAATGTTACAAGAAACACGGATATCCACCTGGGTACAAACCAAAATTACAGACTAACTGTGTCAGTTACGATGGAAATCTGCAGTACAATTGTATTGTTCCGCAGGAAGATGCTGGTTATGACGATCCATTTCCACAACAACTAATTGAGCAAAGTCAGATGCTCAATATGTTCACTCAAGAACAATGCACATAGTTGACGAATATGTTGAAGGATTACCAGGCAAAGGACAGAAGGGAAAAATCAGGCTCAGATGATAAGAATGAGAGCCAGCATTCTGTCATGTCAGCTCAGCAATTACATGCTACTGGTAAGAAGTCATGTAAAATGTCATCCAAAAACTTAGATGTATGGATTTTGGATTCAGGTGTCACTGATCACATTTGTTGTTCCTTGAATCTCTTTGATTCCTATAATTCTACTCAGTCTTTAAAAGTTAGATTACCTAATGGCCAGTTTGTTGAAGTCACACACATTGGGACAGTCACTGTAAATCCAAACTTAATTCTTAGCAACGTTTTTTATATCCCTTCATTCTGTTTTAACTTTCTATCACTCAACAAGCTTACCAAATATAATCGCATCCAAGCCCTGTTTCATTCTAATTGTTGTGTCCTATATGAACAGATCAATATGAAGATGATTGGTTTAGCTGTGGTGAGTCAAGGCCTATATAAACTTCATGGCTCACTGAAGCGTTGTGAAACTGAATGTGGCCTGAATACTCATTTTTCACTTCAAGCTACTATACAGTCACAAGCTGCACTTTCGCATTCAAGGCTTGGACATTTGTCCTCATCCAGATTTAAAGAAATCCACAAGATTGAACCCCTAGTTGTAACTTCTGATGATTCTGAACCTTGTTATATCTGTCCCCTTGCAAAACAAAAGAAGAAACTGTTTCCTATTTCCACATCTTTTACTATATCCCCTTTTTCATTGATTCATGTTGATATATGGGACCTTATAGACATCCCACATTGTATCAGCAACGTTATTTTCTTACCATTGTTGATGACTATACCAGGTTTACATGGTTGTACTTGTTGAAGAATAAATCTGAAGTCAGAAATATCTTACCCAGTTTCTATAACTTTATGGCTGTTCAGTTTGATCATAAAATTAAAGCCATTTGTTCTGATAATGGTTTAGAATTCCAATTGAATTCGTTTTATGATGAAAAAAGAATTGTGCACCAAACTAGTTGCACCTACACGCCACAGCAAAATGGCGTTGTTGAAAGAAAGCATCAACATATCCTAAATGTGGCTAGAGCAATTAAATTTCAAAGCCATGTTCCTATTCAATTTTGGGGATTTTGTGTTCAACACGTTGTATACTTGATCAACCTAATCCCATCTCCTATCCTTCATAATAAAACTCCATACCAACTATTATATAGTAAGACTCCATCCTACCAACATCTCAGAACCTTTGGGTGCTTAGCCTTTGCAATCAATACACACTCCAATTCTGGGAAGTTCAGCCCCAAGTCCAGGTAGTTTGTTTTCCTTGGCTTCTATTACAACTAAAGGCTACATCCTTCAAGATTTGGATACAAAGGAGATTTTCATATCCAGGGATGTTGATTTTCATGAAAACATATTTTTCTATTCACCCATAATCAGCTCCACTCATCAACCAAATGAGCCTGAAACCAGCCCAATAAATTCCTCTCCTGTACCAAAATCAAATCACTTCCCTTCAAGTGTAGATGACTGTCCCATTCCAGTTCCGTCCAATATTCCATCAGACACAATTCACACACCATCAATACCTGCATCTCCAATCCACCACAATGTTCCAGTCCCACTCTGCTCCCCATCACGTCAAGCCCCTCAGCAGTCTTCTGATTCCACCTCTTCTCCAGTTACTCCTATCCCCATCACTTCCATAGACATTTGTCTACCAGAACTTCCCAATGATAGACCCATCCGAAAGAAACAACCACCTTCATACTTACAGCAGTACTATTGTAATCAATCTCATTCAATCTCTCATACTCCCCAGAACAACTCATCCACACCACACACTCTTGATAGGACATTCTCTCTGAGCTCATTGGCACCTAAATACAAAGCATATGTCTTAGCTACTGGTTTGCACATGGAACCTACTAATTATCTGTTAGCATCTAGTTCTACAGATTGGCAGGCAGCTATGCAAACTGAATTAGCAGCACTTGAGGCAAACCATACATGGAAACTGGTGCCCCTGCCACCAGGAAAACAGCCTATAGGCTGTAAATGGGTTAATAAAGTGAAGTATCAGGCTGATGGGACAATGGAACGCTACAAATCTAGATTAGTGGCGAAGGGGTACATGCAGCAATATGGTATTGACTATCAAGAGACATTTTCCCCGTAGCAATGATGACCAATGGAAGGTTTGTTCTAGCCACGGCAGCCAGTAAAGGATGGCATATGCAACAATTGGACGTTAATAATGCTTTCCTCCATGGTGATTTACATGAAGAAATTTATATGACACCACCCCCTAGATTGGCCCTACCTCAGGATGGTTTAGTGTACAAACTTGAGAAGTCTCTATATGGGCTTAAACAAGCTAGTAGGGAATGGAATGCTAAATTGACCACATATTTATTGTCTCTTGGATTCATTCAATCTAAAAATGATTATACACTGTTTTTTAAACAGAATTCAGATCATTTTTTAATTGCATTGGTGTATGTGGATGACATTATCTTGGTTTCCTCATCTATGCTGCCTATTGAAGTTCTTAAATCTCAGTTGCATAATGCATTCAAGATTAAAGACCTTGGTGACCTGAGATACTTCTTGGGCATAGAAGTAGCTAGGTCACAGGGAGGGCTCGTATTAAATCAAAGGAAATATGCTTTAGAACTTATGGAATATAGTGGGTTTCTAGGGGCTAAACCTGTCAAGACCCCTATGGAGTCAAATTTGAAACTAGTTCATGGTGACTCACCTGCGTTGGTAGAGAATTCCACCTACAGAAGCTTAATAGGGAAGCTCATAAACCTCACAATCACAAGGCCAGATATATCTTTCTCAGTACAGCAGCTTAGCCAGTTCCTCGATAGTCCAACAGAGCAACATCTTAAAGCTGCTCACAGGCTACTTAGATACATTAAAGGAACGGTGGGTCAAGGACATTTTTATCCAGCTAACACTCAATTGCAGCTGAGGTCATTTGCTGATTTTGATTGGGCAGGATGTAGTGAAACAAAGAGAAGTGTAATAGGATTTTACGTATTCTTAAGGGAAGCCTTGATATCATGGAAAGATAAGAAGCAATCAACTGTATCAAAATCTTCAACAGAAGCTGAATACAGAGCCTTAGCAACATTGGTGTGTGAGGTACAATGGTTGTTATATTTATCTAAGGATTTACAACTTCAGAAGCAGTAGACAGTGAAAATATTTTGTGATAGCAAAAGTGCGATGCATATAGCTGAAAACCCAGTGTTTCATGAAAGAACCAAGCACATTGAAATTGATTGTCATATAGTTAGAGAAAAGGTGCAAGATGACGTTATTAAGCTCATGCCAATCAGGACGGATCTTCAGGCTGTAGATATATTCACAAAAGCCTTTGATTTAAGAAGAATGAGTGATCTTCTCAGCACATTTGGGGTATGCAACATCTATAACAAGCATGGCTTGAGGGGGAGTGTCAGAGATGGAGTGTTGCAGCAAATGTGATAAAGGGCAATTGGTCGAACACATTGGGTATTTTATCAAACAGTTGTAAACTGAGGGATTAGTGAGTTGAAGAAGATAGCAATTGACAAGGACTAGATGTAGAAACCGCAAGGAATCAAAATGGAAGAAGGTGATTGGCTGATACCACATGATTGAGCGGGGATGCCAGGCGGATGCTGCAGCAGTTTGTAACTGCTTGCAGCAAGCAGTTGATCGCGGGAAAAGGTGCAGGCGGGAGACGGTTTAAATGCATGAAATAACGATGGTGCCCTTCTATTAGTAATAGTCGGAAGTTAGTTATCAGAGCCATTATTGTAAATTCACTTGTCTCCTTCTTCCTTATATGTTGTAACTATGCAGTTGAATGAAGATGACGAAAAACAGTCCGACACTTTCCTCGATTGCGTTTGCTCTCTTTGTTCTCTAGTTTTCTCTTCAAATCATATCTCTTGTTTTTGATTGAATTTGATTGATTTAGATGAGTTTATTGAAAATTAACAAAATGTTCCTTCAAATTCCAAAGTCCAAATATCATCCTAGAAGAAATGCGACGGACTGATACGTTTAAGGTGAATAATTATGTTTAAGATGGTTGACGCCATTCCATAGTCTTGTCTAATTTTAATGTCCAACTTCAGTATTTAATTTTAAACTAAAAACCTAAAAAAAACTAATAGACGCACTAAGGTTTATCCATTGTTTTTTTCCCTATCATGCCACATACCTAGAAAATTTGCTCCATAGAGAGGATATCTATTTTTTTTATAACCCAAGTATCTATGTTAATTTCATTTCTTCTATATTTGACTGTTAAGTGAGATGTTTTCATTAATGACTGATTTTTTAACATATACATATGCATATATATATATATATATATATATATATATATGTATATATACATATATATATATGTATGTATATATGTGTCTGTGTGTACATTTATATATGTGTGTGTGTGTACATATGTGTGTGTATACACACACAAAAAGATAAGAGGACATAATGCGAGATGAAAATGCTGCAGGATTTGGCACAATGTGTTGGGGAGGTTAGCACTTTTGTTGGTGATTGTTTGACCAGCACGAAACAGGAGAAGAATGGGTTTTGGCGTGTGATTTTAAAAATGAGAAGGATTTAACAGCATCATTTGAATAAGACTTTGACATAATCCAAATTCTATTCTATCTCTCATGTTATTTCTTCAATTGTCTGCTTACATCATGTTTTTGCTTCTTCTTTCCTTCACAATAACGCAATGAATGTGATTTAATTTGTAGTCCTTGGTTCAGAAGCCTAGGTGTCTAATCACCAGAATAAATGATTATATCATATTGCGTGAAGAAAACTTGTGTTCTAATATGCTCCAATAGTCGTGCCTTCTTGAAAAGTTTTTGATACGATCACGTAACAATTTCACTGTTTTTCATTTGTTGCTGAAAATAAAATAAAACATGGGTTTTCTGTTCGATAGATTAAAACAACTTCCCAGAAATGATACATTAGGTTTAATTTCTACATCATGAATTTGGGAGTAGCATAAAGGGAAATATGAAAATGTATGTACAAATCAACAAGATGCATTTACGATCTTTATTAATTGGCAGAATTTTATTATTTAATTTATAACTTTGAGATTGAAAAAGAACATTACCAATTGTGACCAACAAATATAATGACCCATGACTATTCTTGCTGCATAGAGAGTTTCCTCAACATGAAATTGATTTAATTTTGACATTGTAGATATCCTGCCAATTAAGAAACATGAAGAACAAGACAAAAAATGTTTAATTCTGACGGTTTTTCTTTAGGATTTGAGTTCTAATCCCCTTTTAATTTAAAAAAAAAATGCATAAAAGCTCAAAAAAAAAGACATTGTGAATAATCATGCGACTTAAACTAAGACCTTAAAACCCCAGTCCCTTTACCCCAAAAGAGTTTAGAAATCATAATCTAGATGTCAAAGTATGACACATTGTTTTCAAAATTTTATGGTGGAATTCGCACTTGTGAATGGGTTGGTCATCATGAAATAAAGTGTCCCGTCTGAATTCTTATATAAACACGAAAAGTGTTGGATATTTGGGATTTGGAATGAAAGTGTTTACTTTTTTTTGAGAAATTTCGTGTCACATACTGTTCTATTTATAGTCTCAGTGTTTACATATCTATGGTAACTTCATAAATGTAAAATACAATGTGATATGATTTTATCTGATTCTCTGATCACATCTCTGATTTCTATCTACCATATCTTTGATTTCCATCTATCCTTGATTTAATTTCCAACACTTCTACTCAAGTTGATCATCAAGGTCTCGAATATTCAACTTGTTAAGCACTGTTTCAAACACATTTCCACCTGCAGCTTTAGTTAAAATATTGGCCAGTTGATCTTTCGTTGGTACGAAAGGAACTTCAACAACCCCACTCTCGAGCTTTTCTTTGATGAAGTGTCGGTCTATTTCAACGTGTTTAGTTCGATCATGTTGTACTGGATTTTCGGATATGCTTATTGCAGCTTTGTTATCACACCTCAGTGTTGCTGGACACTTTTGTGGAAACCCGATTTCTCGTAGTAACTTTTTCAACCATAAGACTTACATAATTCATTTTGCCATACCCCTGAGTTCAGCTTCAGCATTTGATAATGCGACCACTTTCAGATTTTTACTCCTCCATGTGACCAAGTTGCCTCCAACTGATGCGAAGTACCCTGATGTTGATCTTCTATCTGTCAGACTACCTGCCCAATATGCATGCCTGCCCAATCTGCATCTGTGTAGACCTCTACGTCTAGATGTCCATGTTTCTCAAATAATATTCCTCGTCTCGGGCTCTTCTTTAGACATCTGATGATACGCCATACTGCTTTCCAGTGCTCCTCTTGGGGTTTGTGAATAAACTGGCTCACCACCCCGACTGCATAGGCAATATCTGGTCGAGTATGAGAAAGATAGATCAACTTCCCCACCAGCCTCTAATATTGTTCCTGTCCACTGTAGGTGCTTCATCAACGATTCTCAGCTTTAAATTTGTTGTCATCGGAATATTTCTTGGCTTGCAGTCGAGCATCCCCACTTCTGCTAAGAAATCCAGTATATATTTCATTTGTGATATAAATATTCCCCTGTCTTACCGGAGAACTTCAATCGCAAGAAAGTACTTCAGAGCTCCCAGATAATTCATCTCAAATTATGTGAACAACCTCATCAGGAGTTCTGAAATTTATGCTCGATCACTTCCAGTAATAACCATATCGTCTATGTAGATGATAAGACACGTAACCAACTGCCCTCTCCTCTTGAAGAACAGTGTGTGCTCTGAATTGCTTTGCTTGTATCCACTTGATTTCATTACTGATGTGAATCTCCGAAACCATGTTGTTTTAATACATAGAGGGCTCTTTTCAGACAACAAACATCGTTTTCCCGAAACTCACTGGAGAATCCCGGAGGTGCTTCTATGTAAATTTCTTCTTTCAACTCCCTACTTAAGAATGCGTTTTTCACATCAAACTGATTAAGCGGCCACCCTTGATTTGCAGCTATAGAGAATAAGACCCTAATCGTGTCAATTTTGCGACTGGTGAAAAAGTCTCTGAATAGTTCCGTAGGTCTGAGTATAACCTTTTGCTACCAGTCAACCTTTATATCCCTCAATTGTCCCATCGGCTTTGTGTTTGATGGTAAACACCCACCGGCACCCTACAGGTTTCTTGTTCTGAGGTAAGTCACACTTGTCCCATGTCCCATTCTTCTTTAGAGCTTCCATATCTATATCCATAGCATCATGCCAATGAGGTATTTTATTGGCTTCTTCGGCGGTCTTAGGTATGAACTCCTGGCATAAGGTGGTGAGTAAACCCCTGGCTGCCTCCCCCTGGCCTGGACTTATTGGATATCTGGAAGTTCGAGTAGTTTGCTCAGGCGAGTACCATCGTGGTGGTCTTCCCCTGTTTTCCCTGAATGGAATCTCTGTACCTGTGGCTCAGGTTGGTCATTAGAAATAATATCTTCAACAGTTATACCATCAGTGTTATTTACCTCTTGCAGTTCACTCAGCAAAGGAGACTCATTAGGTGGACATGTCACACCAGTGCTTCCTACATTAGCCGAGATTTGCTCGATGTTGTCATCTACTTGACCTTGTTGGATAGCCTCTGAAAACCTGTAGTTGTGTAACCAGTCGAGTGACACACCTAGTTCAGAAATCTCCCCTGGGTCATAGACTGGGAACAGTAAAAATACTCAGTTTCTAGGAAGGTGCAATCCATAGTGATGTGAACCCGATGAGTCAGAGGATGATAACAACGATACCCTTTTTGGTGGGTAGCGTAGCCGATAAAGACACATTTGCGAGCATAAGGGTCAAATTTGGTTCAGTCACTTTTAGGGGTGTGGACATATACTGAACAGCCAAACACTCGAGGTGGTAGAGTTAAGATAGATGTAATGCTAACTTGGAAAGAGAACGAGAGGAAGAGAAGAGAAGGGGAAGGAGAAAAGGGTATCACGGCGTTCAAACCCATTTGGTAATCGTATAATTGTGAAATAGACTGCAACTAGGTAGGTTCCCTTTCCCTCCTCCAAATTGGTACAATCCAAGCATGCTTTAGTGGTATTTTATGTGTTTTTGTTGTTTTAATTGTTGAATTTCATAGCATGTTGTTCAATCTGTGAAAAGCATGAAATTTGGAATCTGTGGAATGCCTAAACTGTATTGCGTGACTTTGATTTGATGTTAGGGAAAAATTTGATAATCAAAATAGCACACTTTTAACATGTTTAAGGTTTTTAGATGTGGTTTTGGCCTTAGAATAGATTTCTATAGACTAGAAATAGGCAAAAATGCAGATTGGAGTCGAAAAAGGCCGCCAGTGCGCCGCTGGAAATGGCCGCGCGTGGCCTTCACGCACGCGCATGAGGTCACACGTGCGTGAGGTCGCACGCTCCTCTTGGTGTCACTGCGCTGAAATTCTAAATTTTTCAAAAAATAAGGTAAAGGGGCCGAAGCCCGGATTCAGTGGACAGGACAACCCTTAACGGGTCGGCTGCACTTGCACCAGACATGGCCCAATTTCTAAGAGATATTAAAAAAAAGGGGGCAGGATAGCGGACCGGACCAAATGGCCAATGGACCGGGCCAGTAGTCGGCCGACCCAATCAACTATTTAAATAAAAGAAAAAAAAGAAAATCGGCGCCAGACCAGTTATCGTGGGCCAGGCCTCCGCGTGTGGAGTGGATCAGCGCTAGCGAATGTAGGTCGGTCCTATTCAGTTTAATAATTAATTTTTTTTTGGAATTTCTGAAAATGGCATAATTGTTATTTAAATTAATTTAAAATAGTAATAATTATAGGAAAAATATAAATTAATGTCAGAAAATTATAAATAAATTCCAGAAATTATGAAATGCTTAAATTAATTATTTCCATTAAAATTCAGTAAATGTGATAGTTTATTTAATTTGGACAATTAGGTAATAAATAGAGATAAATAGGAAAAATGAGGAAAAATATAGAAAATGCACGGTAAATGTATACAAGCCATCGAAAAATAGGTTTAACGTCAAACAACATTAAATCATTACTTGGATAATAAATGAACCGAGATTTCAGTGCTAGAGGATGGTGAGGATGGGCGATGGGCCTCAGACGATATTTTAATGAACCTAGATTTGAGTGTCGGAGGATGATGAGGATGGGCCAGAGGCCTCAGGAGATTGTGTTGTTTGCATTCATAGCACGTGCATTGCATTTATGGTGTGTCGTGATGTACAGGTCACGGGCGCTCAGTATGGTGTACGGTGGCGGGGCCAAGTACACTCATGACTGTGGGTGGGTAAGACCCACAGCCACTCAGTAGGTCCCGAGATCATGTATTGCATGGTGGAGATATCGGCATTTTGTGTGACATGACTTTGTTACGTGTGACATGCATAGTAGGACATGCATCACGATGTTGCGCATTCTTATCTGGAGTGAATTACTTTTCCACATTCTTATGCTTATGTGATATCATGTTATGTGCTATGTGTTATATCATTTTTGTATGCTCGTATTGTACTAGTTGGAGGCAGGTGCCTACTGGTGATTTCCCGTCACTCACCCCTACTTCCCCCCCTCCAGGTGAGCATGAGGATGTCTACGATTATGTTTTGTTAAGAACGGGGCAGATACAATAGAGTGGGCAGACTGACGGTCGCATCTAGGACACGAGGAGACCTTGCGGCTGTCTGTTATTATTTCTTTGGGATTCCATCAGACATTACCCTGTTTAGATAGATGGATTTTAGATGCTAGCTTTTGATATCATTGTCATAACGTGTTTATTATTCTATTGAGGTATTTTCTTTTATTTGTGGAATTTAATGTATGGTATTTTGTTTCCGCGCGAAAAATTTCTACGTCTTTTCGGATATGTTGGAAATTGGTTCAACGTCTTGTATTCTCCTTAGCGAGATACGGTGGGTGCACTGTTCCCGATGCTAGGGTTCGGGAGCGGGGCGCTACAGGTGGTATCAGAGCCGAGGCTTCAGATCCTCCTCGGAAACGTAGGATTAACTAGATCACCTAGACATAAGCTATGATCTTTTCCTAGAAACGACGAGTATACCCCTAATAAATGAAGTAGACCTAAGTTATGATCGGGTTAAGGGAGGTGTGTGCTAATGGTGAGCTTTTCTTGTTAATTACCGTTTTACCTCGCGATCAACTATTTAATTTATTTTTGACTAACCTGCATACTTTTCATGAACTCGAACTCTAGGAAAATGCCTCCACGATGTGAGCCAGCGGGTAATGGAGGACATGACGGTGATGACCATCAGGGTCAGGGGGCATACCCCAAGTCCTCGCAGATACTCTAGCCACTCTGACTACCTTAGTGGCTCAGCAGCAGGTACAGATGGCTCACCTACAGCAGCAGCAGCCACCACCACCACCACCCCCAGGACTGCGATTCTTCTATAGGGAGATGTAGCACACCTGGGTACCGATGTTTAGGGGTACTACACGGTCAAAGGAGGCCAAAATCTGGCTTCAGAATGTGACCGAGCAGCTAAGGTTGTTGCAGGTTCCGGATGATCTGAAGGTGGAGGTGGTCGTTCCATTCCTCGAAGGTGATGCTAGGGAATGGTGGCTTAGTGTTAAGCGCCGGTTGACCCCACGGCTGGCTTGGACCCAGTTCCAGGAAGAGTACCAGAGGCACTATGTTCCCGAGTGTCATACAGAGGATGATGACTGAGTTCCAGTTGCTGACACAGAGGTTCATGACGGTGGACCAGTACTCGGAGAGATTCCACGCGCTAGGTAGATACATGCCTTCCATTATGGATAACAAGAAGGCAAAGATGTCGAAGTTCAAGACTGGACTAAGTCCTCGCATTCAGTCCTTGATTATTTGTGCCAGACCGAGGACCTTTTGAGGAGCTGCTTGAGGTATGCCAGGATGTCGAGAGTGATCTCAGGAGGGTCGCAGCAGATGACCGGACGAAGAGGCCACAGGAGGAGTACCGTTCTGGAAGACCAAGAAGATGGCTGGAGGTACCCCCGCTGCTAGCAGACGGGAAGTTCTTTTCGACCACCGCAGCAGCAGAGACCGTTTACCCAACCACTTGTTATCGAGGGACCAGCGGTGACTGATGCACAGCCAGTGAGGGCGGTGGCACCCACTACACCATGTGTCCAGTGTGGACGCTTTCATCTGGGTTAGTGCTGGAGGAGCGGGGACGTTTGCTATAGGTGCGGCGCCCCAGGGCACTTCGCCAGAGACTGCCCCGCACAGAGACGGGTACGATCCCTACAGCAAGGCCAGACACAGCAGAAGGGGAGGACGAAGACTAATGTCCAAGTGCATGTCATGACACACGTCGACATCGAGGAGACCGGCGACGTCGTAGCAGGTACATCTAATAAGTGTTAAAGTTCCAGTTGCTTTAAATACCTTTCCTTCTTGTGGTAACGTGTTATATGTATAACCTTGCGCATGTTAGGTGAGATATTGATTAACAAGGTTCCAGCCTACGTACTTTTTGATAGTAGGGCCAGCCATTCATTTATTGCCAGGAGGTTCGTCAAGAGTTTGATTATTCCACCGAAATGGCTCGAGATTCCTTATCGCATCCAAACTGTCGGTGATCAGGTGTTTGTATCGCAATATTAGTACAATGATTGCCCGTTGGATATTAATGAGCTGGAATTCACTGCAACTCTAATTTCGATCCAGATGCAAGATTTTGATGTTATTCTGGGAATGGATTTTCTTGCTAAGTATCAAGCCACGATAGACTGTCGTCAGAGGCAGGTCCGCATGCAGACGCAGAGTATGCAGGAAGCCATTTTTCAGGGGGATTTCAAATTGCAGAAGGCTCCTGAGAAGATTTACATGAGCGCAGCGCAGGCATACCGAGCGTTGAGGAAAGGTAATGAAGGTTTTCTTGTATATGCTATTGGTGTATAGAAAGAGTTACCTTCGATAGATTCGATACTAGTGGTGAATGAGTATAAGGATGTATTTCCTGACGAGCTGCCAGGACTACCATCCAGTCGAGAGGTAGAGTTTGAGATTAATTTACTCTCCAGTGCTGAGCCTATATCGAAAGCACCATACATAATGGCTCCGGCTGAGCTAAAGGAGCTAAAAGAGCAACTACAGGAGTTACTAGACCAAAAGTTCATTCGACCCAGCTCTCACCCTGGGGAGCTCCGGTCTTGTTCGTGAAGAAAAAGGATGGCAGTATGAGACTCTGCATTGATTATAGAGAGATTAATAAAATCACCATCAAGAACTAGTATCCTCTACCCCGGATCGAGGACCTCTTCGATCAGTTAAAGGTACCTTTAAATCAATGTAATCCAAATTACTACCGTAAAATTTTTCAATTCACTCCTCAACTATGGCATTCTTCATGGTGCTAAGGTATTCTCTAAAATTGATCTTCGATCCGGATATCATCAGCTGATGATTAAAGCAGAAGACGTAGCGAAGACTGTTTTCTGCACTAGATATGGCCACTATGAGTTTTTAGTGATGCCATTCCGTCTGACTAATGCTCCCGCAGCCTTCATGGACTTGATGAATACGGTGTTCAGGGACCAGCTTGATAAGTTTCTGCTGGTCTTTATCGATGATATTCTGATCTGTTCTCCGGATGAGGAGTTGCACGAAACACATTTGAGGGAGGTTATGGAAGTCCTCAGGCAGAAGAAGCTATACGCCATGTTTAGTAAGTGCGAGTTTTGATTGAAAAGTGTTGCTTTCTTGGGACACGTATTTTCGGAAGAAGGAATTTCTGTGGATCCCAAGAAGATCGAGGCTATTACTGAGTGGCCCAGATCGACTAATGTGACTGAAGTGAGGAGTTTCTTGGGCTTGGCTGGCTACTACTGGAAATTTGTAGAAGGGTTCTCGTCTATTGCAGTGCCACTGAGCAAGTTGACTCAGAAAAAGTCAAAGTTTGTATGGACCGCTGAGTGCGAGCAGAGCTTTGCAGAACTTAAGAGACGATTGACGACGGCTCCTATACTTTTTTCAACCCTTAGGCTCAGAAGGGTTTATCATCTATAGCGACGCATCGAAGAGTGGACTAGGTATATGCATACGTTTCTAGTGAATTCTACAAACATTACAACTGTGGTCTAATCTCTTATCTTTCAAGGTGTGTTTTGATGCAAAACGGCAAAGTTATTACTTATGCTTCACGCCAGTTGAAGCCCTATGAGCAGAATTATCCGACGCTTGACCTGGAGTCAGCTGCAGTAGTTTTTGCACTTATGATTTGGCTCCATTATCTTTATGGAGTGAAGTGTGAATTATTCACGGATCATAAGAGTTTGAAGTACTTATTCACCCAGAAGGAGCTAAACATGCGTCCGAGGAGATAGCTTGAGTTTTTGAAAGACTATGACTTGACTATCAGCTATCATCCGGGGAAGGCAAACCGAGTTGCGGATGCTCTGAGTAGGAAGTCCAGCCATGCCAAACAGACGCCGTTGGAAAGGGATATGGCAGGGTTAGATCTTGATATCGTGGACTCCACAGCTAATGTTCTAGCAGCACTGGTTATCACCCCATCCTTGATTGAGCAGATCAAAGAGGCGCAGAAGAGGGATGTAGCGCTTAATGAGATCCAAGAAAAGATGATGACCAGCCAGGTTGATGGATTTCAAACACATGACGACGGCAGTATGTGGTTTCGAGGGAGATTGTGTGTTCCTGAGGATGAGGATCTCAGAAGGACAATATTGAAGGAAGCACACAATCAAAGTTATCTATTCATCTGGGTGCCACAAATATGTATAACGACTTGAAGAAGCATTAATGTTGGAGCAGTATTAAGAGACATATAGCTGAGTTCATTGATAGATGTCAGGTATGTCAGCAGGTCAAGGCGGAGCACCAGAGACTAGGGGGTTTGCTAATGCCGTTAGAGATCTCTGAATGGAAGTGGGAGCACGTGACTATGGATTTTGTGGTGGGTCTCCCGAGAACAAGGAATGGCAACGATATGATCTGGGTGATCGTCGACCGTTTGACTAAGTCTGCACATTTTCTGCCTGTACCGAATGATGTGACTCTGGATAGATTGGTTACACTCTATATTGACAACATCATCAGTTTACATGGCCTCCCAGCCAGTATTGTCTCCAATCGTGATCCAAGATTCACTTCCAGGTTTTAGTCGACATGTCAGAGAAGGATGGGGCCGAACTACGATTGAGTACTGCGTTTCACCCACAGATGGATGGGCAGTCAGAGAGAACTATACAGACGTTCGAGGATATGTTGAGAGCTTGCGTCATCGACTTTAAGGGGAACTGGGACGATATGATCAAGTTGATTGAGTTCTCTTACAACAACAGTCATCATAGCGCCATCGGCATGGCACCATTTGAGGCGCTTTATGGGCGTAAGTGCGAATCCCCTATCCATTGGGATGAAGTTGGAGAGCGCGCTATCACTGGTCCAGAGCTGGTTGAGCATACCAAGGAAAAGATAAATTTGATTCGGGAAACACTTAAGGTTGCTCAAGATAGAAGCAAAAGCTGGGCAGATTCGAAGAGGTGTCCTCTGGAGTTTACTGTCGGAGGAAGGTTTACTTGAAGGTGTCCCCGATGAAGGGTGCAACACGATTCGGATTGAAGGGTAAGCTGAGACCTCGATACATTGGCCCCTACAAGGTGCTCGAGATGGTTGATTTGCTAGCTTACCGTTTGGCGTTACCTCTGGCGCTAGCTCAGGTTCACAACGTATTCCATGTTTCTCAGCTGAGAAGGTACGTTCTGGACCCGAGTCACGTACTGGATGCACCACCGTTGAGGATAAGACCGGATACGTCATATGAAGAGACTCATGTTCGGATCATAGACCGCAAAAACCAAGAGCTGAGAAGAAGAATCATTTCGTATGCCAAGGTGCAGTGGAGCAATCATAAGAAAAATGAAGCGACTTGGGAGGTGGAGGATCATATGCGCGAACGCTACTCTGAACTCTTCGATTAAGGTACATCAAGTCTCCTCAGCCTTTATGATTAAATTACGTCAAGTTTCGAAGACGAAACTTTTTGTTAGGTGGGTAGGATGTTATAATCGGTTAGAATTAAAAACAGAGAGAAAAGAATAATAATAATAAGAATAAATGTTTTAAATGAAATAGAAGAGTAAAAAAATATAATAAATAAATAAAAAGGTGGAGAACGTGCGTTGAGGGGGGAATAACGTTTCCCCCCTATTGTCGCAGTTTCAGCAATTAAAAAGGGCAGGGGACGCTGGGGTTAAGGAGAACAAAGAAAGAATAGCAAGAGGGAAAGAAGGGAAAGGGCAACGCCAATGGAGAAGAGAGAGGGAAAGAAGAAAAGGGAAAGAGAGGAAGAGAAGAGAAGCGGAAGGAGAAAAGGGTATCACGGCGTTTCAAACCCATTTGGTAATCGTATAATTGTGAAATAGACTACAACCAGGTAGGTTCCCTTTTTTCCCTCCAAATTGGTACAATCCAAGCATGCTTTAGTGGTATTTTTTGTGTTTTGTTGTTTTGATGTTGAATTTCATAGCATGTTGTTCAATCTGTGAAAAGCATGAAATTTGGAATCTGTGGAATACCTGAACTGTATTGCATGACTTTGATTTGATGTTAGGGAAAAATTTGATAATCAAAATAGCACACTTTTAAGATGTGGTTTTGGCCTGAGAATAGGTTTCCGTAGACTGGAAATAGGTGAAAATGTACATCAGATTCGAAAAAAGCCGCCGAAGGCCGCCGATGGCACACGCTGCCGGAAATGGCCGCGCGTGAGGTCGCACGCGCCTCCTGGTGTTAATGCGCTGAAATTCTAATTTTAAAAAAAATTAAGGTAAAAGGGCCAAAGCCCGGATTCAGTGGACAGGCCAGCCCTTAACGGGCCGGCTGCACTTGCACTAGGCCTGTCCCAATTTCTAAGGGATATTAAAAAAAGGGGGCAGGCTAGCGGACCGGGCCGGATGGCCAACGGATCGCATTGTTTAAATAAAAAGAAAAAAGAAAATCAGCGTCAAACCAGCCATTGCGGGCCGGACCTACGCATGTGGAGTGGATCAGGCTAGCGAATGCAGGCCGGCCCTATTCAGTTTAATAATTAATGTTTTTTTGGAAGTTTTGAAAATGGCATAATTGTTATTTAAATTAATTTAAAATAGTAATAATTATAGAAAAATATAAATAAATGTCAGAAAACTATAAATAAATTCCAGAAATTATGGAATGCTGAAATTAAATTATTTCCATTAAAATTCAGTAAATGTGATAATTTATTTAATTTGGATAATTAGGTAATAAATAGAAATAAATAGAGAAAAATGAGGAAAATATAGAAAATACACAGTAAATGTATACAAGCCATGGAAAAATAGATTTAATGTCAAAAACATTAAATCATTACTCGAATAATAAATGTACCTAGATTTGAGGCGGGAGGATGGTGAAGATGGACCAGGGGCTCAGGCGATATTTAAATTAACCTAGATTTGAGTGCCGGAGGATGGTGAGGACGGGCCAGGGGCCTCAGGCGATTGTGTTGTTTGCATTCATGACACGTGCATTGCGTTTATGGTGGGTCGTGACGTACGGGTCACGGGCGCTCAGTATGGTGTACGGTGGCAGGGCCAAGTACACTCAGAATAGTGACTGTGGGTGGGTACGACCCACAGCCACTCAGTAGGTCCCAAGATCATGCATTGCATGGTTGAGATATCGGCATTTTGTGTGACATGACTTTGTTGCGTGTGACATGCATAGTAGGACATACATCACGACATTGCTCATTCTTATCTGGAGCGAATTACTTTTCCGCATTCTGTCATATGCTTATGTGATATCATGTTATGTGCTATGTGTTATATCATTTTTGTATGCTCATCTTGTACTAGTTGGAGGCAGGTGCCTACTGGGTGATTTCCCGTCACTCGCCCCTACTCCCCCCTTCCAGGTGAGCATGAGGACGTCTACGATTATATTTTTGTTGAGGACAGGGTAGATACGGTAGAGTGGGCAGACTGACGGTCGCATCTAGGACACAGGAGACCTTGCGGCTATCTGTTATTATTTCTTTGGGATTCCATCAGACATTACCCTGTTAGATAGATAGATTTTAGATTCTAGCTTTTGATATTATTGTCATGACGTGTTTATTATTCTCTTGAGGTATTTTCTTTTATTCTTGGAATTTAATGTATGGTATTTCGTTTCCACGAAAAAAATTTTTACGTCTTTTCGGACATGTTAGAAATTGATTGAACACCTTGTATTCTCCTTAGCGAGATTACGGCGGGTGCACTGTTTCCGATGCTAGGGTTCAGGAGCGGGATGCTATAGTCGAGTTCTTTGGTTACTTGACTGAGAGATAACAATTTAGATGATAGATGTGGAACATATAAACAGTTTGGAAGTGTAAGAGAAGTAGAGCATTTCACTGGTCCTGTGCCCCCGAACAGTAACAAGATGACCGTTGGTTTTTTTCAATATGGGTTTGTGTGGAATTTTAAGGAAGGAAAAATTATTGGGGTCGTAGGTCATAGTATTTGTGGCACCATTGTCAAGGATCTAACCTGTGGGCAAAGACAGGGTATTTTTGGTAGAGTTTGGAGGAAGGGATCAGATGGTCGTTTTTGAGGGGCTATTTGGGAAGATTTTAAATGATAAAGGTGGATGAGGGGGTTAAGAATGGAAAAACAGGAGGATTTAGATAAGGGTTTAGGCGGCTTGAGGAGTAAATTTGGAAATACAGAAAGAGTGGGAAGAGGGTCAGACAGAAGGGTACTTTGGTTAGGCCAGGAGCGAGGCTGGGCTTTGAATGCCCAACCCTAATTACTACCCTCTTCTCTCCTGTCAAGCGGCCGCTGCCATTTCTCTCCCTTCTTCTCCATTTCTCCTTCTTCCTGCTTTACCTTCTGCGAATTGGTGGTCTTGGCTGCCTCTGGAGTCCATGGTGCCTTTAATGGTTCCCTGGCTTTCTCCGGAGCTGACTGCCATGGCTCCCTTCCCAAATGCTTCCAATCCGCTTGCCTAGTTTCTTCCGGCCCTGTGTGCTTTCCACCATCTGGATACCTCGCGATTTGAAAGCACATTTCTTTAGTGTGCTTTCTCATCCCACAGTTGGTACATACCAGCTCGGATTTGTCTTCCTTGTCACCATGCGATGACTGCTAAGAGCGTGTTGACACTGTCCTTGTCCCTCGTCCGTCTAGTCTTCCTTGGGCTAAATCTCAATCCCTAATGATGAAGGGGCTTCTGAAGGATTCTCCGCAAGATCCCTATCCGTGCTTCTTCCCGTCGGATGGCTCCGTACGCGGTCTCCACTGTTGGAAATGGGTCTCTTTTGAGGAGATCCATCTTCAGTGTTTCGTATCTTTCATCCACAGTTGTAAGCAGCTTAAACAACTGTTGTTCTTGAATTTTCTGGTTATAGATGGCTATATCCCTTGGATCTTTCATGGGATTCGGGTCTCTGCCATCTACGGCCATCCAAACTGCCTGTAAGTGGGTCCAACAATCCTCCAATGCCCCATCTCCTTGCCTGATAGAGTTGGTCTTTCAGTGCAGATCAAATATCTTGAAAGTGTCACCCCCATATCCATACGTTGTTGCAAGACCATCCCATAAAGCCTTGGCAGTGGGGTACTGTGAGACGTTGGGTACCAGGTTGGGTTCAATATTTTGAATAATCCAGGTGAATACCACTGATCAAACTGCTCCCCACTTAGGATAGGATGGATCAGTGACAACGGGGTGGTGGTGGAACACCTGTGATATGTGATGTTTTTTCTCGTCCACCCACTTCCTTCTTTAGAGTGTTGCCCATAGAGGGTAATTGGACACGTTGAACTTAAATCCAATGGTTATGTCTTTCGAATTGGTTACGGATGGATTGACACCAAGACTGTGTTTGAGTAGATTGACTAGTTGAATAGCTAGTTCATCGTTTCTAGGCTCTGTCATGGTTTTTTTATTTACAAAAACAATGATTAAATGAGTTTCCGTAAAAATTTTCAATTTGGTCGGGAAAGGTTATGAGTCAAATTGGCTGAGAAAGGTAAGGGACGATGATGAAGAGCAAATATGATATTTTCTGAGTCCACGATTTCAGAGAACCTGCTCTGATACCATATTAGATATTTGGAATTTGGAATGAAAGTGTTTACTTTTCATTGAGAAATTTCGTGTTACATACTACCTTAGTTTACACCTCTATGGTAACTTCATTGTTAGTGTATGTGCCCTAGGCCATGATTTGGATGTTTTATATTATACATTTATTATTAATAAGAGGCTTTATTATCATTATTGATTGGTTAGTATGTTACACAATTATGATATATGTCCCTGGTTCATTATTGTTATAGAGATAAAATAATTTATAACCAGTATGAGTATTGATTTGATAATCACAAGATGATTATGTGTATGGTGATACAAATTAATTTCATAGATACTTGTTAGAGAACAGTTGTATTGGATAGACCCATCATGAGATTACTACATGGATTAGCGTCATAAGTAAATCTCATGATAGTCATGTTTTAATCTTTAGACTTGAGATTGTCATAGTTTCCAACCTAAGGACTATTATATTTTGACATGATCAAACGTTATCCGTAACTGGATAATAATAAAGGTCATGATTGAATATGATAGAAATTATGTAGAGGATATTGAACAATCAAGATAGAATGTTGTCCCTCTCTTTTGAGAGAGATATCTTTGGGCCCCTCGATTAGTGAGAATGTGAAATGCATGGCCGTGCTCAAATGAATTGATAGTGTGATCAGTGTCATTTATTTATCAGTCTACTTATAGATCGAGTAATCATATATTTGAACAATATAAGTATGACGTTGACCTGACTTATGTTCAAACTAGATATCGTGTGACAAAGGGATTAATGCATATACTATTATTAGGCTAGTTGGACTTTACTCGTATTAATTGGGTAGTCGTAATGTCTTGCTAGAGACTAATTACGACTTGTTGGTTTAATGGAAATTTAACCGACTGCCAATTAATATGGGCCTATCGGGTCACACACAAGAATGCGTATGGCTGATATTAATAATATTAGATATTAATTATTATTATTATTATTTTTGTTTTTGTGGTGATTATATAAATATATATATATGTGTGTGTGTCTATATATATGTATGTATGTATGTATGTAATGTATTATCGGATAATAACGAGAGATATCCATATTTGATATGGATTTTGAATATCCTGATAGAATCCATATCTGATATGGATTTTGATTGGCATTAACTAATCCGATTAGGACTCGGATTTTGATGTCTGTATATGTGTATATATATATGTGTATCTCGTATACAGGAAACACACGAAAAATACACAATCATCAGAAAACCCTAGAGCCGTTTTTGGAGAAAAACGAGTTCTCTCAGCTACGCCGTTCAAGAGCTAGCACTCTGTACGGAAGCATTCGTATGGATACCGACAGAGGGTGATTGTGTCATCGCACCTCTTACGTTCGCACCCTCCTACGTCTGTAGATTTCGAATCTATAGAGGTAAAGTTTTTTGATTTCTTTCATCGAATCAATACGAACAACATGGATCCTTAGTAGGAAATCAGAGATCGAGTTTTTGTTTTTTCGCTGCGAGTTTTTGCGATGATCTTGTCGGATTTCCTAACAGTGGTATCAGAGCCACTTGTTGTTCTCGTTTTAAATCGATTATATCATGCTTATGTGATTATATGTTTTTATTTGAATTCGTTATGGCATGATATAGTACAACCCCAAGTCGGATTTCATATGATAAGAGAAGAATGACGTTTTTCAATACGTTTTCATGAGATGATTTGTATATGGCAGAATTCGTTTGTCGTGTTGTGATGATTAAAACGACTCTGTTTATATTAGATATAAACGCACACGATATGCCAATGATATGTGTAAAACCATATTCGAATCTCATTTGATGAGAGCGGATTGGTTGTTTTTCAAATCGTTTTCATGAGATGTTATAATTCGAGATTATTATATGTGATATAATGTTTTCGTTTTTCATTGATGATCAAAAGATTATTTTTATATCGATATGAACAACCGATAATGATTCTGTAAGAGTTTATGCATATTCAAAACAGACAGATTATCAATTTGATTGATGATTCTGTTTTCGGATTTCGAATGGCAAATTATCAATTCGATTGATGATTCTGTTTCAGATTTCGAATAGCAGATTATCAATTCGATTGATGATCCTTGTTCTGATTTCGAATGATAACTCTCAGTTCAAGCGTTGGCTTCATATAAGGGCTTACACGTATTCAAAACAGTAAGATCGTTATATGATTAACGCGTCTGGTATGCATACGCCCTATAGTTCGTTATTGTGACATTAAGAATGTCAATATATTATTTGTTATAATATATTTGTGTAAGATATATTATAATTATTTGATGTCTTTGCATGGTGTATAGCATGGCCTTATGACCTATGTGATTGACTTAGTCATATTTTATTTTGGGTTTTCACGGCCTGCGTGCCGTTGTTGTTTTTTGTTGTATTTTAATTCACAAGTAGTTATATTTTCTTTATTATTGTAATAAGTGAAGAATCAAGCTACCAAAGTGGTGATGGCGACACACACCAAGGACGAGTGGATTCCATGGAGATGGAGGCACGAGCTCAAGAGTAGAAGATATGTATCATTGCAAATGTTGTAATAGGAAGTCTTTCACATAGGGTTTCCTTTATGATCTTCATTTGGTCTCATGAAGATCATATTTAGTTTGGCCATGCTATGTCACGTTTACATATTTATCATTTTGTATGAGATGCGTGGATGATAGATTATATATATGCATATAGGATGCTATGATATAATGATATGCAATGCAAGACATAAACTAAATTGAACCCTCATTAATAATTTAAGTCTTGATGCCATCCATGTCTTAAACACCTATTAAACTGAGATTGTATTAAAGTAGGTATTGCCAAAGCAATGTGCTTTAAACATTCCTAGCTACGTAGGATGAGTAATAGTGCTACTCATATGTTTAAAATTGGTTAGACTTAATTGGGCTATCAAAACGGTTTTGGGCCCAAGGCATTAGATGGAATCTAACATACAATGATATATGATGTCATTATTCCATAAATTCTAAGAGTTGCATGAGATGTAATTGGTAAAGAAGTTACCTACTAAATAACTTAATTTTAAGCGTCATGCAAAGCTGAGTTTAGAATTAAGTCAAATATGGATCTTAGCTCACTAAAATATTTCTTTTGAGGGTTATGTTTTAGTGGAGAGTTTTATAAATTTTAACCTCATTATTAATAAAGTGTTACTTTGCATGTTTTGTAGATCATAAATGGCTGCTAATAACAATTCCACCTTATCGCTGCGATCTATCCTTGAGAAGGAAAAACTGAAAGAATGTGGGACTAATTTTGTTGACTTGGTTTCGAAACTTGAGAATTGTTCTCAAGCAAGAAAAGAAGTCCTACGTGCTCGATGACCCTGTCCCTGAACCCCCTCCTGCTGATGCTTCTGTTGCTGCTAGGAATAAGCATAAGAAGCATGTGGAAGATTCCAACGACATAGGATGTCTTATGTTGGCAACTATGTGTCCAGGACTTCAGAAGGACCTGGAACACTTAGAAGCTTATGAGATGAGTGTGCATCTCAAACAAGCATTCCAACAACAGGCTAGGCAGGATAGGTTTGACACCGCTGTTGCACTTTTTGACTGTAAGATGTCTGAAGGTGAATCTGTTAGCGCTCATGTTTTGAAGATGAAAGGCTATATAGATCACCTTGCAAGACTTGGATATCCCCTGAGTTTTGAACTCGCTACGAATTTGATCCTACACTCTTTACCTAGCAGTTTCTCTCAGTTCGTCATGAACTACAATATGAATAATATGGAAAAGTCCATTCCTGAGCTACATAGTATGCTCAAAACTGCTGAGGGGAATATCAAAAAGTCCTACCCAGGTATTGAGTGTCAATATCAAGCCAATGAAAAAGAAAGGTAAAGGCAAGGGTAAGGCCCAAAGGTGCAAGGGTTGCAAAAGGGTCCAAAGGGTCAAGTTAAGCCAAAACCTGGACCCAAGGCAAAGGTTCCTAAGGAAGGAACTTGTTTCCATTGCAACAAGCCTAGGCATTGGAAAAGAAACTGTGATCGTTTATTTGGATGAGTTGAAGAAGCTGAAGGGTAGTGCGACTACAACTTCAGGTATTTATGTTATATAAATTAATTTATCTACTTCTTCTTCCTGGGTATTAGATACTGGATGTGGATCCCATATTTGTACAAATATGCAGGGGCTCTAAAAGGAGTAGGATGCTGAAGAAGGGCGAGGTGGACCTACGTGTTGGCAATAGAGCAAGAGTTGCTGCTATAGCTGTAGGGACCTATGAGCTTGTCTTGCCCAATGGGCTTTTGTTAGTTTTAAACAATTGCTTTTATGTTCCTACTATGAGTAGGAATCTTATTTCAGTATCTGTTTTGGATGATGAAGGTTATTCATTTTTAATTAAAAATAAGAAGTGTTCTATTTTTGATAAAATGACTTGCTTTATTGTATTGCAAGTAGTTATAATGGCATTTATGTCCTTAACCTTGATGATTCCAATGACAGGTAATATTTATAACATATCTTCAAAGAGAACTAAGCCAAATGAATTAAACCCTACATATTTGTGGCATTGTCGCCTTAGCCATATAAATGAGAAGCGTGTATCTAAACTCCATCAAGATGGATTATTAGATTCATTTGATTTTGAATCATTTGAAAATTGCGAGTCTTGTTTGCTTGGAAAGATGACAAAGGCCCCTTTTACTGGACATAGTGAAAGGGCTAATGACTTATTGGGCTTGGTACATACAGATGTATGCGGCCCAATCAGCATTAGTGCCAGAGGAGGATTTCAGTATTTCATAACTTTTACTGATGATTTCAGTAGGTATGGCTATGTCTACCTAATGAAACATAAGCATGAGTCTTTTAGAAATGTTTAGAACTTTTCAAAATGAAGTACAAAATCAACTTGGTAAGACAATTAAAACCTTCGATCAGATCGAGGTGGTGAATATTTGAGCCAAGAATTTGATCAACATCTAAGAAATTGTGGAATCGTTTCACAGTTGACTCCTCCAGGAACTCCACAATGGAATGGTGTTTCTAAAAGGAGAAATCGAACTTTATTAGATATGGTTTCGATCTATGATGGGTCAAGTAGATCTTCCTTTATCCTTTTGAGGTTATGCCTTGGAGACAGCTGCATTCATTTTGAACCGTGTACCATCTAAAGCGGTTGAAAAGACACCATATGAGATATGGACTGGTAAGAGACCCAAGTTTGTCTTTTCTTAAGATTTGGGGTTGTGAAGCTTATGTGAAAAGATTAGTGTCAGATAAGCTAGCTCCAAAGTCTATTCAAATGTATTTTTGTGGGGTATCCCTAAGGAAACTAAAGGGTACTATTTCTATATTCCCTCAGAGAACAAAGTGTTTGTTGCTCGAAATGGAATCTTTTTAGAAAAGGAGTTTCTCTCTAAGAGAACCAGTGGGAGTATAGTAAAACTTGAGGAAACTCAAGTTCCACAAGATATCATTGAACTGCCTTTAGAGACAATTCAGAACCATAAACAGTTGTGGAGCCTGAAAATGTAACACAAGTCCAACACAGATCTGATAGGAATACATCAGTCAGCCAGAGAGATATGGATTTCTTGTGACTGATGATAGTGAAGTTATGCTCATAGATCAAGATGAGCATACTACCTATCAAGAAGCTGTGTCAGGGTCCAGATTCAGATAAATGGCCTTGGAGCCATGAATTCTGAGATGCAATCCATGTTTGATAACCAAGTTTGGTCTTTAATTGATCCTCCAGAGGGTATTAAGACTATTGGTTGCAAATGGGTTTTCAAGAAGAAAACTGACATGGATGGAAATGTGCAACCTACAAAGCAAGGCTTGTTGCTAAAGGTTTCAAGCAAACTCATGGTATAGACTATGATGAAACCTTTTCACCAGTTGCTATGCTTAAGTCTATTCGAATTCTCCTTGCCATTTGCAGCATACTATGATTATGAGATATGGCAAATGGATGTCAAAACTGCTTTCCTTAATGGAAATTTACTTGAGGATGTGTACATGACACAACCTGAGGGTTTTGTAATCCCGAGAATTCAAAGAAGGTTTGCAAGCTTCAAAGATCCATCTATGGATTGAAGCAAGCATCTCGAAGCTGGAATCTTTCGTTTTGATGAAACCGTTAAGAACTTTGGTTTCATCAAGAATGAAGATGAACCTTGTGTTTACAGATGGTTAGTGGGAGTGCAGTAGTGTTTCTGGTCTTATATGTGGATGACATATTGCTTATTGGGAATGATATCCCTACCTTGCAAAAGGTTAAGGCTTGGTTAGGGAATTCATTCTCAATGAAAGACTTGGGTGAGGCTACCTATATCCTTGGTATCAAGATCTATAGAGATAGATCTAAAAGGATAATAGGCTTGAGTCAAAGTACATACATAGATAAAATGTTGAAGAGGTTCAACATGCAAGAGTCCTAAGAAAGGATTCCTGCCTATGTCTCATGGCATTCATCTTAGTCAAGAATCAATGTCCTCGGACATCTGATGAGCGAGATCGAATGAATAAATTCCTTATGCTTCTGCTATAGGATCGATCATGTATGCCATGTTATGTACTAGACCAGATGTCTCATATCCATTGAGCACAACAAGTAGATATCAAGCTGACCCCGGTGAAGGTCACTGGACAGCTGTTAAGAATATTCTTAAGTACCTCAGAAGGACTAAAGTGTATTCTTAGTTTTTGGAGGTTTTGGATGACGAGTAGTTGTAAATGGTTACACAGATGCTAGTTTCCAAACCGACATAGATGATGTCAGATCGCAGTCTGGATTTGTATTCACATTGAATGGTGGAGCTGTTAGTTGGAAGAGTTCAAAACAAAGTACTGTGGCTGATTCTACTACAGAGGCTGAGTATATAGCAGCATCAGATGCAACTAAAGAAGCAGTTTGGTTGAAGAAGTTCATCACTGAGCTAGGAGTGGTACCTAGCATTGCAAATCCTGTGGTCATTTATTGTGACAACAATGGTGCATAGCACAAGCAAAAGAGCCTAGGTCTCATCAGAGATCTAAACATATACTCAGGCGCTACCATCTAATTCGAGACATCATCGATAGAGGATATGTCAAGATATGCAAAGTTGACACAAATGATAACATAGCGGATCCATTGACTAAGCCTCTCTCACGGGTCAAGCATGATCAGCACACTAGATCTATGGGTCTCAGATATTTGTAGGCCTAGTGCAAGTGGGAGATTGTTAGTGTATGTGCCCTATGCCATGATTTGGATGTTTTATGTTATATATTTATTATTAATAAAAAGGTTTTATTATCATTATTGATTGGTTAGTATATAACGAAATTATGATATATGTCCCTGGTTCATTATGTTATAGAGAAAATAATTTATAATCAGTATGAGTATTGATTTGATAATCATCAGATGATTATGTGTATGGTGATACAAATCAATTTCATAGATACTTGTTAGAGAACACTGTATTGGATAGACCCATCATGAGATTCTACATGGATTAGCGTCATAAGTAAATCTCATGATAGTCATGTTTTAATCCTTAGACTTGAGATTGTCATAGTTTCCAACATAAGGATTATTATATTTTGACATGATCAAACGTTATCCGTAACTGGATAATAATAAAGGTCATGACTGAATATGATAGAAATTATGTAGAGGATATTGAACAATCAAGATATCTTTGGGCCCCTCGATTAGTGAGAATGTGAAATGCGTGGCCGTGCTCAAATGAATTGATAGTGTGATCAGTGTCATTTGTTTTATCAGTCTACTTATAGATCGAGTAATCATATGTTTGAACAATATAAGTATGACGTTGATCATGACTTATGTTCAAACTAGATATCGTGTGACAAAGGGATTAATGCATGTACTATTATTAGGCTAGTTGGACTTTTCTCGTATTAATTGGGTAGTCGTAATGTCTTGCTAGAGACCAATTACGACTTGTTGGTTTAATGGAGATTTAACCGACTGCCAATTAATATGGGCCTATCGGGTTACACACAAGAATGCGTATGGGCTGATATTAATAATATTAATAATATTAATATTAGATATTAATTATTATTTTTATTATTATTATTTTTTTTGTTTTTTGTGTTGATTATATATATATGTATTATCGGATAATAATGAGAGAATCCATATTTGATATGGATTTTGAATGTCCTGATAGAATCCATATCTGATATGGATTTTGATTGGCATCAACTAATCCGATTAGGACTCGGATTTTGATGTATGTATATGTGTATATATATCTGTGTATCTCGTATAAAGAGAGACACGAAAAATATACAATCATCAGAAAAACCCTAGAGCCGTTTTTGGAGAAAAACGAGTTCTCTCAGCCGCACCGTTCAAGAGCTAGCACTCCGGGTGGAAGCATTCGTGTGGATACCGACAGAGAGTGATCGTGTCATCGCACCTCCTACGTTCGCACCTCCTATGTCTGCAGATTTTGAATCTAAAGAGGTAAAGTTTTTGATTTCTTTCATCGAATTAAACAAACAATATGGATCCTTGGTAGGAAATCGGAGATCAAGTTTTTGTTTTTTCGCTGCGCATTTTGCGGTGATCTTGTCGGATTTCCTAACATTCATAACTGCAAAATACAATGTGATATGATTTTATCTGATTCTCCAATCACATCTCTGATTTCTGGGTTCAGACCAGGAGAAGCAGAAATTGAGACAAAATTGAGGGCTCCAATCACGTGCTACCACGAGTACAAGCAACTCTTTTTTAAAAACAAAAATATTTTAAACCTCTTCCCTTTTTGTACACGTGGCAACGCGTGATTAGAGCCCTCATATTTTGCCTCACTTTTTGCATCTCCTGATCTGAACCGCTGATTTATATCTACCATATATTTGATTTCCAACTATCATTGATTTACTTGCCAACAAAAAGAAACTCAGTGGTTCAATAGGGACATGCTAGCATCTGGAATTCTAAACTTAATGTTATTTGTTACTCCAAATTTGTTACATTTGTTATGTACATAATTATAATAGCGTGATTACTTTAGTCGGACAAAAATTAGCACAAGAATGTCACATTAGTAGTGTAATTTTTGTTACAGATAAAGGGAATAAATTTATTATTTTGTTTTTATTTTTTCTTACTTAATGTGACTACTAGAGTGAGCGCTTAAACAATATCTTAAAATCTGTATACAACAAATTAAACTAAAAAATCCATTAGAAATATTGACGTCCTTAAATTAGTGAGTCAAAAAGTCACATCTCTCGCCTCTTTATTCAAATTTGTGTTTTGCCTTTGACTTACTCGATTTGGAATGTCCTTTAATACATTCAAAGCCTTCAACTGGACAATAATAATAATAAAAAAAGTATAGATTCAAACTTGAGGTGATTATTTTGTCTCTAGTCGGAAAAACGCAATTAACAATTGAAACCATTGCACTCGTGGAACCGACTCCCCTTCGCAATGTCATTCGTACTTTCCGTTAACTCTATATTTATTTTTTTATGAAACCGATATTTTTTTTATTTGCTGGGGGTCAATCCCAAATTGACCAATAAAGTGATTTTGGTTTGAGAAAGGTTAAGTTAGATGAATGTTCAATGTATTATTTTCGATCTTATACCTGTTGCTTCGCATAAACTACACAAGCCTTCGGAACGGTACAGTATACACATATAAAATCTCGACGAATCCATCACAAATTTCACTAAAAATACCAATTTAAACAGACAACTTTCCTTTTCTTTTGCTTTACCATTTTTTACGTATTTAAACTAATATCATAATTCCAAGTATAAATTAGAAAATAATAATATTTACTGTTTTCTTTTGCATTTATAAAACATAAGGGAAAAATGTAAAACGGATAAAAATAATAGTGTAAACGAATAAAAGGAGATGATAAGAACACGAGAGCCCAAGCTTTTCAATTTGGTACAAAGACGTGAGGGTAATGGGTTTGTTAAATAACAGTTAATTTGGTTGATGATGTTTTACAGGTATGGGGCAGTGATTGACCCAACAAGTTACTCCTAAAAGGTGACGATGTTTAGGCAAAGTGTGTAATATTTTATTAGTTAGTCCAAGTTTTGACGTTGCAAAGGTGTGGAATGAAGTAAAGTTGACTTCACAAGTAATAAACTTATTCTTCTTTGGGTAAATTCACGAGTTGGAAAAACAACATACATAGAGGCTTGACTTGATTATACAAGTTACCTCTCATCTTAGTTCGACTTCAAATTGGATATGTTGTTAGGTTATATTTAATAATTTATTGGGCCTCACATATATTAATTGTATATTATGAATATTATCATTATAGTTTGGGCAAAATTAAAGTGATCATTAAAAGTTCGTGGTCTAATTAAGATATCTTACAAATTATGACTTTAATATGTAGATAACATATTGTAATTTTTATTTATGATGATGGGCAATATTTAAAATGCAACACTAAATAGGTAATAGTCAAAATTGTTGGACTGTGCACCTGCAATAAACACCACTAGAGGGGAGGGCTGAATAGTGGTTAGCGGAAATTACACTACAATCCTTTGTAAAAATCCGCTTTGAAAACAGAATCTGAGACCAACTCAGATTCAGAACCCGTCTTTGAAAAATTCAAAAATAATTGTACACAACTCCAAAAATTATGAATATTTCCATAATTTAACTTCAATGTGTTAACAAGACTCTGTCCAAAAACCATATAAAAATAAGACCGTTGGACCTTCAAACAAATAAAAAGATTCAGATGGTCAATCTGGACAGAATTGGACAGAATGTTGCTGATTTTGAAAAACGTGTTTCTCTTTGAATACTCAACCAAAAATATTGATATTTATATCAAAACACTCTTTAGGATGTGTATATGATGTTTCCAAAAGGCCCTGACCTTAAACAATTCTTGATAAATACAGAATTTAAGTTTTCTCAAAACTGGTCAGATTGCGGCCAGATTGGAGCAGTTATCTTGCAAAGACTGAAAGACTAAATTTCCCTTGCTCAAATCAAGTGATTCTTGCTGCAAATGAAAACTAACATACTGAAGTATAACTCCACCAAAAATCACGAATTTTGAAAGTGTTTAGCTATTTTTTCAAAACGTGAGAATTTGTGTGAAAACTGCAACAAAAACGGGCAGAAAACAGAAATGAAGAAAAAAGACAAGAACACCGATAATTTATCCTGGTTCAGTCAATGTGACTTACTCTAGTCCCAAGGAAAACCTTTCCTTGGATTTCACTATGAAATGAATCACCTTACAACAAGAACCAAGCTTGATCCTTGGGTTATACACCAACCCTACTCAAGACTTGGATAATCACCTTCTATGCAACACTTAGTTGCAACACCTCTACCACCTATTGATGTAGCCTTATAGAAATGGCTAATCAATATTACAAATGAAGCTCAAGAGGCTTGTAGCTGAACAAAAACAACAAGAACACCTTTGCTACAAAGAATGAAACAAAAACAACAACAAGAAAAAGATGATAGCTAGACAATTCAACAAATGCTTGTGAGTTTCAAGTGTATTTCATCTTCTTCACCATTGCCTCTATTTATAGTGTGATTTGAGCCTTGGAGATAAGAACTCCAATGTGTCACCATCTTCATCATCAAATCCAAATGTCTTCTCATCATTGGTTGACCTTGTACACTTGGCAAAATAAGACAACATAATTGGTCCACCTTAGATACACCTTATTGGCCGAAATTTATCTCCAAAAATGACATAGAATTATCTGGAAAAATGTGAAGATAATATGACCATAACAACTCCATCTCTTCTCAACTCTTGGGCAAGATAATAGGCATGTGGACATTGACCATTTCAAACTCAAAATCAGCTCTAACACTCTTCATAGTAGCCGTTGGCTACCTTTTTATTTTTCCAAAAATAATTTTGATTTTCCTTGATAAAATAAGAAATGATAATACCACCAAAATAACCTCAACTCTTTGCACAAGAATAGGACATGTAAAGTCATCACTTGACTTCAAAAAATCTGTTGAAAAACCCTTGTAGCCGTTTGCTACATTTGAATATTTCCAAGTTGACAATTTTTGCCAACTAGCTCTTTTTTGATTTGTCCACTTGTCACCAACTCATAAAATGAATACCACATCATATCCACCTGATTAATCACGCTTTTGGACATACATATATGTGTAGCAACTCAGATTTTTGAAGAAGAAATCAATAGATATTAATTAACAAGATTATGTCAACGTGTAACACCGAAATTCCCAATATTTCTTCTTATATGTCGTGATCGTTTACACACCTGTAACACCTTTGATATCTCTGAATAATGATGATAAACATGCTCTTATAACACATATAAGAGGGTCTTCAAGAAAAAAAATAGAATGTGACATCTCAAATCGTCACATATCCCGCTATAGTCAATAATATCATCACGTGAGAGAAATGATATAAGATCACCATATAATCTTCAAAATAATAATAGCTCAACTCCAGAATGAAGATAAGAATATGCTCAAGAGATTCCTTGAGTGAAAATACCAAAAATACCCTTGGGGGTGAAATGACCAAAATGCTCCTGGTATGAGAAAACTCCAGAAATGACCCGGATGGTTAGAAATAATCATGATATCACCTTTGTCATGATAAATAGTATAAGAATACACCCTTGAATTATTTTCACCATGTGATATTCCTACAAAACTCAAAACACCAATTTTGTCCTTTTTGGTACGTTGTAGAAACTTCCAAGGCACGTTAGTCACAAGACATTTATAATCATCAAAAACACATGATAATCACATAATAAACATGTATAAATCATATACAAATGAAAACAACCATTTTATCACGTTTTAGAAAAATATTTAAAAAAACCTAGACATTGATCGATCGAAGTGCCTCAGCTTCAGAGATCGATGTCTCACAGAAAGGTTCAGGTTTTGTCTCTGACCTAAATCGATCGATCGAAGTGAGGGTTCCATGTACATCGATCGATCGATGTGTCTCAGGTTTAGAGATCGATGTCTCACAGTAAGGTCTTGAACTTTCACTGCCTTACATAGATCGATCGATGTGAGAGATCTATGTACATAGATCGATCGATGTGCAACAACCTGAGAGATCGATGTCAACTTTTTTAATTTTTAACATCATGTATGATATTTTTATGTATTCACCTCTTAAAATCATGACTTTGAAAATTGTCCAAACATATTTCTCAACGTTCTCCCCCTTTTGGATGATTTTCAAAATAACCTAACATGATTTTAATTTCACAACTTATAACCAATTGTTTATAATAAATCTATCAATTATATCACCAAATTTGTACCAATTGTTTCAGAAATAAATTTCCAACAAATGATTAATTGTTTTCACATTGTTTTTCAACTCTCATGTATTCATGTGCTCATGTACTCCCCCTCAAATTATACTCTCCCCCCTTAAATTATGCTCAACTTACACCAATTTAAACTTCGCATATTATTCAACAAATTATGACTTACCAACTAAAATCATGTTCTTTTCTATCTCCCCCTTTAGTTTGCAAATCATGCAAAAGATAGAACTACGCAATGGTTCGTAAGTCAGGATACCTAACTTGTCTCGTAAGTTTTCAAAAGTGGCTTGATTAAAGGGTTTGGTAAAGATATCAGCTATTTGGTGATCAGCTCTTATATGGTTTATAATTATATCCTCATTTTGAACATGATCTCGAAGGAAGTTTTATCTCACCTCAATGTGTTTGGCCTTAGAATGAAGCACCGGATTCCGTGAAAGATTGATTGCACTTGTGCTATCGCAGAAAATTGGAATATTATTCATTTTAATGCCAAAATCACTAAGTTGTTGTTTAAGACAAAGTATTTGAGTAGTACATAAACTTAAGGCTATATACTCGGCTTCGGTGGTAGAAAGAGCTACACTAGCTCGCATTTTTAAAAAAACCAAGAGATCAAGTTGGTTCCTATGAATTGACACGTACCACTAGTGGATTTTCTATCTAATTTGCAACCACCATAATCAGCATCACTATATGTGTATAATTCAAACTTAGCGTTTCTATCATACCAAAGTCCTAAGTGAGGTGTGTGTTTAAGATATCTAAAGATCTTTTTCACCGCATTGTAATGTGATACCTTGGGACAAGATTGAAACCTAGCACACATACATATACTAAACATGATATCAGGTCTTGATGCAGTTAAGTATAACAATGAGTCAATCATAGACCTATAAAGTGTGTCATCAAAAGGTTTACCATTTTCATCCTTATCTAGTTTGGTGCTAACACTCATGGGGGTAGTTGTAGGTTTCAACTCCTCAAAGCCAAACTTCTTAATCATATCATTGACATACTTAAGTTGGCTAATGTGAATTCCTTGAGGGGTTTGTTTGATTTGAAGCCCTAAGAAGTAGTTCAATTCTCCTACCATTGACATTTCAAATTATGACTTCATACACTCTTCAAATTCTTTTACTAAAGTTGGGTTGGTTGAACCAAAGATTATATCATCTACGTATATTTGAACTATTAATAAATCATTACCTTTTCTTCTTAGGAATAATGTGTTGTCTATTGTTCCCTTTTGATAATTATTTGCAATAAGAAAGTTTGCAAATCTATCATACCAAGCTCTTGGAGCTTGTTTCAAACCATATAAAGCTTTCTTAAGCTTGTACACATGGTTAGGATTCTTTGGATCTTCGAATCCAGGGGGTTGTTTGACAAACACCTCTTCTTGGATGTATCCATTCTAGAATGCACTCCTGACATCTATTTGGAAGAGTTTAATGTTGCTTAGACTTGCAATCGCAAGTAACAATCTAATTTCTTCTAGTCGTGCAACGGGTGCAAAGGTTTCTTCATAATCTATTCCTTCTTCTTGATTATAACCTTGTGCGACTAGCCTAGCCTTATTTCTTGTAATATTCCCTTGTTCATCCATTTTATTCCTAAAGACCCATTTAGTTCCTATTATAGACTTGTCTTTAGGTTTAGGCACTAAGTCCCACACATTGTTCCTTGTGAATTGGTTCAATTCCTCATGCATAGCATCTATCCATGATATGTCACCTAAGGCTTCTTTTACATTTTTAGGTTCTAATTGTGAAATTAAGCTATGTTCTTCAAGTTGACTTATATTTCTACGTGTTCTAACCCCAACATTTGGATTCCCAATGATTAATTCTTTAGGATGCCACCAATTCCTAGATTGACTAGGTTCACCCTCATCTTGTTCAAATGTTTCATTTGTGTGAACATTATCATATATAATTTGATCATTAGTTGTATTATCTTCTAATTGCAAAGTTTCTTCATTTATTTCATCTAAGAGTTCATGCATGTCTTGTCAGAGGAAGTTGGTTCTAGATGATTAAGTACAAGCTCAAGTAATACATCATCATCAAACATATTTTCAACATTATTCTCAGGTTTATGTTGAGTTTTATCACTAACTTCAAAGCATGTATTTTCATTGAATTTCACATGTATAGATTCAATTATTTTTCTAGATGCAGAATTATAACACCTATATGCTCTTGAGTTATTTGAATACCCAACAAATATGCATTCAATAGACTTTTTTTCAAACTTATTTAGATTATCCTTAGTGTTCAACACAAAACATTTACATCCAAAAACCTTAAGATAATCTACTTTAGGTTGTCTATTGTTTAAAAATTAATAAAGTGTTTTATTTAATTTCTTTATAATAGAAAGTCTATTTATAATATAGCATGCACAGCTAATAGCTTCAGCCCATAAATATTTTGGTAATTTATTTTCATATAACATTGTTCTAGCAACTTCTTGAATTGTTCTATTTTTACGTTCAATAACTCCATTGAGTTGTAGTGTTCTAGGTGGTGAGAATTCATGTTTAATTCCATATAGTTCACAAAATTTGACTACATCTTTGTTTTTAAATTCTCCACCTCTATCACTTCTAATTCGTTTAACATTTTCTTCCTAAATTTTTTCAAGTTGCTTAAAGAGAGTTTCGATTGCTAATGGAGCATCGTCTTTGTGTGTTAAGAACAATGTCCATTTGTAGCGTGAGCAATCATCTACTATGACACACACATAGTAGTGTCCACCTAGACTTCTTGTCCTACTTGGACCAAATAAGTCTAAGTGAAGCAATTCTAGTACATGACTAGTACTCACTTCATGTTTTGGTTTTAATGTTTCTTTAATGTGTTTTCATTTAATACATGTTTCACACGTTTGAAAATTATCTAAGTCTAATTTAGTCATACCTCTGATTAAATTCTTTTTAGATAATTTCTTAATGGTTGAAATTCCGATATGGCCTAATCTTCTATGCCATAAATTCACATCCAAGTCATGTGATATTAGACACTTAACCTTAGCATCTAAAATATTCTCTAAGGTAAGAGTATAAATGTTACCATCCTTATTTTCTTTTAAAACTATTTCTCCTTTTTCATTTATCATGTCACATGAATTGGGAAGAAAAGAGATATTATAACCGCAATCTATAAATTGAGAAATACTAAGTAAATTATATGAAAGATTACTTATTAACAACACATTTCGTATTTGAAATGTGTTAGGGTCCCCGATTGTTCCTTTTCCAACAACTTTTCCTTTGTCGTTGTCACCGAAAGTCACCTTGCCACCATCAATATGTTCAAGTTTGGTGAATAGTTTGGGGTTTTCCGTCATATGCCTCGAACATCCACTATCTAAAAACCATTTGGTCTTTAGATTCTTTGACTTTGCCTCCTTCTTGCATTCCTTGCATTTGTCCTACGATGGAGACAAAGTTTTAGGTACCCTTTATTTGGGTCCTTGAATGTTAGGGGCACTATTCTTGTTTAGATATCCCTTAGGTATCCAAACTTGAACATACCTTCTAGGAACAGTTTTAGCATTGTTATAATTTGGAAAATAGGAAGGATTAGCATATAGATGATCATTCCACATAAGTGAAGATGCATTGTTATACATGTTGTGCCATGGTTGATAACTACTATGTCTTGGCCGATTTTGACAGTGTGTATAAGGCATGTAATTTTCTTTATGAATGGCGTTCTATATGTATGTTCATATGCATTTCTATAAGGCTTATATGAGTGTTGTCTATACTTAGGTTCATAATAAGTTGTATGCATTTTATTCGGTCTAGTTGCATTTGTATACATGTAGGCAAAATTTCTAAGTTGTCTAGATGCAAAATTAGGCCTTGTTGCACGTTGATATGTATGTGCTTTTGTGGGTGCGTGTTGTATTTTTGCCTTAGAATAAGTAGAAGAAGGAGTAGAAGAAGATTTAGCAGGCAAAGTCATTTTTATTGCTTTATAAGGTTGTTTAGTAGTTGATGATACAAACTTAGTCTTTTTTATCAACTTTGTCATCTTCTTCTTTATATCCTAATCCAGTTTTATCATTTCCATATTTTTGCGATGATATAAGTGTATCTAACATATTTGCACCTGATTTAAATTGTTCTAACATTTTTTCTAAGGTAAGTTTAGAAGACTTGAGATGCATTATCTCATTGTCACAACTTTCTAACTTAGACTGTAACATATTATTTTCCGTTTTTAACTTTTGTTCATTTTTCCTAAGTGATTCAATTTTATTCTCTAAAGAATCAAGAGTATTAGTAGACTCTTGTTTAAAAGATTCTAATTGATCGGAAAATTCCAAGTTGGACGTCTTCAACTTGTCATTTTCTTCAATTAGTTTCTTCTTTTCTTTAGAGATCCTCTTACAGTGAGCATGCATTTTAAAAATTCTTCATACATTTCATCAAATGTCATTTCATTTTCAGAATCACTATCAGATGAAGAACTTACCTCATTTGGTACAAAGCAGACTCTAGCTTCCTCAGTTTCGGATTCTGAGTCGGATGAGTCGCTTCATGTGCTCACCTTCATTGCTCATTTCTCTTTCCTTGCGTTAGACTCCTTTATCTTTGTCGTTTGTGCCTCCTTGTCCTTGGCTTGTTTATTATTGTTATTTTCATTATTTTTCTTTATTGGTCAATCATATGAGATATGTCCCTTTTTACCGCATTCATAGCACTTTAATCTTTATTATACCATTTGTTGTTGTTAGAGTTATTTTTCTTAGATTGAGAAAAAGAAGAAGAAGAAGAAGTACGTTGTCGATTCCTATTTGGACGTTTGAAAAACTTTCTAAGTTTTCTAGCTATCAATATCAAGTCATCGTCTAATTCAGTATCACTATTACTATCATCATTACTAACATGTGTTTCAGTTGTTTTGAAAGCTATTGACTTACCGGATGACTTAGACGATTCAGACTTTTGTTGGTTTAATTTAACCTCGTATACTCTGAGTGAGCCTATCAATTCGTCCATTTTTGTGATAGATTTCGTTTCTTCAATTGCTGTGACCTTTGGATCCCATTCAGCATGAAGGCTTTGCAGCACCTTTTGAACCTTTTCATTGTTCGTGAATGATTTTCCTAAAGCTTCAAGAGCATTGAAAATGTTAGAAATTCTCAAATCCGTAGATGTTATGGATTCGTTCGGCAACATTTTGAATGATTCTAACTCAGTCATAAGCATGTTTATTTTTGATTCTTTTACACCACTTGTACCTTCATGCTTTAATTCTAATGACTTCCACATGTCATGTGCACTTGTGCAATTTGATACATATCCTGCTTCAGAATTTGTAAGTCCATTTAAAAGCAATTGCATGGCTTTAACATTCATAGACATTTTCTTTTTATCTTCAGAAGACCATTCACTTTTATATTTTTCTACTTCCTGTGTGACTCCACTAACTTGTACAATCTTCATTGGAATGTACGGCCCATCTTCAACTATAGACCATAAATCGATGTCTATAGCCATTAAGAATAGCCTCATTCTTAGTTTCCAATGAACAAAATTATTGCCATCAAAAAGAGGAGGATGTTGTGTGGACATACCTTCCAACTCACCTTTGTGAGAAACTATGGTCATTGTATGTACCTTTGTTTTGAGATTAGCAGGCTACAAAGAGTAATTGTTCCTTGGCCTTGTATTGCTTGTACGATGTTGAATCTTGCTTCTTTGAGTGGTGTATACCTCGCTCTGATACCAATTGTTGGACCGTGCACCTGCAATAAACACCACTAGAGGGGGGTGAATAGTGGTTAGCAGAAATTACACTACAACCCTTTGTAAAAATCCTCTTTGAAAACAGAATCTCAGACCACCTCAGATTCAGAATCCGTATTTTAAAAATTCAAAAATAATTGTACACAACTCCAAAAATTATGAAAATTTTCAGAATTTAACTTCAATGTGTTACAAGAGTTTTTCCAAAAAACAGATAAAACTAAGACTGTTTGACTCTTCAAACAAATAAAAAGATTCAGATGGTCAATCTGGACAGAATTGGACAGAATCTTGCTGATTTTGAAAAACGTGTTTCCCTTTGAATACTTAACCAAAAAGGTTGATCTTTATATCAAAACACTCCTTAGGATGTGCAGATGATGTTTCCAAAAGACCCTGACCTTAAACAATTCTTGATAAATACAGAATTTAAGTTTTCTCAAAACTGGTCAGATTGCAGCCAGATTGGAGCAGTTATCTTGTAAAGACTGAAAGGCTAACTTTCCCTTAATGAAATCAAGTGATTCTTATTGCAAATGAAAGCTAACAGTATGAAGTATAACTCCACCAAAAATCACGAATTTTGAAAGTGTTTAGCTATTTTTTCAAAACGTGAGAATTTGTGTGAAAACTGCAACAAAAACGGGAAGAAAACAGAAATGAAGAAACAAGACAAGAACACCGAGAATTTATCCTGGTTCGGTCAATGTGACCTAGTCTAGTCCCAAGGAACACCTTTCCTTGGATTTTGTAGCGCCCCGACCCGGACAGCGGAATCCGAACCGGTTCACCCGTCGTAGCTTACTGAGAAGACTACAAGACGTCTCATCTCTCGAATACACATCATCGATGACGTACGAGAAATAGGTGCGGAAACATATCACGTCAATCTAAACCATCAATGCAGTACGTCAAAAGACAATGTGAATACCCAAAAACTGTATTTGGTCACAGCCATCTAAAACCTTCAATGAAATAAGAACCAGAATTAACAGAAACTATCTAATCAAATCTCTCCATAAGGCCTATGCATCCCATTCTGCCCACTCACCGTCATCCTCAATGAAAATCATATCGTAACTGGGTTCATCTGCAAAACCAAAGGCAGTACCCTTAGCGAAAAACGCTAGCAAGTAACCCGCTTATAAGACATACGGGATCAACACATGGCAAGACATGAGTAATAGGTAATTCAAGGGAATTGTGAGGCACATGTCTTGTAAACTTTCAAATATACATAAGTGAGTAACGTAATAAAGCAAGTACATCAATTTACGCGTAAATAACAATTCATTGGCATTCAAATAACATTCACATTCATACCACACTGACTCTCGTGGTGCATGTCAAATATGCACTACACTACTCAATCACAGATGCATGGACACTTTCTCTTTTCAAATCAATGCAATGCATGTCACAATGTCCGGTTCCTAACTCATTTCCTTGTAACGCACCCCGGCTTATATTTCCATCCCGGTTAACGTTACAAGCTCGTATGCTCTGTGATGCACCTCGGCTTATATTTCCATCCCGATTAACATCACAGATCTCGTAAACTCTACAATGCACCTCGGCTTATATTTCCATCCCGATTAACATTGTAGAGGACTTTATAGCCTGTAACGCACCCCGGCTTAAATTTCCATCCCGGTTAACGTTACAGCCTTTTGTGCCCTACAGTGCACCCCGGCTTAAATTTTCATCCCGGTTAACACTGTAGGTCACCTTCGCAAATTGGTGCCGAAGCACCTCTCTTTTCAAAACCATATGCAATGCACGTGCCATGATGCAAGACTCCTCTTCTCATTTCTCATTCTCGTATGCAATTCACATTCAAATAAGTCATTCATGTACACATGCGCAAGTACAGACACACACGAGTTTTCACTAACTTACACGTCATCACTTAGGCTTCGACTATCGCGTCAACACTTAGTCATGATCCTAAGATCCATAACCTAAGACAAATATCCCTTAACCATTCCTCGTTGAATTCTCAAACACCTCGTACCTTCATCTCCTAACCCGCCTAAGTCAATCCCGTTGAAGCTCGATTCGAGAACCCCTTTCGAACTCTCCAAAGTGATTCACCATCCTAAGCCATGTTCCCGAGACTTAAACTACCTTTAATCAGGTCTTAAGAAGTCTCTAAAGTCACCCGAAGACTCCCCGAACTTCCCTCTTTCTTCCTCTATTTTTCACAAAATTGACGGACTTCATCCCCTATACTTCGATCGATCGATGTCCAGCTGGGGACATCGATCCCTCCACTTTGATCGATCGATGTCCAACTGGGGACATCGATCTCTCAGGTTTACCCACATCGATCGATCGATGTCCTTCTGGGGACATCGATCTCTCCACTTTGATCGATCGATGTCCTACTGAGGACATCGATCTCTCAGCAACCCTCTACATCGATCGATCGATGTCCGACTGGAGACATCGATCTCTGACATCGATCGATCGATGTCTGCGGTTACTCCAAATCTTCCTCTGCGTTTTCTGCAACCATTGCAGAACCAAATGCACTCACATATCCAAACTCCATCCCAATTCAATCCAAGCCTAATCCCTGCTATGATCACATGCTTAAACTGCAGATTCAAACGCTACGCACATAACAAACAATGATTCAAGCCTAGTACGCAATTACCCCGACTTTATCAAACCAAAAAAAATCTCATCTTTTCCTCAAACTCTCACACAAGCATGCAATCACACGAAGGAGGGATGCAGGGGTAGGGATTTGCAGGATTTCACGTAATCAACAATATCGACAAACACATTTTCATATACATTGGCCAAATCTTGAAACCAAAACACATAAATCATATGCAAATAATCACAAACGAAAACTACTGCATGGTGATCCAATTTAATAGCAAAATAGGCCGTTTTTCTTTCACAAATCGTAGGAACTTATAAGTAGATTACTTGCCTTTGATTACTCGAGATCGGATTGAAGAACGGATGGAAGTTGAATGGAAATTCGAGGCCTTCTTCTCTAGGGTTGATGGAGTCGCTTATGTGAGAGGGGGCTGCGTCAATTTTCTCTGCGTAATGAGGAAACTGACGTTGGTCAGGTTTTTATATGGCCAGGGTAAAGTTTGGTGTTTCTAAATTATATCTTATTTTCCTATTTTTCTTAAAGGATAAATCCTAATATTTAATTCTAAAAATTAAATACAATTCAATTTCTAATATTTATCCCTTCAATTAATTCTCATTAATCCTATCATTTAATTCGTATTTGGTTATGATTGACCGTCATCAATTCCCGTTGACTATCATTAAACTCTGTTTAATTCTTTCTTTGACTTTTAAATACCCTACGGAGGGTGCGGGGCATAACATTCCACCCCCCTTACAAAAAGTTTCGTCCTCGAAACTGGCGTACCTTATTGGAAGAGATGTGGATATAGCTCCTGCATTTGCTCCTCAAGTTCCCACGTGTCTTCGCGCTCCGTATGGTTACTCCACTGAATTTTGACATACGGAATGATGCGTCGGCGTAGGACTTGGTCCTTTCTATCCACAATCTTTATAGGATGCTCTTCGTAAGTGATATCCTCTTTCACCTCCAACGGTTGAGCTTCAAGGATATGGCTTGGATCCGATACGTATTTCCTTAGTTGAGACACATGAAACACGTTATGAACTTGGGACAAACTCCGAGGTAAGGCTAAGCGGTATGCTCCTTCGCCCACTTTGCTAAGTATTTCGTAAGGTCCAATGTATCTTGGGCTTAACTTGCCCTTCATTCCGAATCTTGCAACCCCCTTGGTAGGTGAAACCCGTAGATAAACCTTCTCACCTTCCTCGTACTCCAAAGGTCGCCTCTTTGTGTCAGCCCAACTCTTACTGCGATCCTGAGCCACTTTTAGTTTCTCTCTTATCACTTTCACCTTTTCAATTGTTTGCTCAACCAATTCTGGTGCAGTGATTGTCCTTTCTCCTACTTCATCCCAACAAACCGGGGACCTGCACTTACATCCATATAGGGCTTCAAATGGCGCCATGTCAATTGCACTGTGATAGCTATTATTGTATGAAAACTCCATCAACTTCAACATGCTATCCCAGTTTCCTTTAAAGTCTAAGGCGCACGCTCTTAGCATATCTTCCAAGGTTTGGATGGTTCTCTCAGATTGTCCATCCGTCTTTGGGTGGTACGCGGTACTCATTCTCAGTTCGGTACCCATTGCCTTTCGAAATGCTCTCCAGAATTTAGAGGTAAACTTGGGGTCACGGTCCGATACAATGCTGACTGGGACTCCATGTAGACTCACAATGTTATCCACATATATGTTGGAAAGTTTCTCATACGACGTACCATGTGGCATAGCTATAAAGTGAGCCGTCTTTGTCAATCGGTCCACGATTACCCAAATCATCTCGTTTCCATTTCTAGTCTTGGGTAGTCCCATTACGAAATCCATCGTCACGTGCTCCCACTTCCATTCTGGAATCTCTAGTGGCTTCATCAAACCACCAGGTCGTTGATGTTCTGCTTTGACTTGTTGACATATCAAACATCTTTCAACATATGCTGCTATTGACCTTTTCATCCCTATCCACCAATAGTTTCTTTTGAGGTCCTTATACATCTTAGTACTTCCGGGGTGGATAGAAATCCTAGAGTTATGCGCTTCTTGGAGCAGTTCTGTTCGGAGTTCATCTTTACTTGGCACGCATAACCGGTTCTGGAACCATAAACTCCCATCTCCTCGCAACTGGAAATCCTTTACCGGTCCCGCAGCTAGTTTGTCGCGGATTTCTCTCAGTGCTGGATCCTCATACTGTACTTCTTTAATTCTGTCTACCAAGTCTGGACTGATAGACAAGGCTGTGAGGACATTTGCCACTGAATCCACCAATTCAAGATCAAATTCTTCGATCTCCCTTTCCAACGGAGATTGTCTTGCGTGGCTAGACTTTCTGCTCAATGCGTCCGCCACTCTGTTGGCCTTACCTGGATGGTAGTTGATGGTCAAGTCATAGTCCTTGAGTAACTCTAACCATCTTCTTTGTCTCATATTCAACTCCTTCTGCGAGAATAGGTATTTCAAGCTCTTGTGATCAGTGAATACTGCACACTTCTCTCCATATAGATAGTGTCTCCAGATCTTAAGAGCAAATACCACAGCTGCGAGTTCCAAGTCATGCGTCGGGTAGTTCTGCTCATAGGGTTTCAATTGTCTTGACGCGTATGATATGACTCGTTCATTTTGCATCAAAACACAACCTATAAACAGAACGTTAGTTTAAGACTCACATATGTATATACACTGCATTGCTTGTAATGATGTACATACCTAGTCCTTTCTTAGACGCGTCGCTATAGATCACGAAACCGTCGGTGCCGGAAGGTTGTGCCAACACCGGGGCTGTGGTCAATCTCTTCTTGAGCTCGGTAAAGCTCTGTTCGCATTCAGCAGTCCATTCGAACTTAGTCTTCTTCTGCGTAAGTCGACTCAATGGAACTGCTATTGTTGAGAAACCCTCAACGAACTTCCTATAGTAGCCTGCCAAGCCTAGGAAGCTTCTGACTTCGGTCACATTTGTGGGTCTTGGCCATTCAGTGATGGCTTCTATCTTCTTAGGATCCACAGAGATCCCATCTTCAGAAATCACGTGACCAAGGAAGGCTACACTTTTTAGCCAGAATTCACACTTGCTGAATTTGGCATAGAGCTGCTGTTGCCTCAGAATCTGTAACACCACTCTTAAGTGTTCAGCATGAGTTTGCTCATCGGGAGAATAGACCAAAATGTCATCGATGAACACTACTACAAATTGATTCAACTGTTCTCGGAATACAGTGTTCATCAAATCCATGAAAGCTGCTGGGGCATTAGTTAACCCAAAAGGCATCACCAAAAATTCATAATGTCCATAGCGAGTCCGAAAAGCGGTCTTAGGGACGTCTCCTGCTTTCACAAGCAGCTGATGATACCCTTGACGAAGGTCGATCTTTGAAAACCATCGGGCTCCTTTTAGTTGGTCAAATAAGTCCTCTATCCTTGGCAAAGGATATTTGTTCTTGATGGTGATCTTGTTCAATTCGCGGTAATCAATACACAACCGCATACTGCCATATTTCTTCTTTACAAATAATACAGGAGCTCCCCAGGATGATACACTGGGGCGAATCAACTTCTTGTCCAACAATTCCTGAAGTTGCCCCTTCAGTTCCTTAAGTTCAGCTGGAGTCATTCTGTAAGGTGCCTTAGATATAGGCTCTGCTCCAGGAATCAAGTTGATTTCAAACTCCACTTCCCTTGATGGCGGTACTCCCGGTAAGTCGTCCGGAAATACATCCTTAAACTCGTTGATCACCGGAATTTGCTCCATAGGGGAAACCTCCTGCTTCGCATCTAGAGCATAAACCATAAACCCCTCTGCTCCCTTCTGTAAAGCCTTAAAAGCCTTAATTGCCGTCACGTATATCTTCTTTGGAGCTTTGGTTATCTTGGTATTTCCTTGCACCGTGACGTCATTCATCTCAGGATCTTTGAGGGTCACTTGCTTGAGTTTACAGTCGATGTTGGCATGATTCTTGGTCAGCCAATCCATGCCCAATATTACGTCAAAGTCCTTCAGTGGGATTGGGACTAAGGTCGCTGAGAAGAGTTTCCCCTCTAATTCCAAATCACAATTCTTGTACTGATGGTGAGAGATCAATACTTGTTCTCCTGCTGCCTGTATCCTAAATGGGTTCTCAAGCCATTCGGGTAAACAGTCGAGTCCTTTAGCGAAACGCTTAGAAATGAAGGAGTGGCTAGCTCCACTATCAAATAACACGTTTGCAGGCACGTTGTTAACTAAGATCACACCTATTCACCAAAGGGTAACACATAAAAGTTTCACACAAAGCACGTATTCAATTATCAACTTAGAAAACTAAAATCCAGCTTAAACTACTATTATTTATCTTAGGTCATACATGTCACCACGTTTGTATCCTCCTGGACTTCAGCGTCCGTCATCGTGTGGACTCTTGCATTGGGCCTGCCTCTCTGCTGTAGAGCCGGCCCTGGTCCTGCAGCTTGGGGCTTCGGGTTCCACTCAGGGCAATCCTTGATCCTGTGTCCCGCCTTTCCACATTTGAAACATGCTCCGCTAATTTTCCAGCATTCACCCACGTGTCTTTTCTGGCAGTGTGGGCACTCTGCGGGAGCTTGTCGATTGGGTTGATTCTGTTGCGGTGCCCTCTGAACTGGCCCCGTTTGTCCTTTCCTAGGGATTTTGACCCAACGTCCGGGTCTACCTCCGCTTGCTTCTACTCTCGGCCTCTTGCTCGTCTCCTCTCGGACCTCTCTTGGTTGTGACCTACGCATGTCACTCTCCACCCGGTAACATGCGTCTAGCATTTACTCAAATGTTTTCAAACTCGACCCCGCGATAGTCGTCCGTATGCGGGGGTTCAGACCCTCTTCAAACTTCAACATCTTCATCCGATTGTTTTCCAATACCATGGGCGTGAATTTGCCCAAGGCATGGAACCTATCTGCATAATCAGAGACAGACATCCTTCCTTGCTCAAACTTGTCAAACTGCCTCATCTTTTCCAAAATGGCAGTCTCAGGCACATAGTAATCTTTGTAGGCCTGCACGAATTGTCTCCACTGAATAGGGGAGGTCATCTTTGGCAGCATACCATTCCACCAGGCATTAGCTCTGCCGATCAGCAATGGGGTGGCTACATCCACCTTGAGTTCTTCAGGCACTTGCACAAGCCTGAAGCACTTCTCCACTTCGTCAAGCCAGAACCCAGCCACCTCTGGATCAGTGGTCCCTTCAAAGTTGGGGGCATGCATCTTGCGCATCTCCCCGATGTAGTACCTGATGCCTTGTTGGGGAGGTGGTGGAGGAGGTTGCTGTGGTTGTTGCTGTTGCTGAGCAACCCCTTGAGCTATTACCGTGATAGCGTCTATCAATGCTTGCGGCACTAGGACTGGTGGTGGTGGTGGTGGAGGGTTCTCGTTCCCATTTCCACCGTTTCCTTGGTTATCTCTTCTGGGAGGCATTTTCTGCAAAGTCAACGCTTATTAGTATTCAGCAATTTCAAAATAAGTACTGAAAGCCCATATGCGTTGTACAAGGTACATTTGTTCCCTAAATAAGGTAACATTTATTGATTAACTTTGTATCGCGCTCGCACACACCCATCCCAATCAAACTTACATATAAGATCACACACTTAGACCTAAAGATCAACTTACGGTGAAGATCATAACTTAAAACTCTATATGTCATAACCTAGGTCTCCGAGGTAGATCTGAAGCCTAGGCTCTGATACCACCTGTAGCGCCCCGACCCGGACAGCGGAATCCGAACCGGTTCACCCATCGTAGCTTACTGAGAAGACTACAAGACGTCTCATCTCTCGAATACACATCATCGATGACGTACGAGAAATAGGCGCAGAAACATATCACGTCAATCTAAACCATCAATGCAGTACGTCAAAAGACAATGTGAATACCCAAAAACTGTATTTGGTCACAGCCATCTAAAACCTTCAATGAAATAAGAACCAGAATTAACAGAAACTATCTAATCAAATCTCTCCATAAGGCCTATGCATCCCATTCTGCCCACTCGCCGTCATCTTCAATGAAAATCATATCGTAACTGGGTTCATCTGCAAAACCAAAGGCAGTACCCTTAGCGAAAAACGCTAGCAAGTAACCCGCTTATAAGACATACGGGATCAACACATGGCAAGACATGAGTAATAGGTAATTCAAGGGAATTGTGAGGCACATGTCTTGTAAACTTTCAAATATACATAAGTGAGTAACGTAATAAAGCAAGTACATCAATTTACGCGTAAATAACAATTCATTGGCATTCAAATAACATTCACATTCATACCACACTGACTCTCGTGGTGCATGTCAAATATGCACTACACTACTCAATCACAGATGCATGGACACTTTCTCTTTTCAAATCAATGCAATGCATGTCACAATGTCCGGTTCCTAACTCATTTCCTTGTAACGCACCCCGGCTTATATTTCCATCCCGGTTAACGTTACAAGCTCGTATGCTCTGTGATGCACCTCGGCTTATATTTCCATCCCGATTAACATCACAGATCTCGTAAACTCTACAATGCACCTCGGCTTATATTTCCATCCCGATTAACATTGTAGAGGACTTTATAGCCTGTAACGCACCCCGGCTTAAATTTCCATCCCGGTTAACGTTACAGCCTTTTGTGCCCTACAGTGCACCCCGGCTTAAATTTTCATCCCGGTTAACACTGTAGGTCACCTTCGCAAATTGGTGCCGAAGCACCTCTCTTTTCAAAACCATATGCAATGCACGTGCCATGATGCAAGACTCCTCTTCTCATTTCTCATTCTCGTATGCAATTCACATTCAAATAAGTCATTCATGTACACATGCGCAAGTACAGACACACACGAGTTTTCACTAACTTACACGTCATCACTTAGGCTTCGACTATCGCGTCAACACTTAGTCATGATCCTAAGATCCATAACCTAAGACAAATATCCCTTAACCATTCCTCGTTGAATTCTCAAACACCTCGTACCTTCATCTCCTAACCCGCCTAAGTCAATCCCGTTGAAGCTCGATTCGAGAACCCCTTTCGAACTCTCCAAAGTGATTCACCATCCTAAGCCATGTTCCCGAGACTTAAACTACCTTTAATCAGGTCTTAAGAAGTCTCTAAAGTCACCCGAAGACTCCCCGAACTTCCCTCTTTCTTCCTCTATTTTTCACAAAATTGACGGACTTCATCCCCTATACTTCGATCGATCGATGTCCAGCTGGAGACATCGATCCCTCCACTTCGATCGATCGATGTCCAACTGGGGACATCGATCTCTCAGTTACCCACATCGATCGATCGATGTCCTTCTGGGGACATCGATCTCTCCACTTCGATCGATCGATGTCCTACTGAGGACATCGATCTCTCAGCAACCCTCTACATCGATCGATCGATGTCCGACTGGGGACATCGATCTCTGACATCGATCGATCGATGTCTGCGGTTACTCCAAATCTTCCTCTGCGTTTTCTGCAACCATTGCAGAACCAAATGCACTCACATATCCAAACTCCATCCCAATTCAATCCAAGCCTAATCCCTGCTATGATCACATGCTTAAACTGCAGATTCAAACGCTACGCACATAACAAACAATGATTCAAGCCTAGTACGCAATTACCCCGACTTTATCAAACCAAAAAAAATCTCATCTTTTCCTCAAACTCTCACACAAGCATGCAATCACACCAAGGAGGGATGCAGGGGTAGGGATTTGCAGGATTTCACGTAATCAACAATATCGACAAACACATTTTCATATACATTGGCCAAATCTTGAAATTAAAACACATAAATCATATGCAAATAATCACAAACGAAAACTACTGCATGGTGATCCAATTTAATAGCAAAATAGGCCGTTTTTCTTTCACAAATTGTAGGAACTTATAAGTAGATTACTTGCCTTTGATTACTCGAGATCGGATTGAAGAACGGATGGAAGTTGAATGGAAATTCGAGGCCTTCTTCTCTAGGGTTGATGGAGTCGCTTATGGGAGAGGGGGCTGCGTCAGTTTTTTCTGCGTAATGAGGAAACTGACGTTGGTCAGGTTTTTATATGGCCAGGGTAAAGTTTGGTGTTTCTAAATTATATCTTATTTTCCTATTTTTCTTAAAGGATAAATCCTAATATTTAATTCTAAAAATTAAATACAATTCAAATTTCTAATATTTATCCCTTCAATTAATTCTCATTAATCCTATCATTTAATTCGTATTTGGTAATGATTGACCGTCATTAATTCCCGTTGACTATCATTAAACTCTGTTTAATTCTTTCTTTGACTTTTAAATACCCTACGGAGGGTGCGGGGCATAACAGATTTCACTATGAAATGAATTACCTTACAACAAAAACCAAGCTTGATCCTTGGGTTATACACCAACCCTACTCAAGACTTGGATAATCACCTTCTATGCAACACTTAGTTGCAACACCTCTACCACCTATTGATGTAGCCTTATAGAAATGGCTAATCAATATTACAAATGAAGCTCAAGAGGCTTGTAGCTGAACAAAAACAACAAGAACACCTTTGTTACAAAGAATGAAACAAAAACAACAACAAGAAAAAGATGATAGCTAGACAATTCAACAAATGCTTGTGAGTTTCAAGTGTATTTCATCTTCTTCACCATTGCCTCTATTTATAGTGTGATTTGAGCCTTGGAGATAAGAACTCCAATGTGTCACCATCTTCATCATCAAATCCAAATGTCTTCTCATCATTGGTTGACCTTGTACACTTGGCAAAATAAGACAACATAATTGGTCCACCTTAGATACACCTTATTGGCCGAAATTTATCTCCAAAAATGACATAGAATTATCTTGAAAAATGTGAAGATAATATGACCATAACAACTCCATCTCTTCTCAACTCTTGGGCAAGATAATAGGCATGTGGACATTGACCATTTCAAACTCAAAATCAGCTCTAACACTCTTCATAGTAGCCGTTGGCTACCTTTTTATTTTTCCAAAAATAATTTTGATTTTCCTTGATAAAATAAGAAATGATAATACCACCAAAATAACCTCAACTCTTTGCACAAGAATAGGACATGTAAAGTCATCACTTGACTTCAAAAAATCTGCTGAAAAACCCTTGTAGCCGTTTGCTACATTTGAATATTTCCAAGTTGACAATTTTTGCCAACTAGCTCTTTTTTGATTTGTCCACTTGTCACCAACTCATAAAATGAATACCACATCATATCCACCTGATTAATCACGCTTTTGGACATACATATATGTGTAGCAACTCAGATTTTTGAAGAAGAAATCAATAGATATTAATTAACAAGATTATGTCAACGTGTAACACCGAAATTCCCAATATTTCTTCTTATATGTCGTGATCGTTTACACACCTGTAACACCTTTGATATATCTGAATAATGATGATAAACATGCTTTTATAACACATATAAGAGGGTCTTCAAGAAAAAAAAATAGAATGTGACATCTCAAATCGTCACATATCCCGCTATAGTCAATAATATCATCACGTGAGAGAAATGATATAAGATCACCATATAATCTTCAAAATAATAATAGCTCAACTCCAGAATGAAGATAATAATATGCTCAAGAGATTCCTTGAGTGAAAATACCAAAAATACCCTTGGGGGTGAAATGACCAAAATGCTCCTGGTATGAGAAAACTCCAGAAATGACCCGGATGGTTAGAAATAATCATGATATCACCTTTGTCATGATAAATAGTATAAGAATACACCCTTGAATTATTTTCACCATGTGATATTCCTACAAAACTCAAAACACCAATTTTGTCCTTTTTGGTACGTTGTAGAAACTTCCAAGGCACGTTAGTCACAAGACATTTATAATCATCAAAAACACATGATAATCACATAATAAACATGTATAAATCATATACAAATGAAAACAACCATTTTATCACGTTTTAGAAAAATATTTAAAAAAACCTAGACATTGATCGATCGAAGTGCCTCAGCTTCAGAGATCGATGTCTCACAGAAAGGTTCAGGTTTTGTCTCTGACCTAAATCGATCGATCGAAGTGAGGGTTCTATGTACATCGATCGATCGATGTGTCTCAGGTTTAGAGATCGATGTCTCACAGTAAGGTCTTGAACTTTCACTGCCTTACATAGATCGATCGATGTGAGAGATCTATGTATATAGATCGATCGATGTGCAACAACCTGAGAGATCGATGTCAACTTTTTTAATTTTTAACATCATGTGTGATATTTTTATGTATTCACCTCTTAAAATCATGACTTTGAAAATTGTCCAAACATATTTCTCAACACAAATATCAGAACGTACGCCAGTAATAACAGCCCTCCTATGTTATAAGCTCTCGGATTGAGGGATACGCTTTCAAATTGAGCAAAGTGCGTTAATGATATAAAAGATCATAAAACCACATCAATCCAACATATCAAGATTTAAATCAAATCAAGGCCACAGATTCAGGTACGCTTATGATTTATTTTGTTACCATTTGTTTTGATATTTTAATATGATTCATATCGTGGTTAGATGATTGATTTTACAATTAGGTTAAAACAATTGGTATATGAGGGATTCACGTTGAAACGTTTAGAACCTTAAAGACAATACAATACCAAATATGTAATAGTCTAAATATCAGAATTTACGTCAGTAATAACCTCCTCATTATGTTACACGCTCTTACGTTGAGGGATACACCCTCAGATTGAGGAAAGTGCGAACCCAACACCAAGATCTAAATTAAATCGTGGCCGCAGATTCAGGTACGCTTCTGATTTATTTTGTTGCTATTCGTTTTTGGTGTTTTAGTATGATTTAGATCCTGATCAGATGATTGACTTTATTATTAAGTTACAACAATTAGTATAAGAACGATTCGCGTTCAATCATTTAAAACCTTAAATACAATTGCTTATGGATTTAGGTCGTTGATATTCAACTCAAGCTTTGCCTTATATGGTAAATCTAAATGCAAAATTTGAGGTTTTGTTGTTTTGGCTTTCTGCCGCAGCTGATTAAAATTGAAGACTTGTTATTAATTATTGTTTACTGTATGGACGACTTTTGCTTTACCATTACCGTATAAAATTTTTCGTATCTGGCAATTGAATTACAAATTAATGTTTCGGGTTATCCGGCTTTTAGAATTGCCACAGATGGAATGAAGAATAAATTAAGATTTGGCTTTTAGAACAACTTATAAGGTGGCTACTTTATGACTTTGAGGTCACAGGTTCGAGTCGCAAAAACAGCCTAGTGCACAAAGTGTAGGGTAAGGCTGCATACATCAGATCGTAAAGCAATCCGACCCCTCTCTAGACCCTGTGCAAACACGAGAGCCTTGTACACTGGAAACGCCCTTTAATTGTTGTAGTTACTGGTGTTTTTGTGAAATTTTGGAATCAAATTTGTCAATTACTGTGTTTTGGTGCTGATTTCTAAGAATATTGATACTTGCTTTTGGAAAGTTAACGGTTTGGAATCAGATTCAAGATTTGGCCCTTCAACTTGCGCCAACAACCTGAATGACTTCGGACCGGGTTGACAGTAGACTGGTCCACAAATAAGTTTAACCGTTGACCAATCAATGGTTGACCATTAACAACTAAACTTTTTTCCCTACTACTTATTTATTGGCCATTTCTCTGATTCTTGTTATTTTGTCAACGGTTAAAATTTGAATCTGGGCACTACATTTAAAGACGTCATAGTGTTTGGGATTAATCGGTTAAAACAGCATATTGTCAAAGAAGACTCTCCCGTGTAAATTGATTTATCCTGAGATACCAAGATAGAGGATGTTTAATCGGCCCAATTGAGGTTAATACTTGGCCGAATATATAAGCGTGCACAATCTTGACTATATGATGATGCTTAGGTTATTCACGTAGATATTAAATCATACTAAAGTATGGCTTATTGTTTGACAGGATTTAATGTCGACATTTAATTTTGCAAATACGAATGATATTTGAATACCCAACGGCTCTTATGTTGTCCACGTGGACAATAAGTCGGCCAAAGGAAAGCTTTTTTCTTTGGCATAATTCACTCTTGGTAGTTAATTATCACAACCAGAGTATCACTTGCAAGTTAGTGTCTACAGCCAAATATGGACCTAATGTTGTGCTAGGTATCTTGATATGAGACCCAACTATTATTTGAATTTATTAGGTCTTATGTGCTATTAGTGAGAGTTTATTATTTTTGTTCTCTGTTTAGTTTCTATTAATGCTACAATATCTGTTTTAATGTAAATTCAATTATAGTTATAGAACTTGTGGCGTTACAACATATGGCACGATGACAATTTAATTGTTTTCGGAGTCATTAACTCATACATTGCAATGTGGAAGGAACAACTTATAATTACGAATGACCATTCGTACACATATAAATATAGAACTGGATATTGCGAATGACTATTCGTATGCAGATAAATATAAAACTGGATATATAGCTACGTTCCAATCGCATTAGTGTGATTTTTGATAAACCACAAATTATAGAGGCATTATTTCTTGTGACTCTGTCTAGTCGAGTTCTCGACTTGTTGATTTCAAGTTGACTTGTTGGTTTCAAGTTCGGATAAAAGAGTAGTGTTGCTTTAGGTGGCAAACAGTGTAAAACTTTGTTATTAGACATGATTATGGATCAAACAAGAAACTATTTCTTAAGAGATTTAAGATCAGTTAAAAATGAAATTAAGGACCACTAAGATATGGGTCACAGACTTATACATTTTTCTTTTGACATATACGATTTTCATAAGATATCAGCAATAATATATTATAAAAGAGTATAATTAATCTTGCTGTGAAGCTAACTGCAGTAAAGTTACAGTTGTGTAATACATGCTTATGCGTTAGGTTTGAAATATTCTTTTGCATGATTTGTTTATACCGAGACGAGCTTTTCAGGATTCTTAAATATACCCATCTCATGCTTATTATGAAAAAAAAAAAGAGAAACACTAAGAGTAAGAATAGTGAAACTGTTCTCATTTATCATAAGGCCTTTAAGAATAAGATAAACTGAAAAGTTAACTTTAATAAGCTATAAGTTTTTGCCAAGTAAAGGATTGTAGAAACAAATAGGATAAGGTTAATCCATTTCTTTCTACATAAAAAAAAGGACACAGAGAAGATTTTAGTTCATTTTAAGATTTCAAATGTGATTACATAATCAAATCTGGAGAGTGACATCGGTTTCTACTACTCACATCAATGTAACAATGCAAGGTTACTTTGTTGGACCGTAATGTAAAGAAAAAGGGGTTTGAGTGATTTCAAAATGCATGATTTAAATAAACGTATATTAAAAAAATGCATGACATATTTCATGACATGACACGTTGCTGCATAAAACTTGCCTTATATAGTTCATATATAATGTTGTCGTACTAACGAGCCATGAAGCTTTAAAGCTTGCATCAAATGGCAAGCATTTGTTGTGTTTGAACTATTTTCAGGTGCCATCATGAATGAACTAAACAAATTCATTAAGTGAAGTACTTAGTTAATTAAACTAAGTAGTTCATTAAAGGAAGCCATATTTGGAAAAGGCACAAAGGCAACAAGTTGTAGAAAGGAAAGTCTCCTACTCCCTCTCACACGCCATTTATCACACATATATATATATATATATATATATATATATTCAGATTTTTTTTAAAAGGCACATACACATATATTCTAACGTACTACCAACACGTTATATATTTTACGTACGTACGTTAACGTCACACCACTATAATTAACTCATATTTATGAGTATATTCAGGTCTTATATCATATGATATAAGTCATGGTGATGACAAATTTATTACGACACGTTAAAAGGTTCTAAACCAAAAATTGTCGTATCGGGCGAATACCGAAACTTCACCAACGTGTCACGTACTTGCAATATATAGATGGCCAGCCCCTACACTTCAAAAATGGCTACAAATTTCATGGCTTACATGGTATGTACAGCCATAAAATCATTCCATGTTGACACACACAAATCACCCTCAATTAAGGCAAAATTGTGGAGATTCCAATTTCAATTTTGTCACATGCTTAGGCACCACTTTAATCAGCCTTGTGAGCTGAATATTATAGTTTAATTTATGTATATTATGTGTAACATAATATATATAACATGTGCAAAAAGTTAGAATTTAATTAAAGAAAAATCGGGTAATCGATAAACGTCGAAAATTCGGTTTTCTACGTACACGAGACATGGAACATTTTTGGCATGGCATATAACATGTATCTAGACACTTTTTAAATACTTCATACATTCTAAAGTGTTCTAGAAAAGTCAATTAAGGGCTGATTTAAATATACCATGTGTGTATAATTAAATGTGCACTATTTCACAAAGTTTGCAAAAATAAATTTCAGCACATGCACAATCCTTGTCACACGTCTAAACCAGCAATGTTGAAGCATATGTGGAGCTTTGTTGGCATCTTGATTGGCCAAGAATGAAGCATGCAATATTGGTGACATAAAGAAAGGAGCTACACAAGGTAACATTTCAAACTTATGTCACATTTGTAACACATGCTGAAAATTTCAGCATATGTGCATATGGCTGGTCGATTTTCTCAAGTTAATGAGCCATATTTTACTATCTTAAATCATGTGGATTAATTGAAAGATGTTATGGAAATATTTTTAATATAATATGGAATAAATTTGGTGATATCTTTGAATATCACACATGCTGAAAATTTCAGCATGTGTGTAATGTATGTTGGCCGAATTCTAGGGACTATTGGTGATCAATTTTTATTCCAAAAATGATAAGAATGTCTTGTACTAAATGGTGATTGAGTTTTTGGATTAAATCAAAGTAAACTTGGTAATATTTTGAATGAAATGCAAATGTTACACATGCTGAAATTTCAGCATGTGCAAGAGGAGTAATGGCCGAATTCTTGCATGGTAAATTGGAGTTATTTGTCTTGCAAAATAAGTGGGATGATAATATGTTTTATGGAAATAATTTTATGGCTAATTGGCACATGCTTTTTGAGGTTTAATTTCAGATTTATCTAGTCATCAAGTGATGACAACATCCATCCAATCAATGAGGCCAAGTAAGCAAGAGCTTAATGATCATCCAATGAGGAGGTGCCAAGTAAGCAAGACAATGTCACAATGATGCAATACACTCTTCCAAGAACTTAGAAGATAATTTTCAAGAGGAGAAGGGCATCATAGGGGGGCGGCCACCAATGTTAAAAGGAAAGAAGAGAGCAAGACAAAAACAACACAAGTCTTACAAGCATACAAGATCAAAAACGTTTTCTAGTCTCTCTTTCTACACTTCTTTCTTTCTTCTCTCCAAAACCTATTGTATTCATATACATACATCTTGAATAGGCTTCTTACATACCACCCTATACTCTTTATCATTGTAAAAGATTGATCAAGGTGTGATCAATCTTGCACTTGTAAGGTGGTGATGTTCGTGATCATTGTATTCTCATACAAGGTTTGTAAAGGGTTGGAGTTGGTGTGTAACTCTATCAACCCTGTGGTAAGGTGCTATCTTGTGTTTTGTGATTAGTGCTAACCGAGAAAGGTGTCCTCGAAGACTGGAGTAGGCTGTTTATAACCGAACCAGTATAAAATTCCTGGTGTTATTTACTTTTAGCACTTAATTTCAGTTTCAGCACTGTTTATTGTTTTTGATCATGTTAGTAAAAATAGTAAACGAATTTCAAAAATCACGAAACTTTCTAGAGTTATAGCCACATGTTTTAAGGTTCTTTTGATGTAAGTTTCAACCATTTTGGACAAGTATAAGTCATCCAAACTCCCAAAGTTCTGAGACTAGTGCAGTCTAATTTTCAGGCTTGCAAAGGTTGAGACTTTGATCGTATTTGACTAACTTCCCAAAAGAATTTTTCAAAATTATTTCAACCTATTTAAATATAACTAATAAGGGGTTAGTCATTGAATTTTCAGAGCATTTGGAGTTAAGGACAAATAGGAATAAATTTGTCAAATCAGAGTACCGGTTCTGGCAGATTTGCGCAATCTGACCACCAACGATTTTTCAAGGGGTTAGAGGTTGAATTTTGATCGGAAATTTTTAGGAGATACTCAGAACATCTGGGGCTAAGTTCTCTCCAAATTTCAGAATTTTTGAAGACCTGAAACCTATTTTTCAAAACGTCTTAATACTAGTCCTGAAAACAGGAACTGTTTTCAGAAGTTGGGTTTTTGGTTTAAAACTATTTTAAAAACCACATCTTCCGCACCCACTATTCAACCCCACCTTCTAGTGGTGCCTTGCAGATCCTACAAGTGGTATCAGAGCAGGAACACTCACATCAAAAGGATCCAACGATCTAAGTGAGATGGCAACCACAAACTTCAAAACCGAGCAAGAAGGTATGTCTATTCGAAGGCATCCTCTATTTGACGGTGAGTCTTTCATTTAATGGAAGTTAAGAATAAAACTTTTCCTTATGGAAATTGATATTGATCTTTGGTCAATTATAGAAGATGGTCCTTTTGTTCCATCAAAATTATCTACTGTAGATGGAGTCACACTAGAGGTCGTTAAGTCTAGACAAGAGTACACTAGTGACGATAAAAAGAGACTGAGCATGAACGCTAGGGCTATGCAATTACTTCTAAATGGACTAAGTATAAGTGAATCTAGCTATGTTTCAAATTGTTCTAGTGCTCAAGAGATGTGGAGAATTCTCGAAATGAAACACGAAGGCACTAGTCAAGTAAAAGAGTCTAAGATCAACATGCTTATGTCCACACTCGATTTATTTAAATTATTGCCAAATGAATCTATCGTTGATATGTATCTTCGCTTGACTAACATTTACAATTCTCTTGAGTCTCTTGGCAAAGCCTTTACTATGCAAGAAAAGGTACAAAAGGTCTTGCGAAGCCTTCCATCTGAGTGGGACCCTAAAGTAACGGCCATAGAAGAAAGCAAAGAAACTAAGTAAATTAAGATGGAAGAATTAATTGGATCACTTAAGGCTTATGAGAACAAACTCACCATAAGGAAATCAGAATCATCAAAACAAGGTAAGGCTATTGCATTTAAATCAAATGAATACGTCTCTTCTTCCGATCACATAGATGATAGTGATTCTGAATCAGATAACGATGACTTAATTTTATTGCCTAAAGGCTTAAGAAAATTCATGAAAAAATCATTTAGAAACAAAACTAAGGCTACTGCAACTAAATGAAATAAGAACAAGACAAATGACATGGATGTTAAATGTTACGAATGCGGTAAACTTGGACATCTATCATATGACTGTCCTAATAAGGACAAACAAACAAACAAACACCCTGACAAGGAACGGAACAAGAATAGACTCGTCTCAGAACCTAAGCAAAGGAAAAGAGCTCTCAAGGCCTCCAATTGCAGTGATACATCGGATTCCGAGACTGAGACAGAAGAGGAGACTGCACAAGTATGCTTTGTGTCCAAAGCATCAAACGAGGTATCATCTGACTCTGATTCTGACTCTGAGCCTTCTTATGATGATCTTTTTAGTCAGTACTTAGAATTGCATAAATTTACTAAGACTCTCGCAAAAGGAAAGAAGCGATTAATTGAAGACAAGAAGTTGTTAGAATCTTCTAACGAGAATCTTGTCGCTCAATTAAACGATTCAAAAGAAGAGTCGTCATGCATCATTAATGCATTAAAGACAGAGATTTCATCATTGACCATGCAAAATAAAGAAATGAAATCCGAGATTTCAAATTTGAAATCAAGGAATACGGACTTAGAGAAAATGATGAAACAATTTGATACGGGATCTAACATGCTAGATCGTATTATTTTATCACAAAAGCATGATAATGATAAAATGGGATTAGGATACATTGAAACAAATGAAATATCCATTAAAACAACCAAGTTTGTATTGTCTAAGAAAGTAGACACTCCAAAATCAAATACGGCGTCTAAGACGACGCAAAGACCCCCTCTCCCCTCATCTCGTCATTCTTCTTCTTCATATACAATTTTGTGCCATATAGATATGAGAAGAAACAAGTGATGCATACACGACATTCATTTCATCCATCTAGATCACGCACTACGCACACTAACACAAGGGCATATCAAAAACGTCCTCCATATAATACGTATAAAGGAGTTCTTGGCCAAATGCCCAAAGTGCATTCACCACATGTCTACTACATTGCACCTTCATCTACATTCTTGCCACTTGCTAGACCGAGAAGGATCACCTAAGTATGGGTACCGAAAGGTACTTTTACCAAGAGATGAATAACTAACTCGCAAGGACCCAAAATTAAAAGGGTACCTAAATCATTCTCATACATTGCAGGGAACCCACACATCAAAAGATACATCAATCAAATGGTTCCTTGACAGTGGTTGCTCGAGACACATGACGGGTGACCCGAGCCTATTCACGAAATTCAAGAAGGTCACAAAAGGCGGATCTGTGACCTTTGGAGACAACAATGAAGGCAAGATCATCAGAAAAGGTACAATTGGAAACCCAAGCACCCTTCAAATTTCAAACGTCTTTTTGGTAAGCAACTTATCCTATAATCTTCTTAGCATTTCGCAATTCATTGACAATGGTTTTGATGTGTGTTTTACACACCCATATTGTAATATAATAAATAAAAATGGAGAAATAATTTTAAAAGGAAACATCTTTACGCTTTCTATGGATACTATGTTAGACGCTAAGGTTAAGTGTTTCATGTCAAATGAACCTAACGTAAATTTGTGGCATATACGTTTAGGACATATTGGCATTTCTACACTAGAAAAACTCCAACAAAAGAACCTAATACGAGGATTGCCTACACTTGATTTAGACAACTTTCAGTTGTGTGAATCTTGCATAAGAGGCAAACAAACACGCGAGTCACTAAAACGTAAAAATAAAATTATCACGACTAGAGTTTTAGAATTATTACACATTGATTTGTTTGGTCTTAGTCGCACTACAAGTCTTGGTGTACGTCATTATGCTTGTGTGATTGTTGATGATTTTTCTCGTTATACTTGGACTTTATTTCTTGCACATAAAGATGATAGTGCCAGTGAAATTGCGAAACTAATAAAACAACTTGAAAATCAATATGGTTTCAATGTGAAAAGGATAAGAAACGATAGAGGCGGTGAATTTAAAAACAAGGACATGAATTCATTTTGCGAAGAAAAGGGAATTAAACACGAGTTTTTGCCACCTAGAACTCCACAATTAAATGGAGTAGTAGAAAGAAAGAATAGGACATTACAAGAAATTGCTAGAACCATGTTGTGTGAGAATAAATTGCCTAGATTTTTGTGGACGGAAGCCATAAACTGTGCATGCTATATAGTAAATCGCTTGTCCATTAGAAAGAAAATAAATAAGACGCCTTATGAGATATTAAATGATTGCATGCCTAAAATTGATTATTTTCGTGTGTTTGGATGCAAATGCTTTGTTTTAAATACAAAAGACAATTTAGATAAATTTGAATCTAAATCAATTGAATGCATCTTTGTTGGATATTCTGTGAATTCAAAAGCATATAGGTGTTATGATCCTCTCACTAGACAAATTCTAGAATCTATTCATGTGAAGTTTAATGAATTTGGTGAGATTGATAAAGATAAAGAATATGATGATGATTTTGAATTGAAACCCGTGTTGAACGATGATGATGGGACGTTTGATATGCATGATATGTATGACACACTAGAAATGCATGATCACTTAGAAATGCATGAGAACGTAGAAAATAATCAACCAAGATGGCATAGAGATCACCCACATGATCTTATTATAGGCGATATCACTCACGGTGTGCGACCACGTAGAAGAATAAATCCGGATGAAATAATTCAATTTCATGCCATGATTTCCGAAATTGAACCTAAAAATGTGCATGATGCTTTGAGTAATTCTTCTTGGATTGATGCTATGCATGACGAACTTAATCAATTCGTTAGAAATGACGCATGTGATTTAGTGCCACGACCACAAGATAAGACCATAATAGACACAAAGTGAGTGTTTAGAAATAAAATGAATGAAGAAGGAAAACTTGTTAGAAATAAAGCTAGACTTGTAGTACAAGGATATAATCGAGAAGAAGGAATTGATTATGATGAAACATTTGCACCCGTAGCACATTTAGAAGCTATACGACTTTTACTTGCCATTGCTTGCATGAAAGATTTTAAACTTTATCAAATGGACGTGAAAAGTGCATTCTTAAATGGAATCATACAAGAAGAGGTATACGTGAAACAACCACCCGGTTTTGAAGATTTGAAATACTCGATCACGTGTATGAACTAAAGAAGGCACTATACGGACTAAAGCAAGCACCTAGAGCATGGTATGATCGTTTTGCTACTTTTCTTTTAGAAAATGGTTTTAAAAGAGGCACTATAGATAGTACCTTATTTCTAAAACAAGATAAATCGGATTTACTTATTATTCAAATTTACGTTGATGACATCATTTTCGGCTCCACTTCTCATAAACTTGTTGAAGATTTTGAAAATTGCAGGAAATCCGAATTTGAAATGTCTATGGTTGGCGAATTAAACTACTTTCTTGTCTCATATTAAACAAACGAGTAAAGGCATCCACATAAGCCAAGCTAAATATATAAATGATATGATTAAAAAGTTCAATTTTGAGAATTTAAAACCATCACCCACCCCTATGAGTGTCACTACTAAATTAGATGAAGATGAACATGGTAGGAATTTTGATAATGTCTTATATAGATCTATGATTGGCTCTTTGCTATATCTTATTGCTAGTAGGCCTGATATCATGTTCAGTGTATGTATGTATGCACGTTTTCAAAGTCAACCTAAGGTATCTCACTATAATGCGGTGAAAAGAATATTCCGATATATTAAACACACACCCACCTTGGGCATTTGGTATGATAAAGATTGTGACTTTAATTTGCATGCCTACACTGACGCTGATTATGGTGGATGTAAAATAGATAGAAAAAGCACGAGTGGCACTTGTCAATTTATAATAAACTCACTTATTTCATGGTTTTCCAAAAAGCAAGTAAGCGTAGCTTTATCCACCACTGAAGCTGAGTACATGGCACTTAGTCTATGATGCACAAAATTACTATGGATAAAATAACAACTTTTGGACTTTGGAATTACCGTAAATAAAATTCCTATGTATTGTGATAGTATGAGTGCTATCATCCTGTCTAAGAACCCCGTACTAAACTCTAAGGCCAAGCATATAGAAGTACGTTATCATTTCCTTCGTGATCACGTAAGTAATGGCGATATTGTCATAGACCACGTACGCACAGAGGCACAAGTAGCGGATATTATTACTAAGGCATTAAATCAAACCACGTACGAAAATCTTCGTTCTAAATTAGGCATGATTTCTGCTGATGTGATTTGATTGACTTTCCATATTTACATGCATTTTTGATTGACTTTCCAAAGGGGAGAGAATGCATGATTTAAGGGGGAGAGAGAAACTGATTGCATAAATCAAGGGGGAGCGATTAGAAATTTGAAATTCAAAATTTGAATTGATGCACACTTGGAGGGGGAGCAATAAGATTTAAATCATGAATATAGGTTATTTTGTAAATCATCAAAAAGGGGGAGATTGTAGAGAAAAGGGGGTTTGAGTGATTTCAAAATGCATGATTTAAATAAACGTATATTAAATAAATGCATGACATATTTCATGACATGACACGTTGTTGCATAAAACTTGCCTTATATAGTTCATATATAATGTTGTCGTACTAACGAGCCATGAAGCTTTAAAGCTTACATCAAATGGAAAGCATTTGATGTGTTTGAACTATTTTCAGGTGCCATCATGAATGAACTAAACTAGTTCATTAAGTGAAGTACTTAGTTAATTAAACTAAGTAGTTCATTAAAGGAAGCCATATTTGGAAAAGGCACAAAGGCAACAAGTTGAAGAAAGGAAAGTCTCCTACTCCCTCCCACACGCCATTTATCACACACACACACACAGATATATATTCAGCGGTTGTCCCCATTGTCCCGGTTTGGATTGCTTTGCCATCCCTACCGATTCACCTGCACCATCGTGCAGCACTCTTTGAAGTGGTCAGGTCGATTGGGACACCATTGAAATTAGATGTTGCAACTGCGGACGGTTTACGACCGTCAGTGGCCCGTGTTTGTGTTGAGGTTGACGTTTCTCAAGATTTGCCGCAGAAGATATATTTACAGGCTAAGGGTAGGATGATCTTACAGTCAATAGTTTATGAAGACCTACCATTATTCTGCACTTCATGTCGTAGGCTTGGTCATTCATCGAGTGCATGTCCTCCAAAGGACAGCACCAACGATCCTTGCCCGCCGCCGCCTCCCCCGCCGCCGCCTCCCCCTCCGCGGACACATTCCACACGGCAGCGCTGGACATCAGTCAAGAACAAGCCGTCAGCATCTACTCTGCCACACTCGGATGTAGTTGTTCAAAATAATGATGAAACAGCCCAGCCTGATCTCGGGGATGTCCCTCCTTCAGACACAACCCTGCCTCATGCGACATCTGCCCAGTTGGAGGAGGAGTATTGTGATGCTGCGGACCAGCATTTACCCACTGACCTAAACCCTGTAGAAACGGGACACTCTTCAGACACAGATTTGCCGACTGATGATCATGTTGATGATATCCCTACGGTCCCGGAGGATGTCGCACGTCGAATGCAGTTCCTTCCGACTTCGCCGGATGAGGAGATATTAATATCACGCTTAGATGAACATGCAGCTGAGACTGAATTCATTCCAGTTGTCCCACGTCGTAAGAGAAGGGCGCGTAAAGACTTACCTCCTCTACCGCCATCCACAATCTTAACACGTAGTGCGTCGCACATCGTACAGGGAAGTTCCTCCTCTCTTACTCAATGAATGCCATTATATGGAACATTCGAGGCATGCGTGCCTCGTTACCTAGATTAAAACAAATGATTCTTGAACATCGATTACACTTACTTGCTTTGCTTGAACCCAAACATGCTCCATCCCGTATACATGGATTTGCTTTACAGCTTGGTTTTTCACATTCTTATGCTTCACAATCGGAACGTATCTGGTTTTTTTGGCGGGATACTGAGTTTCGTTTACTTGCTACTCAGGATCAGGAACAGGTGGTACACTTTACTATCCAGTCAATTTCACTGCAATGGACCTTTGTATTATCAGTTGTCTATGCGAAACATACGCCACTTCAGCGCCGTCCCCTTTGGCGTTCTTTATGTGACTTTGCTGACTCATGTCAGCTGCCCTGGATGGTTGGTGGTGATTTTAACACTTTTCGTACAATCGAGGATCATAGCGGTCGTTCTGCTCCGTCTTTAGCAGTATTACAAGACTTTAATGACTGTATCGAACGGTGCTCCCTCATGGCGCCCCCGTACCAAGGCTCTAGATTCACTTGGGCAGACAGCAGAGGTCTTGGTCGTATACGTCGCAGATTGGACTGGCTTTTTATTAATTCTGCTTTTCAGGATGGGTTTGCGGATATACAGTTGTCGCATCTGCCGAGGGTTACCTCCGACCACATGCCATTACTATTCTTTGGTCGACACAGTGTGACATGCAACAAACGCTCATTTCGTTTTCTGGACTCCTGGCTCCATCACTCAGACTTTCACTCTTATATGCAGCAGGCATGGTTATCATATCCCACTACTGGAGGCATGAACGGTTTCTATAATAAATTGTTTTCTTTCAAAAAAGATATCCAACGGTGGAATAAAGACATCTTCGGCAACATTTTCAACACCCTAAAACATGCAGAGGATCAACTCAATCAGGCACATGCTGCCTTGGATGCACATCCGACTGTGGAAGCAAGAGAAGAATACCATAGATCCAAGGCTGAGTATCTTCGTGCTTCCAATTCTGAATTACAATCCTGGAAACAAAAAGCTCGGGTTAAATGGCTTAAAGATGGTGATGCAAATACACAATACTTTCATTCCATTGTCAAAGGGAAGCGTGCACACCTGCGCATTCAACACATCCGCAATGCCGAGGGCCATCTTTTAACAAATCCGAGTGACATCATGGCTGCAGCAGTCTCTTTCTGTACAGATTTATTTGCCCAGGCACCCACACAGAATCATTCTGCTATACTTTCGCACATTCCTCGGCTGGTAACTGACGCTGATAATATTCTGTTGACGCAGCTTTCTACTACGACTGAAGTTAAGGAGGCAGTGTGGCATTTGGACCCTCACAGCGCTGCCGGTCCGGATGGGTTCCATGGTATGTTTTATCGTTCATGCTGGTCTATCATACATTCTGATGTTGTTAAGGCTGTGCATGAGTTTTTTCTTGGTATTCCACAACCGCCGGTCATGGCTAGTGCATTAATTACTCTGATACCTAAGACGCAATCCCCACAGACTTTTGGAGATTTTCGGCCTATCTGTCTTACGAATTTTCTGAGTAAAGTTTGCACCCGTATTATAGCCACACGTTTGGGAACGCTGCTACCGAAATTAATCTCTCCAGAGCAAACAGGATTCCTACCGGGTAATGATATTTCTACTCAGGTTTTATTGGCGAGAGAAATGGTCCATATGATGGATAGTGACGCGTCACATTTATGTCTGAAATTGGATATGATGAAAGCATTTGATAGGGTCAGTTGGGATTATCTCAAGCGTCTTTTGCTACAGTTTGTTTCTCAGACTTTTTCTCTCGGATTATCCTCAACCATTTACAAGCTACTACTTTATCGGTTTTGATCAATGGAGAGCCATCGTCTAAGTTCCGCCCATATAGACGTGTCAAACAAGGAGATCCTCTATCTCCTTTGCTATTCATTCTGGCATCGGAGGGTTTCAGCAGAGGGCTAACCGCATTGGTGGCGGCGGGCCATATACTGCCATTTCGTCCGGGCCGTATTCCTTTCGCAATAACACATTTAGCTTATGCAGACGATCTCCTGATTTTCCTGCAAGGTACACAGCGTAATCTACATCATTTTCACAAGTTCTTAACGGAGTATGAAACTGCTTCTGGACAAAAAGTTAACTATCAGAAGAGTAGTCTCATCCCATTGGCACGTCTTCTGCCCCGTCGAGTTCGCATTTTACAAGAAATACTGGGCATGCGACTCTCTTCTTTATCGTTTAGATATCTTGGTTCCTATCTCCACAAGGGAATTAATCGATCACGATTTTGTACTACTCTGCTACAGCATTTTGATGATCGATTAAATGGTTGGCATTCCCGCCTCCTTTCATCAGCGGGATGTTTAGTATTATTGCGTTCAGTACTTTCTTCGCTACCTCTTCATGTCATGGCTGCAGGAGGATTGCCAAAGTCGGTCATTAAAACGATACACAGAAAGATGGCCACTTTCTATTGGGGCAAACGTCATCATTGGGTGGCTTGGTCAAAAATCACTTTACCTATTGAGGAAGGAGGCTTGGGGTTACAGGATCTTAATATGCTGCAGCAGGCTTATCGCTGCAGAATTTGGTGGCTTTATCAGAGACATGATACTTTGTGGAGTCGTTATATACATGTCAAATATGGACGGCGAGGTGATTTTCGGCCACGGCTACCGGATTCGCCGGTTTGGAAACTCATTTGTCGCATTCATGATGTATGTACTTCGCAGACAGTAAGTGTGGGTACCCACCTTACATGGCGGCCAACACCCTTGGGTGAATTCACACTAAAATCAGCCTATGATATTTGTCGCCCATCTAGGCCAACGTTACTCTCAGCTAAGTTCATCTGGTTCAAGCACCATTCGCCCACAATAAAAGTACTGCTTTGGCGGTTATTTAACTCCGCACTGCCTTTTGAAGATTACATTGGCTCTTATTCGGCTGCACGCCCAACACAGTGCCCTTTTTGTAAGCAACACTCAGCAACGGTTGATCATGTTTTCCTGTATTGTCAGCCAATTCGGGTATTATGGACTTTCTTCGCGACGGAGTTGCACGGCGTCTACCTCACTACTATGACTTTGCGCCAATATCTATTATCCTAGTGGTACCGCTCCTCATATTCTTCCATCCTTGGGGTTCTTAAAATTGTGGTTCCGGGTATCCTAGTTCATAATATATGGCGCTACTATGCTAGTTTAGTGTATGGGAATACTGCATCCTTTTCTTTAACGGCACTGTGCACCACTATCCATTTTGACATTGATATGTGGATCCATACCCTACATGGTTCCAAACTCGCTGCAGGGCCACCAGCATCATTGTCTTGGATTCCAAAGATTCGATCTCCACGCCTAAAAGTGATCAGATGGCATTCTCCGCCATCAGGACGATTTAAACTTAATGTTGATGCAGCCGTTGGACGTCAATATGCAGCGGGTGGAGTCATAATGCGTGACCATAATGGCATTTGTGTGCGCGCTTTATCATTTCGGTTACCTCCATGCACACCGCTGATGGCTGAAATCCAGGCTACCTTATTTGGATTGCTCTATTTTCTTCCATTATATCGGACACTTATTGTAGCGCCCCGCCCGAAACCAGGGTTCCAGCTCAGTGCACCCGTCGTACTCTACTCCATAGAGTACAAAGTGTCGATACTATACATGTACATGTCGACATGAATAATGAATCGATAAGCGGAAGCAACATAACATAAACAAATCGTCATCGACATGCAATGTACTACATCATAATCTCTGTCAACCAAAATATACATAATGTTGAAACTTTCTGAATTACATCATAAATCAAGACTTGACGCCTTTGAAGCAAGTCTCTCAACCTGTTTCTTCATTATCAGTGATCCTTCTAGCCTGTTCTCATCAAATCTGTAAATGAACCTGTTATCTGGAAATGATAATTAAAGGCAAGTATGAGCGATAGCCATCGTCTTTTAATCGCTCAGCAAGTAGTCTTTCTAGATACGACATGTGGATCATACATGGAAATAGAGTGACAAGTCTAATAAACATTCGTATCAAAAATAGATAACATATTTGCATTTTAGAAAGTAATCTTAGTATGGAATATGATGAACTTTAAGAATAAAACAAAGAGAATTCCTCAACATAACATACTTACATATCATATTACTTAGTCCATAACATCATAACATGTCCATACTTAGCTTCTAACTCATAACTCATACTAAAATCAATGACATCATAACTTAAGAATCTCTTAAGGTATCATATCGTAACTTAAGGATCTTATGAAGGTGACATATGCTAGCATGGTCATGACGTGATGCATAAAACATGGCTTTTCATAACATGATGGTTCATAACATGACTTTTCATAAACATGATTGTTCATAACATGACTTTTCATAAACATGACATGATTTTCAAAACTTGCATAACATGACATTTGCATAACATGAAGACATAACATTTTCATCATTGGCTATAGCACTTTTCATAAGAATAATAACATACGACATACCGATCGATTCCCCATATAGTACATGTACGACATAAACATCATAAACATATGTACATGTACCAACGGTGACGCGCTATGACGGAGATCCCGTGTCCCAGACCCGGTGTTACACTCAGCCATATACGTAATCATATGCCCCTGACATCTACCACCCCGGTACCGATGTCACGCCGGCAAATATAACATAGTCATAATCATGAACATAACATAACATATCGTGTGTCAATGAAATCGATCGTCTCGCGTTTATTATTCACATGCATATGAACTTTCAAAACATGAGATGTTACAACTTGCCTTAGCAAATCTTGTTTTCATGCATGCATGAGACTCGGTCATATGAGGGTACTTTGGTCATTCTACATCTTATAACAACATCGCTTACTTACTTTCATCCTATATGTCATAACTTAAAGGAAATCCCACTTTGACCATCATGAATGGCCATTCGGCCATAGCATCCCCAAATCAGCCCACTTTTCACAATTTTCATCCAACAATACTTTCGTAACATCTATTCCATACATGTATTTCATAATTCATAACTTAAATACCTAAAACATTTATTTCCTAATTACCTTATCATATCGTCACGAATTTCATAACTTACATCATAACTACATCTTATCATAACCTACACATATTAGTATACATAACATGTAGGTAATCATACACATACATTATAAAATGCTTTGTAGCTGTGCACATATACATATACATATTTACTACATATATTTTTATAACTTTATATAACATTTTCCATAGAATACATACTTAACCTACTTTCATAACTTAACGTATCCATCATACATATAGACATATGTATAATTATGATAAAGTCATTTTATCACAAAAGGCCTATTGGCCGATTATATGTATATGTATATATATACTTGTAAAACAATTTATATGCTTTATATCTTAACATATATATTATACTTGTATGTGTACATAATACATGTGAAAGTCATTTTTAGTCTCAAAAAGGCTCATAGCCGAAATACATGTAGTAACTATATACATGTATATAATTATTTTGTGATATATTATATCATATCAAAACTTAACATGTTCATCATATATACATATGTATTTGTGTAAAAATATAATGAAATCATTTTATTTTTTTTGTCACTAAGGCCTAATGGTCGAATGTATATATATACATGGTATATATATAAATCATTTTATGATATATTGTATAATATCCAAAACTTATTCATTTTCATTTTATGATTGGCGACTTCAAATTATATGTTCGTTATATTTTCATTTTGCCTACATTGACAAACATTGTAATATGGTTTCCCTCCACCATAAGTGAGGCATAATAAAAGTTATCCTTTGGTGCAAAAAAAAATATAATGAAATCATTTTTGTCACTAAGGCCTAATGGCCGAATATATATATATATATATATATATATATAGTATATATATAAATCATTTTATGATATATTGTATAATATCCAAAACTTATTTATTTTCTCTCTTTAAAATATATATTACACATACATACACATGAAACATATAAAATCATATTTTAACCTTGAAATGGCCTTAAGGCCGATTTGTATATATATTGTATATACATATATATTTGCCGTGTATATATATATATATATATATATATATATATATATATATATATATATCTAAACATAAAAACATTGAGATATATATATATATATTTATGTAAAATCGGATATATTTATATGTATATATATACATCTATCCATACATATATATATCCAAAAACCGTATATATATATATATACTTTTATACAAAACCATGTATTTGTATATATGCATCTACACATCTATACATACATATCTATATATACATATATATGTAAATCGGTATATACATATATAGATCTACACACTTAAACATATATATATATATATATATATATATATATATATATATATATATCAACGTATCTATTTTATAATATGTATATATATGCGTGTTTATATATGATGTATATATATGTATATAGCGTGCGTGTATATGTATATAGTGTATATATGTAAATACCTATTACTCAACATAGATCTCTAATTTCTTGAGAAGCAATCTTGAACATACTACATGATGATCCAACTTTGATATGAACATACATACTTAGTATTTGTAAAACCATGTAGGATCTAGGAAGAATACTTGCCTTGATTCACTTTCTTACACTTAAATGGAAGTTTCTTCACTTGGTTGTGAAGAAGAACACCTTCTTCCTTCTTCCTTGTACCCACGTTTTTGAAGAGTAGAAAGATGGAGTTAGTATAGAACTTATAAAAATAAAGAAAAATGGAAGAACTTAGCCTAGATTCATGGAGTTCTTACCTTGGAATCAAGTCTTACACCTTTCTTGGATCCTTACTTGAATGATGGAGAGTTGTCTAACCTTAGTGTAGGAGTTGTTATTGGTGTAGATAAAAAAAACTGTTCTTCTTGCTCCACCTTAAATGTTTCGGCTGAATGTGGTAGAAGAAAGTTGGGTTTGAGTTTTTCTTGTAGCAAGAAGAAAGAGAACTTGTGTGTAAAATAAAAATATGCCTAATGTGCTTTCTTGCACACTACCAGCCGAAATTATAGTGTGAAAGAAGGTGGAAGAATTCTTTTGTGGAGTGGATTAGATAATAGAGATTTGTTTAATAAAAGTAGAAGAATATAATGTAAAGTGGAGGAATGATGGGGTGTAATAAATTAAAGAAAAGTAAAATTGTCTCCTTTCTTGGAGTGCTTAACCGAGAATTCAAAGGGGGAGGGGAAAAGAATTATTTGTTTTGTGGGCATGTTGGAATAGTGGAAGAAAAGTGAAAGGAAGTGGGGTGTGTAGTAAAGGTTGACATGGTTTGCCATGTGAAAAAAAAGAATTATTCTCCCCACTTGAGTGAGTGAGTGAACGGCCATGTGAGGGGTAATGGGGAGGGGTTTTGTCTTTTATTGCCATGTAGGATATAATAGAAGAAAATGTGATAATAGTGTGTGTTGTAGTTACCGTATCGGGTATTTTTATTTGGTTTGATTTGTATCTATCGACTTAAGTTGCTACCGACTAATTTCTTTTAATGCATCGTATGTCCGAAACATTTGTTATCTAGTCCCTTCCAGTATCATTATATCCGTGAACTTATCTTTCAGTTATTTTCTCGAGTGTTTCTAACCCCGATATTTAATGTCAATGTTTTTACTAGTTCTAAACAAAATTTAATTTCCATTCAAATTTCCTCAACATCGCATTTCCGTTCTATTTTCCTCATTTCCACTAGCCCGGAATCTCGGGTCGTAACACTTATCATCGAGACAGTCTGTGCGCAAATGCTGCTGCGACTATAACAGCAGCAACCTATCTTTGGAAACTACCATCTTCGGCTCTTACAGATGTTGATTAATCATTATCATTTGGAAATCACGCATATCTATCGCGAGGCCAATATGCCGGCACATTACCTTGCTCAGTACGCAATGACATCCCCGATCACATGCTTCTTCACTAGAAACAGTCTACCACCCATGGTTCGCGCCTCCGTCACTTTGGACCTCACGTCAGCAACATTGCGTAATCATTAATTTATACGTCTTTCATGTGGATTGGCTCACTATGCTTTCCTCTGCCTGTGCTCATGTGAGTACAGGCAGACTCGGTATGTTTCTCTCGCTCCTTCATGGCATCTCCTATCATCTATTGTCTTTTGATGCACCCTTTCTTTTCTTTGTTACATGGAACGTACTTTGTTGTGGCTTGATGATTTTCACTGCATCTGGCGAGTTTCAACACTATCAAGTCTTCCACAGGGATTGGCATACACTCGCATTCGCTGCCTGTGCTTTTCCAAGTGCAGGCAGCCTTGGTGAGATCCGCATCTTATCGTTTTGTCATATTCATTTATATTTTCTACTTCTACTTGATGCACTTTTATGTCTCGTTGCTGCATGGCCGCATACACATCTTCAAACTTTTCACGCTGCTGCTCCACTGGTCTTCCAAATGGATTGGCTCTCATTTGATTCCTCTGCCAGTACTTCGGACAGTACAGGCAGGCCTGGTATGAGTTACATTCACTGGATTGGCTGCATTTACATATGTATTATCCAGATGTATCACATATTCTCCTGTTTTTACGATGCATGGACAACCTCAAAATTCCTTTTGGCTAATCACACGCATGTGGCTGCTGAAAATACTGCGGATGGCGTTCGGAAGCTTCTATGGCATCAACATCTCCTGCTTCAAGTGTTTCACAAGGGCCTTACTGTATTTGTATTATTCTATTGTAAAGCGTCTCAACAATCCAGGAGTATAAATATGTATGCTTTTTCCTTCGCCAAGGTTTTATCCACAAGGGTGGTTTTACTTGGCAAGGTTTTAATGCGGCATATCATATATCTCTCGGATGTTGGAACTTCTCATTTCTATTTTCCATTATACTGTCTTCATGTCATAAGGTATTCCTCCGCCATAAGTGAGGCATAATCAATAAAACGTTTTTATTAAAAAAAATATTCAGATTTTTTCTAAAAGGCACATACACATATATTCCAACGTACTACCGACACGTTATATATTTTACGTACATACGTTAACGTCACGCCACTATAATTAACTCATATTTATGAGTATATTCAGGTCTTATATCATATGATATAAGTCATGGTGATGACAAATTTATTACGACACGTTAAAAGGTTCTAAACCAAAAATTGTCATATTGGGCGAATACCGAAACTTCGCCAACGTCTCACGTACTTGCCATATATAGATGGCCAGCCCCTACACTTCAAAAATGGCCACAAATTTCGTGGCTTACATGGTATGTGCAGTCATAAAATCATTCCATGTTGGCACACACAAATCACCCTCAATTAAGGCAAAATTGTGGAGATTCCAATTTCAATTTTGTCACATGCTTAGGCGCCACTTTAATCAGCCTTGTGAGCTGAATATTAAAGTTTAATTTATGTATATTATGTGTAACATAATATATATAACATGTACAAAAAGTTAGAATTTAATTAAAGAAAAATTGGGTAATCGATAAACGTCAAAAATTCGGTTTTCTACGTACACGAGACATGGAACATTTTTGGCATGGCATATAACATGTGTCTAGACACTTTTTACATACTTCATACATTCTAAAGTGTTCTAGAAAAATCAAATAAGGGCTGATTGGAATATACCATGTGTGTATAATTGAATGTGCACTATTTCACAAAGTTTGCAAAAATAAATTTCAGCACATGCACAATCCTTGTCACACGCCTAAACCAGCAATGTTGAAGCATATGTGGAGCTTTGTTGGCATCTTGATTGGCCAAGAATGAAGCATGCAATGTTGGTGACATAAAGAAAGGAGCTACACAAGGTAACATTTCAAACTTATGTCACATTTGTAACACATGCTGAAAATTTCAGCACGTGTGTATATGGCTGGCCGATTTTCTCAAGTTAATGAGCCATATTTTACTATCTTGAATCATGTGGATTAATTGAAAGATGTTATGGAAATATTTTTAATATATTATGGAATAAATTTGGTGATATCTTTGAATATCACACATGCTGAAAATTTCAGCATGTGTGTAATGTATGTTGGCCGAATTCTAGGGACTATTGGTGATCAATTTTTATTCCAAAAATGATAAGAATGTCTTGTACTAAATGGTGATTAATTTCTTGGATTAAATCAAAGTAAACTTGGCAATATTTTGAATGAAATGCAAATGTTACACATGCTGAAATTTCAGCATGTGCAAGAGGAGTAATGGCCGAATTCTTGCATGGTAAATTGGAGTTATTTGTCTTGCAAAATAAGTGGGATGATTTATATGCTTTATGGAAATAATTTTATGGCTAATTGGCACATGCTTTTTGAGGTTTAATTTCAGATTTATCTAGTCATCAAGTGATGACAACATCCATCCAATCAATGAGTGCCAAGTAAGCAAGATCTTAATGATCATCCAATGAGGAGGTGCCAAGTAAGCAAGACAATGTCACAATGATGCAATACACTCTTCCAAGGACTTAGAAGATAATTTTCAAGAGGAGAAGGGCATCATAGGGGGCCGGCCACCAATGTTAAAAGAAAAGAAGAGAGCAAGACAAAAACAACACAAGTCTTACAAGCATACAAGATCAGAAATGTTTTTCTAGTCTCTCTTTCTACGCTTCTTTCTTTCTTCTCTCTAAAAGCCTATTGTATTCATATTCATACATCTTGAATAGGGGAAATATGAATACAATAGGCTTTCAAGAAGAAGAAAGAAAGAGAGTGTAGAAGAAGAGAGGCTAGGCGTTTTTATCACTTGATTTTGCAATGCTTGTGCTTGTCTTGTTTTTGCTCATCTTCTTTCCTTTTATTGCCATGTAGCCGTCCCCTTGTGCTATCCCCCTCTTGAAAATTATCTTCTAAGTCCTTGGGAGAATGTAAGACATCATTGTGACATGGTCTTGCTTACTTGGCATCTTCTTATTGGATGATCATTTAAGCTTTGCTTACTTGGCATTTCATGATTAGTTGGAAATTGTCATCATTTGATGACTTGGAAAATTTGAATATATCACTCAAAACATGTGCCAAAATCAACATAAAATAATTTCCATAATCCATAAGATTTTCACATCAATTTAGCAAGACAAAATTCCTCCCACACAAGGATAAAAATCGGCCATTAAGAGTGTTTACCATGCTGAATTTTCAGCATGTGATACATGTAGTTAAAGTTCAAAATAATTCCATTTTTCTTTGATTTTTCTAATTAAAATGAATCACCAATTGATGGCAAATATCCTTATCACATTGGAAATGAATTTGGACACCTTTATGCCCACACATTCGGCCAAGACATGTGACACACATGCTGAAAAATTTCAGCATGAGTGATATATAAAATATCACTCTTTATGACTTTTAAAAATATTCAAATTGCTTCCATTTCTTCTTCCAATCAATCACATAATTCAAGATGATAAAATATGTCTCATTAAACCTCAAAATTTGGCCAGCCTATTTCAACATGCTGAAATTTTCAGCATGTGCTTTAAATGAGACAAAGTTTGAAACCTTACCATTTGTAGCTTCTTTCTTTAAATCACCAACATTGTATGATTGATTCTTGACCAATCAATATGCCAACAAAGCTCCACATAGGCTCCATCTCAGCTGTAGGTGGCGTGGATGATGTATATGCATGTGCTGAAATTTATTTTTGCTAACTTTGTAAAATAGTGCACATTTAATAATACACACATGTTATAGTCCAATCAGCCCTTAATTTAATTTTCTAGAACACTTTAAGATGTATAAAATATGTAAAAAGTGTCTAGATACGTGCCATATGATGTGCCAAAAATATTCCATGTGTTGTGTACGTAGAAAACCGAATTTTCGATATTTATCGATTACCCGATTTTTCTCTAATTAAATTCCAACTTCTTACACATGTTATATATATTATGTTACACATAATATATATAATATATACTTTAAATCTCAGCACTTGTCTGGTCTAAAGTGGCGCCATTTACATGTGACAAAATTAAAATTGGAATCTTCACATTTTGGCCTTAATATGGGGTGATTTGTGTGTGCCAACATGGAAAGAATTTTTGGCTGAAAATATTGTCATGTGCACGAAATTTTTGATGTTTTTTGAGGTGTAGGGGCTGGCCATCTATTTATGGCAAGTACTTGACACGTTGGCGAAGTTTCGATATTCGCCCGATACGACAATTTTCGGTTTAGAACCTATTAACGTGTCGTATTTATTTGGCATCACCATGTCTTATATCATATGATATAAGACCTGAATATACTCATAAATATGAGTTAAGTATAGTGGTGTGACGTTAACGTACGTACGTAAAATATATAACGTGTCGGTAGTACGTTGGAATACACGTGTATGTGCCTTTTTAAAACAAATCTGAAAATATATGTATATATATGTGTGTATGGCGTGTATATATTAGTGAGGGGAGGAGGAGAAGACTTTCCATCCTTAGCCTTGTTGCCTTTGTGCCTTTTTCAAACGTAGCTTCCTTTAACGAACTACTTAGTTTAATTAACTAAGTACTTCACTTAATGAACTAGTTTAGTTCATTAATGGTGTCACCTGAAAATAGTATAAACACAAAAAATGTTTGCCATATGATGTAAGCTTTAACGCTTCATGGCTCGTTAGTACGGCAAGATTATATATGAGTTAAATAAGGCAAGTAATAAGCAATGTATCATGCACACATGTATATCATGCACATGCACGTTTTTACGTCATTCATTTAAATCACATATTTTGAAATCATTCAAACCCCTTTTTCTCTACAGAATAGGCTTCTTACGTACCACCCTATACTCTTTATCATTTTAAAAGATTGATGAAGGTGTGATCAATCTTGCACTTGCAAGGTGGTGGTGTTCGTGATCATTGTATTCTCATACAAGGTTTGTAAAGGGTTGGAGTTGGTGTGTAACTCCATCAACCCTGTGGTAAGGTGCTATCTTGTGTTTTGTGATTAGTGCTAACCGAGGAAGGTGTCCTCGAAGACTGGAGTAGGTTGTTTATAACCGAACCAGTATAAAATTTCTGGTGTTATTTACTTTCAGCACTTACTTTTAGTTTCAGCACTGTTTATTGTTTTTGATCACGTTGGTAAAAATAGTAAACGAATTTCAAAAATCACGAAATCTTTCCAGAGTTATAGCCACACGTGTTAAGGTTCTTTTGGCGCAAGTTTCAACCCTTTTGAACAAGTATAAGTCATCCAAACGCCCAAAGTTCTGAGACTAGTGCAGTCTGATTTTCAGGCTTGCAAAGGTTGAGACTTTGATCGTATTTAACTAACTTCCCAAAAACATTTTTCAAAACTGTTTCAAGCCATTTAAGTATAACTAATAAGGGGTTAGTCATTAGATTTTCAGAGCATTTGGAGTTAAGGACAAATAGGAATAAATTTTTCAAATCAGAGTACCAGTTCTGGCAGATTTGCGCAATCTGACCACCAGCGATTTTTCAAGGGGTTAGAGGTTGAATTTTGATCAGAAATTTTTAGGAGATACTCAAAACATCTGAGGATAAGGTCTCTCAAAATTTCAGAATTTTTGAAGACCTGCAACCTAGTTTTCAAAACGTTTTAAAACTAGTCCTGAAAACAGAAACTGTTTTCAGAAGTTGGGTTTTTGGTTTAAAACTATTTTAAAAACCACATCTTCCGCACCCACTATTCAACCCCCCTCCTTCTAGTGGTGCCTTGCAGATCCTACACATAACACCTGCAATTAACACAACTAGAGGAGGGTGAATAATGGTTAGCAAAAATTACACTACTACCCTAAAAAACACAGATAGCTGACATGTATATGCGTAATTTGTGATAGAGACTCGGATGTACATTCAGTTGAGTTTTTTGAATAAAATATCCTTCCATTCCAAAAAAAATTACACTACTACCCTAAAATTAAAATCTCCTTTGAAAACATAATCTGTGAGCTATTCAGATTCAGTACTCATTTTTGGAAAAAATTCAAAAGTCAATGTATACAACTCTAACAATTATGAAACTTTTCAGAAATCAACTTCAATGTCTTGACTAGACTCTGTTTGAAAATGAGATAAAAATAAGATCGCTAGACCTTTCAAACAAATAAAAAAATACATATGGTCAATTCGGACAGCATTGGACAGAATAATGCTGAATTCTGCAAACGTGTATCTCTTTGATTACTCAGCCAAAAATATTGATCTTTATGTCAAAACACTCCTTAAGATGTCTAGTTTAATTTTCAAAAAGGCCCTGACCTGAAACTATGCTTGAAAAAATCAGAATGCAAGTTTCCTTGAAATTGGTCAAATTGTAGCCAGAATGGAGCAGTTATTTTTCAGAGACTGAAAGACTAAATTTCCTTTGCTCAAATCAAGTGATTGTTATTGCAAATGAAAGCTAACAATCTGAAATATAACTCCACCAAAAATCACGAATTATGAAAATGTTTTGCTATTTTTTAAAGACGTGTGAATTTGGATAAAAACTGCAATGAAAACGGGCAGAAAGCAGTAAAGAAAGGAAGAAGAGCAGAACACCGAGGATTTATCCTGGTTTGGTCAATGTGACCTACTCCAATCCCTAGGAATACCTTTCCTTGGAGTTTACTATGGAATGAACAACAATACAAGAAGAACCAAGCTTGATCCTTGGATTCTACACCAACCCTATTCAAGACTTGGATGATCACCTCTATGCAACTATGGTTGCAACACCTCAACCATCTATTGATGTAGCTTTATAGAATTGGCTAATCAATCTTACAAAATATGACTCAAGAGGCGTGTAAATATGCAACAAATATCACAAGAATACTTTGGCTACACAAAGAATGAATCAAGAAAGAAGAGAAAAGAATAACAAGACAATGAGCTTCAACTTTTGCTTTCAAGTGTGTAAGATCACTTCTTCACCTTACCTCCTATTTATAGTGTGTGTTGCGCTTTGAAGATAAGAAGGCCAATGTGTCATAGTCTTCATCATCGATGCTTAAGTGTCTTCACCTCATTGGTTGGTCACATAATCACCTTGTACACTTGGCAACATGATGAAACATGATTGGTCCACCTTGACACACAAACTTGGCCGATTTTTAGCCTTCAAAAGTGACATGGAAATTGTGAAGATAATACCCAAGGATAAGATGGCATATTCCACAAGAATCTCTCAACTCCTTGGCACAAGAATAGGACATGTGATGGCCGCAATTTTGACTCCAAAACAGCCTACCAGCCTTTGGTTTCAAGTTTGAAAATTCCAATTGCCAACTAGCTTGTATTTGGTTGGTCCACTTGGCATCAAGTCATAAAATGAATACACCACCTTTGCCACATAATTATGGACTTTTTTGAGGCATACATAAGGTTACAAACTCAGATTTTCGAAGAGAAATCAATAAATAAAAGTTGACAAATTATGTCAACATATAATCCAAAATTCCCACACTTTTACTCCTTGTACGTTGTGATGAATTTCACACCGTTAATACCCTTATAATCTCTACAAAAATATGTATAAGAATCCCCAATAACATATATAATAATATCTCCAAAAATAGAAAAGAATGTGACATCAAAACCACTCACATAGATAATACAACCAAATAAGAGAATCGAGTCAAACACCATGATATAATCTTCAAGAACACCATAAATAAACTCCATAATGCAAATAATATGATACTCAAGAGATGTCCTTGAGTAAAATGACCAAACTTCCCGTGAGCGGTAAATAACTAAAATACCCCTGGTGATAGAAAACTCCGAAAATGAACCTGAGGTCTGAAGTAGATATGAAAACACCTTCATAGTGATGAATAAGAAATAATAAAGTCCTTGTATCATTTTCACTATGTCAAGTACCTAAAAGAACTCAAAATACCACTTTTATCTTTTTTGGTAAGTTGTAGAAACTTCCAAGGCATATTAGTCACACGACATTATTAGATTCATCAAAAAGATATAACAAAAACATTATAAACATATATGAAGCATGTTCAAATGAAAACAACCATTTTATCACATTTTAGCAAAACTTTTCTAAAAACCATAGACATCGATCGATCAAAGTGTCCCTGCTGGAGAGATCAATGTCTCACAGTGAGGTTCAGATTTTGTCTCTGACCTACATCGATCGATTGATATAAGAGATTGATGTGTACATTGATTGATCGATATGTCTCAGGTTTAGAGATCGATGTTTCATAGTAAGGTTTGGAATCTTCTCTGCCTTACTTCGATCGATCGATGCAGTGATCGACATATATATCAATCGATCGATGTGTCCTACCTAAGAGATCGATGTCATTTTTCTTCACTTATTTGATATATTTCAACTCTTTATCATTTGCACCATTATGTGTGATATTCTTAAGTATTCAATACTTAAAATCATGACTTTGAAAATTATACAAACATATTTCTCAACATTCTCCTCTTTTTGGATGATTTTCAAAATAACTCTACATGATTTTGATGTCACCATGTGTTGCCAATTGTTTATCACATATCTACCAATTGAATTATTTTGAAACACTGACCAATTCTATGCCAATTGTTTTTCAAACTTTTAAACTTTTTTTAGATACATGTTTTTAACATACGTGTTCCCCCTCAACTTATACTCTCCCCCTTAACCTAAGCTCCGAACCAATTGAACACCAATTAAAACTTATACCAATTGAACTTGACTAATTATTCATCATGATCAAAAATCATGTTCTTATCTCCCCCTTTATTTTGCAAATCATACAAAAGAAAGGATTTTGCAAATGTATTGTAGGTCATCATACTTCACTTGGCTCGTAAAGTTTCAAAAATGGCTTGACTGAAGGGTTTAGTGAAGATGTCAGCTACCTGAAGATCAGTGCTTATATGATCTATGTTTATGTCCCCATTTTGAATATGGTCAAGAATAAAATGGTATCTTACCTCAATGTGTTTGGCCTTAGAATGAAGTACTGGATTCCGAGAAAGATTGATCGCACTTGTGCTATCATAGAAAATTAGAATCTTGTTCATTATAATGTCAAAATCACTAAGTTGTTATTTACGCCAAATTATTTGAGTAGTGCATAGGCTTAAGGCTATATACTCGGCTTCAGTGGTAGAAAGAGGTACACTAGCTTGTTTTTTTAGAAAACTAAGAGATTAAGTTGGTTCCTATGAATTGAAGCTCCGTGTACGGATGACTGGATATGATTGTAGATATCCAGTCTAATCAAATATATCATATTCATTGAGTTTATCATGTACATAAATATAGATATGGGATTGGATTTGTATTGATCTTGTATTGATCTCTTTAGAAATAGATTAGCATAAATTGCTCCCTTGTATTACTATAAATTGACCCAGTGATCAAATATAAAAGGAAGATATTTGAGTTGTCCAACCGTCTTTGCGCAAATCTTCTTTTACATAGTATTAGAGCCTTCACTGGTTTTCGATTTATGATATCCTTCTTCCTTCAGAAATTTTCTCTCTAACCATGGCAGCAGAATCATCTTCCTCTCCAACCATGGCAGACGAATCTTTTTGAATCCTCTTCCTCTCCAACCATAGCAGTTGAATCTTCTCACAAGAAAATTATATCCTTCTATGATCTGCACACATGTGATCATCCTAGGTTTCTTATCACCCCTATCCAACTCACAGGATTCAATTATGAAGAATGAGCAAAGGCCATTTGCGGCTTCTTGCTCGTCCGAAAAAAATATGGATTCCTCGATGGAACCATAACTCAACCTGATGATAGGTCTCCCGACATGGCAGATTGGGAGCTTGTCAAATTCGATTATCGTGGCATGGATTTTAAACACAATCGAGCCGAGCGTGTGTTCCACTATCTCTTACTCAAAAAATGCTAAAGATTTGTGGGATGATATTAAACAGCGGTTTACTGTTATGAATGCTCCTCGGGTGCAGTATTTGATGAAAGCACTTGCAAATTGCAAACAAAACAGAGATTCTGTCATGATTTATTATGGCAAATTGAAGAAACTCCGGGATGAACTGAAAGACTATAAAGACATCCCAATGTGCTCATGCAACGGATGAAAATGTGATCGGCGACACACTCTTATTCGACGCAAAGAGGCTGATCGAATTCATCAGTTCCTTATGGGACTCGATGATTCCACTTACAGAACTGTTCGCTCGTATATTCTCAGCCAGGAACCTCTACCTACCTTGAACAGGGTCTATCACATAGTGGTTCAAGTGGAAAGTCTAGGTTCCTTTGCATTAACGGAAGACAAGCGTGATTCCCCTACCTTTGCCATGACACTGACAGGAAAGTCAGGCGATGACAGGAAGAACTCCAAACCGCGGTGATGTGCACGCATTGTTGTAGGAAGGGCCATGAGGCCATTGGATGCTTTAAATCATAGGTTATCCTGACTGGTGGGGTGACCGACCTAAAGGACAGTTCAAGCCTAAAGGTCATGCTCATCCGACATCTTTGCAGGATAACAGGCAGCGCTGCACATATGGCAACTGCCCCATCAAAGGTTTCTTCTACCCTGAATGATGCACATGGGGATGTGCAGATGTCGGCCGACCTCTTCACAGCCGAGCCGAGCTCACTCCTCAGAGCTCTTAGTATGCTTAAGCAAACAGCTCCAGAACGTCTGAGTGGTAAGCCTACTGACTCTTCTTGGATTATTGATTCAGGAGCTTCTCACCATATGACGGGTAATATAAATATTTTACATAATTGCATCCCAATCCCAACGTGCCATATCCGTCTGCTCAACGGGACTGTGACCCAAGCGCAACACCAAAGGACAGCTCGGCTGAATGAAGAACTGACACTTGACAAAGTGTTCTTTGTCCCAAACTTAACTTGCAATTTGCTATCAGTTTCATAGTTGCTGCACAATTAGGATTATGTTGTTAAATTTACTCATGAAGGTTGCGTGATATAGGACCGGGATACCATGACTTGGATTAGAGCGAGTAATGTGATCAAAGGGTTGTACATCTTGAGGAGAGCATTTCCAATCCGGATGCACGCAGTAGGGAAGCACTCCGATGTCTCCTTATGGAACAATCGGTTGGGACACCCTTCCAATCGAGTTTTGTGTTTGTTACGTGGTGTCGTACCTTCTTTTGATGAAACTTGTACAACACTTCGTGATGTCTGTCTACGTGCAAAGCAAACCAGACAATCATTTGATTTGAGTAATACTATTGCTGAACACTGTTTTGATCTGGTTCATTGTGATGTATAGGGTCCTTATCGACATAAAACTTCTTATGGTGCCTCTTATTTTTTAACTTTTGCAGATGACCATTCTCGGGCTACGTTGGTGTACCTATTAAAAACTAAAGATCGAGTACCAACTTTGGTGAAGCAGTTCTTCGCAATGGTCAACACCTAGTTCTGCCAAAAGATTAAGATTTTTCCTACTGACAATGGAATAGAATTCTTACCACTAATTCCTTTCTTTGTTGACCAAGGTGTGATACATCATACCTCCATTGGACATACGCCCCAACAAAATGGAAAAGTAGAACGTAAACATCGGCACATTCTTAATGTGGCAAGTGCCATACACTTCCAAGCTAACCTTCCCTTAACCTTCTGGGGGAGTGCGTCCTGACCGCGGTCCATATTATCAATCACACTCCCTCTACCTTACTCGGTGGTAAGACACGCTATGAAGTTTTATTCGGCCGACCTCCTAATTACACTCACCTTTGTGTTTTCGGCAGCTTGTGCTATATTCACAATGATCAATAGAAAGGTGACAAATTTCAATGGAAAGGTGACAAATTTCAACCATGTAGTCGTAAATGTATCATGGTCGGATACCCCTCTGGAAAGAAAGGATGAACTGTCTACGATGTGGACACTTGTGAATTCTTTGCTTTCCGGAACATCACCTTTGCTGAGATCACTTTTCTATTTGCCGGTAGCCCGTCCTCCATTCCCTCACCATCCTCTTCCGATCAATTACTAGCCGACAACTGTCCCACCGATGAACCGATTGACCCACCTCCGGCACTGCCAGAACCAACTCTTTTGCTGACTTCACCCAAATTGACCTCAACCAAACCAAATCCATCACCTCAGATCAGCTCGGCCGAACAGACCCCAACACCAGAGCTGACCTCTCCAGCTCTTCCCTCACCTCATTCACCTCAGCTTGGCCATGGGCAGCGCGTCAAGAAACTCCTGGCAAGATTGGTGGATTACGGCATGAATGCTGTTCAGTCCAGTCCTTTGCTCACATCACCTACAACGATTGTTTCCTCAGGTACTCCCTACTCTGTCACCAATTTTCTTAGTAATCATCGATTTTCTGTTGCCCATCTTGTGGCTATCACCTCAAGCACAGAACCAGAGTCTTACTCGCATGCAGCAAAGGATCCTCGCTGGCGCGTAGCCATGTGTGAAGAGCTGCAAGCTCTTGAGGACAATCAAACATGGACTTTAGAGGAGCTATCTCCTGGGAGACATGCTATCGCCTGTAAATGGGTCTACAAGATCAAACACCATTCGGATGGGAGTATTGAATGCAATAAAGCTAGGCTGTTTGTGCACGACAATCACTAGATTGAGGGACTCGACTACACTGAAACTTTTGTACCACTGCTAAGATGGTCACGGTTCGTGTATTGTTGGCTCTTGCGGCTGCTCGATAGTTCTCCACATGTCAGATGGACATACGGAATGCCTTTCTTCATAATGATCTTGATGAAGAGGTTTATATGAAACTGCCCCCTGGGTTCACAGCAATCTCGCCTCACACCATCTGCCGCCTGCGTAAATCGTTATATAGTCTTAAGCAAGCACTTCGGTGTTGGTTTGCAAAGTTTTCTGCCAGTTTATGTTCTTATTGTTTTGCTTAGTCCTATTCAGATTATTCTTTATTTCGTTATGCTTGTGCTCATATTCATCTTTATATTATGATCTATGTTGATGACCTCATACTTGTCGGCAATGATTCTCAGGCAATGGAGGTTGTTAAAATATATCTAAGCACCTCCTTTCATATGAAGGACCTTGGTCCTCTAAAATATTTCTTGGACTAGAGGTCGTCTGCAGCACTACAGGTATATTTGTGTCCCAACATAAGTATGCCCTAGATATAATTGCAGATTGTGGATTGCTCGTTTCAAAGCTGGCCTCTCCATACCCTTGGAAGGACAACATCAACTGGCTCAATCCACTAGCTCTCTTCTGAAAGATCCGCTATTATATCGACGTTTTGTTGGTCGCTTGATTTATATATATCTGTCACCCGACCTAAGCTCTCTTATGTTGTTCATATGCTTGCTCAATTTATGTAATCACCTAGGCTTGACCACTCGTAGGCTGCTCTACATGTTGTTCGGTATCTTAAAGGCAGCCCGGGCCAAGGTCTTCTCTTCTCGTCCACCGATGACCTCCAATTAACTATTTATTGTGACTCGGATTGGATGTGTTGTCCCCTTACTCGACGCTCCCTTTCATCCTACTTCATTCAACTTGGCACAACACCTATCTCAAGGAAGACTAAACACATCTTGTGAGGTGAAGTGGCTGCTCAATTTTTTTTGTTTTCTCGACAATCCTCATTCTGCTCCTGTTACTCTCTATACCGACAACTAGTCCACATTGCATCTCGCCCATAATCCAGTCGCTCATACACACATTAAACATATCGAGGTTGACTGTCATTTTCTCTGGGATGCAATCTTAGATGGCCAAATCCGCCCTCTTCATGTCTCCACTACGCATCGGCTTACAGATATTCTTACCAAGTCCCTTGGTGCTCGCGATTTTCGTTTTCTGTTGTCCAAGTTGGGTGTTGTCAACCTTCACGCGCCAACTTGAGGGGGGTGTTAGTGCTGGCCGACCTGACCTGGCTAGCGACGTGATCTGAATATCGAGCTCAGCTCGACAATCCACTAACCACGCTGTTGATGATATAGACTCACCTGCTGGCCGATCTGACCTAATTCTACTGGCTGACCTGGCGTGGCTGTCGAGCTCAGCTCCGCAGATCTGAAGCGGTGTTTACGAATGACTAGATATGATTGTAGATATCCAATCTAATCAAATATATCCTATTCATTGAGTTTATCATGTACATAAATTAGAGATGTGATAGGATTTGTATTGATCTTTTTAGCAATAGATTACCGTAAATTGCTCACACGTATTTACTATAAATTGACTCAGTGATCAAATAAAAAAGGCAGAGATTTGAGTTGCCAAACCGTTTTTGTGCAAATCTTTTTTTACAGAAGGTTATCTTCTTGCAGGCTTGTATTTTTTTAGTTTATTCTTTTCAACGTGTGAATGCATATCGTCGTATTCTGCGTGACGACCCTTGGTTTGTGGACAATGGAAGATTACCGTTTCTTTTTTTGTATGCACCCACCTGGTAACAGTGAAATTGTTGTTGCTATTTTCCAATACGAGAGGTTCCATCACATCTATTTTCACTGTGGTCTCATATCGCATACCATCTGTCAGTGTCCAGATGTGCCAGAAGAAGTCCCACTAGATACATGTGATTCGTATCAATTTGGATCATGGCTAAATGCAGTACATTCATTCAAATTTGCTGGAAATTTCCTGGATTGAAAAGGTAAAATCGTCTTTTTAGTTTTAAGTTAAAGAATATCATAAAAAGTCTTTTTTAAGCCGTCACCACCTACTAGGCCATTATCGTCACCGTCGTCCATCTACCACCCAAAACAATTGAAGAGGCAAATCCATCCTTTTAGTTTTAAATTAAAGAAAAATCATGAAAAGCTTTTTTCTTTTAAGTCGTCACCATCATCCATCTGTTACCAGAAGCGACGTTGGTGGTTAGGAACTTCAAAAGCCCTTCTATCCCTCTCTTTCCCTCTTATTCTATTTCCACCTTTCTTGCCCAGCACAAAGTCCCACCGTTATGTAAATATTTCAAAAAAAATATCGTAGTTATAATAACAAAAACAAGAAAAATAATGTGAACTAGAAAAATTTTCCAGACAATCAAGTTGGCATTCTAAATAGCGTCTAGAATCACATAAGACGATATTTAGAAACGCGTCAAGGGGTGCGCGTAGGATGTCATTCAGAAATGCATAATATTAAAAAATAGTTTTTGACCCTGACAAAGGGTATTAGGAGCTAGAAAACCGCCATAAGTCATGACGTCATTCAGAAAAACCGTCCAAGGCCAAGACGCCATTCAGAAGTCATCCAAGGCACTGGACGCCTTCTAGAAGGTGAGTCGACATGCCTGATGCCTAGCATCAAAAGTCCATTAATCATGATTTATTTAATAACGATGGCATTACAATGAAAACACCGAAAAATTGTTTTTGCAATCTTCACACAGTGAAAATAGTTTCAAAATTTCAAATTTGTTTGTATTGCGAAGGTGAAACAATGAATTCACAGAATGATATTTCATATGGTCATGCTCACATGAAAATGATGAGCGTGCCAAATGATATCGTATGTAGAGTGTTTAAAGAGTGAGTTAAATCAAGATTGGAGCTAAATGTAGATGTTTGAGCAATTAATCTAGTATTTCGTCTAGGATTTGCAAGGCACCACTAGAAGGAGAGTTGAATAGTGGGTGCGGAAAATGTGGTTTTTAAAATTGTTTTAAACCAAAAACCCAACTTCTGAAAACAGTTTCTGTTTTTAGGACCTGTTTTGAAACCTTTTGAAAACTAGGTTACAGATCTTCAAAAATTCTAAAATTTGGAGAGATGTTAGCCTCAGATGTTTTGAGTATCTCCTAAAAATTTCAGATTAAAATTCAACCTTTAACCCTTTTAAAAGTCGTTGATGGTCAGATTGCGCAAATCTACCAGAAACGGTAGTCTGATTTAAAAAATTAATTCCTATTTAACCGTGACTCCAAATGCTCTGAAAATTTAATGACTAACTCCTTATTAGGTTTATTTAATTGGGTTGAAACAGTTTTGAAAACTTCTTTTGGGAAGTGAGTCAAATACGTTCAAAGTCTCAACCTTTGCAAGCCTGAAAATCAGACTGCACTAGTCTCAGAACTTTAGATGTTTGGATGACTTATACTTGTCCAAAAGGGTTGAAACTTGCCCCAAAAGAACCTTAAGACGTGTGGCTATGTTTTCTAAAAGTTTCGTGATTTTTGAAATTCGTTTACTATTTTTAATAACGTGATAAAAATGATGCACCCTGTGCTGGAAACTAAAAGTAAGTGCTGAAAGTAAAGAACACAAGGAATTTTATACTGGTTCGGTTAAATCAACCTGCTCCAGTCTTCGAGGACACCTTCCTCGGTTAGAACTAATCAAAAAACACAAATAACACCTTATCACACAGGGTTGATGGAGTTACACACCAACTCCAATCCTTTACAAACCTTGTAAGTGATTATAACGATCACGAACATCACCACCTTGCGAATGCAAGATTGATCACACCTTGATCAATCTTTTACAATAATAAAGAGTATATGGCGGTATGTAAGAACCCTATTCAAGATGTATGAATATAAATACAATAGGATTTTAGAGAGAAGAAAGAAAGAAGTGTAGAAAGAATGAGATGAACACGTTTTTGATCTTGAGAATTGTAAGCCTTGTCTTATACTTTGTTTGTTCTCCTTCTTCTCTTTTTATCACCATATGTGCCGCCCCCTTGATGCCTCTTTCCTCTCTTGAAAATTGTCTTCTAAGTCCTTGGAAGAGTACATTGCATCATTGTGACATTTCCTTCCTTACTTGGCAACTCCTCATTGGATGATCATTAAAAACTTGCTTACTTGGTACTCATTGATTGGATGGAAGTTGTCATCATTTGATGACTAGATAAATCTGAAAATAACTCTTAAAAACATGTGCCAATTAGTCATAAAAATGTTGCCATAAGTCATATATCAATTCCACATAATTAGCAAGACAACTCATCACCAATTTCAACCAAAAAAATCGGCCACATTCTTTCTACACATGCTAAAATTTCAGCATGTGTGATATTCACACTTAATTCAAATGGTTGCCAAGTTTGCATTTGATTAATTCCTTAAAAATAAAGAAGAAAACAATCATCATTTAGTACATAACATTTCTACTAATTTTGGAATAAAATTTGTAGTCTGGAGGCCATAAAATCGGCCAAGTGCATTCTACACATGCTGAAATTTTCAGCATGTGTGATATTCCAAGATACCATCACATTATTTCTATAATACTTTTAAAACATTGCCATATTATCTTTTGATCAATCCATATAATTCAAGGTAGTAAATATGTCTCATTTAGTAGAAAATTCGGCCAGCTCTAATCTACACATGCTGAATTTTCAGCATGTGTCACAAATGTGACAAAGTTTGAAATGTTACCTTGTATAGTTCCTTCCTTTATGTCACCAACCTTGTATACTTCTTTCTTGGCCAATCAAGATGCCAAAAAAGCTCCACATATGCTCCAACAAGGTTGTCTAGGCATGTGATGATGAATGTACATGTGCTGCATTTTATTTTTGCAAACTTTGTAAAATAGTGCACAATAATTATACACATATGGTGTATTCCAATCAGCCATTAATTGATTTTTCTAGAACACTTTAGAATGTATAGAGTATGTAAAAAGTGTTTAGATACATGTTATATGTCATGCCAAAAATGTTCCATGTGTCGTGTTCGTAGAAAACCGAATTTTCGACGTTTGTCGATTACCCGATTTTTCTCTGATTAAATTCCAACTTTTTGCACATGTTATATATATTATGTTATACATAATATACATAAATTAAACTTTAATATTCAGCTCTCATGGCTCATTAAAGTGGCGCCTACATGTGACGAAAATGTTGAATTTGAAATCTCCACAATTTGGCCTTAATTGAGGGTAATTTGTGTGTGCCAACATGGAATGATTTTATGGCTCTATATACCATGTAAGCCACAAACTTTGTGGCCATTTTTGAAGTGTAGGGGCTGGCCATCTATATATGGCAAGTACGTGACTTGTTGGCGAAGTTTCGGTATTCACCCGATATGACAATTTTTGGTTTAGAACCTTGTAACGTGTCGTAATAAATTTGTCATCACCATGACTTATATCATATGATATAAGACCTGAATATACTCATAAATATGAGTTAAATATAGTGGTGTGACGTTAACGTACGTACGTAAAATATATAACGTATCGGTAGTACGTTGGAATATATGTGTATGTGCCTTTTATAAAAAATCTGAATATATATAAATATATATGTATAAAAACGTGTAGGAAGGAGTGGAGAAACTTTCCATTCTTCAATTTGTTGCCTTTGTGCCTTTTCCAAATATAGCTTCCTTTAATGAACTACTTAGTTCATTTAACTAAGTACTTCACTTAATGAACTAGTTTAGTTCATTAATGATGGCACCTGAAAATAGTTCAAACACAGCAAATGCTCGCTATTTGAGTAAGCTTTAAATCTTTATGACTCGTTAGTACGACAACATTATATATGAACTATATAAGGCAAGTTTCATGCAAAAACGTGTCATGTCATAAAACGTGTCATGCATTTCTTTAATACATGTTATTTAAATCATGCATTTTGTAATCACTCAAACCCCTTTTTCTCTACAATCTCCCCTTTTGATGATTTACAAAATAACCTACGTTCATAATTTAAATTTTGTCGCTCTCCCTCCAATCATGCACAAATTCAAATTTCGAATTTCAAATTTTCTCCCCCTTGATTTGTGCAATCAATCTCTCTCTCCCCCTTAAATCATGCATTCTCTCCCCCTTTATTTTGGAAAGTCGATCAAAAATGCATGTAAATATGGAAAGACAATCAAATCAAATCAGCAGAAATCATGCCTAATTTAGATCAAGATTTTCATACGTGGCCTGATTTAGTGCCTTAGTGAAAATATATGCTACTTGTGTCTCTATGTGTACGTGATCTATGGTAATATCACCATTGTTGACGTGATCACGAAGGAAGTGATAGAGGACTTCTATATGCTTTGCCTTAGAATGTAGAACGGGGTTCTTAGATAGGTTGATGGCGCTCATACTATCACAATATATAGGAATCTTATTTACCGTAATTCCAAAGTCAGAAAGTTGTTGTTTTAGCATAGTAATTGTGTGCAACAAAGACTAAGTGCCATGTATTCAGCTTCAGTAGTGGATAAAGCTACGCTTGCTTGCTTTTTAGAGAACCATGAAATAAGGGAATTTCCTATAAATTGACAAGTGCCACTTGTGCTTTTCCTATCTATTTTACATCCACCATAATCTGCGTCAGCATAGACATACAAGTTAAATTCACAATCTTTATCATACCAAATGCCTAAGGTGGGTGTGTGCTTAATATATCGAAATATTCTTTTCACGGCATTATAGTGAGACACTTTTGGTTGACTTTGAAAACGTGCACACATACATACACTGAACATGATATCAGGTCTACTAGTAGTAAGATAGAGCAAAGAGCCAATCATAGACCTATATAAAGCATTATCAAAGTCATTTACATGTTCATCTTTGTCTAGCTTAGTGGTGACACTCATAGGGGTGGGGGAGGGTTTTAAAGTCTCAAAGTTGAACTTTTTAATCATATCATTTATATATTTAACTTGGCTTATGTTTATACTTTTACCCGTTTGTTTAATCTGCAAACCAAGAAAGTAGTTCAATTCGCCAACCATAGACATTTCAAATTCGGATTTCATGCAAGTTTCAAAATCTTCAACAAGTTTATGAGAAGTGGAGCCGAAAATGATGTCATCAGCATAAATTTGAATAATGAGTAAATCCGATTTATCTTGTTTTAAAAATAAAGTACTATCTATAGTGCCTCTTTTAAAACCATTTTCTAAGAGAAAAGTAGCAAAACGATCATACCATGCTCTAGGTGCTTGCTTTAGACCATATAGTGCCTTCTTTAGTTTGTACACGTGATCAAGATGTTTCAAATCTTCAAAACCAGGTGGTTGTTTCATGTATACTTCTTCTTGTATAAATCCATTTAAGAATGCACTTTTCACGTCCATTTGGTAAAGTTTAAAATCTTTCATGCAAGCAATAGCAAGTAAAAGTCGTATGGCTTCTAAACGTGCTACGGGTGCAAATGTTTCATCATAATCAATTCCTTCTTCTTGATTATATCCTTGTGCTACAAGTCTCGCTTTGTTTCTAACAACTTTTCCTTCTTCATTCATTTTATTCCTAAACACCCACTTGTGCCTATTATAGTCTTATCTTGTGGTCGTAGCACTAAATCCAATACGTCATTTCTAACAAATTGATTAAGTTCGTCATGCATAGCATCAATCCAAGAAGAATCACTCAAAGCATCATGCACATTTTTAGGTTCGATTTCGGATATCATGGCATGAAATTGATTTATTTCATCCGCATTTATTCTTCTACGTGGTCGCACACCGTGAGTGATATCGCCTATAATGAGATCGTGTGGGTGATCTCTATGCCATCTTGGTTGATTATTTTCTACGTTCTCATGCATTTCTAAGTGATCATGCATTTCTAGTGTATCATGCGCATCATGCGTGCCATCATCATCATTCAACACGGGTTTTAATTCAAAATCATCGTCATACTCTTTATCTTTATCAATCTCACCAAATTCATTAAACTTCACATGAATGGATTCTAGAATTTGCCTAGTGATGGGATCATAACATCTATATGATTTTGAATTCACAGAATACCAAACAAAGATGTATTCAATTGATTTAGATTCAAACTTATCTAAATTATCTTTCGTATTTAAAACAAAACATTTGCAACCAAACACACGAAAGTAATCAATTTTAGGCATGCGATCGTTTAATATCTCATAAGGCGTCTTATTAATTTTCTTTCTAATGGACAAACGATTAACTATGTAGCATGCACAATTTACGGCTTTTGCCCACAAAAATCTAGGCAATTTATTCTCACACAGCATGGTTCTAGCAATTTCTTATAATGTCCTATTCTTTCTTTCTACTACTCCATTTAATTATGGAGTTCTAGATGGTGAAAACTCGTGTTTGATTCTTTTTTCTTCGCAAAATGCAATCATGTCCTTGTTTTTAAATTCACCGGCTCTATCGTTTCTAATCCTTTTCACATTGAAACCATATTGATTTTCAAGTTGTTTTATTAGTTTCGCAATCTCAATGGCACTATCATCTTTATGTGCAAGAAACAAAGTCCAAGTATAAGAAGAAAAATCATCAACAATCACACAAGCATAATGACGTCCACCGAGACTCGTAGTACGACTAGGACCAAACAAATCAATGTGTAATAATTCTAAAACTATAGTCGTGCTTATTTCATTTTTAGGTTTAAGTGACTCGCGTGTTTGTTTGCCTTTTATGCAAGATTCACACAGCTAAAAGTTGCCTAAATCAAGTGTAGGCAATTCTAGTATTAGGTTCTTTTATTGGAGTTTTTCAAGTGTAGAAATGTCAATATGTCCTAAACATCTATACCACAAATTTACATTAGGTTCATTTAACATGAAACACTTAACCTTAGCGTCTAACTTATCATCCATAGAAAGTGTAAAGATGTTTCCTTCCCATTTTCCTTTTAAAACTGTTTCTCCATTTTTATTTATTATATTGCAATATGGATGAGTAAAACACACATCAAAACCATTGTCAATAAATTGTGAAATGCTAAGAAGATTATAGGATAAGTTGCTTACCAAAAAGACATTGGAAATTTGAAGGGTGCTTGGGTTTCCAATTGTACCTTTTCCGATGATCTTGCCTTCATTGTTGTCTCCAAAAATCATGGATCCGCCTTTTGTGACCTTTTTAACTTTGTGAATAAGCTCGGGTCACCCGTCATGTGCCTCGAGCAACCACTGTCAAGGAACCACTTGATAGATGTATCTTTTGATGTGTGGGTTCCCTGCAATGTACGAGAATGATTTAGGTAACCTTTTAATTTTGGGTCCTTGCGAGTTAGTTATTCACCTCTTAGTAAAAGTACCTTTCGGTACCCATACTTGGGTGATCCTTCTCGGTCTAGCAAATAGTAAGAATGTAGATGAAGGAGCAATGTAGTAGACATGTGGTGAGTGGACTTTAGGCCTTTGGCAGAGAACTCCTTTGTATGCATCATATTGAGTGCGTTTTTGATATGTCCTCGTGTTGGTGTGCATAGTGCGTGATCTAGATGGATGGAATGAATGTCGTGTATGCATCACTTGTTTCTTCTTATATCTATATGGCACATAATTATATTTTGCATGATATGAAGAAGAAGTATGGCGAGATGAAGGGAGAGGGGGTCTTTGCGTCATCTTAGACGCCACGTTTGCTTTAGGTGTGTCTACTTTCTTAGACAAGACGAATTTGGTTGGTTTAATTGATACATCATTTGTCTCAACGTATCATAATCCGGTTTTATCACTATCATGTTTTTGTGATAGAATAATATGATCTAGCATGTTTGATCCCATGTCAAATTGTTTCATCATCTTCTCTAAATCAGTATTCCTTGATTTCAAATTTGAAATCTCGGATTTCATTTCATTATTATGAGTGGTCAATATGAGATCTCTGTCTTTAATGCATTAATGATGCATGACGACTCTTCTTTTGAATCGTTTAATTGAGCAACAAGATTCGTGTTAGAAGATTCTAACTTCTTGTCTTCAATTAATCGCTTTTTTCCTTTTGCGAGAGTCTTAGTAAATTTATGCAATTCTAAATACTGACTAAAAAGATCATCATAAGAAGGCTCAGAGTCAGAATCGGAGTCAGAAGATACCTTGTTTGATGCTTTGGATACAAAGCATAGTTGTGCTATCTCCTCTTCTGTATCAGTCTCGGAATCAGATGTATCACTCCAAGTGGAGGCCTTGAGAGCTCTTTTCCTTTGCTTAGGTTCTGAGACGAGTCTATTTTTGGTCCAATCCTTGTCAGGGTGTTTGTTTGTATGCTTGTCCTTATTAGGGCAGTCATATGATAGATGTCCAAGTTTACCGCATTCGTAACATTTAACATCATTGTCATTTGTCTTGTTCTTATTTCTTTTAGTGGAAGTAGCCTTAGGTTTGTTTTTAAATGACTTTCTCATGAATTTTCTCAAGCCTTTAGCCAATAAAATTAAGTCATCATTGTCTGATTCAGAACACTATCATCTACGTGATCGGAAGAAGTAGAGACGTATTCATTTGATTTAAATGCAATAGTCTTACCTTGTTTTGATGATGATTCCGATTTCCTTATAGTGAGTTTGTTCTCATATACCTTAAGTGATCCAATTAGTTCCTCCATTTTAATTGATTTAGTTTCTTTGCTCTCCTTTATGGCCGTCACTTTAGGGTCCCACTCAGATGGAAGGCTTCGTAAGACCTTTTGGACATTTTCCTGCATAGAGAAGGCTTTGCCATGAGACTCAAGAGAACTGTAAATGTTAGTCAAGCGTAGATCCATATCAACGATAGATTTATTTGGCAATAATTTAAATAACTCGAGTGTGGACATAAGCATGTTGATTTTGGACTCTTTTACTTGACTGTGCCTTCGTGTTTCATTTCAAGAATTCTCCACATTTCTTGAGCACTAGAACAATTTGAAACATAGCTAGATTCACTTTTACTTAGTCCATTTAGAAGCAATTGCATGGCTCTAGCGTTCATGCTCAGTCTCTTTTTATCATCACTAGTATACTTTTGTTTAGGCTTAACAACCTCTAGTGTGACTCCATCTACAGTGGATAATTTTGACGGAACAAATGGACCATCTTCTATAATGGACCAAAGATCAATATGAATAGCCATAAGGAAAAGTTTCATTCTTAACTTCCACTGAATAAAAGACTCACCGTCAAAGAGAGGAGGCCTTTGACTGGACATACCTTCTTGCTCGGTTTTGAAGTTTGTGGTTGCCATCTCACTTAGATCGTTGGATCCTTTTGTTGTGAGTGTTCCTGCGCTATGATACCACTTTTAGGATCTGCAAGACACCACTAGAAGGGGGAGTTGAATAGTGGGTGCGGAAAATGTGGGTTTTAAAATTGTTTTAAACCAAAAATCCAACTTCTGAAAACAGTTTCTGTTTTCAGGACCTGTTTTGAAACGTTTTGAAAACTAGGTTACAGGTCTTCAAAAATTCTGAAATTTGGAGAGATCTTAGTCTCAGATGTTCTGAGTATCTCCTAAAAATTTCAAATTAAAATTCAACCTTTAACCCCTTTAAAAGTCGTTGATATCAGATTGCGCAAATCTGCCAGAAACGGTAGTCTGATTTGAAAAATTAATTCCTATTTAACCGTGACTCCAAATACTCTGAAACTTTAATGACTAACTTCTTATTAGGTGTATTTAATTGGGTATAAACAGTTTTGAAAAATTATTTTTGGAAGTTAGTCTAATACGTTCAAAGTCTCAACCTTTGTAAGCCTGAAAATCAGACTGCACTAGTCTCAGAACTTTAGACGTTTGGATTACTTATACTTGTCCAAAAGGGTTGAAACTTGCGCCAAAAGAACCTTAAGACGTGTGTCTATGTTTTCTGAAAGTTTTGTGATTTTTAAAATTCGTTTACTATTTTTAATAACGTGATAAAAATGATGCACTGTGCTGGAAACTAAAAGTAAGTGCTGAAAGTAAAGAACACAAGGAATTTTATACTGGTTTGGTTAAATCAACCTACTCCAGTCTTTGAGGACACCTTCCTTGGTTAGCACTAATCACAAAACACAAATAACACCTTACCACACAGGGTTGATGGAGTTACACACCAACTCCAACCCTTTACAAACCTTGTAAGTGATTACAACGATCACGAACACCACCACCTTGCGAATGCAAGATTGATCACACCTTGATCAATCTTTTATAATAATAAAGAGTATATGGTGGTATGTAAGAACCCTATTCAAGATGTATGAATATAAATACAATTGGCTTTTAGAGAGAAGAAAGAAAGAAGTGTAGAAAGAATGAGATGAACACGTTTTTGATCTTGAGAATTGTAAGCCTTGTCTTGTATTTTGTTTGTTCTCCTTCTTCTCTTTTTATCACCATATGTGCCTCCCCCTTGATGCCTATTTCCTCTCTTGAAAATTGTCTTCTAAGTCCTTGGAAGAGTATATTGCATCATTGTGACATTTCCTTGCTTACTTGGCAACTCCTCATTGGATGATCATTAAGCCCTTGCTTACTTGGCACTCATTGATTGGATAGAAGTTGTCATCATTTGATGACTAGATAAATCTCAAAATAACTCTTAAAAACATGTGCCAATTAGTCATAAAAATGTTACCATAAGTCATATATCAATTCCACATAATTAGCAAGACAACTCATCACCAATTTCAACCAAAAAATCGGCCACATTCCTTCTACACATGCTGACATTTCAGCATGTGTGATATTCACACTTTATTCAAATTGTTGCCAAGTTTGCATTTGATTAATTCCTTGAAAATAAAGAAGAAATCAATCATCATTTAGTACATAACATTTCTACTAATTTTGGAATAAAATTTGTAGTCATGGAGGCCATAAAAGCGGCCAAGTGCATTCTACACATGCTGAAATTTTCAGCATGTGTGATATTCCAAGATACCATCACATTATTTCCATAATACTTTTAAAACATTGCCATATTATCTTTTAATCAATCAATATGATTCAAGGTAGTAAATATGTCTCATTTAGTAGAAAATTCGGCCAGCTCTAATGTTGTACCCAATGAGGAATCACATTTTACTTGAGACTTGTCTAAGTGAATCTACGAAAAGTTGCATCTTCAAGTACCATCTATTTAGTTTTATGATTACTTCTTTAATTAGATTTGTGTTAAGGAAAATATTGCATAATAATTCAAACATGAATTGTGGACTATGTGAAGTGACCAATCCACCCCCAAGAGCCTAGGAGATTTCGACCACAAGGCATAAAGAGGACCTTAGAAGATTTCTCAAAATTTCAAGAAGGATAATCTTAAGGGCCATCTTTAAATAAGCCCAAATAGCAATCTAACCATCTTAAGTAGTGGGCAATGTTTCCCAAACTCTCACAAGGTTTCGGCCCATGAGTCCAAGAAGAATCATAATTTTTCCTAATTATATTTTAGGAAGAGAAAAAGGGAAAATAATTAAGAAAAAGGGGGCAATTACCCACTTAGCTTTTCATTAAAAGAGAATTAAGCATGGTAAGAGTTACTTAAGGCCCCAAACTGCCGGATCCCTCTATGGTTAACCAAGGAGAATTTCAAAATCTTACCATGGTTACTTTATATTAATCACAAGGTTAAAGTAACTCAAGTTAACCATTAAAGTAACTCTAGTTGCATTAAAGTAACCTTGATTAGCTAAAGTAACTAAAGTTAATTAACCTAACCATACCATGGTAACCCCCTTATCCCCTCTTGATTCCCAACGACTAAACCATAGCCTAGTAAAAGAAATTCTCTCCAAGAAACCCTCACACTCAACCCTCAAGAATTCACAAGAAACTTTCCCTCTTTCTCCCTCAGGGCACACGGCCAAAGTTGAGCCAAGAAGGTTTAGGATTCATCCAAGTTCAAGTTGTCCTAGGTGAGTATATCCTCAACTCTTTAAGAGAATTTATATATTTTTCATAGAGTGAAGCTCACCATGCTACTCTTTTGAATCAAAAACCGTGACCTCCATGGTCCCTAGGCCCATGCTTTGAAGCTCTTAAGTGGTGGTAGTACTTAAGAGGTTTGAAAAAACCCTTCAAGCTTCATCTTGGTAAGTTAATCTAGCCCCCATTTAGCTCTACCTTTTATTTTAAGATAACAAATAATGTTTGCTCTTTTCCTCCTCCGAACCGTGGGGTATATGTAGTGAAGAGGAGGAAGACTTCACTCATTTCATACACATTTCAAGCCAAGGGAAGGTGTAAGTTTGAAAAAGGCAAGTATACTATAAATACTTATGGCTTGTGTGTGAAAGTATATGCTTGAATGTTTAGATGTTATTAAGTTTTAATCTTAGATGTAAAATGCTAAGTTTGAAGCATGAAGTTTTCGGATTCTTGAGTAAAGTGGCTTGCATGTATGAGAGTTTCTTCAAAGGTGGATTCTTTGCTCATTTTAAGTATGAATATGATGTAAATTTAAGATGACTATGGCAAAGTTCTCTTCTTTGACATGTAGGGGGGACGGTTGGATTAAAATAGGGAATAAATGTGGTTCTTGTGATAGATTGTAACTTGTGGGGTAAAGGATGTGTATAAGATGTATGCTTTATGACTTAAGTTTAATATATTCATTATGGAAATATGATTTAAGCCCTTGAATGCATATGAAATGGGCTGTTTTGGGGGTATTGTACGTACACAGAAAATATACCAAGGATAGATTCTAGTAGGAACAAAAAGTGCAAGACCAAGGAGTGATTTGTGTAATCTTCAAAACTGTCTTTGAAGTGATGTGTAGATGACCTTTGGAATGTATTAGTACCTGCAAAATCTTATGCTAAAGGTGTATTTGATGATTATAATGGCATTTATAAAAAATAACTCAAGTTGGGACCTTTTAGTAAGGAAAAGTGACAATAATGGGAATTACTAAAACAGGGCAGAATAATGATACATTTTGCAAGCCCTGAAAATGGATCTTAGAAGTATGCAATTAAGATAATTTTTGGTATGACATTAGCCCTATGTATGTAGTAAATATGAGAGTTAGAATTTTGGTAAAATAAGTTGTGGTTTGTCCTTAATGGAATTTTTAGTAAAACTGGTCAAGCTGAAATTCACTGGACTGGACAGAATTTAAGTGGTGTAATGAATGACACGAAAATGGACCTTAGGAATATGCAAATGGGCTGATTTTTGGTAGGATGCTATCCCTACGTGTTTATTAAGTTTGTGAGTTAGAATTTTCGAAAAAGGACTTACGGTTTGATCATAATAAAATTCGTGGTAAAACTGGTCAATCCAGAAATCAGCATGTAACCGTTTTGGAAAAGTGAATAGATGACCCCTTGAATGTTATTATGTTACTCCGGAAATCTTATGAAAATTACTTAGGACATAGATGAACACATCCATGTAAATTGTTCACCTTGGAATTTTTATTTTATTGGGTAATTGTCGAGGATAAGTAGGTATTACTAATCTGGAAAACTGGACAGAATTAAGGACTTGGTTGTATGGCTTTATTCTTGCGGGCTTAGACTCATTTGTAGGGTTGGGATCATGAGCTATAATTTTCGGTATGTCTACAGTACTTTCCAGTTGGTGGCCCAAATTCAAATGAGACTTAATGGGTTTAAAAGAAAGGTAAAAGAAAGGGCACCGCACTGCTGAAATTCAGCGGTACGCTATTGGTAATTAAATAATTTAAGTGTCTTACATGTCTCGTATCATTACGAAAATTAGATGGAAAATAGAAAAGGCACCCATATGTGTTGTACCCCGCCGAAAAGTCATATAGTACTTGAAGACTCATATAAGTGAATTAATAAAGTGGTATCTTCCAAGCGTCTTTCACTAAGTTTCCTTAGTGATTCTTTCATTTTAGGATGATAAGCAAACGATATAATCAATTCAAGCGTGAGTTAGGGACTACATGAAGTGGCCAATTCATTCCCAAAGGCTCAAGAAAATTCGGTCACAAGGCATATAAAGGGGCCTTAAAGGGGTTTTTCCCAAATTATAAGAGAGTTTAATCTTAAGGGCCTCCCTAAAATAAAGCCAAATGAAAATTAAGGAGTGTAAGTAGTGGGCAATTCTTCCCCAAATTCTTGGAGAATTTCGGCCTAGCCCAAGGGAAATTGTGAATTTCCTAACTTTATTTTTAAAACAAGAAAAAGGGGAACAATTAAAAAGTGGGCAAATACCCACATGGCTTCTTATTAAACTCATTTGGAGAGAAATTAAGCATGGTAAAGTTTCCCCCCAAGGAGTCAAAACCGCCCCCCATGGTTGACTAAGAAAGATTACCATGGTTACTTAATATTTACTACAAGGTTAAGGAAATAACTCTAGTTGGATAAAGTAACCTAGGTTAGCCATAAAGTAACTATAGTTGACATAAAGTAACTATAGTTGGCATAAAGTAACTATAGTTGGCATAAAGTAACTATAGTTGGAATAAAGTAACTATAGTTGCCTTAAAGTAACCTTGGATAGTTAAAAATAACCAAGGTTAATTAGCCTAACTAAGCTAAGGAAAACTCCTTAGCCTCTCACATTAACCAACGGCTGCACCTCCTTAAACCAATGGGAGAAAACTTTCTTCAAAGAAACTCTAGAACATTCAACTCTCAAGAAGTCACAATGGAGCAAAGATACTTCTCTATTTTCGCCTTGTAGTGTACGGTTAGTGAAGTGGTCCAAGAACCATCTTCAAGCTCCAAGAATTCATATAGGTAAGTACATGCTAAGCACTCTAAGTGAATTCTATGTCTCAAAGAATGAAACTCATATTGGTATCTCTCTTGTCTTGCCAAAAACATGACATACAAAGGGTCACTAGGTGAGGATTCTTCAAGCTACTAAGAGAAGCTAACATCTTGGTGGTTTGAATCCATTCAAGCTTCATTTTGGTAAGATGAATCTAGCCTCAATCTAGCTCCATTCTCCATTTAAAATGGTAACTAATGTTCACCTCCTTCTCCTCTTCAAAAACGTGCTACACATGTGAAGTGGAGGAGGACTTCATTCCATTTCAACCAAGGTTCAAGCAAAGGAAAAGCTCCAAGGTTCAAGGAGGCAAGTATACTCTAGCCAATCTTACCTTATTTGTGAAGTGCATGCTTGAATGACTAGCCACTTTTAAGTTATGAATCTTAGTTGAAGATTCTAAGAACAAGACATGAACTTAGTTGATGTAAAGAATAGTGTTGGTATGAAAAGTGACATGTTCTAAGCGTAAATGGCAAGACTGTTGGTATGAGTTATGTGTAGCCTAAAATGAGTTATGAGACTTGAAATAACTATGTTTAAATGTGTATTTGATGTATAGTAAGTCATCTTAATAAATGAAGTTGGTTGAAGAATGCTTGAACAATAAAAACATGAAGAAGTACTGAAACTACTGGGGCTGACAGATTTGTGTTGCTGATTGTGTGACTTGAGAACGAACCTTAGAAGCGTTAAATTAAGCTAAATTTTGACATGACACTAGCTCTATGTGTGTAGTACAAGTGATAGTTGGAATTGCAGTAAAAAGAGTTATGGTTTATTTTTAATAAATCTTTTGGTAAAACTGCTCAAGAAGAAATTACTAGAACTGGGCAGAACAGTGTGACGTTTTGCATGACCTGAAAATGAATCTTAGGAATATTAAAATTGGCTAATTTTTGGTGTGATGTTAGCCTCATATGTATATGAAATGTGTGAGTTGGAATTTCAATAAAAGGAGTTGTGGTTTGTCCTTAATGAAGTTTTTAGTAAGACGTGGTCAAACAGAAGTACTGGAACTGGACAGATTTATGTGTTATGTTGAACGACCTGAACATGAATCTTAGGAGGTTCAAATTGGCTAATGTTTGGCATGGTGATATCCTCATGTGTATATGAAATGTGAGAGGTGGAATTTTGATAAAAGAAGTTGTGAATTATTATTAATGAAATGTTTGGTGAAACTGCTCAAACAGAGTTGCTGGAACAGGACAGATTTGAGTAGTAAGTTGTGTGGCTTGAAAGTGAACCTTAGGAATGTTAAAATGAGCTGATTTTTGACATGATGATAATTTGGTGTGTTTATAACATCTATGAGTTGGAATTTTGGTAAAAAGGAGTTGTGGTTTGGTCACAATTCAATTCGTGATATAACTGCTCATTCCAGGTTCTGCATGTACCCATTTTGGGAAAGTAACTAGATGACCCCCCTTGACTTATTGGATTGCCTTGGAATTTTTATGGTAATTACCTAATGTATAGATGTACATGTTCATGTAAAGAAACCAGTATGAAACTACCATTTTGATGGTTGACAACTGAGTTGAAGTTAGTGTACAAAACTGGAAAACAGGACATTTTATTGTCATAAGTTGTAAGGCTTTGATCTTGCTCATTTAAGCTTAAATGTGATGTTTAGCGTTATGAATATTGTTCCTTGTGTGTTAGACATGTTTTCTAGGTGATGGATCAAAATGAATAAGGTTTTATGACCCACAAAACTGTGGTAAGACGGTACTGCCCTGCTGATTTCAGCAGTACCTTTGATGATAGTATGGTGTTTTGAGGTCGTTAGACATTTCTGAATGTTACGAAATTTTAATAGCATGTGTCTAAGCCTTCATTATGCATATGTATGGCATGGGTTTATGAATATGGTCACGAATTGATGAGCACGAGGCTGTATGAACAGAATGTGATTGCTGGACAGTTTTTCCAGTTTAAAAGACAAGTCCGTGCATGCATGATTATGATGCATTTGTTCACGAGTCGCATAATGCATGTCATACATTGCATCATCGTCACGTACATGATTTACAGCATGATTTTTATGTAAAAGAAAGATGAAAAGCGTTTTCAAAAGATGATTTTTGAAAAGAATGATTCCCCACCGGTACCGTGTGTGAGTATGAACTTGGCCAGTATGAACCCACCAGATCAGGGTTAAGTGATCTGAACACCAGTAGATGACGTTACCGTTCCGAATCCGGGAATAATAGATTCGAAGGGGAGACGTTACCGCCTCAGATCCGGGAAGATAGATCTGAACACCAGTAGATGACGTTACCGTTCTGAATCCGGGAATAATAGATTCGAAGGGGAGACGTTACCGCCTCAGATCCGTGAAGATAGATCTGAACACCAGTAGATGACGTTACCGTTCTGAATCCGTAAATAATAGATTCGAAGGGGAGATGTTACCGCCTCAGATCCGGGAAGATAGATCTGAACACTCTATTGTTTTATGACGATGATGATATGAAAGAAGAGCATGAAAAGATCATAATCTCATTTTTATCATGATGCATCACATGTACATATGCATGCATGTCATGTTTATGGAGTCATTGTGTAGTAACGCATGATAATTAGACTAAGTTGTCATGACCTCATAGAACCTAAGTGTGACTTCCTTGAGTGAGGATCCTTGTTATGTTACGAATGGATGTGAGTTACAGTCATTACTGTTATATTCTGCATTAAGAGACGATCTTTGGTTAGGTTATGATTTTCCCACATTAAGTGATGATCCCTATCGAGTATTGGATGATGGGCATTACGCGCTACTTTTGCATATTCATACGCATTGCATATGGTCAAGAGCATGATGTTAATTCTATTTGCACTAGGTTGTGTTATTACTTGCTTCGTGACTAAGTTATGATTTTATTGCCTTAACGGCTATTGATTGAAGGGATGAGATGCTAGCCAAATGCTAGAGGTAATATTACTTAGGGAATAATCCTCCTATCTCTCGTTACCTAAGTTATGATTTCACTACTGTTGATACGTAAGCTATGATCTTATTCAGGACATTTAGGCCAAGTTGTTATGAATTGGTAACTCCTAGGTTATGATCTTTATTGGGTGATGACCTTTTCTTCATTAAGTGATGATTCTTTCATAAGTGATGATCTCTGTTAAGTTTCAATCTCTGTTAAGCGATGACCTTGGATATACCTTGTGTTGACTTCTTACGGGTGTTTAATGGAAGGTCAGGTATGTTCTAAACCGAATTTTGGGGTTCGGTTCTTGTATGTACTTTTCATTTAATGCATGATTGTTTATGGTGTACTTGCTGGTGACTTTGTCACTCACCTCCTATTTTTCCTCCCAGAGGCTGCAGGGAACAGGGTAGAATGGATTGAGGATGGACCTAGAGCCCCTACCCATGAGAGCAGCGAAAGATGGCCAGATTAGGAGACATGACTTGATGATTATGACTGATGACTGATTATGTAGTTGTGATGGGAAACATCTACTTTTGAGAATTTTGAAACTTTGATTTGGGTTGTAAAACAAAGAATGATCTAGTGGATGTTTTTAATTTAAAGTTTTAAATTCTGCCATGGTTTCGCATATTTATCTGCGTGTAATCGTGAAAATCCATGCATTATACCATGGATCATGATACGTATGAGACGACGCCTAGTACTCTTCTTAGTGAAGTACGGCGGGTGCACCGACTCCGGCGGGGCCGGGGTGCGGGACGCCACAGGTGGTATCAGAGCAAAGACTCCAGATCCGGGCAGAATGTAGAACTAAGTTATGATCGTAGTCAACTAAGTTTGATCTTAGACCTAAGTTCTGATCTTAGATGAGAGTTGACCTTAGACCAGGATGACTTAGACTGGAAATTAGGGCTTTGACCAAATGATAAAGCCCTAGTCGATGGCCATCTATAGAATGTAATCATGCCTGCTTGCATGACCATAAGATCGTATATGGATTACGAATTAAATGGTGTCGCTTATTCTGAATATTTATACCTTAAGTAAGACTCCGACACTTCGTGGTGCGTATGGCACCACAATTCAGTAAGATGACATCATCACTGTCACCCCAGGAGGCAGTAAACTGTACTAGCAATAGTTAAAGAGAACACGTATTCAAGGTTTGGCAGGGAATTTAGTTCATAGTAGGCGGAAAGATGGTTAAGTAAAGTTGAAAGTAACTCCATGATGATACTAGTACTGGATAGGATAAGGGCAAAGTTCCAAGAGGAGTTTTGTGAGTTCTTCCTCTCTCAGGACTTAGTCACGAGAAGGGTTGAGGAATTTGACTCACTAAGACAAGGGTCAGGCAGCTCCGTACTCATTCATTACTTTGGGAAAATATGTTCCTTTGATTATGAGAGATGAAAGGTTTAAGGTGATCAGATTTGTGCGCGGTCTAGACCCCCAGATCAAATTAGGCTAAGTTAAGTCGTATTCAAGGACCTTTGGTGAATTATTGGAGGACCGCTACGGAGCGGAATGCGATAGTAAGGGAACGAAAGAATGAAAGAAACGATTTAACAAGCAAACGAAGTAGAAGGTGAAAACCGTATCCATATAAGGCTAGTTTATGCGGATGACAAAGAAACAACTAAGGTACGCCTAATAAGTGTGAAGTACCTATGTCCTCTGCTCTACTTCCTATTAACCAAGAATGAGTGATTATGATAGTTTTCTTTAAGTTATGATGAGTAAACCACAAGTAAGCAAGTGAGATTATTAGCGATAACATGACCAAGTATGACACTGCGTATGGGACTCGGGGTCCTCGTCACGATGCGTCACTATGAGCACTTGTACACATTTTATGGAAACGGAAATTATAAGCCTGCTGTGATCATGATTACACGGAATGGAATTCATTATCAAGTACATAGTACCAAGGTTGCAAGTGCTTGATATGAGATAGGTTACGAGAACACCGATTTAGAATAAGTTCTGATGAAATCTCTAAGATGAATGGAACAAAGCAGTTCTGAGAGAACTAAATAGACGCTTTATGCGATCTTATTTACCTAAAAGAAGAAGCCACATGGGGAAACGGAAGACGACATGAGGAGTAGACGCCCCATTTTGTTGACTAGCATGAAGTTTCGAGGACGAAACTTATATTAAGGGGGGAGAATGTTGTACCCCGCCGAAAAGTCGTATAGTACTTGAAGACTCATATAAGTGAATTAATAAAGTGGTATCTTCCAAGCGTCTTTCACTAAGTTTCCTTAGTGATTCTTTCATTTTAGGATGATAAGAAAACGATATAATCAATTCAAGCGTGAGTTAGGGACTACATGAAGTGGCCAATTAATTCCCAAAGGCTCAAGAAAATTCGGTCACAAGGCATATAAAGGGGCCTTAAAGGGGTTTTTTCCAAATTATAAGAGAGTTTAACCTTAAGGGCCTCCCTAAAATAAAGCCAAATGAAAATTAAGGAGTGTAAGTAGTGGGCAATTCTTCCCCAAATTCTTGGAGAATTTCGGCCTAGCCCAAGGGAAATTGTGAATTTCCTAACTTTATTTTTAAAACAAGAAAAAGGGGAACAATTAAAAAGGGGGCAAATACCCACATGGCTTCTTATTAAACTCATTTGGAGAGAAATTAAGCATGGTAAAGTTTCCCCCCAAGGAGTCAAAACCGCCCCCATGGTTGACCAAGAAAGATTACCATGGTTACTTAATATTTACTACAAGGTTAAGGAAATAACTCTAGTTGGATAAAGTAACCTAAGTTAGCCATAAAGTAACTATAGTTGGCATAAAGTAACTATAGTTGACATAAAGTAACTATAGTTGGAATAAAGTAACTATAGTTGCTTTAAAGTAACCTTGGATAGTTAAAAATAACCAAGGTTAATTAGCCTAACTAAGCTAAGGAAAACTCCTTAGCCTCTCACATTAACCAACGGCTGCACCTCCTTAAACCAATGGGAGAAAACTTTCTTCAAAGAAACTCTAGAACATTCAACTCTCAAGAAGTCACAATGGAGCAAAGATACTTCTCTATTTTCGCCTTGTAGTGTACGGTTAGTGAAGTGGTCCAAGAACCATCTTCAAGCTCCAAGAATTCATATAGGTAAGTACATGCTAAGCACTCTAAGTGAATTCTATGTCTCAAAGAATGAAACTCATATTGGTATCTCTCTTGTCTTGCCAAAAACGTGACATACAAAGGGTCACTAGGTGATGATTCTTCAAGCTACTAAGAGAAGCTAACATCTTGGTGGTTTGAATCCATTCAAGCTTCATTTTGGTAAGATGAATCTAGCCTCAATCTAGCTCCATTCTCCATTTAAAATGGTAACTAATGTTCACCTCCTTCTCCTCTTCAAAAACGTGCTACACATGTGAAGTGGAGGAGGACTTCATTCCATTTCAACCAAGGTTCAAGCAAAGGAAAAGCTCCAAGGTTCAAGGAGGCAAGTATACTCTAGCCAATCTTGCCTTATTTGTGAAGTGCATGCTTGAATGACTAGCCACTTTTAAGTTATGAATCTTAGTTGAAGATTCTAAGAACAAGACATGAACTTAGTTGATGTAAAGAAGAGTGTTGGTATGAAAAGTGACATGTTCTAAGCGTAAATGGCAAGACTGTTGGTATGAGTTATGTGTAGCCTAAAATGAGTTATGAGACTTGAAATAACTATGTTTAAATGTGTATTTGATGTATAGTAAGTCATCTTAATAAATGAAGTTGGTTGAAGAATGCTTGAACAATAAAAAGATGAAGAAGTGCTGAAACTACTGGGGCTGACAGATTTGTGTTGCTGATTGTGTGACTTGAGAATTAAATTAAGCTAAATTTTGACATGACACTAGCTCTGTGTGTGTAGTACAAGTGATAGTTGGAATTGCAGTAAAAAGAGTTATGGTTTATTTTTAATAAATCTTTTGGTAAAACTGCTCAAGAAGAAATTACTAGAACTGGGCAGAACAGTGTGACGTTTTGCATGACCTGAAAATGAATCTTAGGAATATTAAAATTGGCTAATTTTTGGTGTGATGTTAGCCTCATATGTATATGAAATGTGTGAGTTGGAATTTCAATAAAAGGAGTTGTGGTTTGTCCTTAATGAAGTTTTTAGTAAGAAGTGGTCAAACAGAAGTACTGGAACTGGACAGATTTATGTGTTATGTTGAACGACCTGAACATGAATCTTAGGAGTGTTCAAATTGGCTAATTTTTGGCATGGTGATATACTTATGTGTATATGAAATACGAGAGGTGGAATTTTGATAAAAGGAGTTGTGAATTATTATTAATGAAATTTTTGGTGAAACTGCTCAAACAGAGTTGCTGGAACAGGACAGATTTGAGTAGTAAGTTGTGTGGCTTGAAAGTGAACCTTAGGAATGTTAAAATGAGCTGATTTTTGACATGATGATAATTTGGTGTGTGTATAACATCTGTGAGTTGGAAGTTTGGTAAAAGGAGTTGTGGTTTGGTCACAATTCAATTCGTGATATAACTGCTCATTCCAGGTTCTGCATGTACCCATTTTGGGAAAGTAACTAGATGACCCCCCTTGACTTATTGGATTGCCTTGGAATTTTTATGGTAATTACCTAATGTATAGATGTACATGTTCATGTAAAGAAACCAGTATGAAACTACCATTTTGATGGTTGACAACTGAGTTGAAGTTAGTGTACAAAACTGGAAAACAGGACATTTTATTGTCATAAGTTGTAAGGCTTTGATCTTGCTCATTTAAGCTTAAATGTGATGTTTAGCCTTATGAATATTGTTTCTTGGTGTGTTAGATATGTTTTCTAGGTGATGGATCAAAATGAATAAGGTTTTATGACCCAGGAAACTGTGGTAAGACGGTACTGCCCTGCTGATTTCAGCAGTACCTTTGATGATAGTATGGTGTTTTGAGGTCGTTAGACATTTCTGAATGTTACGAAATTTTAATAGCATGTGTCTAAGCCTTCATTATGCATATGTATGGCATGGGTTTATGAATATGGTCACGAATTGATGAGCACGAGGCTGTATGAACAGAATGTGATTGCTGGACAGTTTTTCCAGTTTAAAAGACAAGTCCGTGCATGCATGATTATGATGCATTTGTTCACGAGTCGCATAATGCATGTCATACATTGCATCATCGTCACGTACATGATTTACAGCATGATTTTATGTAAAAGAAAGATGAAAAGCGTTTTCAAAAGATGATTTTTGAAAAGAATGATTCCCCACCGGTACCGTGTGTGAGTATGAACTTGGCCAGTATGAACCCACCAGATCAGGGTTAAGTGATCTGAACACCAGTAGATGACGTTACCGTTCCGAATCCAGGAATAATAGATTCGAAGGGGAGACGTTACCGCCTCAGATCCAGAAAGATAGATCTGAACACCAGTAGATGACGTTACCGTTCCGAATCCAGGAATAATAGATTCGAAGGGGAGACGTTACCGCCTCAGATCCGGGAAGATAGATCTGAACACCAGTAGATGACGTTACCGTTCTGAATCCGTAAATAATAGATTCGAAGGGGAGACGTTACCGCCTCAGATCCGGGAAGATATATCTGAACACTCTATTGTTTTATGACGATGATGATTTGAAAGAAGAGCATGAAAAGATCATAATCTCATTTTTATCATGATGCATCACATGTACATATGCATGCATGTCATGTTTATGGAGTCATTGTGTAGTAACGCATGATAATTAGACTAAGTTGTCATGACCTCATAGAACCTAAGTGTGACTTCCTTGAGTGAGGATCCTTGTTATGTTACGAATGGATGTGAGTTACAGTCATTACTGTTATATTCTGCATTAAGAGACGATCTTTGGTTAGGTTATGATTTTCCCATATTAAGTGATGATCCCTATCGAGTATTGGATGATGGGCATTATGCGCTACTTTTGCATATTCATACGCATTGCATGTGGTCAAGAGCATGATGTTAAGTCTATTTGCACTAGGTTGTGTTATTACTTGCTTCGTGACTAAGTTATGATTTTATTTCCTTAACGGCTATTGATTGAAGGGATGAGATGCTAGCCAAATGCTAGAGGTAATATTACTTAGGGAATAATCCTCCTATCTCTCGTTACCTAAGTTATGATTTCACTACTGTTGATACGTAAGCTATGATCTTATTCAGGACATTTAGGCCAAGTTGTTATGAATTGGTAACTCCTAGGTTATGATCTTTATTGGGTGATGACCTTTTCTTCATTAAGTGATGATTCTTTCATAAGTGATGATCTCTGTTAAGTTTCAATCTCTGTTAAGCGATGACCTTGGATATACCTTGTGTTGACTTCTTACGGGTGTTTAATGGAAGGTCAGGTATGTTCTAAACCGAATTTTGGGGTTCGGTTCTTGTATGTACTTTTCATTTAATGCATGATTGTTTATGGTGTACTTGCTGGTGACTTTGTCACTCACCCCCCTATTTTTCCTCCCAGAGGCTGCAGGGAACAGGGTAGAATGGATTGAGGATGGACCTAGAGCCCCTACCCGTGAGAGCTGCGAAAGATGGGCAAATTAGGAGACATGACTTGACGATTATGACTGATGACTGATTATGTAGTTGTGATGGGAAACATCTACTTTTGAGAATTTCGAAACTTTGATTTGGGTTGTAAAACAAAGAATGATCTAGTGGATGTTTTTAATTTAAAGTTTTAAATTCTGCCACGGTTTCGCATACTTATCTGCATGTAAGCGCGAAAATCCATGCATTATACCATGGATCATAATACCTATGAGACGACGTCTAGTACTAACCTTAGTGAAGTACGGCGGGTGCACCGACTCTGGCGGGTGCACCGACTCTGGCGGGGCCGGGGTGCGGGGCGCCACAATATGTGTATGTATGATAAGAAATCACAATGATGGGCCGAAAATATGAGGATTCTAGGCCACATGAATAGAACGACAAATCTGGAAATTTTTCCAGACTAAAGGATAAGAACATACATGTACGTATGTAACGCATTTTGTCATGAACTGCATCGTGCACATCATACATTGCATCATCGTTATTTACATGATTTATGAAACTGGTTTTATGAGAAAGAATGATGAAAAAGCATTTTTTTAAAGAAAAGATTCCGTTTTTAAAAGAACGCTTTTCTCCAGTACCGTATGTTTCTGGCCAGCAGGACCCGCTCCAGATCCGGAGTTAATTGATCTGATGATAATGACCGTTCAGGCCCAGAGAGAACAGACCTGATTATGACGATTTTGATCGTACAGGCCCGGAGAGAATAGACCTGGTTATTATGATTGATGACGTGACCGTTCCAAATCCGGGAATAGTAGATTCGAAGAGAAGAATTTGACCGCCTCAGATACGGAGAGAATAGATCTGAACACTCTCTTGTTTTCATTGACGATGATGTTTTGAAAGAAAGAATGAAAGAACTTATCTTCATTTTTATCACGGTGCATCACATGTACATACTCATGCATGTTGCATTTAATGAGTCATCGAATATTTGGTACATATTACTTAAACTAAGCTATTATGACTTGGCAGCTCCTAAGTTATGATCTTTTATAAGTTATGATCTTTTTTAAGTTATGATCTTTAATAAGTTATGATCTTTAATAAGTTATGATCTTTGATAAATTATGATCTTTGATAAGTTATGAGCTGATTACTTATGGGTTTTGGATGGAAGGTCAGGTATGTTTCTAAACAAAATTTTTGGGGTTCGGTTCTTGTATGTACTTTCTATTTAATTCAAGATTATTTATAGTTTACTTGCTGGTGACGTTGTCACTCACCCTCTTATTTTTCCTCCCAGAACCCGCAGGAAATAGGGTCGAGTGGATCGAAGACGAACCTAGGGTTCCTTATCTGTAGAGGAGCGAGAGGTGGATGACTTAAGGACTTCTGCTATGATGGAAGTGATTGATGAGCTTATGATGACTTTATGATGGAAACATTTCTGTTGGATTTCCGCATTTTTATGAACATGTTGTAAGACTAATGATGGCTGCTTAGACGCTTTTATTTTAAAAGTTTTTATTCTGCCTCGGTTTTGCTTACTTATTGACGTGTAAGCATGAAAGTCCACGGATTTTATTCTAGACTAAGATACGATATGGATTGACGCCTGGTACTCTCCGTAGTGAAGTACGGCGGGCGCACCATATCCGGCTAGGCCGGGGTGCGGGGCGCTACAGGTGGTATCAGAGTTAAGGCTCTAGATCCGGGCAGAATATAGAATTAGGCTATGATTTTAGAAATCTAAGATTGATCTTAGATGTAAGTCATGATCTTAGAAAGAGAGTAGACTTTAGACTAGGATGACTTAGACTGGAAATTAGGGTTCGATCTAATGATAAAACCCTAGTTGATGATATTTTATAGAATTTAATTCATAACGTATCTACTTGCATGCCCACTCAGAATTCCCTTGGATATGAATTAAAATTCTGTCGCTTATTATGACACTCCAACCTTGAATAAAACCCCGACACTGCATAATGCAGATGGCACGACCGCGAGACAGACCTGCCAGAGCCAGACTGGAGGTGTAGGAGCCTATTCCTCCACCTGCTCAGGTTCCTCCACCACCACCACCATAAGACCAAAATCCACCTCCAGTTCAGAACGTTCCCCCACCCCAGGGGCCTTTACCACAAATGATTCTAGATATTAATGCCTTCCAGAATTTCTGCCAGACCCTAACCCAAATCGGTCAAGTGATGTTGTAACAGAATGTCCCTCAGCCTCATGAACCGGTCAGGGATGCTCAGTACTATTTCGAAAAACTGAAAAGAGCTAATGTTCCGCCCTTTGAAGGAAAGTCTGATTCGAATGCCGCTGAAAAGTGACTGGATGAGGTTGAGAATTGCTTTGAGTTGATTCGAGCGCCCGAGGAAGTAAAGACCCAAGCTGTCAGGCTGTTCCTACTTGGAGAGGCCAACCAATGGTGGAAGGCTAACATGTAATCCCTACCAAGGCCGATTCCATGGGAGGGATTTCTCTAAGAATTCAACAAATTTTACATACCACCCTCCGTTAAGCTGCAGAAGAGATATGAGTTCGAGTCGTTAGTGTAAGAACAAAGAATGACAGTCGCAGAATATGCTAACAAGTTCATAGCCCTGGGAAGATTCCAACCATCTACTATGAACGATGAAGAGACTAAAATGTTAAAGTCTGAAAGGGGATTAAACCCTAGAATCAGGACCTGGTTAGTCAATGCGAACCCGACAAATTTTGGTGCACTTTTGGACGCTTGTTACCGAAATAGAGAGGGACATTATTTGCCAGGACGAGATAGGACAGAAACGAGGAAGGGAAACATCCGGGAATGGAGGGTCCCGTAAGGCTGCGAAACAGAACTCAAGAGGCCCAGGACGCCAAGGAAAGAATCGATTCCAACGCCGTTCTCAAAAGAATTAGTCAAAGAATCAGGGTCAGCAGTCTGCTATTCCAAATTGTTCTCACTGCAACAAGCGTCATGTTGGGGAATGCTTTTATCAGGCAGGAAAGTGCTTCGGATACGGCAAGGTGGGCCACATCCTCAAAGACTGTCCGGATAAAGGAACTACCTGCTTTGGATGTGGAAAGACAGGACACATGGTCAAGGATTGCCCAGAAAAAGGGGCCCAGCAACAGCAACCACCTAAGAACCAGCGTCAGCGTACTAATGCGAGAGTTCATGCTATGACAGACGCAGCTGCTGAAGAGGCCAATGATGTGGTGGCAGGTATATTCTAAAATTTAGGCAATGCTTAAATTTTTACAAATGTTGTTGCCCTACTGTTGCTTAGTAAATCTTGCATGATTCAGGAGTTATTTTAGTATGCTCCGTACCTGCCAATGTACTATTTGATAGTGGTGCTAGCCACTCCTTTATATCAAGGAAATTCGCAAAGAATATTGAGCACAACCCAACCTATAGTGATACACCCTATAGAGTTCAAGCAGCTAGGAATCAGGTGCTTGTGTCTCACCACATTTTCAGAAACTGCAAACTTGAGTTCGATGATCATCGGTTTGATGCTGACTTAATTCCCATATCCATGATGGATTTCGATGTGATTCTTGGGATGGATTGGCTCTCCAAGAATTTTGCCAACATCGAGTGTAATGAAAAGCAGGTTACTTTTAAAGACCCCACACGTAAGGAAGTAACCTTTCAAGGAGGATCAAAGTTAAGGAAGTGCCCCAAAAATGTTTATGTAAATGCGATTCGCACCAGTAAGGCGTTGAAGAAAGGACACGAAGGGTTTCTCGTTTATGCAATAAACGTCGATCGAGCGCCCTCCGACCTTTCTCAAGTGTCGGTGGTCCCAGAATATCCTGATGTATTTCCAGAAGAACTACCGGGCCTTCCTCCGGATCGAGAGATATCTTTTGAAATTAACCTAATTCCGGGAGCGGAGCCAATATCGAAGGCTCCCTATCGAATGGCACCTGCGGAATTGAAAGAGTTGAAGGAACAGTTACGTGAATTAATAGAAAAGAAACTTATTCGCCCAAGTGTTTTGCGTTGGGTTGCCCCCGTACTGTTTGTAAAGAAAAAGGACGGAAGTATGCAGTTATGTATAGATTATCGAGAACTTAACAAGATCACTATAAAGAACAAGTACCCATTGCCTAGGATCGACGATATGTTCGATCAGCTTCGGGGGGCACGGATTTTCAGTAAGATTGATCTTCGTTCCGGATACTTTCAATTAAAGATCAAAGCCAAGGACGTCCCGAAAACCGTATTCCAGACACGTTATGGACACTACGAATTTCTCGTAATGCCGTTTGGATTGACCAATGCTCCCGCGGCATTTATGGATCTAATAAATCGAGTATTTCAAGAGCAATTGGACAAATTCGTAGTAGTCTTCATTGACGATATCTTGATCTACTGACCCGATGAAGAATCCCATATGGCTCATTTAAGGGCTTTCCTCGATATCTTACGAAGAAAACAATTGTGTGCTAAATTCAGTAAATGCGAGTTTTGGTTACGCAGTGTAGCGTTTCTAGGACACGTCATATCTGAGGATGACATAGCTGTAGATCCCAATAAAATCGAGGCAATCATGGAGTGGCCAAGGCCGACCAACGTTACAGAAGTATGGAGTTTTCTCGGTCTCGCCGGCTACTATCGTAAGTTAGTTGAGGGGTTTTCTCGAATTGCCATGCCTCTTACCCATTTGACACAGAAGAAAACTAAGTTCGAATGAACCTCAGATTGTGAAAAGAGTTTTACTGAATTAAAAGAGAAGCTAACTTCTGCCCCAGTTTTGGCACAACCTATTCCGGGTGAAAATTTTGCGGTGTACATTGATGCTTCTAAGAATGGACATGACGCTATTTGGGTAGTCGTCGATCGTTTAACAAAATCCGCTCACTTCATGGCTATGACAATCAAGGCTCCTATGGAAAAGTTGGCTACGATGTATGTTGATCAAATTGTGAGTCTTCATGGAGTACCCCTAAGCATTGTTTGTGACCGCGACCCTCGCTTTACATCACGATTTTGGACAGCTTTTCAAAAAGCGATGGGCACCAAGATACGAATGAGCTCTGCATTCCACCCTCAAACGGATGGTCAATCAGAAAGGACCATCCAAACGCTAGAAGACATGTTGCGAGCTTGTACGCTTGAATTTGGAGGGAGTTGGGACAAGAGTCTCAAATTGGTGGAGTTTTCTTATAACAACAGTTATCATCGATCTATTGGGATGGCTCCGTATGAAGCACTTTACGGAAGAAAGTGCCGTTCTCCACTCTACTGGGACAAAATCAGAGATAAGATTTTCACTGGACCTGATCTAGTAGAACAGACTCGAGAGAAGATAATGATCATAAAGCAAAGATCACAAGCGGCTCAAGATAGAAGCAAGGTTTGGGCAGATGAGAAACAGCGACCGTTGGAATTTCAAGCTGGGGAAAAGGTATTCTTGAAGGTATCGCCATGCCATCCAAAGGAGTTAAGAGATTTGGTATCAAAGGGAAGTTAAGCCTAAGGTTTATTGGACCCTATGAGGTTCTTGAAAGAATTGGGGAAGTTGTGTACCGGCTAGCACTACCACCGTCACTATCCCAATTGCATGATGTATTTCACGTATCACAACTTCGTCGGTATGTGCACGAGCCTAGCCATATCATAGAGGAACAGCCTTTGAAAGTTGAAGCTGATATGACATACGTAGAAGAACTGGAAAGGATTGTTGATCGCAAGGAAAAGGTTCTAAGGAAACGATCTATTCCTATGGTTAAGGTGCAATGGAAGCACCACACAATTGATGAGGCCACTTGGGAGATGGATGAAAATATGAAGAACCTGTACCCTCACCTTTTTGATTAGCGCTCTTAAGTTTTGAGGACGAAACTTGTAATAAGGGAGGGAGGATGTTGTACCCAATGAGGAATCACATTTTACTTGAGACTTGTCTAAGTGAATCTACGAAAAGTTGCATCTTCAAGTACCATCTATTTAGTTTTATGATTACTTCTTTAATTAGATTTGTGTTAAGGAAAATATTGCATAATAATTCAAACATGAATTGTGGACTATGTGAAGTGACCAATTCACCCCCAAGAGCCTAGGAGATTTCGACCACAAGGCATAAAGAGGACCTTAGAAGATTTCTCAAAATTTCAAGAAGGATAATCTTAAGGGCCATCTTTAAATAAGCCCAAATAGCAATCTAACCATCTTAAGTAGTGGGCAATGTTTCCCAAACTCTCACAAGGTTTCGGCCCATGAGTCTAAGAAGAATCATAATTTTTCCTAATTATATTTTAGGAAGAGAAAAAGAGAAAATAATTAAGAAAAAGGGGGCAATTACCCACTTAGCTTTTCATTAAAAGAGAATTAAGCATGGTAAGGGTTACTTAAGGCCCCAAACCGCCGGATCCCTCTATGGTTAACCAAGGAGAATTTCAAAATCTTACCATGGTTACTTTATATTAACCACAAGGTTAAAGTAACTCAAGTTAACCATTAAAGTAACTCTAGTTGCATTAAAGTAACTCTAGTTACATTAAAGTAACCTTGATTAGTTAAAGTAACTAAAGTTAATTAACCTAACCATACCATGGTAACCCCCTTATCCCCTCTTGATTCCCAACGGCTAAACCATAGCCTAGTAAAAGAAATTCTCTCCAAGAAACCCTCACACTCAACCCTCAAGAATTCACAAGAAACTTTTTCGCTTTCTCCCTCAAGGCACACGGCCAAAGTTGAGCCAAGAAGGTTTAGGATTCATCCAAGTTCAAGTTTTCCTATGTGACTATATCCTCAACTCTTTAAGAGAATTTATATATTTTTTATAGAGTGAAGCTCACCATGCTACTCTTTTGACTCAAAAACCGTGACCTCCATGGTCCCTAGGCCCAAGCTTTCAAGCTCTTAAGTGGTGCTAGTACTTAAGAGGTTTGAAAACACCCTTCAAGCTTCATCTTGGTAAGTTAATCTAGCCCCCATTTATCTCTACCTTTTATTTTAAGGTAACAACTAATGTTTGCTCTTTTCCTCCTCCAAACCGTGGGGTATATGTAGTGAAGAGGAGGAAGACTTCGCTCATTTCATACACATTTCAAGCCAAGGGAAGGTGTAAGTTTGAAAAAGGCAAGTACACTATAAATACTGATGGCTTGTGTGTGAAAGTATATGCTTGAATGTCTAGATGTTATTAAGTTTTAATCTTAGATGTAAAATGCTAAGTTTGAAGCATGAAGTTTTCGGATTCTTGAGTAAAGTGGCTTGCATGTATGAGATTTTCTTCAAAGGTGGATTCTTTGCTCATTTTAAGTATGAATATGATGTAATTCTAAGATGACTATGGCAAATTTCTCTTCTTTGACATGTAAGGGGGACGGTTGGATTAAAATGGGGAATAAATGTGGTTCTTGTGATAGATTGTAACTTGTGGGGTAAAGGATGTGTACAAGATGTATGCTTTATGACTTAATTTTAATATGTTCATTATGGAAATATGATTTAAGCCCTTTTGTGCATATAAAATGGGCTGTTTTGGGGGTATTGTACGTACCCACCAAATATACCAAGAATAGATTCTGGTAGGAACAAAAAGTGCAAGACCAAGGAGTGATTTGTGTAATCTTCAAAACTGTTCTTGAAGTGATGTGTAGAAGACCTTTGGAATGTATTAATACCTGCAAAATCTTATGCTAAAGGTGTATTTGATGATTAGAATGGCATTTATGAAAAATAACTCAAGTTGGGACACTTTTAGTAAGGAAAAGTGACAATAATGGGAATTACTGGAACAGGGCAGAATAATGATACATTTTGCAAGCCCTAAAACTGAATCTTAGAAGTATGCAATTAAGCTAATTTTTGGTATGACATTAGCCCTATGTATTTAGTAAATATGAGAGTTGGAATTTTGGTAAAATAAGTTGTGGTTTGTCCTTAATGGAATTTTTAGTAAAACTGGTCAAGCTCAAATTCACTGGACTGGACAGAATTTAAGTGGTGTAATGAATGTCCTGAAAATGGACCTTAGGAATATGCAAATGGGTTGATTTTTGGTCGGATGCTATCCCTACGTTTTTTTTAAGTTTTTGAGTTGGAATTTTTGAAAAAGGACTTACGGTTTGATCACAATAAAATTCGTGGTAAAACTGATTACTCCAAAAATCAGCATGTAACCGTTTTGGAAAAGTGAATAGATGACCCCTTGAATGTTATTATGTTACTCCGGAAATCTTATGACAATTACTTAGGACATAGATGAACACATCCATGTAAATTGTTCATCTTGGAATTTTTATTTTATTGGGTAATTGTCGAGGACAAGTAGGTATTACTAATCTGGAAAACTGGGCAGAATTAAGGACTTGGTTGTATGGCTTTATTCTTGCGGGCTTAGACTCATTTGTAGGGTTGGGCTCATGAGCTATAATTTTTGGTATGTCTACAGTACATTCCAGTTGGTGGCCCAAATTCAAATGAGACTTAATGGGCTTAAAAGAAAGGTAAAAGAAATGGCACTGCACTGCTGAAATTCAGCGGTACCCTATTGGTAATTAAATAATTTAAGTGTCTTACATGTCTCGTATCGTTACGAAAATTAGATGGAAAATAGAAAAGGCACCCATATGTGTATGTATGATAAGAAATCACAATGATGGGCCGAAAATATGAGGATTCTAGGCCGCATGAATAGAACGACAAATCTGGAAATTTTTCCAGACTAAAGGATAAGAACATACATGTACGTATGCAACGCATTTTGTCATGAACTGCATCGTGCACGTCATACATTGCATCATCGTCATTTACATGATTTATGAAACTGGTTTTATGAGAAAGAATGATGAAAAAGCGTTTTTTTAAAGAAAAGATTCCCTTTTTAAAAGAACGTTTTCCACTGGTACCGTATGTTTCTGGCCAGCAGGACCCGCACCAGATCCGGGTGTTAATTGATCTGATCATAATGACCGTTCAGGCCCAGAGAGAATAGACCTGATTATGACGATTATGACTGTACAGGCCCGGAGAGAATAGACCTGGTGATTATGATTGATGACGTGACCGTTCCGAATCCAAGAATAATAGATTCGAAGAGAAGAATATGACCGCCTCAGATCCGGAGAGAATAGATCTGGACACTCTCTTGTTTTCATTGACGATGATGTTTTGAAAGAAAGAACAAAAGAACTTATCTTCATTTTTATCACATTGCATCACATGTACATACTCATGCATGTTGCATTTAATGAGTCATCGAATATTTGGTACATATTACTTAAACTAAGTTATTATGACTTGGCAGCTCCTAAGTTATGATCTTTTATAAGTTATGATCTTTAATAAGTTATGATCTTTGATAAGTTATGATCTTTGATAAGTTATGAGCTGATTACTTACGGGTTTTGGATGGAAGGTCAGGTATGTTTCTAAACCGAATTTTTGGGGTTCGGTTCTTGTATGTACTTTCCATTTAATTCACGATTATTTATAGTTTACTTGCTCATGACGTTGTCACTCACCCCCTTATTTTTCCTCCCAGAACCCGCAGGAAATAGGGTCGAGTGGATCGAAGATGAACTTAGGGTTCCTTATCCGTAGAGGAGCGAGAGGTGGATGACTTAAGGACTTCTGCTATGATGGAAGTGATTGATGATCTTATGATGACTTCATGATGGAAACATTTACTGTTGGATTTCTGCATTTTATGAACATGTTGCAAGACTAATGATGGCTGCTTAGACGCTTTTATTTTAAAAGTTTTTATTCTGCCTCGGTTTTGCTTACTTATTGACGTGTAAGCATGAAAGTCCACGAATTTTATTCTGGACTAAGATACAATATGGATTGACGCCTGGTACTCTCCGTAGTGAAGTACGGCGGGCGCACCGTATCCGGCTAGGCCAGGGTGCGGGGCGCTACATCTAATCCACACATACTGAATTTTCAGCATGTGTCACAAATGTGACAAAGTTTGAAATGTTACCTTGTGTAGTTCCTTCCTTTATGTCACCAACCTTGTATACTTCATTCTTGGCCAATCAAGATGCCAACAAAGCTCCACATATGCTCCAACAAGGTTGTCTAGGCGTGTGATGATGAATGTACATGTGCTGAATTTTATTTTTGCAAAACTTTGTAAAATAGTGCACAATAATTATACACATATGGTATATTCCAATCAGCCCTTAATTGATTTTTCTAGAACGCTTTAGAATGTATAGAGTATGTAAAAAGTGTCTAGATACATGTTATATGTCATGCCAAAAATGTTCCATGTGTCGTGTTCGTAGAAAACCGAATTTTCGACATTTGTCGATTACCCGATTTTTCTCTGATTAAATTCCAACCTTTTGCACATGTTATATATATTGAAGGATCTGCAAGGCACCACTAGAAGGGGGGGGAGGGGTTGAAAAGATGGTGCGGAAAGTGTGGTTTTTAAAATTTGTTTGAACCTAAACAATTCAACTTCTGAAAACAGATTCTGTTTTCAGAGCCAGTTTTAAAACGATTTTAAAACCAGGTTAGAGGTCTCCAACAATTCTGAAATTTTGAGAGAACTTAGCCTCAGATGTTATGAGGGTCCCCTAAAACTTTCAAATTAAAATTCAACCTTTAACCCCTTCAAAAACTGTTGGTAAACAGATTGCTCGAATCTGCCAGAAACAGTAGACGGTTTTGAAAAATTTATTCTTATTTGTGTGTAAGTCCAAATGCTCTGAAACTTTAACCACTAACTCTTTATATACTATATTTAAGTGGGTTGAAACAGTTTTGCAAAATTCTTTTGGGAAGTTAGTCAAATACACTCAAAGTTTCAACCTTTGCAATCCTGAAAATCAGACTGCACTAGTCTCAGATCTTTGGATGTTTGATCAACTTATACTTGTCCAAAAGGGTTGAAACTTGTGCCAAATTAACCGTAAGGCGTGTGACTATGTTTCTGGAAAGTTTCGTAATTTTTGAAAAACGTTTACTATTTTTACGAACATAAACAAAACGGATAAACAATGCTGAAACAGAATATAAGTGCAGAAAGTAAATGACACCGAGAATTTTATACTGGTTCGGTTATAAACAACCTACTCCAGTCTTCAAGGAACACCTTCCTTGGTTCACACTAGACACACAACACAAATACACCTTACCACAGGGTTGATGGAGTTACACACCAACTCCAACCCTTTACAAACCTTGTACGGTTAATACAATTTGCACGAACACCACCACCTCGCAAGAATGAAGATTGATCACACCTTGATCAATCCTTTACAAATATATGGAATATGTGGTGGTCTATATCAAGCCTATTAAAGATTGAGAAATATGAATACAATAGGCTTTCAAGAAGAGAGAAAGAAAGAGAATATAGAAGAAGAAGGCTAGAACACTTTTGATCTTTCAACTTGCAACTCTTGTTCTTGTTTTTGTTTTTGCTCTTCTCCTTTCCTTTTAAGCATATGGCCGCCCCCTTGGAGTGCTTTCCCCCTCTTGAAAATTATCTTCTAAGTCCTTGGGAGGATGTAAGACATCATTGTGACATGGCCTTGCTTACTTGGCATCTTCTTATTGGATGATCCTTTAAGCTTCGCTTACTTGGCACTTCATGATTGGTTGAATGTTGTCATCATTGATGACTTGGAAAAATCTGAGAATAACACTTTAAACATGTGCCAAAATCATCACAAAATAATTTCCATAAAGCATGAGATTATCACATAAATTGCAAGACAAAAATTCCTTTCTAGCTAAGATAAAAATCGGCCATTATGTGACATTGCCATGCTGAATTTTCAGCATGTGACACATGGGGATAAAGTTCAAAATATTACCATTTTTGTTTGATTTTTCTTTATGAAATGAATCACCAATTGATGGTAAATATTCCTATCACATGAGAAATGAACTTGGACACAATTTTGCTCATAAATTCGGCCACCACAAGTTACACACATGATGAAAAATTTTCAGCATGTGTGATATATAAAATATCACACTTTATTAATTTAAATAATTTTCAAATTGCTTCCATTTCTTCTCCCAATCAATCACATAATTTGAGATGATGAAATATACCATTTAATGTGCCAAAATCGGCCAGCCTTGTTAGCATGCTGAAATTTCTTTCAGCATGTGTTATAAGAGAGACAAATTTTGAATTCTTACCATTTGTAGCTTCTCTCTTTAATTCACCAACATTGTATGATTGATCCTTGACCAATCAATATGCCAACAAGGCTCCAAATAAGCTCCATCTCAGCTGTAGGTGGCATTGGATATGTATGTGCATGTGCTGAAATTTATTTTTGCTAACTTTGTAAAATAGTGCACATTTAATAATACACACATGTTATATTCCAATCAGCCCTTAATTTAATTTTCTAGAACACTTTAAGATGTATATCATATGTAAAAAATTTCTAGATACGTGTCACATGATGTACCAAAAACGTTCCATGTGTTGTGTGCGTAGAAAACCGAATTTTCGATATTTATCGATTACCCGATTTTTCTCTAATTTAAATTCCAACTTTTGCACATGTTATATATATTATGTTATACATAATATATATAATATATACTTTAAATCTCAGCACTTGGCTGGTCTAAAGTGGTACCATTAACATGTGACAAAATTAAACTTGGAATCTTCACATTTTGGCCTTAATGTGGAGTAATTTGTGTGTGCCAACATGGAAAGTATTTTTGGCTGAATATTACAAGTAACCCACGAAAATAATAATGATTTTTGAGGTATAGGGGCTGACCATCTATTTATGGCAAGTACGTGACACGTTGGCGAAGTTTCGGTATTCGTCCGATACAACAATTTTTGGTTTAGAACCTTTTATCGTGTCGTATTTAATTTGTCAACACCATATCTTATATCATATGATATAATACCTGAATATACTCATAAATATGAGTTAAGTATAATGGTGTGACGTTAACGTACGTACGTAAAATATATAACGTGTCGGTAGTACGTTGGAATACATGTGTATGTGCCTTTTTCAAAAAATCTGAAAATATATGTAATATATATGTATATGGCGTGTCACATTAAGAGGGGAGGAGGAGAAAACTTTCCTTCCTTAGCTTTGTTGCCTTTGTGCCTTTTCCAAATGTGGCTTCCTTTAATGAACTACTTAGTTTAATAAACTAAGTACTTCACTTAATGAACTAGTTTAGTTCATTAATAGTGACACCTGAAAATAGTATAAACACAACAAATGTTTACCATATGATGTAAGCTTTAACGCTTCATGGCTCGTTAGTCCGGCAACATTATATATAAGCTAAATAAGGCAAGTAATAGCAATGTATCATGCATACATGTATATCTTATGCACGTTTTATCTTATGCTCGTTTTTGTGCACATTTAAATCATGTATTTGAAAATCACTCAAACCCTTTTTTCTCTACATATATTATGTTATACATAATATACATAAATTAAACTTTAATATTCAGCTCTCATGGCTGATTAAAGTGGCGCCTACATGTGACAAAAATTTTGAATAAATCTCCACAATTTGGCCTTAATTGAGGGTAATTTGTGTGTGACAACATGGAATGATTTTATGGCTTTATATACCATGTAAGACACGAAATGTGTGGCCTTTTTTGAAATGTAGGGGCTGGCCATCTATATATGGCAAGTACGTGACACGTTGGTGAAGTTTCGGTATTCACCCGGTACGACAATTTTTGGTTTAGAACCTTGTAACGTGTCGTAATAAATTTATCATCACCATGACTTATATCATATGGTATAAGACCTGAATATACTCATAAATATGAGTTAAATATAGTGGTGTGACGTTAACGTACGTACGTAAAATATATAACGTGTCGGTAGTACGTTGGAATATATGTGTATGTGCCTTTTATAAAAACTCTAAATATATATAAATATATATGTATAAAAACATGTAGGAAGGAGTGTAGAAACTTTCCATTCTTCAATTTTTTGCCTTTGTGCCTTTTCCAAATATAGCTTCCTTTAATGAACTACTTAGTTCATTTAACTAAGTACTTCACTTAATGAACTAGTTTAGTTCATTAATGATGGCACCTGAAAATAGTTCAAACACAACAAATGCTCGCCATTTGATGTAAGCTTTAAAGCTTCATGGATCGTTAGTACGACAACATTATATATGAACTATATAAGGCAAGTTTCATGCAAAAACGCGTCATGTCATAAAACGTGTCATGCATTTCTTTAATACACGTTATTTAAATCATGCATTTTGTAATCACTCAAACTCCTTTTTCTCTACATTTTGCTACCCCTTTGAGTATAACACGGCTGGTTATATTTAGAAGTTGACTGGCATTTCTGACGAGAAAGGCTTGGAATCAACTCTGAAAGTGCATATTTGTTGTCCAACTTTTCCAGCTCTGGATATATATGTGACGGTGCATGATGTTCTATTACTCGCTGCAAATCTTGTTGGTGGTACCAAAGCTGGAATTTGCTCATCTGTATTTGTAGAAGATCAAACTTATACAGAAGATGGAGGAAACGATAATGATGCTGAGGATGATGATGAGTTTGAAGACAATGAGCAGGACGATGAAGATGAAGAATATTATCTGGTGGACCTTGTAAAGGAGGAGGATGAAAAAGAGGTGCATCGGCCATGATTACCATATTTTGACAAAAACATTCTGTTTTTCGAAGATTAAGCTTGATCACAAGGCACGAGCGTTAACAGTCGAAGTGGGTTTAAACATCGTCTTTGGAAAGAGAGTAAACCTGGTCACAAAGAAGTGACGATTTCAAAATTAAAGAAGACATGCAACATGCTGTTCAATTACGATCTGCTAGGCATAACAAATTTTTAAAGTTATGACAAGCACGAAAGAATATTGGTATGTTAGGTGCGCAATTAAAAGACTCAAAATTGTCAGTGTCATCTTAGAGCCAGCCTGAGAAAAACACAACTATTAGAAGATTAGAATTTTCCATGAGCGCAGGAGTTGCACAAATTTTATATCACATTGGATAATATGAATGTCAATTCAAGAATAATTGGGTGATCATTAGAGAATATATTAGCCAAAATATAGACTATGGAACTCAAAATGTTCATGAATCCATAAAAAGGAGTTTGCATGTAGATATCAAACCTCAAAGTCAACTCCCGCAATCCGTCTCTCACACTGATGCAGCGTGATACCTGTAATAACAAGATCACACACTTCCTATGTCAAACCAAACTGCCTCATAACCTTGTCAGACACATGCAACTCAACTATCTCCAACAGTATAAGTGGCACCCGAGCACGCCACAACTATGAACTCTCTCTATACGCACTCGACAATGATTTATTATCTGATCGAGATAAGGCATCCATATAAAATCACTATATGTCATGCTACCTAGATGATCATGAACAGAATCAACTGCATGTCTAGTGATCTCTCGAAAATGATGTAAATTAAGACATTGGGTTGCACGAAGAGTACCAGGAGTAACAATCAGAACATGCACTTGTAAAACTCTTCTCGGTAAAAATGGCGGGATGCAAATATAGAAATCTCTGCCATATCCAGTACTGTAGAATTTGTAATGTTCCTACCACCTCATGCTTCTGAGAATAGCAGCGTCCTATAGGTTATGATACAAACACGCAAGCATAGCGCTGCCCCAAGAATACCTAATTGCAACCTGAAAGTCCTGCAAAGCAGCTAAGTATACCGAATCCGTCCATCTAGTAGAACAATCGCAGAATAATGTTATGATATAAAGGAACATGAAGTCTCGTGCTATATGCTCAACCTATAAGGTAGATGCGTCTTCTCCTTACAAGAGCGTTTGCTTTATTCAATCCACTAGCCTGTTATGATGTATTCAATCCAACCCAATAGAAATGTACATATATCATGCCACCATGATACGATGTACCTAGACTCCATCCCTGTAAGAGGCTCACTGTCAAAGCATAACATAAATAAAATCAATGTGTTGTAGCGTAATAGTTACTTCACCTATAGGTAAATGAAATGTGTGGTTCTCTTAACTCCACCTCTTTGCAAATGTCGTGATCAATATATGACCAACCCTAACCTTATTGCAACTCCTCACGCCCATGATCCTAATACCTCAATATATGGTATGTACCTATGTGGGATGTCCAAAGCCTCCCTATGCATGTCTATTCTACGTCAATGATCTAATATCTTATAACTCATAGTACTTCTAAGAAAAAGTGTCATATGTTCTTAAAGAGTTAACAAATTGTCAATCTGAGGTCATAACTCCTCCATCGGTATTATTCCACTACCACTAGCTCTAGCATATGATGTCATAAGTACTATATTCGGAATCGCGTAATGTAATTATATATTAAAAGTATATCTCTTTAATGTAATAAACTCAAACCATAATATAATCAAATAAGTCACAGAGTTTATAGGTCAATTAGTATCAATTCTGACTGATCAAAATAAAAACATGCATTTAAATTAAATGTACAGAAAATAAACAATAACAATAAAATCATGCGAATCACATTAAATAATAATAAAATCATGCAATTAACAAGAAATGACAAGAGCAAATAACAATAAATAAGGGTAACATAATAACAATAACATAATAAGAATTACAATAACATAATAACAACAACAACAACATAATAACAATAATATACTAGCAATAATGATGAGATAATAACAATAACATAATAACATAATAAAAATAACATATTAATAATAACAATAATAGTAACAAAATAAATATCAAAATTAATACTAATTAAATTAGAAACGCTCATTAGTTTGTCCATTCACGGCTCGTCGCAGATGCCTAGCGAGAAAATGTTGGCCCTTTAATTGTTGAGCGTCCAAAGCCTTGGACAATTTTCTGAATGGCGTTTAGGCCTTGGACATTTAACCCTTTAAAAAGCCTCTCAAGTCTGATTCTAAAAATCATCAGAACCAACACCAGTTTTTAAAATTTTTACTGTACATAGTACACAACTCCAAAAATTATGAAACTTTACAAAAATTAACTTCAAAGAGTTTAATTTATTTTGTCCAAAAATAGGCAAAAATAAAAACGTTTGACCCTTCAAACAAGCGTAAAATTTTAGATGTTTATTTTGAACTGTTCTGGATAAAAAGTTAGCAAACTTTGAAAGACTATAACCTTTTAAATACTCGGTCAAAATGGTCGATTCTTGTGTCAAAATAATCGTTAATATGTTTGATTAATGTTTCGAAAAGGTATTGACTAGAAACTGTGCTTAATATGATGAAAGTGCACATTTCTTCAGAAATGGTCAATCTATTGGCTGAACAGAGCAATAATCTTTCGAAGACTGAAAGTCTAACTTTCCTTTACTCAAATCTGATGATTTTGATTGCAAATTAAAGCTACCAGTCTGAAGTTTATTTACATTAAAAATTAAAGATTTTGAAAATGTTTTGCTATTTTAAACAGTCGTGTAAAGTGGAGTATAGAAACTCTAAAAAACGGACAGAAAAGTAAATAACACAAAGGCGCCAAAAATTATCTTGTTGCGGTCAATGTGACCTATTCGTGTTCCAAGGAACACATTTCTTGGATTTTCGCTATGAGCTGAACACCTTACACTTTACAAAGTGCTTCATTCTAGGGTTATACACCAACCCTAATCAAGACTTGATCACATCACCTTTACAACACAAGAATTTAATCACCTCACCACCTATCGATGTAGCCTTATAGAATGGCTAATCAATTACAATGTGTACAAATAAAAGTAGTGTGAATGCAGCAAAATGACAGCTTTAGAACACTACTACTCAGCTGCAAGATGAAGAATGAAGAAGAAGAGCAAGGAAGAGAAGAGGTTCAAGTGTTGTAGTTGTTGTTATAGTTTTCCTTCTTCATCTCTACTTATATTTATAAGTGTGAGCAGCCGTTATGTGATTAGGATGTCCATATGTCACCTTCAATGTTATCAATCTTACTTGTCTTCACTTGATTGGATGACCACCTCATCACATTGCATAGTTGTCATACTGAAGAAATATGATTGGAACACTTCAACTCTTATCATAATGATGACATCCTCTGCAGAAATTTATGAAATATCAAGTGGTTTGGATAGCCGCTTCATTCTCTAGCTTTTGATCAACCACTTTAACAACTTGGTTGGTATATATGCTGACCAAATCAGTTGTTATTTAGCTTCCGAAACCCAGATACATGCCATCATTGGTGCCAAGTATGTAACTCCTTGCCAACATGTCATCTAGGAGTGTTTTTTTTGGTTCATGCGGTGTAGTCTTGCATATATGTTGAAATCTGATTTGTCCACCTTACATAAACATAAAAGGATGTTTTTTAAGTTTGACAATGAGTAAAAAATCTGATACCTATGGTTGGATAATGGTGAGAAGAGATTTCCTTGTAATCATCACCATATGATCCAAAGTACTTTTCCTTTTCTCTCCTTCAAGTGCAGCTGGTAGTTTCTCAACCATTTGGCCAATATTCTGCTGAAAATAATAATGGAGAGGTTCAAAATAATGTATATAATACCATGATGTGCATACAGTGTGACAAAAATAAATGTCACAATATAAGAAACCTGAGAAAACCAAAATTCATAATACATAGTTCGTGTAGAGATGATGTATCATTAAGATCATATATAAGACGTCCATATGGCAAACATTTTAGCATTATACAAAAAATAAATTTGTATAAATGACCAAGAGGCCTTTGTGTCCAAAATGACCAAAATACCATTGGATACCAAATATGTCAAATAAGGGTATAAAGATACTTCATCTTAGTCCTTTCATTCATATAGGTATTCTTCATAAGATATGGCCCTGCAAAAGCTCAAAAACACTCTTTTGCCCTTGTGGTAAGCTATAAAAACTTCCTTGGCAAGTTAGTGACATAACACAAGCATATATATACATATACACGCCAAATTCAATCAATAGAATCATGATAAATATATGTGGGATGCTTAAAAACTCATTTCATTCAAAGGAGATCATGTGAATAATAATAAAGCTTACTTGCTTATCATATGTGAAAGAAATTTTTGAAAAATACGTTCACATCGATCGACTTATATCTCAATTTTAGAGACTGACGTGTACATCGATCGATTAATGTACCTCAGGTTGAGAAGATAGATGTCTCACAGTGAGGTTCTGTTTTTAATCTGTCCAATATCGATCGATCGATGTAGGAGATGATGTATACATCAATCGATCGATGCATCTCAGGTTGAGAGATCGATGTCTCACAGTGAGGTTCTAGTTTTAACCTGTGCATGCATCGATCGATCTATATCTCTTCTGAGAGACTGATGTGCACATCGATCGATCGATGTGCCTTACCCTGAGAGATGGATGTCACCTTTTTTATTTGTTTCCACTTTTTGATATTTTTATAATATATAATGGTATTTTCTTAGTATAAAATCGTGCTTCTGAAAATTTTTCAAACAACATTCTCAACATTCTTTCCCTTTTAAATGATTTTTCAAAATAACTTTTTATGATTTTAAATTCATATTCTTACGAAACTTACCACTTGTTTTTAGACATGCTCTCCCTCTCAACCTATGGTCTCTCCCTCAACCTATGCTCTTTACAAATTGTTGTTTTTTGAGGCATGTTCTTCTCCTCAACCTATGCTCTCGCCCTCAAGCCTATGCTCTCTACCACATATGGTTACAAAAAGCATGATTTCTCTACCCTTTTATTTTGTAAATCATGCTATTGTGTCATAGGATAGCATTCCTAACTTTTCTCGTAAGGCTTCAAAGGTGGCTTGACCTAGTGGTTTTGTGAATATGTCAGCAACTTGTTTATCAGTTCTTACGTGGTCTATGGTACTTGTTACCATTTTGAACATGATCCTGTAAGAAATAGTATCTAACTTCTATGTATTTGACTTTAGAATGAAGTATTGGATTCCACGAAAGATTGATTGCACTTGTGCTATCATTATAAAATTGGAATTTGGCACACTAAAATGCCATCACTAAGTTGCTATTCTAGCCATAGTAATTGTGTGCAACATAAGTTTAAGGCTAAATACTTTATTGCAGTAGTGAAAAGGCATACACTAGCTTTTTTTAGAACCAAGAGAGCAGATTGGTTCCTATAAATTGATAAGTTCCGGTAGTGGATTTTCTCTCTATCTTACACCTACCGCAATCAGCATCACTAAAGGCATGTAGTTCTAACTTTGAGTTTCTATCATACCAAAGTCCTAAATGAGGTGTATGTTTAATATATCTAAATATCATTTTTACCGTATTATAGTAGGACACCTTAGGATATGATTGAAACCTAGCACACTTGCACACACTAAGAATAGTTGAATTCTGCTAAGAAATAGTTGGGTTCTCCTACCATAGACATTTCAAATTCATACTTTCATGCAATCTTCAAAGTCTTTTACTAGAGTAGGGTTAGTTGAACCAAAGATTATATCATCTACATAGATTTGTACTATTAGTAGATCATTCCCTTTTCTTTTCAGAAATAGGGTAATATCAATGGCTCCTCTCCTATAGTTATTTGCGAGGAGAAAGTATGCAAATCAATCATACCAAGCTCTTGGAGCTTGTTTTAAACCATATAAATCTTTCTTGAGCTTGTATACATAGTTAGGATGTTTTATGTCTTCAAAACTCAATGGTTATATCACAAAAACCTCTTATTGTATAAACCCGTTCAAGAAGACGCTTTTAACATCTATTTGAAATAGTTTGATATTGATCGAACTAGCAATGGCTTATAGTAGTCTAATAACTTCTAGTCGTGCAACAGGTACAAATGTTTCTTCATAATCTATACCCTCTTGTTGATTATATCCTTGTGCGACTAGTCTTCCCCTTGTTCATTTATTCTATTTCTAAAAACGCACTTAGTACCTATTATAGATTTATTCTGAGGTTTTGGTACTAAATCCCACACATCATTCTTAGTAAATTGGTTCAGTTACTCATGCATAGCATTTACCTAAACTGGATCACCTAAGGCTTCTTTAATATTTTTGGGTTCGATGTGTGAGACTAACGTATGCCACTCGGCATAATCAACCCTGTTAATATTTCTCCGAGTTCTTATTTCTTGATTTAAATCTCCTATCATTAATTCTTTGGGATGTTTATGCTTATCTTTAATATGCCACCAATTACTAGTTTGACTAGGTTCACTCTCTTGTTCAAACATCTCATTTGTTTCCAGATAAGTATTCTCATTAAATTTCACATGAGTAGATTTGATTGTCTTTCTAGATGTGGGATTACAACATCTATATGCTTTTGAGTTTGTTGAATATCCAACAAAAATGCATTCTATTGATTTTGGTTCAAATTTATCTAGATTATCCTTAACCTTCAACAGAGAACATTTGTAACTAAAAACACGTAAGTAATCTATTTTCGGCACTATATTATTTAACAGTTCATAAGGTGTTTTATTTAATTTTTTTATAGATAATTTATTTATGATATAGCATGCGCAATTCACTGCTTTGGCCCACAAGAATTTGGGAACATGATTTTAATATGGTCAAAATGAGACTTTTTTAGACTAGTCAGATAGAATTCAGTAATGAGACATTTATTCATCTTGAGTTGATCAGTGATTTAAGCATCAATTAAGATCTGAAACTTTTAAACAATACTTAAAAAATCGATAGAAATTCCATATAATTTGGTTTAGTCCATTAATAGGAACTAACGTTTAAAGTGAAACAAGAATTCTAGAATTCTGTTTGTCGCTTTTAGATTAATTTATTTGATATAGATTTTTAATTTTTGTCTTACGCTTGTTCTTTTGAGAAGTGCAACTCATTTGGGCACCGGAAAGGTCAGATATCAACTGAACAAAGTTGAAGTACATTTTCTGGTATTGGTCAGATTCAATCACGGAGTGACAACGATTTGGTACTTTTAACGTTTGAATTATTTATTCAATTTTGAACTGTGAGTACTCTTGTATGTCTATTAGTTTCTGCAAAAATTTTGTAAGTTTTAGATAAACATAAAAATAGATATATAGCAAAAATTGGAATGCTATCTCTGAATAATTTTATTCTAATCAATCTAATTGTTTTGATTGATTGCCTTCCTTGTATATCATTGATTACAGTGAATTTTGGTTGGTAACTAGTTAAGAAAATTTTGCAAAAAGTTCATCTGATTTGGGCTTGTGTATGTGAAATTATAATATCTGCAAATTGAGTGAAATTTAACTTCCTCTTATTTGTATTAATTGCTAAGAAGTTTTAATTCCGCAACAATATTCAACACTACTATTCACCCTCAAGTCGAGTAAGATAGGTTGTGTAGAATGTAGCGTCCATCCCCCAAACTCTAGCTTCGGGAACAGTGCACCCGCCGTAGTCTGCTACGAGAACTACAAGGCGTCGTTCAAACTTCTTTACACGTCAGAAGTGACGTAGAAATTTTTCGCAGAGACGTCATAAACTAAAATCTTTAATTAAAACATCATCAAATAAAAAGAATAAACCAAGTCTCAGAGCATAACTCTCAAATCGTAAATCATCAAACATACTTAATATCTCAACAACCTCTTAAATAACCCAAAAGCGTCGGTCAACGTCATTAAGCAAAAGTCTTCTAAGTTTATCGATATCCTCACACGATCTCGCTCTCTGTATAAGCATGTCCTAACTTTCCATACCTGCAAAACTGGTGATTGGCGGTGTGAGCCAAAATCAACGGGCTCAGTAAGCATCCTACATATACCTGTTATGAAAATCATACATGCAGAGACAATTATAGCTAACATTTACCAATCAACATACATGTCCCTAGTGCACAATTAAATTCACTTGAATATTTTTAACAGTTGACACATAGAGAATAGTCAAACAAGATAAGTAAATCCATCAGCTCAATCTACATTACCGTGATGCATGCTCTTCTCAAGTATGACATACACAACAAACAAATAATCACATAACCAAATAAGAGAACAATACATGCCAATAGAGTAAATAAACTGTGGAAAGTAAGTCACTCCACATAATAATGTGCGACTTCATGATGCATGCCTTTCTCTATGTGTCACACGCAACAAAGGTCATGTCACACACGATACTCATATCTCTACCATGCAATGCATGATCTCCGGACCTAACTGAGTGCCTGAGACCTATATTCCCAGTACATCATCTGGGTGCATATAGCCTATATCCGCAGTACATCATCTGGATGCCCGTGGCCCATATCCACGATACATCATCTGGATGTCTGTGGACTGTATCCACAGTACATCATACTCCAACATTCGTGCCCATCTAGACATGACCTGCCATGCCATGTACGTGCCATGAATGAAAATGTATAATCTCTCGTAATCTGGTGCATCCATACTCATACATATGCTCGCGCCCGTACACGTGCATATATACGTGCATTTATACCCCCACACATCCATATCCATATGCAATACGCATTGAAATCGTGCAATCATACATACACCCAGTTCATATGTACATATATATCTCACATATACACACAGCTCGCATATAGAGAAAATCCAATTACAGATATCAAACAAACAACACACTGATGCATGATAAACATAACAAACACAAATAGACCACTTACTTCTTATCGGTCACTTAGCTTTCTTATTCTATGCTCGAACGTGAGGAAGGTTACCATAAAAGTCTCTGCTCCTACATGTCCACTTATCCTCTGAAATCCCCTAAATTCGATCAAGATTTCGGGCTGCAGACTTGATCGCGCTATATGAATGAGAGCACAGCTCTATTGAGTCTCTCAAGAATGCCGATGACCTCTCTCTTGGCTCTTGAAGTACCATTTTGTGCTAGCTGAGAAATTGTTCCATAACTGATCTCTTCATCCCTCATCTCCTTCCACTTCATACGACCATTGAAACAGATGGTATATAGAACAGCAATGCAGTTCTCCTTACTCCGCGCACAGGAAGCTTCCCTTAGTACATTAAGCAAGCATGGAATTGTTCCGAACTCTGCCATTTCTTCAACGTCTTTCTGAATGGTTGATAGCATGGCAAGGATGGCTAATAGCCCATCCACATGCACTCCGCTCGCTATCTGCTTTAGTATCACCCCCACAGCACCATCTCTTACAGCTCTTGTTCTGTTCTCTTACAGAATGCAAAGACTAAAAATCGCTGAAGCGACACCTTTCATGATTGGAGGATGTCCCTCGTTGATGAGGGATCCTCATCAAGAGGTCATGGGTCCCATGACAAGAAGGAGGGCAAGAGAACTTGGACATCAAGTTGGAACCTTCTTGTACAAGCATGTTCAAGATGAACCTAAGGTTCCTTGGGTTCACTTCATTGAACCCATACTTTGAGCGTTTATAAGTATGCGTGTGAGTGCATTCTTTATTTTGAATTTTGTCTTGCTTTCTTGTGATCTTTGTTTTATGTGTTTGCTTTGTATGTAAATTAGGTACATGGGAGTTCCAAGCCAAATGGAGACTCAAAATGGCATTATAGGTGTGTGTCTGAAAAAGGGGGACAAAACGAATGTTGTCTTGAGAAGAATGTTTGTCTCCACATAAACAAATTCAAATGTGTGCAAGATGGAATTCCTTTCGTCAAAATAAGATCAAAATTATATTCAAACGGGGCGGCCAAGGTGTAGCCAAAATTGAAGACAAAATGAAGATCAACTTGAAGATAAACTTGAATTCAAATTCAACCATGATTTGAATTCAAGTTTCAACCAATTTGAGACTTAAAATTCAAGAAGATTTCAGCCAAAATCTACAGCCCATACACACGCCATCTTGGAGGAAAGGAAGGATAGATTCCAATTCAAAATGAATCCAAGTTTGAATTCAAATTCAAACTCAATTTGAATTCAATCTTCAACCACCCTTTGAATTCAACCCCAACCACCTTATCATCATCAAATCAGATTTCAAGACACCTCATTACACATCTTGAACACGACTGGAAGGAGTGAGAAAGGATATTCAACAACCAAATTCAAAGTGCACTCAAATTCAAACTCAACTTGAATTCAAACTTCACCCAACTTTTGAATTCAACTTCAACCTCATCCTACTTATCAAATCAGCTTCTCCAAGGCCTCATTTGATCATCATACAAGGCTGGATATAGTGAAGATGGCAGCCTACAAGCATTGCAAATGTTAGCTAGAATTTGTCCTAGATTTGAATTCAAACAATTTTGAATTTCAAGTTCATTTCAAATGCTTTCTAGATACCTTCTTTAGAGACAACATCTGGTTATTTCCATAGTCTTGGGCGTCTATAAATAGGGCCTTTTGGCCGAGTTTTAGGAATAAGCTTTGATGAAATAAAATACTTGATATTTCCTCCTATTCTTGTGAGACTTTGTTTTCTTGGTTTTGCATTAAAAACCTAAGTTAAGATCCTTCAAAGTTGAGCATTTTGAAGGTGTTGCCATTTCTTAAAGGTTCCGTCTAGGAGGGCCATTGTGGTTTCCTGATTAACGACCATCTTGAAGTGTTGGTTCTTGCTCGCTTAAACCATACGTTTATCTCACTAAGGAAGCAAGGGGAAGTCTTCCTCCTTATGCCTAACCCTTTGCGAAGGACGTTTGTAAGGTGGAATTGTTGGAGCCCACGTCTTGCATGCATCAAATTGGTATCAGAGCCAGGTTACTCTATTCCACCATCTTCTATCATTTTCTTTTTGTTTGAGTCTAGTCATTTCAAGTTCAGTTGTGTCCTTCTTCTACCCCAATTCTTCACGTCATTTGTCTTCCATACATATAAAAAAACGTCCAAGCTTGCTTTGAGTCTTTGCATTTTGTTGAATCTTGTTATTCATCATTCAAGTGTCATTTCTTTTTCAACTTTGGCGTCACATCTGATTTGTGTCATTCAAACTTGAACAAGTTAGGATTTGTTGCATTTAGGTCACATTCAACTTTCTTTTAACATTACAACCATCAGCCTATAAAGCCACCTCGGTTTCAAATCATCTTGTTGCTACCGAAGCTTTTAGTTGGTGATGATTGTATGCATCTTGTGGTTCACATTGTGATTGATTTCATGCTTTAAATCCAGCTAGTCATAAGTGTGTTTGCCTTCACAAATCATTTTCAACTCCAACAAAACCCTAAACAATACCCAATCCCCACGGCCCAAGCAAAACCAACCCAAACCCGACCCTAAAACTCACCAACCAGATTCCAATATACCTTATTTACCCTCTCAACAAAAAGCCCCAAACCAATTTTGACAAGCAAAGTCCGAACCAAAAGTTCCCAACTCATTCAAAAAAACCCTAACCCTAGAATTTGAACTTTGTTCAATTCTGTCCTAAAACCATCCACTACCTAAATTGGCTATACAAATCCTCAATTACCAACCCTAATAACCCATATATGCCATCCATTCAGTTCCCAGAACTCAAAATCCCACAAATACCCAAAAACGCTCATAAACCCCCAAATTGAAAACCCTAACCAACCCTAATTTTCTTCAACCTTAAATTCCCTCACTTCCAAGGTTATTTTGTTGCAATTAAAGCTCGCAAACTGCAATTCAAAGTCATTGCACTATTCTGCCCAAAAACAAAAATTCTGAGGGCAACAAGCGTGAAATTCCAATTCTGCCCCTAGTCAAAAAAAAAGGAGAGAATTTGAACTTGCTTATGTTGAAATAGCAAGAAAGGAAAGAAAAACAAAAGAACAAGAGAAAAGGAAAAGGGCAAAACGTTTGTGCATCATTTGAAAAGTTTTGGTGCAATTTGACAACCTTGGATACCATCTTTCATTTCACTATACATAAACCGTCCTCCCCACATTTATTTTCCTTATACTGCTCTTCTTGAACCAATCACACACTTGATTGCTCGATTATTGCATGACTTGAACTATTTTGTGGATAGTAGGTGCATAGAATCAAAATTAACTAAAGATTGCCCACGACAACCCTTATTTCATCTTTGGTTCAGCCTTATACATAAATTTTGGTTGCTAAATTTCTTTGAATCTTAGTAGAAAAGTTCAAGTTTGTTTCTATTTCACTTGATTCTGTTTTGATACTCTTTGGTGAAACTTGAAAGCAAAAAGGAGAAACAAGTGGAAATCATTGTGATATGGAGAAGCATTGGCAAACACTTTCTTAATTGATCGCTTTGAATCTTATTAACTTCAGGTTATCCAAGAAACAAAGTGGTAAGAGAGTGGAAATAAGAGAAAGAGGAGTGTTCATATTTTGTTTTTACTAATCAATTAATGTTTGCTTGTCTTTGTGTTAGTTTGCTTCTTTTCTTTTTGTTTTCGTTTGATCACTTTAGGTAAAACATGGAGAGCAGCACTCATTCCGCATCTAGCAAGTCAAAGGAGGCGGAGACTGTTGACAATACTCAACAACAAATGCTGGAGATGTTAAAGAAACTCATGCATGATAATGAGGTAATCAAACATCGATTGGAGGATGTTGAATGGAGCTATAAGACGAGTGATGGACAAGGCACGATCAGGGCCGTTCCTATACCACAGCCAAGGCGTCATCCCCCAGAAGAAGTTGAGGATGAAAACCTTAGATTAGCACACATCTGTAGAAATATGAGGGTTTGAGTGATTTTAAAATAAGAAATTTGAATATGTATATATATATATATAACGTTAAGTATATATATATATACACAAGTGTACATGTATGCATGATAACTTGCCTTATTTACCTCATATATTATGTTGCCGTACTAACGAGCCATGAAGCTTTAAAGCTTACATCATATGGCGAACATTTGTTGAGTTTATACTATTTTCAGGTGCCACAATTAATGAACTAAAGTAGTTCATTAAGTGAAGTACTTAGTTTAATAAACTAAGTAGTTCATTAAAGGAAGATGCATTTGGAAAAGGCTTAAAGGCAACATGGCTATGGAAGGAAAGTCTTCTCCTCCTCCACACATAAATGTCACACGTTTTTAATACATATATATATACTATATTTTCAGATTTTTATAAAAGGCACATACACATTTATTCCAACGTACTATTGACACGTTATATATCTTACGAACGTACGTTTACGTCACACCACTATACTTAACTCATATTTATGAGTATATTCAGATCTTATATAATATGATATAAGATATGGTGATGACAAATTAAATACGACACGATAAAAGGTTCTAAACCGAAATTTGTCGTATCGGGCGATACCGAAACTTCGCCAACGTGTCACGTACTTGCCATAAATAAATGGCCAGCCCATATACATCAAAATTTATCAAAAATTTCGTGCCATACACTGTACATTGAGACAAAAATACTTTCCATGTTGGCACACACAATTCACCCCACATTTAGGCCAAAATGTGAAGATTCTAATTTTATTTTTGTCACATGTTTATGGTACCACTTTAAATCAGCCAAGTGCTGGAAATTAAAGTATATATTATATATATTATGTATAACATAATATATATAGCATGTGCAAAAGTTGGAATCTAAATTAGAGAAAAATCGGGTAATCGATAAATATCGAAAATTCGGTTTTCTACGCACTTGACATGGAACGTTTTTCTTGAACATGATGTGGCACGTATCTAGACACTTTTTACATATAATATACATCTTAAAGTGTTCTAGAAAATTAAATTAAGGGCTGATTGGAATATTACATGTGTATAATATTAAATGTGCACTATTTTAAAAAGTTAGCAAAAATAAATTTCAGCACATGCATATACACATCAAAACGTCACCCTAGCTGAGATGGAGCACATGTGGAGCCTAGTTGGCATGTTGATTGGTCAAGAATCAATCATACAATGTTGATGAATCAAAGAGAGAAGCTACAAAAGGTAAGTTTTCAACATACACCTCTCTTATGTCACATGCTGAAATTTTCAGCATGTCACACACCTTAATGGCCGAATTCTTCATCATTAAGGAGTATATTTTGTTAATTTTGCATTAAGGAATAAATCAAATGAGTTATGGAAATGATTTGAAATGTATTTAGTGTGATATTCTTTATATCACACATGCTGAAATTTTTCAGCATGTGTGAAAATGGTGTGGCCGAAATTTACCCCATTATTGTGTCCAAGTTCATTCTCAATCTTGTGGCAAGACTTGCCTTAATTATTGGATGTATTTTTATGGAAGAAATTCAAAGAAATATGGAAGAAATTCTGATTTGTCACACATGGAAAATGCTGAAAATTTCAGCATTAACACTATGATATGGCCGATTTTTCAAGGGTGGAAGGGAGGATTTTTGTGTCTCAAACTTTATGACATATTGTGACTATTTTGGCATGATTTGATAATTGATTATTTGGCACATGTTTAAAGTGTTTTTTTCAGAATATCCATGTCATCAAATGATGACATCAATGAGCCAATCAAAAGGTGCCAAGTAAGCAATGACTAAATGATGGTCCAATGGAGTGATGCCAAGTAAGCAAAATGTTGTCACCATGATGTCTCACATCCTCTCAAGCAATTAAAAGGAAAGTTTCAAGAGGGGAGAAGGGTGCTAGGGACGGCCTGGACTTGATTAAAAGAGAAGAGAAGAACAAACAAAAACAACACCAAGAATCATATTCAAAAGTGATCAAAGTGCAAAAGCTTTCTTCTCCTACACTTTCTTTCTTTCTTCTTCTTGTAAAAAGCCTATTGTACTTTACTTCTTTCATCCTTGAATAGGCTTCATAGAAACCACCATTCATTCATCATTGTACAAGATTGATCAAGGTGTGATCAATCTTCATTCTAGCGAGGTGGTGGTGTTCATGTGAATTGTACTCACAATACAAGGTTTGTAAAGGGTTGGAGTTAAGGTGTAACTCTATCAACCCTGCGGTAAGGTGTACTGCGTGTGTGAAATTAGTGTGAACCAAGGAAGGTGTTCCTTGAAGACTGGAGTAGGTTGTTTATAACCGAACCAGTATAAAATTCTTGGTGCAATTTACTTTCTGCATTTACGTTTCAGTTTCTGCACAGTTTACTTATATTGTTGACGTTCGTAAAAATAGTAAACGTTTTCTAAAAATTATAAAATTTTCCAGAAACATACATAAACGTTCTAGGGTTAATTTGGCACAAGTTTCAACCCTTTTGGACAAGTATAAGTCATCCAAACATCAAAAGTTCTGAGACTAGTGCAGTCTGATTTTCAGACTTGCAAAGGTTGAGACTTTGGGTGTATTTGACCTACTTCCCAAAAGAATTTTCAAAAACTGTTTCAACCCATTTCAATATAGTGTGTGAAGAGTTATTGGTCAAATTTTCAGATCATTTGGACATTCACACAAATAGGAATTAATTTTTCAAAACCATCTACCGTTTCTGGCAGAATTGCACAATCTGAGTGCCAACGGTTTTTGAAGGGGTTAAAGGTTGAATTTTGATTTGAAATTTTTAGGGGACCCTCACAACATCTGAGGCTAAGTTCTCTCAAAATTTCATAATTTTTGGAGACCTCTAACCTAGCTTTTAAATCGTTTTAAAAACTGGTACTGAAAACAGAATCTGTTTTCAGAACTTGAATTGTTCAAGTTTAAAGAAATTTTAAAAACCATATTTTCCGCACCACCTATTCAACCCCCCCCCCCCTTCTAGTGGTGCCTTGCAGATCCTACAAGTGGTATCAGAGCGCAGGAATACTCACGACAAGGAATCCAACGATTCAGTGAGATGGCATCCACAAATCTCAAAACCGAACAAGAAGGTATGTCAAGCCAAAGGCCTCCACTCTTTGACGGTGAGTCTTTTATTCAATGGAAACTTAGGATGAAATTATTTCTTATGGCTATAGACATAGACCTTTGGTCAATAATTGAAGATGGTCCATATGTCCCGTCTAAATTGTCCATTGTAGATGGAGTCACACTAGAAGTAATTAAAACAAGACAAGACTATACTAGTGAAGACAAAAAGAAACTGAGTATGAATGCTAAGGCCATGCAATTACTCTTAAATGGCTTAAGTAAGAGTGAGTCTAGTTATGTGTCCAATTGTTCGAGTGCACAAGAAATGTGGAGAATCTTAGAAATGAAACACGAAGGCACGAGTCAAGTCAAAGAGTCTAAAATTAATATGCTTATGTCTACTCTTGAGTCTTTCAAGTTGTTGCCTAATGAGTCAATTGTTGATATGGATCTTCGTTTGACTAACATCTATAACTCTCTTGAGTCTCTTGGTAAGGCCTTTACAACGCAGGAAAAAGTACAGAAAGTCCTACGGAGCCTCCCTTCAGAATGGGATCCTAAAGTGACTGCCATAGAAGAAAGCAAGGAGACTAAGTCGATAAAAATGGAAGAACTCATTGGTTCACTAAAAGTGTATGAAAACAAACTCATTATTCGGAAATCGGAATCAACCAAACAAGGTAAGACAATTGCTTTTAAATCAAATGAATACGTCTCCCCTCCCTCCGATCACATAGATGATAGTGATTCCGAATCGGATAATGATGACTTAATTCTATTGGTAAAAGGACTAAGAAGATTCATGAGAAAATCATTTAGAAATAAAAACAAGGGCACTACATCTAAGAGAAATAAAAACAAGTCAAATGATAAGGACATTAAATGTTATGAATGCGGCAAACTCGGACACTTATCATATGACTGCCCAAACAAAGAAAAGCAAACTAATAAGTACCCTGACAAGGAGCGGAACAAAAATAGACCCGTCTCAGATCCTAAACAAAGGAAACGTGCACTAAAGGCCTCCACATGGAGTGACTCATCAGACTCTGAAACTGAGACCGAAGAGGAGACCGCTCAAGTTTGCTTCGCTTCAAAGGCGTCTAATGAGGTATCATCTGACTCTGACTCTGACTCTGAACCTTCTTACGATGATTTATTTAGTCAATATCTTGAGTTACATAAATTTACTAAGACTCTCGCAAAAGAAAAGAAACGTTTAATTGAAGACAAGAAACTGTTAGAATCTTCTAACGAGAATCTTGTCGCTCAATTAAGCGATTCAAAGAAAGAGTCTTCATGTGCCATCACTGCATTAAAAACCGAGATCTCATCATTAACTTCTCAAAATAATGAAATGAAATCCGAGATTTCAAATTTGAAATCAAGGAATACAGATTTAGAGAACATGATGAAACAATTCGATACAGGGTCAAACATGCTGCATCGCATCATATTATCGCAAAAGCATGACAGTGACAAAACTGGATTGGGGTACGTTGATACTAACGAAGTATCAACCAAACCAACCAAGTTTGTTGTGTCTAAAAAGGTAGACACCCCTAAGCATCAAGTGGCGTCTAAGATGACGCAGAAAGCACCTCCTTCCACACGCCCCACTCCCTCATATCATGTGAAATATAATGTTGTACCATATAGATATGAGAAGAAGAGATCAATGCATACACGGAATACATATCATCCACGCACCACGCACACACACACAAGGACATATCACAAACGTCCTCCATACATTGAGTATAGGGGAGTCCTTGGGCAAAGACCCAAAGTACATGCACCACATGTATACTATGTCGCACCTTCATCTACTTTCTTGCCATTTGATAGACCGAGAAGGATCACCCAAGTATGGGTACCGAAAGGTACCTTTACTAAAAGGTGATTAACTAACTCGAAAGGACCCAAAATTAAAAGGGTACCTAAATCACCTTTTTACATTGCAGGGAGACCACTCATCAAAAGACATATCAATAAAGTGGTTCCTTGACAGTGGTTGCTCGAGGCACATGACAGGTGACCCGAGCCTCTTCTCCAAATTAAAGAAGGTCACAAAAGGCGGATCCGTGACCTTTGGAGACAACAATGAAGGCAAGATCATTGGTAAAGGTACGATTGGAAACCCGGATACACTTCAAATCTCCAACGTGTTTTTGGTAAGCAACTTATCTTACAATCTTCTTAGTATTTCACAATTTGTTGACAATGGTTTCAATGTGTGTTTTACTCACCCTTACTGTAATATAATAAATAAAAATGGAGAAACTGTTTTAAAAGGAAAACGTGAAGGAAATATATTCACACTATCTATGGATGATGTAGTAGATGCCAAAGTTAAATGTTTTATGTCAAATGAACCCAATGTGAATTTGTGGCATAGACGTTTAGGACACATAGGTATTTCTACACTAGAAAAATTGCAACAAAAGAACCTAGTACGGGGATTGCCTAAGCTTGATTTAGACAACTTTCAGTTGTGTGAATCTTGCATAAAAGGCAAACAAACACGTGAGTCACTTAAGCCTAAAAATGAGATAAGCACGACTAGAATATTAGAACTATTGCATATCGATTTGTTTGGTCCTAGTCGTACTACAAGCCTTGGTGGGCGTCACTATGCATGTGTACTTGTTGATGACTTTTCTCGTTATACTTGGACTTTGTTTCTTGCACATAAGGATGATAGTGCCGTAGAAATCGCTAAATTAATTAAACAACTTGAAAATCAATACGGCGTAAATGTGAAAAGAATAAGAAGCGATAGAGGCGGTGAGTTTAAAAATAAAGAGATGATTTCATTCTGTGAAGAAAAAGGAATTAAACATGAGTTTTCGCCACCTAGAACTCCACAATTAAATGGAGTAGTAGAAAGAAAGAATCGAACACTACAAGAAATCGCTAGAACCATGCTTTGCGAAAATAAATTACCTAGATTTCTGTGGGCGGAAGCCGTAAATTGTGCATGCTATATTGTAAATCGCCTATCTATAAGAAAGAAAATAAACAAGACGCCTTACGAAATTTTGAATGATCGCATGCCTAAAATAGATTATTTTCGTGTGTTTGGATGCAAATGCTTTGTCTTGAATACAAAAGATAACTTAGATAAATTTGAATCCAAATCGATTGAGTGCATTTTCATTGGGTATTCCATAAATTCAAAAGCCTATAGATGTTATGATCCTCTCACTAGACAAATCATGGAATCTATTCATGTTAAATTCAATGAATTTGGAGAGGTTGATAAGGAAAAGGAATATGATGATGACTTTGATTTGAAACCCGTTTTGGATGAAGAAAATGAGTCTTTTGATATGCATGAGATGAATGAAACACTAGAAATGCATGATCATATAGAAATGCATGATAACTTAGAAAATAATCAACCAAGATGGCATAGAGATCACCCACATGATCTCATCATAGGCGACATCACTCACGGTGTGCGACCACGTAGAAGAATTACTTCGGATGAAATAAATGAATTTCATGCTATGATTTCTGAAATTGAGCCTAAAAATGTGCATGATGCTTTGAGTGATTCATCTTGGATTGATGCTATGCATGACGAACTTAATCAATTCGTTAGAAATGATGTATGGGATTTAGTGCCACGACCACAAGATAAGACAATAATAGGCACAAAGTGGGTGTTTAGGAACAAAATGAATGAAGAAGGAAAAGTCGTTAGAAATAAAGCAAGACTCGTAGCTCAAGGATATAATCAAGAAGAAGGAATAGACTACGATGAAACATTTGCACCCGTAGCACGTTTAGAAGCTATACGACTTTTACTTGCTATTGCTTGCATGAAAGATTTTAAATTGTATCAAATGGACGTCAAAAGTGCTTTTCTAAACGGATTTATACAAGAAGAAGTATACGTGAAGCAACCACCCGGTTTTGAAGATTTGAAACATCCTGATCACGTGTACAAATTAAAGAAGGCACTATATGGACTAAAGCAAGCGCCTAGAGCATGGTATGATCGTTTTGCTACTTTTCTTTTAGAGAATAATTTTAAACGTGGTACTATAGATAGTACACTATTTTTGAAACAAGAAAAATCAGATTTACTTATTATTCAAATTTACGTAGATGATATTATCTTTGGTTCTACCTCACATAGACTTGTTAAGGATTTTGAAAATTGTATGAAAGCTGAATTTGAAATGTCTATGGTTGGTGAACTTAATTATTTTCTTGGCTTGCAGATTAAGCAAACGAGTAAAGGAATTCATATAAGCCAAGCTAAGTACGTAAACGACATGATCAAGAAATTCAATTTTGAAAATTTGAAACCATCCCCCACGCCTATGAGTGTCACTACTAAATTAGACAAAGATGAACATGGTAAAGATGTTGATAATGGATTATATAGATCTATGATAGGTTCTTTACTATATTTAACTGCTAGTAGGCCTGACATCATGTTTAGCGTATGCATGTGTGCTCGTTTTCAAAGTCAACCTAAGGTGTCACACTTAAATGCGGTAAAAAGAATATTCCGCTATATTAAGCACACGCCCACCTTAGGTATTTGGTACGATAAGGATTCTACATTCGACTTACATGCTTATACTGATGCAGATTATGGTGGCTGCAAAATAGATAGAAAAAGCACGAGCGGAACTTGCCAATTTATAGGAAATTCTCTTATTTCATGGTTTTCCAAAAAGCAAGCAAGTGTTGCTTTGTCCACTACTGAGGCTGAGTATATGGCTCTTAGCCTTTGTTGCACACAGTTGTTGTGGATAAAACAACAACTTTCGGACTTTGGAATTACCGTAGATAAAATTCCTATATATTGTGATAGTATGAGTGCCATAAATTTGTCTAAGAACCCCGTATTACACTCTAAGGCTAAGCATATAGAAGTTCGCTATCATTTTCTTCGTGATCACGTTAACAATGGTAATATTGTCATAGATCACGTACGCACAGAATCACAAGTAGCGGATATATTTACTAAGGCCTTAAATCAAGCCACATTTGAATCTCTCCGTTCTAAATTAGGCATGCTTCCTGTTGATGTGATTTAATGCGATATTATTTGATTTACTTTCCTTTTTGACAGGAATCTTTTGATTAACTTTCCAAAATAAAGGGGGAGAGAGAAGCATGATTTAAGGGGGAGAGAGAGAGATTTAAGGGAGAAAGATCACTGATTGATCCTAATTGCAAAAATCAAGGGGGAGCCGGATTTGAGAGAGATTTAAGGGAGAAAGATCACTGATTGATCCTAATTGCAAAAATCAAGGGGGAGCCGGATTTGAAATTCGAAATTCAAATTTCAAATCTGTGCACAATTCGAGGGGGAGAGACAACACTTAAATCATGTACACTTGTTATTTTGAAAATCATCAAAAGGGGGAGATTGTAGAAATATGAGGGTTTGAGTGATTTTAAAATAAGAAATTTGAATATGTATATATATATATATAACGTTAAGTATATATATATATACACAAGTGTACATGTATGCATGATAACTTGCCTTATTTACCTCATATATTATGTTGCCGTACTAACGAGCCATGAAGCTTTAAAGCTTACATCATATGGCGAACATTTGTTGAGTTTATACTATTTTCAGGTGCCACAATTAATGAACTAAAGTAGTTCATTAAGTGAAGTACTTAGTTTAATAAACTAAGTAGTTCATTAAAGGAAGATGCATTTGGAAAAGGCTTAAAGGCAACATGGCTATGGAAGGAAAGTCTTCTCCTCCTCCACACATAAATGTCACACGTTTTTAATACATATATATACTATATTTTCAGATTTTTATAAAAGGCACATACACATTTATTCCAACGTACTATTGACACGTTATATATCTTACGAACGTACGTTTACGTCACACCACTATACTTAACTCATATTTATGAGTATATTCAGATCTTATATAATATGATATAAGATATGGTGATGACAAATTAAATACGACACGATAAAAGGTTCTAAACCGAAATTTGTCGTATCGGGCGATACCGAAACTTCGCCAACGTGTCACGTACTTGCCATAAATAAATGGCCAGCCCATATACATCAAAATTTATCAAAAATTTCGTGCCATACACTGTACATTGAGACAAAAATACTTTCCATGTTGGCACACACAATTCACCCCACATTTAGGCCAAAATGTGAAGATTCTAATTTTATTTTTGTCACATGTTTATGGTACCACTTTAAATCAGCCAAGTGCTGGAAATTAAAGTATATATTATATATATTATGTATAACATAATATATATAGCATGTGCAAAAGTTGGAATCTAAATTAGAGAAAAATCGGGTAATCGATAAATATCGAAAATTCGGTTTTCTACGCACTTGACATGGAACGTTTTTCTTGAACATGATGTGGCACGTATCTAGACACTTTTTACATATAATATACATCTTAAAGTGTTCTAGAAAATTAAATTAAGGGCTGATTGGAATATTACATGTGTATAATATTAAATGTGCACTATTTTAAAAAGTTAGCAAAAATAAATTTCAGCACATGCATATACACATCAAAACGTCACCCTAGCTGAGATGGAGCACATGTGGAGCCTAGTTGGCATGTTGATTGGTCAAGAATCAATCATACAATGTTGATGAATCAAAGAGAGAAGCTACAAAAGGTAAGTTTTCAACATACACCTCTCTTATGTCACATGCTGAAATTTTCAGCATGTCACACACCTTAATGGCCGAATTCTTCATCATTAAGGAGTATATTTTGTTAATTTTGCATTAAGGAATAAATCAAATGAGTTATGGAAATGATTTGAAATGTATTTAGTGTGATATTCTTTATATCACACATGCTGAAATTTTTCAGCATGTGTGAAAATGGTGTGGCCGAAATTTACCCCATTATTGTGTCCAAGTTCATTCTCAATCTTGTGGCAAGACTTGCCTTAATTATTGGATGTATTTTTATGGAAGAAATTCAAAGAAATATGGAAGAAATTCTGATTTGTCACACATGGAAAATGCTGAAAATTTCAGCATTAACACTATGATATGGCCGATTTTTCAAGGGTGGAAGGGAGGATTTTTGTGTCTCAAACTTTATGACATATTGTGACTATTTTGGCATGATTTGATAATTGATTATTTGGCACATGTTTAAAGTGTTTTTTTCAGAATATCCATGTCATCAAATGATGACATCAATGAGCCAATCAAAAGGTGCCAAGTAAGCAATGACTAAATGATGGTCCAATGGAGTGATGCCAAGTAAGCAAAATGTTGTCACCATGATGTCTCACATCCTCTCAAGCAATTAAAAGGAAAGTTTCAAGAGGGGAGAAGGGTGCTAGGGACAGCCTGGACTTGATTAAAAGAGAAGAGAAGAACAAACAAAAACAACACCAAGAATCATATTCAAAAGTGATCAAAGTGCAAAAGCTTTCTTCTCCTACACTTTCTTTCTTTCTTCTTCTTGTAAAAAGCCTATTGTACTTTACTTCTTTCATCCTTGAATAGGCTTCATAGAAACCACCATTCATTCATCATTGTACAAGATTGATCAAGGTGTGATCAATCTTCATTCTAGCGAGGTGGTGGTGTTCATGTGAATTGTACTCACAATACAAGGTTTGTAAAGGGTTGGAGTTAAGGTGTAACTCTATCAACCCTGCGGTAAGGTGTACTGCGTGTGTGAAATTAGTGTGAACCAAGGAAGGTGTTCCTTGAAGACTGGAGTAGGTTGTTTATAACCGAACCAGTATAAAATTCTTGGTGCAATTTACTTTCTGCATTTACGTTTCAGTTTCTGCACAGTTTACTTATATTGTTGACGTTCGTAAAAATAGTAAACGTTTTCTAAAAATTATAAAATTTTCCAGAAACATACATAAACGTTCTAGGGTTAATTTGGCACAAGTTTCAACCCTTTTGGACAAGTATAAGTCATCCAAACATCAAAAGTTCTGAGACTAGTGCAGTCTGATTTTCAGACTTGCAAAGGTTGAGACTTTGGGTGTATTTGACCTACTTCCCAAAAGAATTTTCAAAAACTGTTTCAACCCATTTCAATATAGTGTGTGAAGAGTTATTGGTCAAATTTTCAGATCATTTGGACATTCACACAAATAGGAATTAATTTTTCAAAACCATCTACCGTTTCTGGCAGAATTGCACAATCTGAGTGCCAACGGTTTTTGAAGGGGTTAAAGGTTGAATTTTGATTTGAAATTTTTAGGGGACCCTCACAACATCTGAGGCTAAGTTCTCTCAAAATTTCATAATTTTTGGAGACCTCTAACCTAGCTTTTAAATCGTTTTAAAAACTGGTACTGAAAACAGAATCTGTTTTCAGAACTTGAATTGTTCAAGTTTAAAGAAATTTTAAAAACCATATTTTCCGCACCACCTATTCAACCCCCCCCTTCTAGTGGTGCCTTGCAGATCCTACAACATCGAGCCAAGAAGGTTTGTTCCTCCAACAAAACTAAGAAGGTACGCTCCAAGAAGGTACAATGATGATTACATTCCATTTGAACACGATGATTATGACTTTGATAACCACCCTCCCCGTGGTTATCAAAGACGCCAAAACTCTCTTTTCCCACAAGATGACGATTTTCTCAAAACAAAAATAAATATTCCCACGTTTTATGGTAAAAGTAATGCGGAGGAATATTTAGAATGGGAAACGAAAGTGGATCTAATCTTTTATTGTACCAACTACAGTGAATTACAAAAGGTGAGGTACACTTCTATTGAGTTTTCTGGTTACGCACTAAATTGGTGGATAAATTTGTGTAGAAATAGGACTAAGACAAGACAACCTCCAATTGTCACTTGGGAAGAAATGAAATTTGAAATGAGACAACGTTTTATCCCAAACAATGTTGAGAGTTCTATTTTCACAAGTTTGCAAAACTTAAGACAAGGTTCCAAAAGTGTAGACGAATATTACAAACAGTTAAAAATCTTGTTGGAAAGATCTAACCTGCAGGAACCCGAAGAAGCAATCAAGGCTCGTTTCTTACATAGACTAAACAGGGAGATTGCACAAAGGGTTGAGCTTCAACCTTACCTCGACCTCACAACCATGGTCCATATGGCTGAGAAGATTGAACAACAACTAAAGCTACGTAGTTCCTCCAATTTCAATTCTACTTATCGTACTAATCAATCTTCATCAAGGTTTTCAAGCAAGCCTTCAGGAACGGGAAGCTCACGGCCTACAGGAGGCCAAACACGTGACCAAAGTGCGTCACAAAGGATGGATAGCCGTGTGCAGTCCACATAAAAGCGAGATGACCGAGCCCAACAAAAGGCTCCTACAGGGAATTCTTCTGATCTCTCAAACAGGTTTAGGGACATTAAATGCTATAAATGTCAAGGACGTGGTCACATAGGAAAAGAGTGTCCTAATGCAAAACGAATCATGTTAATTGAGGAGACTAATGAATATGTGACTGAATCCGAGCATGAAAACGAATCTGAGCATGATAATCAACGTGTAACACCGAAATTCCTAATATTTCTTCTTAAATATCGTGATCATTTCCACACCTTTAACACCTTGACAACTCTGAATAATGATGATAAATATGCTCTCATAACATATATAAGAGGGTCTTCAAGAAAAAATTGAATGTGACATCTCAAATCGTCATATATCCAGCTATAGTCAATAATATCATCATGTGAGAGAATAGAATAAAGAATCCCCATATAATCTTCAAGATAATAATATCTCAACTCCAGAATGAAGATAATAATATGCTCAAGAGATTCCTTGAGTGAAAATACCAAAAATACCCTTGGGGGTGAAATGACCAAAATACCCCTGGTATGTGAAAACTCCAGAAATGACCTGGATGGTCAGAAATAATCATGATATCACCTTTGTCATGATAAATAATATAAGAATACACCCTTGAAATATTTTCACCATGTGATGTTCCTACAAAACTCAAAATACCAATTCTGCTCTTTTTTGGTAAGTTGTAGAAACTTCCAAGGCACGTTAGTTCACGATACATTTAAAATCATCAAAAACACATAAGATTCACATAATGAACATGTATAAATCATATACAAATGAAAACAATCATTTTAACACTTTTTAGAAAATTATTTCTAAAAACCCTAGACATCGATCGATCGAAGTGCCTAAACTTCAGATATCGATGTCTCACAGTAAGGTTCAGAATTTGTCTCTGACCTACATCGATCGATCGAAGTGAGAGTTCCATGTACATCGACGGATCGATGTGTCTCAGGTTTAGAGATCAATGTCTCACCGTAAGGTCTTGAACTTTCACTGCCTTACATAGATCGGTCGATGTGAGGGATCTATGTATATAGATCGATCGATGTGCAACAACCTGAGAGATCGATGTCAACTTTTTCAACTTTTTCAACATACAACACCATGTATGATATTTTTTAAGTATTTACCACTTAAAATCATGACTTTGAAAATTATCCAAACATATTTTTCAACAAATGAAACTGAAATTGAAGAGGATCTAGGTGCACTAGATGATTTTGATACTAAGGAATTTCTTGTTGTGCGTAGAGCTTTGAATGCATATCTGAAATTAGATGATTACGAACAACATAGAGAAAACATTTTCCATATTCATTGTATGATAAATGGTAATGTGTGCACCATGATCATTGATTCCGGTTCTTGTGCGAATGTGGCTAGCATCGAATTGGTAAAAAAACTGAATTTTCCTATGACTAATCATCCGCATCCTTACAAACTTGCATGGTTAAATGATTGCGGTGAAGTTAGCGTAAGTAAGCAAGTTTTGATTTCTCTTAGCATTGGTAGTTACAAAGATGATGTTTTATGTGATGTTGCACCAATGCATGCTAGTCATATCTTACTTGGTAGGCCATGGCAATTTGATCGACATGTGACATATGATGGATATTTGAATCGTTATTCTTTCAAGTTGAATGGCAAACTTTACAAATTGCATGCACTTCCACCCCACAAAGTCTACGAGGATCACCAACGCATGTCTAAGACCATTCCTAAGGAAAAAGAAACTGAGAGAAAATTCGTGGAATGCATGAAAAGTGAGAACAAAAAACAAGAGAGTAAAGGTAAAGAGGTAGTGCCCGTAAGTGTCAACGATTTCAAAAAAAAGTGTGAATATTTTGCAAAGAAAAGAGAGGTCACACGAGCCCTTTATAACAATCAAACCGTCCTCTTGCTCATTCCCAAGGCATGTCACCTTTCATTAGAAGAACTCTCACCAAATTTACCAACCTCTGTTGCATCCCTTATCCAAGAGTATGAAGTTCTATTTCCCACTAAGCCACCCTCCGGATTACTACCTATTAGAGGAACAGAACACCAAATTGATTTTGCCCCAGGAGCCGTTTTACCAAATCGACCAGCCTATCGAGCTAACCTGGATGAAACCAAAGAAAACCAAAGGCAAGTAGAGGAGCTCCTAGCGAGTGGACAAGTCTGAGAGAGCCTAAGCCCATCAGCCGTCCCTGTTATTTTAGTACCCAAAAAAGGTTGGAACTTGGAGAATGTGTACCGATTGCCGCGCCATAAACAAAATAACCGTCAAGTATAGGTACCTCATACCTAGGCTGGATGATATGTTGGATATGTTGCATGGATCTAGATATTTCACCAAAATTGACCTTAAGCAAGGTACTTCCAAGTGCGGATTCAAGAAGGGGACGAATGGAAGACTGCATTCAAAACCAAGTTTGGGCTCTATGAGTGGTTAGTGATGCCCTTCGGGCTCACCAACGCCCCTAGCACCTTTATGAGGTTAATGAATGAAGTCTTAAGGGTCTTCATAGGATGATTTGTCGTGGTTTATTAATATCCTAATCTATTCCCGAACCATAGAAGATCACCTTAACCACATTAGGGCCGTTTTTAGAAGCTTAAGCAAGAACAACTTTACGCCAACTTTAAGAAGTGCTCTTTTTGTTTGGAACGAGTAGTTTTCCTAGGCTTGTCATTTAGGCTGAGGGAGTAGAGATGGATAAGGAGAAGGTTAGGTCAATTGTGGAGTGGCCTACACCTAAGAATGTAGGGGAAGTTCGCAGTTTTCATGGACTTGCAAGTTTTTATAGACGTTTCGTCAAAGATTTTTCATCCATAGCTGCACCCCTAAATGAGATTGTGAAAAAAGATGTGCCTTTTAGGTGGGAAGAGCCACAACAACAGGCATTTGATGAGCTTAAACAGAGGCTAACTACTGCACCCATACTTAGGTTACCAAAATTTGAAGAAACTTTTGAAATTGAGTGTGATGCAAGTGGAGTGGGTTTTGGAGCGGTATTGATCCAAGGAAAGAAACCCATAGCCTACTTTAGCGAGAAGTTGAAAGGTGCTGCATTGAACTACCCTACCTATGACAAAGAACTTTATGCCCTTGTGAGATCCCTACAAACCTGGCAACACTACCTTCAACCTAGAGAGTTTGTGATCCACACTGACCATGAAAGCCTCAAGTACCTTAAATGGGAAAGAAAGTTGAATAAAAGACATGCCAAATGGGTAGAGTTCATAGAGAAATTCCCTTCGTGATTAAGTACAAACAAAGAAAGGACAATATAGTTGCTGATGCACTCTTTAGGAGATACACGTTAGTGACTACATTATCCTCACGATTCTTAGGATTCGAATCACTTAAGGACTTGTACCCCAACGACCACGATTTTGGCGCCATTTTCAAGGCATGTAAAGAGGGACCATTCGGGAAATTCTACATGCATGAGGGACACCTTTTTAAAGAACATAAATTTTGTGTTCCCCAATCTTCCCTACGAGAAGCATTGACTAGAGAAGCCCATGGGGGAGGGTTAATGGGTCATTTCAGAGTGTTCAAAACCCTTGAAACCCTTAAGGAATATTTCTATTGGCCCCACATATGCGTAGACGTCGAGAGGTTATGTGGTAGTTGCATCACTTGCAAACAAGCCAAATCCAAGTCCCAACCACATGGCCTTTACACGCCCTTACCCGTTCCCGATTCCCCTTGGATTGACATTTCCATAGACTTTGTTCTAGGACTTCCTAGGTCTCGAAGAGGGCGCGATAGCATTTATGTTGTGATAGATCGATTTTCAAAAATGGCACACTTCACTGCATGTAGGAAAGTTGATGATGCCACACATGTTGTTGATTTGTTCTTTAAAGAAATTGTGAGATTGCATGGCATGCCACGTACAATTGTAAGTGATAGAGATACGAAATTTCTAAGTCATTTTTGGCGTGTTTTGTGGGCTAAACTTGGTACACAATTGTTGTTTTCTACCACAGCTCACCCACAAATTGATGGACAAACTGAAGTCGTTAATCATACTCTTTCCCAACTTTTGTGTGCCATTTTGCAAAAACATCTTAAACATTGGGAAGATTGTTTACCATATATCAAATTTGCATACAATAGGAGTGTCCATCACGGTACATTGCATAGTCCATTTGAAATCGTGTATGGTTTTAATCCCTTGTCTCCCCTTGATTTGATCCCCATTCTCGTGCATGAACGTTCAAGTCTTGATGGTAAACAAAAAGCGGAAAAGATAAAGAAACTGCATGAACACGTTAAAACACAACTTCAAAAGAAAAACCAAGCTTATGAAAGACGAACTAACAAACATCGAAAACGAGTTGTCTTTGAACCTGGTGATTTGGTGTGGTTACATTTACGCAAAGAAAGGTTTCCCAATGAGCGAAAGTCAAAATTGTTACCTAGAGGAGATGGATCATTCAAAGTGTTGAAACGTATAGGTGATAATGCATACATTCTTGATCTTCCCAAAAGGTATGGTTCTATTTCTTCTACTTTTAATGTTGCTGACCTCACCCCTTTCAATGATGACCCTTTCGATTCGAGGACGAATCCTCTTGAGGAGGGGGCTTTGATGAGGATCGGGATCCCATCAAGAGGTCATGGGTCCCATGACAAGAAGGAGGGCAAGAGAACTTGGACATCAAGCTGGAACCTTCTTGTACAAGCATGTTCAAGATGAACCTAAGGTTCCTTGGGTTCACTTCATTGAACCCACACTTTGAGCGTTTATGAGTATGCGTGTGAGTGCATTCTTTATTTTGAATTTTGTCTTGTTTTCTTGTGATCTTTGTTTTATGTGTTTGCTTTGTAGGTAAATTAGGTACATGGGAGTTCCAAGCCAAATGGAGACTCAAAATGTCATTATAGGCGTGTGCCTCAAAAAGGGGGACAAAAAGAATGTTGTCTTGAGAAGAATGTTTGTCTCCACATTGACAAATTCAAATGTGTCCAAGATGGAATTCCTTTTATCAAAATAAGGTCAAAATTATATTCAAAGGGGGCGGCCAAGGTGTAGCCAAAATTGAAGACAAAATGAAGATCAACTTGAAGATAAACTTGAATTCAAATTCAACCATGATTTGAATTCGAGTTTCAACCAATTTGAGACTTAAAATTCAAGACGATTTCAGCCAAAATCTACAGCCCATCCACACGCCATCTTGGAGGAAAGGAATGATAGATTCCAATTCAAAATGAATCCAAGTTTGAATTCAAATTCAAACTCAAATTGAATTCAATCTTCAACCACCCTTTGAATTCAACCCCAACCACCTTATCATCATCAAATCAGATTTCAAGACACCTCATTACACATCTTGAACACGACTGGAAGGAGTGAGAAAGGATATTCAACAACCAAATTCAAAGTGCACTCAAATTCAAACTCAACTTGAATTCAAATTTCACCCAACTTTTGAATTCAACTTCAACCTCATCCTACTCATCAAATCACCTTCTCCAAGGCCTCATTTGATCATCATACACGGCTGGATATAGTGAAGATGGCAGCCTACAAGCATTGCAAATGTCAGCTAGAATTTATCTTAGATTTGAATTCAAACAATTTTCAAATTTCAAGTTCATTTCAAATGCTTTCTAGATACCTTCTTTAGAGATAACATCTGGTTATTTCCATAGTCTTGGGCGTCTATAAATAGTGCCTTTTGGCCGAGTTTTAGGAATAAGCTTTGATGAAATTAAATACTTGATATTTCCTCTTATTCTTGTGAGACTTTGTTTTCTTGGTTTTGCATTAAAAACCTAAGTTAAGATCCTTCAAAGTTGAGCATTTTGAAGGTGTTGCCATTGCTTAAAGGTGCCGTCCATGAGGGCCATTGTGGTTTGCCTGATCAACGACCATCTTGAAGTGTTGGTTCTTGCTCGCTTAAACCATACGTTTATCTCACTAAGAAAGCAAGGGGAAGTCTTTTTCCTTGTGCCTAATCCTTTGTGAAGGACGTTTGGAAGGTAGAATTGTTGGAGCCCACGTCTTGCACGCATCACTCGTCTAAAAGGTCAACGAGAGGTTTCATGGCTCCAGATTTCCCAATAAGTGCTTTATTGGAATTGAGAGCAGATAAAAGAGCCGCTGCTACATTACTCCTCGTTTCAGTAGTTCCACGTTGCAAGGAGTGAACAAGAATAGGAATGACAATTGTATTTTCTGCAACAAGCTTTTTTTTTTATTGCTGTCATAAATAGACAGATTCAAAAGTGTGGTGATCATGTCCTCTTGGAGATCAAGTTGTGCATCACTCAAAGACTCGTTTTGAGACAGAGGCAAGAGTAATTGGCTAACAACATCAGGCGATTCACCAAATACTGCCCGGAATGAAGGCAGTCAAGGACCGCAATTCCTTGGCAGCTACCTTCTGATCAGACTCTGAAGAGCACAACTAGTTTTTCAGAGCAGTAAAAGAATGTCTATCAGCTTCCACCAACCTATCATAATCGGAATGCGAAACAGGATCTGTCAACTGGATTCCATTATTCTTGCACCATTGACATATCAAGTCCCGAATCAAGTTATTTGGCGTAAGGATAGTATGAGAAAGCATTTGTTGTGTCCAGAAGTAAGTTGCATTTCCAGCTTTTTAACCATTTCTGAATGAACGGCCTATCATAGGTCTGAACAGTGGAGACAATAACAGGATCCCTCCTGAGCTCTTTAGAAAACGGACACTGAAACTCTTCAGGCACCACCACAACCGATTTCCGGTGTTTCCAGTACAATGATCGCTGCTGCTTTACCATTAACTCCTTCAAACCCGTAAAGCGTCTGGTGGGCCCTCTCAATCGACTCAAATAAATTAATATCACCACCACTCCATCATCAGAAGCAATTGCATTCACCAATTTCTTCAACTCTCTCTTCAACTCCGCCGTCTTTGCCACCATTACGTCTCCGCCATCACCCCTGTTTTCGCCGTCGGTTTTTTTCCCCGTTTCTTTAATCAATAAAGGTTGTAACTTTAGCGCACGAAACAAGTATCTTAACGGGTTTCATGCAAAATCGCTACTTCCCCGGGGTGATAGAATAAAGATACTGCTTTTCTAAACAAAACATGAACCATAATGGAATATAGTGGCGAGAATCTTGTGGGATTCTTGTTCCATGCTTTTCTTCAGTAAGAGAATAAATTACAACTACCCCAGAATTTGTTCTGTCGTTCCGGAACACAACTTTTGTGTAGTAAAAGCAAAAGAAAAGTTTGTTAGAGAATTTAAGGTTGGGCTTTGGCCCATCGTTGGAGATTGAAGATTTGAGCTTTGACCCATTAATGAATGTTGCAAAATTTGATTGAGCAACGTACTTTGAGCTTAATGAGTTTCCGATAATGAAATCGAAAACTAATGAATCCTTAATTATCTACGTAACGAGTAGTTAATGTTAGGATGTGAACTCACTCAATTTTGAGATTGTATGAATGTGAAATTAATGCTCGAAGTAGATGGAAATGTTATGGATGGGTGACGTGTCACCCGTATGGAGGAATGCCACGTTGGAAGTGTCCATGTGGCGTAAAAAGCATCTGACGGACATCGATCGATGACTTCGATCGATCGATGTCACTTCGATCGATCGATGTCATCGATCGAAGTGGATCAGAGGGCTTCGATCTCTTGGTAGATCGATCTAAGTGGATCAGAGGACATCGATCGATCACTTCGATCGATCGATGTCTCTTAGATCGATCAGAATGATCGAATGATGTACTCAGTCAGACATCAGTCGATCACATCGATCGATCGATGTCACTTCGATCGATCGATGTGATCGATCGAAGTCTGACAGCGGGCAGATTTGTTCTGTTTGTGCAGGTTTGATTCAAACTTAAATCAAACACTTTCCTCCTACAAAAGATAAGATCAATCGGTTGTGATCTAACGGTGGTGGAAAAAGCAGCTTTAATCTAACGGCCGAGATTTAAACTGTCTTAACCGCTTAACCGAATATGGTTTCCATCTAACGGTCCAGGTTTAAACCTGCGGATCAATCTTTAATATAAAGGCTGAGATTAAACCATCCTAAACTAGATAAGAGGTTTTAATCCAACGGCCTAAATCAAACTTCGGTTTTGATCCAACGGTCACGGTTCCTTGTTCTCCAACCGACTCCCCTATATAAAGAGTGCTAAGGGTGCAATCATTGATACACACCTTTTGCTCTTAGCATTTCAAAGCATTCTGCATTCGTAGCACGTGAGTCTTGCATATTGTCCGGGAGAAGTCAGGACACTCTAAGCGTTCGAAGGAGTTCAAGTTCAGCAGTGCCGCTCAACTGAACAGGTACCCGTTGTATCCTGGGAGACGATTGCTCACACCGGTTGGGCACAGTATACCGGAGCAATACGTCTTAAGGACAGAGTCCTCGACTCGCCCCGGGTTTGATTTATTTTGTTTCATATGCACACATTGTACGACTGCGTCTTGGTACAGGATTGATTGTCTCCAACAAAGTTGAAGATAGAGATTCTTGGCAAGCAATTGCATACTGACGTGTAGTAATGGTGTGTGTGCGCCACTGATTGTGGCTTGTGAAATAAGGGGGAATGAGGTTTTATTTATTTATATATTACTTTCCTCTCTGTTTTTTTGAAGGAATTAATTGGGAGCCGGTTATGGGAGAAGTGGGGGAGGGAATTGAGGACTGGAAAGGGGAGTGGTTAATGGTGGGTTAATCAATATCATCATTTCATTTTTTTTTCCTGTACGTTACATAGAAGGCCCCAACATTGTTTTGCTAACAAGTCTTGGTCAAATATATGTAAATCTCGAAAACCCATTCTATTAGGGAACCGAAACTATAGCCGCTGCAGCCCTGTATTGCCAACTAGGGTTTGGCTATCTTAACCAACTATTAGCTATACTAACAAACTTAGTGTGCTTGTTGTAACAACTTCTAGTTGTATTTAACCATTGTTATCCTTTAGTTTGGATTGTTTAGTTTGTACCGAACTCTTGTTGTAAAGATTATATAATCTTGTGTAAAGGATATACTATACATGAATGAAATATCATTTCTTTGCTCTTAATCTTTCATGGTATCAGAGCCATTTCGACTCAAACGAGTACTCACCTAAACACGGCTCACTATCTCGGCTCAATGGCGGAACACTCAACTAAGCATGGTTCCCTTGATGGAGTCATTGCCATCAATGTTGACGCACAGCTGCCTATCAAACTGACTAAAAATAACTTTCCTTCTTGGAGGGCTCAGTTCGATGCCCTACTGTATGGATACGATCTAATGGGATTTCTTAATGAGAGTAAACCGTGTCCTCCTCAATACACCGTCGACCAAGAGGGTGCAAAACAGCCAAACCCAGATTATGCTATCTAGATTCGGCAGGACAAGCTGTTACTTCATGCCATTTTGGCATCAGTTTCTGAAGGAGTGGTGCTAAATCGACTGTATGCTAATAAGTCTCGTTCTCGTATAATGAATCTTAAGGAGCGCCTAACTAATATCACTTGTGACACTCAGCCTGTTGCTGATTATCTTCAGACTATTAAAAGCATCGCTGATGAGTTAGCCCTTGTTGACACTCATCTCAGTGATGATGATTTGTCCATTTTTGCTCTAAATGGACTCAGCAGCAACTTTAAAGAAATTGCTGCTGCCATTCGCGCACGTGATACTCCTATTTCTTTTGAAGAGCTTCATGACAAATTGGTGGAACATGAAGCCTTTCTTAAAAGGGAAGAGACTCGTAGTGGAGCAGCAGTCACTGTTCATACCACACAGATGAAACCCGGGCGACACTCAAACGGCCCAATGCGAGGGCCTCGGCACGGTGGCGGACGGCCTTCCACAGGGAAGCCGTCGTTTCATTCAGGTACGCCGCAAGTGTTTGGCCAGTCATCGGCCAACACTCACTCTGTCCGAAATTCTTCACAGTCCGGGGTGGTCTGTCGATACTGCCAAAAACGTGGACACACAGTGCGTCAGTATTACTCTTTCAAGCGGTCATTGCAGCAGCAACCCGAAGTCCATCACACCACCTCTGGGTCAATGCAGCACAACTGGGTCCTGGACTCTGGAGCTTCCCACCATGTTACCCATGATTTGAACAATCTCTCCCAACACTAGTTGTATGAGGGTCCTGATGATGTTCTCCTCGGCGATGGTTCTAGTCTCAACATCTCCAACACTGGTTCTACTGTCATTCCTACTTCTCCCAAACCTTTAATTTTGTCTAATGTTTTACATGTCCCATCCCTTACCAAAAATTTCATCTCTGTTTCTAAATTTTTTCAGCATAACAACACATCTATTGAGTTTTTTCCTTTCTCCTTTGTTGTTAAGGATCTCAAAACGGGGGCGCAACTGGCTCACGGGCGGACCAAGGGTAATGTGTACGAGTGGGACATGTCAACCACGGACGCCGCAGCATCTGTCGTAGCATCCGATCTGTCTCCATGCGTCAATGTCAGCACCACGTCGTCTGTAGCTACCTGGCATCATCGTCTTGGACATCCTTCCCAACGTGTCTTTCAGTTTCTGAGTCGCAATAATAATGTTTCTGTTCACCCAGTATATCAAATAATCAGTTTGTCTGTGAGTCTTGTCTTAGCAGTAAGAGTCATAAGTTACCCTTTTCCCATTCGTTAGTCGAAAGTCGTGGACCACTTGATTTGGTGTACTCAGACGTTTGGGGGCCTTCCCCGGTTGAATCTATTGATGGCTTACGTTATTATATCCTTTTTATTGATTATTTCACTAAGTATGTTTGGTTGTTTCCTATGGCAAGAAAATCTGACGTGTCTACCATTTTCCCCAAATTTAAGCGCATGGTAGAGAAATTCTTTCATCGCCCTCTTGTAACACTTTACACTTATGGGGGTACTGAATATAAGGGTTTCACGCATTTTTTCGAAACCGAGGGCATACAACATCGAATTTCTCCTCCTTACACTCCTGAACATGTTGATTCTGCTGAGCGCAAGCATCGTCATGTAGTCGAAACTGGGTTAGCTCTACTACATCACTCGTCCATGCCCCCCACATTTTGGTCTTATGCTTTTCTCACCGCCGTCTATCTTATTAATCGTCTACCTACCCCAGTCCTTCAAAACGCCACTCCCTACGAACGTTTGTTCTCCAAACCACCTCAGTATCACTCCCTACGTGCTTTTGGATGTCTTTGTTTTCCGTGGCTCCGACCCTATTCTGATCACAAACTAGCCCCTCGGTCCAAACCATGTGTTTTTGTGGGGTACTCTAACACGCACCATGCTTATAAGTGCCTTGACCTTTCTTCTAATCGTCTTCATCTCTCTCGACATATGCAGTTTATTGAGCATCGTTTTCCTTTTGCTGCTGTTTCCAAATCTAACACATCCTCTGTGTCGCAGTCTTCTTGGTACATAGGTTCTTCCCTGGTTGCTGCACTGCAACTGCCGGTGACCGTTGTCCCCTTTGCATCACCTGGACCCTCGTCTACCGCACCCATAGTCGCTGCACCCGCTGCACCTGCTTCCAGGTATGGCTCTCCTTACCCTGCCCCTGAGCCGCTCCCCGATACCAACCCTGACTCCCGAATACTCCCTGCTGGCCCCTCACGAAACCAACCTGCTGAACCGTCCCCCCCACCTCCCTTTGGTCATCCCATGGTCACACGTGCTCGTAATCATATTCACTGTCCGAAGAAGTTCCCCGACTACGTCACTCTTCATCACACCACTAAACATCCCTTCCACCACCACTTGAACCTTCCACAGTCAAACAAGCCCTCCGTGATCCAAACTGGTGTGCTGCGATGGATGACGAACTTGCTGCTCTTGCCTGCAATAGCATATGGGTCCTGGTTCCCCCTCCGTAGGGACACAATATTGTTAGGTGTAAGTGGGTTTTTCGTATCAAACGTAATCCTGATGGTTCTATTGCTCGCTACAAGGTTCGCCTTGTTGCTAAAGGTTTTCATCAACTCCCCGGTATTGATTATCATTATACGTTTAGTCCTGTTGTCAAGCCCACTACTATTTGTGTCGTTCTCTCGTTAGCTCTCTCGCATGGATGGTCCATTTCTCATCTTGATGTTAATAATGCATTTCTTAATGGTCACTTAACTGAGGATGTCTACATGACCCAACCCCCTGGTTTTGTGAATTCGGCTATGCCAACACATGTGTGTCACCTGCGGCGTGCACTATATGGTCTCAAGCAAGCTCCACGGGCTTGGTATACAGAGTTGAAAAATTTCTTGTTACATTATGGGTTTCATAACTCTAAGTCTGATACGTCTTTGTTTATCTATCTATCTGACGGAGTTATTATATATTTTCTTATGTACGTTGATGATCTACTTGTTACAGAAAATTGTACCACATCCATTCGTAAGTTTGTTGACTCGTTAAGTACTCGGTTCGCACTAAAAGATCTTGGTCCACTACATTATTTCTTGGGGATTGAAGCAGTCTTCACCACCGATGGCCTCTATCTATCCAAAGATAAGTATATTCGTGATCTTCTTGCTAAGTTTCATCTTGATGGCATCAAGGACTCTCTTACGCCCATGTCTTCTACTAGTCGCCTGGTTCTTCATGATGGCTCGCCACCCGCAGATGCTTCTCAGTACCGCAGTCTTATTGGGGGTCTTCAATATTTGCAGCTTATGCGACCGATATAACCTTCGCAGTCAACAAACTCGCTCAGTTCATGCATGCGCCAACACAGTCTCATTAGACCGCCGCCAAGAGACTACTGCGGTATCTCAAACACACTATTCATCATGGGTTATTGCTTTGCCGTGGCCAACCCCTCTCACTTCAGGCCTTTTCTGATGCTGACTGGGCTGGAGATCACGATTCGTTTTGGTCTACTATGGCTTTTCTTCTCTTCCTTGATGGCAATCCCATATCATGGTGCTCTAAAAAGCAACGTACTATCGCTCGTTCATCCACCGAAGCTGAGTATCGTGCGGTTGCTTCTGCCGCTGTTGAGGTCACCTGGGTATCAAATCTTCTTTCTGAGCTCGGTATTCCTCTTACTCGGCCACCCACTATCTATTGCGATAACTTAAGTGCGACCTACTTGTGTGCTAATCCGGTTTTTCATAGTCGCATAAAACATATTGCACTGGACTACCATTTTGTTCGTGAAAAAATAGCCACAAGTACTTTACGCATTTCTCATGTTTCAACTCAAAACCAACTCGCGGATGTTTTAACAAAGCCTTTGCCAAAGGAACGGTTCAACATTATTCGGTCCAAGATTGGTCTTTCTGATAGAACCTGTTGGACCGTGCACCTGCAATAAACACCACTAGAGGGGGGATGAATAGTGGTTAGCAGAAATTACACTACTACCCTTTGTTAAAAACTCCTTTGAAAACAGAATCTGAGACCACCTTAGATTCAGAACCCGTTTTTGAAAAATTCACAAATAAGTATACACAACTCCAAAAATTATGAAACTTTCCAGAATTGAACTTCAATGAGTTAGCAAGACTCTATCCAAAAATCGGGCAAAAATAAGATCGTTTGGCCCTTCAAACAAATAAAAAGATTCAGAAGGTCAATCTGGACAGAATTGGACAGAATGTTGCTGATTTTGCAAAACGTGTTTCTCTTTGAATATTCAACCAAAAAGGTTGATCTTTATATCAAAACACTCCTTAGAATGTGTAGATGAAGTTTCCAAGAGGTCCGAACCTTAAACAATTCTTGAAAAATACAGAATTTAAGTTTTCTCAAAACTGGTCAGATTGCAGCCAGATTGGAGCAGTTATCTTGCAAAGACTGAAAGACTAACATTCCCTTGTTTAAATCAAGTGATTCTTGTTGCAAATGAAAGCTAACAGTCTGAAGTATATCTCCACCAAAAATTACGAATTTTGAAAATGTTTAGCTATTTTTTCAAAGTGAGAAATTGTGTGAAATCTGCAGTAAAAACGGGTAGAAAACATAAATAAAGAAACAAGAGAAGAACACCGAGGATTTATCCTGATTCGGTCAATGTGACCTACTCCAGTCCCAAGGAAAACCTTTCCTTGGATTTTACTATGAAATGAACACCTTACAACAAGAGCCAAGCTTGATTCTTGGGTTATACACCAACCCTACTCAAGACTTGGATAAACACCTTCTAAGCAACACTTAGTTGCAACACCTCTAACACCTATTGATGTAGCCTTATAAAGATGGCTAATCAATCTTATAAATGAAGCTCAAGAGGCTTGTAGCACAACAAAAACAACAAGAACACCTTTGCTATAAAGAATGGAACAAGAACAACAACAAGAAGAAGATGATATCTAGACAATTCAACAAATGCTTGTGAGCTTCAAGTGTGTTTCATCTTCTTCACCATTGCCTCTATTTATAGTGTGAAATAAGCCTTGAAGATAAGAATGCACATGTGTCACCATCTTCATCATCAACTCCAAATGTCTTCTCATCATTGGTTGGCCTTGTACACTTGGCAAAATAAAACACAATGATTGGTCCACCTAGGCAAAATGATGTTGGCCGAAATTTCCAACTAAAAGTGACTTGGAATTATCTTGAAAATGTGAAGATAATATCACCACAACAACTCCATCATCTTCTCAACTTTTTGGCACAAGAATAGGCATGTGAGACTTGACAATTTCAAACTTCAAAATTCATCTCCAAGACACAATGTAGCCGTTGGTTTCATCCATATTTTCCAAAAATAAACTTTGATTTTATTTAATAAAATAAGAAAGGATAATACCACCAAATTATCCCCAACTTCAAGCACAATAATAGGACATGTGAGATCTCCATTTGAATTCCAAAAATCTTCTGAAAATACTCAAGAAAGGTCTAGTAGCCGTTGGTTTTCAAATGAGAATTTCCAAGTTGGCATTTTTGCCAACTAGCTCCTTTTTGATTTGTCCACTTGTCACCAACTCATAAAATAAATACCACATCATGTCCACCTGATTAATCACGTTTTTGGACATACCAATATGTGTAGCAACTCAAATTTTTGAAGACGAAATAAATAGATAACAGTTGACAAGATTATGTCAACGTGTAACACAGAAATTCCCCAATATTTCTTCTTATACGTTGAGATCATTTCTACACCTTTGACACCTTTAATATCTCTGAATAACGATGATAAATGTTCTCTTATAACATATATAAGAGGGTCTTCAAGAAAAAATAGAATATGACATCTCAAATCGTCACATATCCCGCTATAGTCAATAATATCATCGGTTGAGAGAATAAGATATAAGATCACCATATAATCTTCAAAATAATAATAACACAGCTCCAGAATGAAGATAATAATATGATCAAGAGATTCCTTAAGTGAAAATACCAAACATACCCTCGGGGATGAAATGACCAAAATACCCCTGGTGTGAGAAAACTCCAAAAATGACCCGAATGGTCATAAATACTCAGGATATCACCTTTGTCATGACAAATAGGATGAGAATACATCCTTCAAATATTTTCCTCATGTGATGTTCCTACAAAACTCAAAATACCAATTTTGCCCTTTTCGGTAAGTTGTAGAAACTTCCAAGGCACGTTAGTCACAAGACAATAATAATCACCAAAAACACATAATAATCACATAATGAACATGTATATTTCATAAAAAAATGAAAACAATCATTTTAACACATTTTAGAAAATTATTTCTAAAAACCCTAGACATCGATCGATCTAAGTGTCTCAGCTTCAGAGATCGATGTCTCACAGAAAGGTTCAGGTTTTGTCTCTGACCAACATCTATCGATCGAAGTGAGAGTTCGATGTGTCTCAAGTTTAGAGATCGATGTCTCACAGAAAGGTCTTAAACTTTTCTGTCTTACATAGATCGATCGATGTGAGAGATCTATGTACATAGATCGATCGATGTGCAACAACCTGAGAGATCGATGTCAACTTTTTCAACTTTTTCAACTTTTAATCACATATAACACCATGTGTGACATGTTTAAGTATTCACCACTTAAAATCATGACTTTGAAAATTATCCAAACATATTTCTCAACATTCTCCCCCTTTTGGATGATTTTCAAAATAACCTAACATGATTTTAATGTCACAACTCATAACCAAAAATTTAACCAAATGTTTTCAACTGATACCATAAATAGTATGCTGCTCCCCCTCAACTCATACTCTCCCCCTTAACCTATGCTCCAAAATTTATGCCAATTAAAACTTAGCATATGACTCATCATGACTTACCAACTAAAATCATGTTCTTATTCTATCTCCCTCTTTATTTTGAAAATCATGCAAAAGATAGAACTATGCAATGGTATCGTAAGTCATCATTCCTAATTTGGCTCGTAAGTTTTCAAAAGTGGCTTGATTAAGGGGATTGGTGAAGATGTCAGCGATTTGGTGATCAGTTCTTATATGGTTTATCACTATATCCTCATTTTGAACATGATCGCGAAGAAAGTGGTATCGCACCTCAATGTGTTTGGCCTTAGAATGAAGCACCGGATTCCGTGAAAGATTGATTGCACTTGTGCCATCGTAGAAAATTGGAATCTTTTTCATTTTATTGTCATAATCACTAAGTTGCTGTTTAAGCCAAAGTATTTGGGTAGTACATAAACTCAAAGCAATATACTCGCCTTCAGTGGTAGAAAGAGCTACACTAGCTTGCTTTTTAGAAAACCAAGAGATCAAATTGGTTCCTATGAATTGACATGTACCGCTAGTGGATTTTCTATCTAACTTGCAACCACCATAATCAGCATCACTATATGCATGTAATTCCAACTTAGCGTTTCTATCATACCACAGTCCTAAGTGAGGTGTATGCTTAAGATATCTAAAGATCTTTTTCACTGCATTGTAATGTGATACCTTAGGACAAGATTGAAACCTAGCACACATACACACACTAAACATGATATCAGGTCTTGATGCAGTTAAGTATAACAGTGATCCAATCATAGACCTATAGAGTGTGTCATCAAAAGGTTTACCATTTTCATCCTTATCAAGTTTAGTACTAACACTCATGGGGGTAGTTGTAGGTTTCAACTCTTTAAAACCAAAATTCTTAATCATATCATTGACATACTTAAGTTGGCTAATGTGAATTCCTTGAGGGGTTTGTTTGATTTGAAGGCCTAAGAAGTAATTTAATTCTCCTACCATTGACATTTCAAATTCTGACTTCATACATTCTTCGAAGTCTTTTACTAAGGTAGGGTTGGTTGGACCAAAGATTATATCATTTACATATATTTGAACTATTAACAAATCATTATCTTTTCTTCTTAGGAATAATGTGTTGTCTATAGTTCCCCTTTGATAATTGTTTGCAATAAGAAAGTTTGCAAATCTATCATACCAAGCTCTTGGAGCTTGTTTTAAACCATATAAAGCTTTCTTAAGCTTATAAACATGGTTAGGATTCTTTGGATCTTCGAATCCGGGGGGTTGTTTGACAAACACCTCTTCTTTGATGTATCCATTCAAGAATGCACTCTTGACATCCATTTGGAAGAGCTTAATGTTACTTAGACCTGCAATCGTAAGTGACAATCTAATTGCTTCTAGTCGTGCAACGGGTGCAAAGGTTTCTTCATAATCTATTCCTTCTTGTTGATTATAACCTTGTGCGACTAGCCTAGCTTTATTTCTTGTAATTTTTCCTTGTTCATCCATTTTATTCCTAAACACCCATTTCGTTCCTATTATTGACTTGTTTTCGGGTTTAGGTACTAAGTCCCACACATTGTTCCTTGTGCATTGATTTAATTCCTCATGCATAGCATTTATCCAAGATATATCACCTAAGGCTTCCTTTACATTCTTAGGTTCTAATTGTGAGATTAAGCTATGTCCTTCAAGTTGACTTATATTTCTACGTGTTCTAACCCCAACACTTGGATCCCCAATGATTAATTCTCTAGGATGCCACCAATTCCTAGATTGACTAGGTTCACCCTCATCTTGTTCAAATGTTTCATTAGTGTGAACATTATCATATGTAATTGGATCATTATCTTCCAATTTCAAAGTTTCTTCATTTATATCATCTAAGGGTTCATGCATGTCTTGTTGTAGCGCCCCAGCCCGATACCGTTATCGGAACCAGTGCACCCGCCGTAGCCTACTATGAGAACTACGAAGCGTCAAGCAGATCAAGCATACATTCTTCATAATGTAAATTAAAACCAGCGGAAACGTCATAAAATCTAAACCTTCGTTGTCAATATTACAACCAGAAAACTGCAGCGGAAATAAAACTGTTTGATCATCTAGCCGACATAAGTTTTAGAACAACATAATAACAATGAGTTTCAAACTCAAACAAAATAGTCCAGCATCTATCTATTCCCTTGTCCATCATCTCACTGAGCCCACTCGCCGTCGTCTTCGATAAATATCAACTCATAATCAGGCTCACCTGAAAAGGAGACAGAATGATTGTTCTTAGCGAAAACTTCGCCAGCAAGTAACCCGTCTATACACCCTACGGAATCACACACGTCGAGTCACCAGTGTATAAAACATTGCCCAAAAATAAGGTGCTCGGGTTAACAAATAGCATCTTAGTAAGAATTACTCAAAACAGATAAAGCACATATGTGAACACAGTTACGAGAACCAACATGTATTAAAACAACGAATCACATAAGCAAGTCATAGACTAACCACGTTTCTTGCATGTCAAGACTTATGCTTCGTGTATCATGATGCATGTACTTCTTTAAAATCACACACAACACCCATGCATATGCCTTCTTTCATAAACATGTCATGCATGTCATTTCACAAACATTTCATCACTTTACATATCATATTCTTCGCGTAGCAGAACTTTATACCCTGTGGGTGATCAGTCCACAGCCATCATAACTTTATACCCCGTGCTGAAAGGTCCACGGCCCCATTACATATATCATATATCCGTGCTGAAAGGTCCACGGCCCCATTACATATATCATATATCCGTGCTGATAGGTCCACGGCCCCATAAAATACTTCATTTTCCGTGCTGATAGGTCCACGGCCCCATAACATACTTTATACCCTGCTGTTGATTCACAGATCACGCTCTTTATACCCTGCTTTCGCAGACGTGACTTTTATACCCTGTGATCAACCAGCAGCCATTTTGTCTTTCGCAAACATTACCTTTCTTGTTCTTTTGCAAAACATATCTCAAATCAAATGCAAGTGCTCATGTCATGATGCAGGATGCACAGATAGCTTCATATCAACATGTAGCACACACACACATACATCTTGTCTATCAAGGATATGGTTTTGCACCTCAAACTCTCCCTAAACGTGTTTTACCAAGTCCATTTGTCTCACTTATTCACTAGAATTCAATTTTATGCTTACTTAATCAAACTTACCATCTACACCTCAAATATACCTCGAATACCCTTGCATTTTATGTTCAAAAGAAGTGTATAAAGTTACTACACTTACATAGGGCGCCTAAAGGATCAAAAAGACTTCCAGAATACTTGGAACACCACTTGAAGCGCCTAATGGGTACATGAAGCGCCTCTACTAGGCGTTCGAAGTGTTCGGGGATGATTCAGGACACATTGAACACCACATGAAGCGCCTAATGTGACATGAAGCGCCTCATGTAGGCGTTCGAAGTGTTCTGACGGTTCTAAATTGCAGTTTTTCTGTACGTGAAAGCTCCAGGATACATGGAACGCTACATGAAGCGCCTATAGTGACATGAAGCGCCTCATGTAGGCGTTCGAAGTGTTCTGACGATGCCAAACTGCAGTTTTTCTGCAGTTACTTCCACCCAACTCCTTTCTTCTTCAACCCTTCCAGATTCAACACTTAAAGATCCATCTTAACAACTAGATTCATCACACTTAACATACATCTAATCATGAATTGACACTTATTGAATGTCTAACAAGATCCACACTAAATCTTCATTCATTCACCACCTTCAAGAGTTATCATCAACAATACCCAACCAACAAGACTACACCAATATCATCACTCATCCCTCAATTTCCTGCACTTACTCTCGACATCTAAGTGTATACAATCAACACAAGAGTAGAGCAAGGCAAGAAACACATCAACATATATACTATCATGGGCATGGTTGACTAACAACAAGTACTGCACAACTTTTCCAGAAATTTGGCCCAAAGAACAAGTCTTTACGCAATTAGCAACAAGACTTACATATAACAAGCATGTATGATAGACAAGACAAGAATACTAATGTGTGATTCATATTTTCTCTTTGTAAGAACATAGGGCCAAAGGTATAAAATTTGCATAAAGCGTATAGAAAGATTACTTGCCTTTGTTTCTAGTTAAGCTTACGGATTTACTGCAGAACTTTGATGAGAATTGAACCTAGAATGGCCTTTTCCTTCCTTCTCTTTCCTTTCTTCTTCTTCTTCCTCTCCTTTTCTCTTCTCTCTCTTTTTTCTCAGAAGTTTTCCTTCTTCTTTTGTGGTATAACCGTCCAATATGGCTGAGATGGGGAGGTTATACCAACTTTTGTAACTCCCTCAACTTCTAGTAGGGGCCTTTCAAGTAATTTCTATGAATTACCTTTAACTCTATTTTGAACCCTTCTTTCTTATTCTTCTATGTTTTAGGTGACTAAGTTTTATAATCTTACATAATTAATTAAATTGCATTCAAGGTTAACCTCTAAGTATTGAAAGTTGCGCTTAAAAGACACGGGGTGTAACATTCCACCCCCCTTACAAAAAGTTTCGTCCTCGAAACTTACGTACCTTAGTCAAAGAGCTGAGGATACTTCTCCCGCATTTGTTCTTCGAGCTCCCAAGTGGCTTCACGATCCGTGTGATTGCTCCATTGAACCTTTACATACGGGATCACTCGCTTCCTCAACACTTGATCCTTTCGGTCCACAATTTTCACGGGTACTTCCTCATATGTAACATCGTCCTTGAGTTCCAAAGGTTGAGCTTCAAGTACATGACTTGGATCCGCCACGTACTTTCTTAATTGTGACACGTGGAATACATTGTGAACTTGTGCCAACACCGGGGGTAATGCCAACCTATATGCCAAGGCTCCTACCTTCTCAAGTATTTCACAGGGACCAATGAAACGAGGGCTTAGCTTGCCTTTTACTCCAAACCTCATGACGCCCTTCGTAGGTGATACCTTCAAATAAACTTTATCACCCACATCAAAATCCAATGGTCGTCGTTTGGAATCTGCCCAACTCTTGCTACGGTCCTGAGCCGTCTTGAGTCTTTCCCGAATGACCTTTACCTTCTCTAGCGTTTTCTCTAATAGCTCAGGTCCCGTGATGGTCCTCACGCCCACTTCGTCCCAATAAACCGGGGACCTACATTTCCTTCCATACAAAGCCTCAAAAGGAGCCATATCAATTGCGCTGTGGTAACTATTGTTATAAGAAAACTCCATCAGCTTTACCATTCCATCCCAACTCTCTTTGAAATCCAGCACGCAAGCTCTTAGCATATCTTCCAAGGTTTGAATTGTCCGCTCGGACTGTCCATCAGTTTGGGGATGATATGCCGTACTCAACCTTAATTCTGTACCCATGGCTTCTTGAAATGCTGTCCAAAACTTAGATGTGAACCGTGAGTCTCGGTCGGATACTATACTTACCGGAACACCATGTAAGCTAACAATACTGTCCATATACAAGCTCACTAATTTATCAAGAGGTGCTTCACTTGAAACGGGTAGGAAATGGGCAGACTTTGTTAAACGATCCACGATAACCCAAATCATGTCACATCCACTTCTTGTCTTTGGTAAACCCGCTACAAAATCCATTGTGACATGTTCCCATTTCCATTCCGGAATCTCCAACGGCATCAACAATCCACCGGGCCGTTGGTGTTCCGCCTTGACTTGTTGACACACCAAACACCTCTCTATGAATTCCGCGATATGTCTTTTCATCCCAGACCACCAATAGTAACGCTTGAGATCTCTATACATCTTGGTGCTACCGGGGTGTATCGATAACCTTGAATTATGAGCTTCTTGCAAAACTTCTTTCCTAAGTTCGTCAACGTCCGGCACGCATAATCTTTCCCTAAACCATAAGCTCCCATCATCCTTAGTCCGAAATCCTTCAACTGGACTATGTTTCACCCTTTCCATTATCTCACTTAAAGCCTTATCTCTCTTCTGTGCCTCCTTTATCCGATCAATCAAACTTGGGGTGATAGTCAAGGCTGTCAAAACATTCACCGTGGATTCAATCACATCTAAACCAAACTCCTCCATCTCTCTTTCCAGTGGTGATTGTCGTGCATGGCTGGACTTCCTACTTAAGGCGTTGGCTACCTTGTTAGCCTTTCCCGGGTGATAATGAATAGTTAGGTCGTAGTCTTTTAGCAACTCCAACCACCTCCGCTGCCTCATATTCAATTCCTTCTGTGAGAACAAATACTTTAGACTCTTATGATCCGTGAATACCGCGCACTTCTCTCCATACAAATAATGCCGCCAAATCTTCAAGGCGAACACAACCGCGGCAAGTTCAAGATCATGTGTGGGATAGTTTTGTTCATAAGGCTTTAGCTGTCTTGAGGCATACGCGATGACTCGTTCGTTTTGCATTAAAACACAACCTACAAACAAGGTGTTAGTCTAAACTTAATGAGTATATAAGATCATAACCTTATACTATAATTTACGTACCTAACCCGTTCTTTGACGCATCACTATAAATCACAAATCCATCCGTTCCAGAGGGTTGAGCCAATACTGGGGCTGTCGTTAATCTCTTCTTAAGCTCCGTGAAACTTTGCTCGCATTCAGCCGTCCACTCAAACTTGGACTTCTTTTGAGTAAGGCGACTGAGAGGTACGGCAATCCTCGAGAATCCCTCAACGAATTTTCTGTAATAACCCGCTAGACCCAAGAAACTTCGCACTTCGGTGACATTGGTAGGTCTAGGCCATTCAGTTATAGCTTCCACCTTCTTCGGGTCAACAGCAATCCCCTCTTCTGATATCACATGACCCAGGAAAGCTACACTTCTTAACCAGAACTCACACTTGCTAAACTTTGCATAAAGTTGTTTCTGCCTCAAAATGCCTAGTACGGTTCTCAAATGCTCAGTGTGAGTTTGCTCGTCAGGAGAATACACAAGGATATCATCTATGAATACCACTACAAACTTATCCAATTGTTCTCGAAAGACGGTATTCATAAGATCCATAAAAGCCGCAGGGGCATTTGTCAATCCAAATGGCATCACTAAAAATTCATAGTGACCATACCTTGTGCGGAAAGCTGTCTTTGCGATGTCCTCGGCCTTCACTCGTAATTGATGATATCATGATCGGAGGTCAATCTTAGAGAAGATTTTAGCGCCCTTGAGTTGGTCAAACAAGTCCTCAATTCGTGGAAGGGGATACTTATTCTTGATGGTAACTTTATTCAACTCTCTATAATCGATACACAGCCTCATGCTACCATCTTTCTTCTTTACAAACAACACAGGTGCTCCCCAAGGCGACACACTAGGTCGGATAAACTTCTTGTCCAATAACTCTTGCAATTGTTCCTTCAACTCTCTCAATTCCGCCGGAGCCATTCTATAAGGAGCTTTAGAAATAGGTTCAGTACCGGGGATCAAGTTAATCTCAAACTCAACTTCTCTCGGAGGTGGCACTCCTGGTAAATCTTCCGGAAACACGTCAGGAAATTCATTGACCACTCGAATTTTCTCCATAGACGACACCTCCTGAGTAACATCCATGGCATACACTAAGAATCCCTCAGCACCCTTCCTCAATGCTTTGCGTGCTTGTGCGACAGACACATATACCTTCTTGGGGACTTTCTTTCGTTCTGCATCTCCCTGAAATATTACCTCCTCCATCTTATCATTCTTGATTGTCACTTGCTTCAACCGACAATCAATATTGGCGTGATTCTTAGCCAACCAGTCCATTCCTAATATAACGTCGAAGTCATACATCTGGATAGGGATCAGTGTGGCAGAGAATGCTTGTCCTTCAAACTCCAATTCGCAATCTCGATACTGCTGGTATGAGACCATAATCTGATCTCCGGCCGCTTGTACGCGATACGGAGTCTCTAACCATTCAGGCAAACTACCCAAGTGCTTAGTGAATCTCTTCGCTACAAAGGAATGGCTTGCGCCGCTATCGAAAAGTACATTAGCAGGCATCTTATTTACTAAAACCGCACCTAAAGCCACATAAAGTTTTGCACACAAAAGTTACGCACATAGACACTTAACTCAATATGAATTCAAACTTAGTTTAGAGGACACCTGCTACTCATCGGTAGCCTCCTGCACATCTGTGTCCGTCATTAGATGTACACGGGCATTTGCTCGAGGCTTCACTCTCGGCTGCTGAGCCGCCTCTCCAGGGTTATTCTTCTTCATCTCCGGACAGTCTCTAATCAAGTGACCCACTTGGCCACATCGGAAACATGCTCCGACTACTTTCCTACACTCTCCAACATGGTTCCTGCCGCAATGTGGACAAACTCCTATAACCTGCTGAGCTACTTGATTCTGGGGTGGCAGTCTCTGAAAATTTCCAACTGGGCCTCTCTTCGGAATCTTGACCCAACGTCCGGGTCTTCCACCCACTCTCACATCCTCCCTTGGTCTCTTGCCTCTATCAGACCCTCCAACACTAGCTGCTCTCGCCGCCACTCGGCGAAAATCACTTTCAACACGGTAACACGCATCTAGCATATCCTCATAAGTTTTCATCCCTGCATTCACTATCGCCGATTGTATTCTCGAATCCAAACCCCTCTCAAACTTTTTCATCTTAAGACGATTATCAGACATAATCGCAGGGGCAAACTTACCTAAGGCATGAAAACGATCTGCATACTCCGATACCGTCATCCTTCCTTGCTCCAGTCTGTCAAATGCTCTTATCTTGTCCAATATTGCAGTCTCCGGTACATAGTACTTAAGGAACACATCACAGAACTGTGTCCATGAGATTGGTGGGGTCATTCTCAACACCATTCCTTCCCACCATTCGCCAGCCTTGCCACTTAAAAGGGGTGTGGCCACCTCAACTTTTATCTCATTCGGAACTTGCACCAACCGGAAGCATTTCTCAACCTCAGCCAACCAATGCTGAGCCTCCTCAGGATCCGTACATCCACCGAACTCCGGCACCCTCATCTTTCTCATCTCCCCATAAAAGAACCTGATGTTATGATGTGGCGGTGGTGGAGGCGGAGGCTGATGCTGCTGCACATACCCTTGTGCAATGACCGTCAGCGCATCAGTGAGTACTTGGGGTAAAACAACTTGTGGGGGCTGGTTCTCCTGTCCATTGCCTGAGTTGCCTGTGTTATCTCTTCTTGGAGGCATATTTCTCTGAAAAGGTCGACATTGCATTAGCATTCAGTAAATACAAAAAGATTACTGAAGGCTCGAATGCGTACTAATAGGTGAGGTGTGTAGTACAACTATTAATACAAAGTTAGATAATAAGACGCGCTCGCACACACCCAACCCATATCATACTTAACCAATAAAGAGATCAACACTTATAACTAAAGATCAACCTTAAAGAAGAATCATAGCTTAGATGTCTAAAGATCATGAACTTAAGTTTCCAAAATAGATCTGAAGCCTAGGCTCTGATACCACCTGTAGCGCCCCAGCCCGATACCGTTATCGGAACCAGTGCACCCGCCGTAGCCTACTATGAGAACTACGAAGCGTCAAGCAGATCAAGCATACATTCTTCATAATGTAAATTAAAACCAGCGGAAACGTCATAAAATCTAAACCTTCGTTGTCAATATTACAACCAGAAAACTGCAGCGGAAATAAAACTGTTTGATCATCTAGCCGACATAAGTTTTAGAACAACATAATAACAATGAGTTTCAAACTCAAACAAAATAGTCCAGCATCTATCTATTCCCTTGTCCATCATCTCACTGAGCCCACTCGCCGTCGTCTTCGATAAATATCAACTCATAATCAGGCTCACCTGAAAAGGAGACAGAATGATTGTTCTTAGCGAAAACTTCGCCAGCAAGTAACCCGTCTATACACCCTACGGAATCACACACGTCGAGTCACCAGTGTATAAAACATTGCCCAAAAATAAGGTGCTCGGGTTAACAAATAGCATCTTAGTAAGAATTACTCAAAACAGATAAAGCACATATGTGAACACAGTTACGAGAACCAACATGTATTAAAACAACGAATCACATAAGCAAGTCATAGACTAACCACGTTTCTTGCATGTCAAGACTTATGCTTCGTGTATCATGATGCATGTACTTCTTTAAAATCACACACAACACCCATGCATATGCCTTCTTTCATAAACATGTCATGCATGTCATTTCACAAACATTTCATCACTTTACATATCATATTCTTCGCGTAGCAGAACTTTATACCCTGTGGGTGATCAGTCCACAGCCATCATAACTTTATACCCCGTGCTGAAAGGTCCACGGCCCCATTACATATATCATATATCCGTGCTGAAAGGTCCACGGCCCCATTACATATATCATATATCCGTGCTGATAGGTCCACGGCCCCATAAAATACTTCATTTTCCGTGCTGATAGGTCCACGGCCCCATAACATACTTTATACCCTGCTGTTGATTCACAGATCACGCTCTTTATACCCTGCTTTCGCAGACGTGACTTTTATACCCTGTGATCAACCAGCAGCCATTTTGTCTTTCGCAAACATTACCTTTCTTGTTCTTTTGCAAAACATATCTCAAATCAAATGCAAGTGCTCATGTCATGATGCAGGATGCACAGATAGCTTCATATCAACATGTAGCACACACACACATACATCTTGTCTATCAAGGATATGGTTTTGCACCTCAAACTCTCCCTAAACGTGTTTTACCAAGTCCATTTGTCTCACTTATTCACTAGAATTCAATTTTATGCTTACTTAATCAAACTTACCATCTACACCTCAAATATACCTCGAATACCCTTGCATTTTATGTTCAAAAGAAGTGTATAAAGTTACTACACTTACATAGGGCGCCTAAAGGATCAAAAAGACTTCCAGAATACTTGGAACACCACTTGAAGCGCCTAATGGGTACATGAAGCGCCTCTACTAGGCGTTCGAAGTGTTCGGGGATGATTCAGGACACATTGAACACCACATGAAGCGCCTAATGTGACATGAAGCGCCTCATGTAGGCGTTCGAAGTGTTCTGACGGTTCTAAATTGCAGTTTTTCTGTACGTGAAAGCTCCAGGATACATGGAACGCTACATGAAGCGCCTATAGTGACATGAAGCGCCTCATGTAGGCGTTCGAAGTGTTCTGACGATGCCAAACTGCAGTTTTTCTGCAGTTACTTCCACCCAACTCCTTTCTTCTTCAACCCTTCCAGATTCAACACTTAAAGATCCATCTTAACAACTAGATTCATCACACTTAACATACATCTAATCATGAATTGACACTTATTGAATGTCTAACAAGATCCACACTAAATCTTCATTCATTCACCACCTTCAAGAGTTATCATCAACAATACCCAACCAACAAGACTACACCAATATCATCACTCATCCCTCAATTTCCTGCACTTACTCTCGACATCTAAGTGTATACAATCAACACAAGAGTAGAGCAAGGCAAGAAACACATCAACATATATACTATCATGGGCATGGTTGACTAACAACAAGTACTGCACAACTTTTCCAGAAATTTGGCCCAAAGAACAAGTCTTTACGCAATTAGCAACAAGACTTACATATAACAAGCATGTATGATAGACAAGACAAGAATACTAATGTGTGATTCATATTTTCTCTTTGTAAGAACATAGGGCCAAAGGTATAAAATTTGCATAAAGCGTATAGAAAGATTACTTGCCTTTGTTTCTAGTTAAGCTTACGGATTTACTGCAGAACTTTGATGAGAATTGAACCTAGAATGGCCTTTTCCTTCCTTCTCTTTCCTTTCTTCTTCTTCTTCCTCTCCTTTTCTCTTCTCTCTCTTTTTTCTCAGAAGTTTTCCTTCTTCTTTTGTGGTATAACCGTCCAATATGGCTGAGATGGGGAGGTTATACCAACTTTTGTAACTCCCTCAACTTCTAGTAGGGGCCTTTCAAGTAATTTCTATGAATTACCTTTAACTCTATTTTGAACCCTTCTTTCTTATTCTTCTATGTTTTAGGTGACTAAGTTTTATAATCTTACATAATTAATTAAATTGCATTCAAGGTTAACCTCTAAGTATTGAAAGTTGCGCTTAAAAGACACGGGGTGTAACACTTGTTCAGGGGGAGTTGGTTCTAGATGATCAAGTACAGGCTCAAGTAATACATCATCATCAAACATATTTTCAACATTAATTTCTTGTTTATGTTGATGTTTATCACTAACTTCAAAGAATGCATTTTCATTGAATTTCACATGTATGGATTCAATGATTTTTCTAGATGCAGGATTATAACGCCTATATGCTCTTGAGTTAGTAGAATAACCAACAAATATGCATTCAATAGACTTTTGTTCAAACTTATCTAGATTATCCTTAGTGTTCAGCACAAAACATTTACATCCAAATACTTTAAGATAATCTATCTTAGGTTGTCTATTGTTTAGCAATTCATAAGGCGTTTTATTTAATTTTTTTCTAATAGTAAGCCTATTTATAATATAGCATGCACAACTAACAGCTTCAGCCCATAAATATTTAGGTAATTTATTTTCATAAAGCATTGTCCTAGCAACTTCTTGAATTGTTCTATTTTTACGTTCAACAACTCCATTGAGTTGTGGTGTTCTAGGTGGTGAGAATTCATGTTTGATTCCATATAGTTAGCAAAATTTGATTACGTCTTTGTTTTTAAATTCTCCACCTCTATCACTTCTTATCTTTTTAACATTTTCTTCATAAATGTTTTCAAGTTGCTTAATAAGGGTTTCGATTGCTAATGGGGCATCGTCTTTGTGTGTTAAGAACAATGTCCATGTGTAGCGTGAGTAATCATCTACTATGACACACACATAGTAGTGTCCACCTAGACTTCTTGTCCTACTTGGACCAAATAAGTCTTAGTGAAGCAATTCTAGTATATGACTAGTACTCACTTCATGTTTCGGTTTTAAGGTTTCTTTAATGTGTTTTCCCTTAATACATGTTTTACACATTTGAAAATTATCTAAGTCTAACTTAGGCATTCCTCTAATTAAATTCTTCTTAGACAATTTCTTAATAGTTGAAATTCCTATATGGCCTTCTATGCCATAAATTTACATCTAAGTCATGTGATATTAGACACTTAACCTTAGCATCTAACATGTTATCTAAGGTAAGAGTATAAATATTTCCATCTCTATTTCCTTTTAAAACCGTTTCTCCTTTTTCATTTATTATATCACAAGAATTGGGAAGAAAGGAGACATTATAACCACAATCTATAAGTTGAGAAATACTAAGTAAATTACAAGATAGATTGCTTACTAATAACACATTTCGTATTTGAAATGTGTTAGGATCCCCAATTGTTCCTTTTCCAACAACTTGTCCTTTGTTGTTGTCACCGAATGTCACTTCTCCACCATCAATATGTTCAAGTTCCGTAAATAGTTTGGGGTTCCCAGTCATATGCCTCGAACACCCACTATCTAAAAACCATTTGGTTTTTAGATTCTTTGACTTTGCCTCCTTCTTGCATTCCTTGCGTTTATACTACAATGGAGACAAAGTTTTAGGTACCCTTTATTTGGGTCCTTGAATGTTAGGGGCACTATTCTTGTTTAGATATCCTTAGGTATCCAAACTTGAATATACCTTCTAGGCACATTTTTAGCATGGTTAAAATAAGAAGGATAAGCATATAGATGATTATTCCACATAAGTGAAGATGCATTGTTATACATGTTGCACCATGGTTGATCACTACTATGTCTTGGCCGATTTTGGTAGTGTGTATGAGACATGTAATTTTGTTTCTTGAATGGTGTTATATGTATATGTTCATATGCATTTTTATAAGATTTATATGAGTGTTGTCTATACTTAGGTTCATAATAAGTTGGATGCATTTTATTATGTCTAGTTGCATTTGTATACATATAGGCATAGTTTCTAGGTTGTCTAGATGCAAAGTTTAGCCTACATGTATGTTTATGCGTGTGTGCTTTTATGGGTGTATGTTGCATTTTTGCCTTAGAATAAACGGAAGAAGGAGTAGAAGAAGATTTAGCAGGCAAAGTTGTTTTTATATCTTTATAAGGCTGTTTAGTAGTTGAAGATACAAACTTAGTCTTTCTACCTACTTTGTCATCTTCTTCTTTGTAGCCTAAGACGGTTTTATCATTTCCATACTTTTGTGATGAGATAAGTGTATCTAACATATTAGCACCCGATTTAAATTGTTCTAACATTTTTTCTAAGTTAAGCTTAGAAGACTTAAGTTGTACTATCTCATGTTCACAACTTTCTAACTTAGACTTTAACATATTATTTTCCATTTTTATCTTTTGTTCATCTTTCCTATATGATTCAATTTTATTCTCTAAAGAATCAAGAGTATTAGAAGACTCTTGTTTAAGAGATTCTAATTGATCGGATAATTCCAAGTTGGATGTCTTCAACTTGTCATTTTCTTCAACTAGTTTCTTCTTTTCTTTAGAGAGCCTTTTACAGTGAGCATGCATTCTTAATAATTCTTCATACATTTCATCAAATGTCATGTCACTATCAGAATCACTATCAGAAGAAGAGCATACCTCGTTGGATACGAAGCAGACTTGAGCTTCCTCAGTTTCGGATTCTGAGTCGGATGAGTCGTTCCATGTGCTCACCTTCATTGCTCGTTTCCCTTTCCTTGCCTTAGACTCCTTTTTCTTTGTCGTTTGTGCCTCCTTGTCCTTGGCTTGTTTATTATTGTTGTTATTATTATTATTTTTCTTCGTGGGACAATTGTATGAAATATGTCCTTTTTGACCGCATTCATAACAATACCATTTGTTTGTGTTATTTTTCTTAGATTGAGAAAAAGAAAAAGAAGAAGAAGAAGAATTACGTTGTCTATTCCTATTTGAACGTTTGAAAAACTTTCTAAGTTTTCTAGCTATCAATATCAAGTCATCGTCTAATTTAGTATCACTATTACTATCATCGTTACTAGCATGTGTTTCGGTTGTTTTGAAAGCTATTGACTTACCGGATGACTTAGACGATTCAGACTTTCGTTGGATTAATTTAACCTCGTAAACTTTAAGAGACCCGATCAATTCATCCATCTTAGTGATTGACTTTGTCTCCTCGATTACAGTCACCTTTGGTTCCCATTTAGCAGGAAGGCTTTGTAGCACCTTTTGAACCTTTTCACTGTTCGAAAATGACTTCCCTAAAGCTTCAAGGGCATTGAAAATATTAGTAATCCTCAAATCCATAGATGTTATGGATTCGTTCGGCAACATTTTGAAAGTCTCTAATTCAGTCATAAGCATGTTTATTTTTGACTCTTTAACACCACTAGTACTTTCATGCTTTAATACAAGTGATTTCCACATGTCGTGTGCGCTTGTGCAATTTGACACATATCCTGCTTCAGAAGTTGTAAGTCCATTCAAAAGTAATTGCATAGCTTTAGCATTCATGGACATTTTGTTTTTATCTTCCGATGACCATTCACTTTTATACTTTTCAACCTCCTGTGTGATTCCACTAACTTGTACAACTTTCATTGGAATGTACGGCCCATCTTCAACTATAGACCATAAATCGACGTCTATAGCCATTAAGAATAGCCTCATTCTTAGTTTCCAATGAGCAAAATTATTGCCATCAAAAAGAGGAGGGCGTTGTGTAGACATACCTTCCAACTCGCCTTTGTGAGAAACAATAGCCATAGTATGTACCTTGGATTTGAGACAAGCAGTATATAATGAATTGTTGTTTCTTGGCCTTGTATTGTTCGTATGGTGTTGAATCTTGCTTCTTTTGAGTGGTGTTGGTCTGGCTCTGATACCAAATGTTGGACAGTGCACCTGCAATAAACACCACTAGAGGGCGGTGAATAGTGGTTAGCGGAAATTACACTACAACCCTTTGTTAAAAACCCCTTTGAAAACAGAATCTGAGACCACCTCAGATTCAGAACCCGTTTTTGAAAAATTCACAAATCATTATGCACAACTCCAAAAATTATGAAACTTTTCATAATTGAACTTCAATGAGTTAACAAGACTCTGTTCAAAAATCAGACAAAAATAAGATCGTTTGACCCTTCAAACAAATAAAAAGATTCAGAAGGTCAATCTGGACAGAATTGGACAGAATGTTGCTGATTTTGCAAAACGTGTTTCTCTTTGAATATTCAACCAAAAAGGTTGATCTTTATATCAAAACACTCCTTAGGATGTGTAGATGACGTTTCCAAGAGGCCCTGACCTTAAACAATTCTTGAAAAATACAGATTTTAAGTTTTCTCAAAACTGGTCAGATTGCAGCCAGATTGGAGCAGTTATCTTGCAAAGACTGAAAGACTAACTTTCCCTTTCTCAAATCAAGTGATTCTTGTTGCAAATGAAAGCTTACAGTCTGAAGTATAACTTCACCAAAAATTACGAATTTTGAAAATGTTTAGCTATTTTTTCAAATTGTGAGAAATTGTATGAAATCTGCAGTAAAAAGGGGCAGAAAACAGAAATAAAGAAACAAGAGAAGAACACCGAGGATTTATCTTGGTTCGGTCAATGTGACCTACTCTAGTCCCAAGGAACACCTTTCCTTGGATTTTACTATGAAATGAATACCTTACAACAAGAGCCGAGCTTGATTCTTGGGTTATACACAAACCCTACTCAAGACTTGGATAATCACCTTCTAAGCAACACTTAGTTGCAACACCTCTAATACGTATTGATGTAGCCTTATAAAGATGGCTAATCAATCTTACAAATGAAGCTCAAGAGGCTTGTAGCACAACAAAAACAACAAGAACACCTTTTCTACAAAGAATGGAAAAAGAACAACTACAAGAAGAAGATGATAGCTAGACAATTCAACAAATGCTTGTGAGCTTCAAGTGTGTTTCATCTTCTTCATCATTGCCTCTATTTATAGTGTGAAATGAGCCTTGAAGATAAGGATGCACATGTGTCACCATCTTCATCATCAATTCCAAATGTCTTCTCATCATTGGTTGGCCTTGTACACTTGGCAAAATAAAACACAATGATTGGTCCACCTAGGCAAAATGATGTTGGTTGAAATTTCAACTAAAAGTGACTTGGAATTATCTTGAAAATGTGAAGATAATATCACCACAACAACTCCATCATCTTCTCAACTTTTTGGCACAAGAATAGGCATGTGAGACTTGACAATTTCAAACTTCAAAATTCATCTCCAAGACACAATGTAGCCGTTGGTTTCATCCATATTTTCCAAAAATAAACTTTGATTTTCTTTAATAAAATAAGAATGGATAATACCACCAAATTATCTCGAACTTCAAGCACAATAATAGAACATGTGAGAGCTCCATTTGACTTCCAAAAATCTACTGAAAATACTCAAGAAAGGTCTAGTAGCCGTTGGTTTTCAAATGAGAATTTCCAAGTTGGCATTTTTGCCAACTAGCTCCTTTTTGGTTTGTCCACTTGTCACCAACTCATAAAATGAATACCACATCATGTCCACCTGATTAATCACGTTTTTGGACATACCAATATGTGTAGCAACTCAAATTTTTGAAGAAGAAATAAATAGATAACAGTTGACAAGATTATGTCAACGTGTAACACCGAAATTCCCCAATATTTCTTCTTATATTTTGAGATCATTTCCACACCTTTGACACCTTTAATATCTCTGAATAACGATGATAAATATTCTCTAATAACATATATAAGAGGGTCTTCAAGAAAAAATAGAATGTGACATCTCAAATCGTCACATATCCCGCTATAGTCAATAATATCATCGGTTGAGAAAATAAGATATAAGATCACCATATAATCTTCAAAATAATAATAACACAGCTCCAGAATGAAGATAATAATATGCTCAAGAGATTCCTTGAGTGAAAATAACAAAAATACCCTCGGGGATAAAATGACCAAATACCCCTGGTGTGAGAAAACTCCAGAAATGACCCAGATGGTCATAAATACTCAGGATATCACCTTTGTCATGATAAATAGGATGTGAATACATCCTTGAAATATTTTCCTCATGTGATGTTCCTACAAAACTCAAAATACCAATTTTGCCCTTTTCGGTAAGTTGTAGAAACTTCCAAGGCACGTTAGTCACAAGACAATAATAATCACCAAAAACACATAATAATCACATAATGAACATGTATAATTCATATAAAAATGAAAACAATCATTTTAACACATTTTAGACAATTATTTCTAAAAACCCTATACATCGATCGATCGAAGTGTCTCAGCTTCAAAGATCGATGTCTCATAGAAAGGTTCAGGTTTTGTCTCTGACCAACATCGATCGATCGAAGTGAGAATTCGATGTACATCGATCGATCGATGTGTCTCAAGTTTTGAGATCGATGTCTCATAGAAAGGTCTTAAACTTTTCTGCCTTACATAGATCGATCGATGTGAGAGATCTATGTACATAGATCGATCGATGTGCAACAACATGAGTGATCGATGTCAAATTTTTCAACTTTTTCAACTCTTAATCACATATAACACCATGTGGGACATTTTTAAGTATTCACCACTTAAAATCATGACTTTGAAAATTATCCAAACATATTTCACAACAGAACCGCCATCTTGCGGGGGCGTATTAGGGAACCGAAACTATAGCCGCTGCAGCCGTGTATTGCCAACTAGGGTTTGGCTATCTTAACCAACTATTAGCTATACTAACAAACTTAGTTAGTGTGCTTGTTGTAACAACTTATAGTTGTATCTAACCATTGTTATCCTTTAGTTTGGATTGTTTAGTTTGTACCAAACTTTTGTTGTAAAGATTATATAATCTTGTGTAAAGGATATACTATACATGAATGAAACATCATTTCTTTGCTCTCAATCTTTCACATTCCCATCATTACTTTTTGGGACACACATTTTACTCCATGATCTCCAAGCAATTCAACCTTCATGCTTTTGTTGGCCCCACCAAAAATTCTGCATAAGAGAAGTAATTGAGAGACATTTGTCTGAAAATTTTGAAGCATTGCATCACATACCTTGAGAAATAAATTTAAGGGCGTTACGGGCAGCCGCACGTTCTGCCTTTTGAAGCATAGTCGAGAATCCTTCATCACATTATATGAATAAAAAAGGTGATAAAGGATCGTCTTGGCAGACTCCGCGAGTAGGTTTGAGGGAAGCTGTTGGTCTTCGATTTATAAGGACAGAATAGGATACAGTAAAAAAACAATGCATAAGCAAAATAATAGAGTCTATAAGGGAATTCTACGATGAAGAATCGCTTCAAGATAGGTCCATTCAACTCGATCAAAAACTTTGAACATGTTAAGCTTTAATGCAATATTTTGAATACAGCGGGAAGCACCAATCTTCATACTATGAAAACATTGAAATGCAACCATTGCATTATGCGTTATCAGATGTTCTTTAAGAAAAAACACTTCGACTCACATTAATGACGGAAGACATCACTTGCTGTAGACGATTAACCAATGTCCTGGCATTAAGCTTGTAAACTGTATTTGAAAGTGCAAATTGGGCGATACTGAGTAACGAATTTGAGATCATGGCATTTTGGAATCAGAACAACAGAAGTATCATTTATAGCCTCAATGGAATTCCGTTATTGAAAAATCCCCCAGTCATTGACAAAATTGAAAGTCCAAAAGCATCCCTTTTTTTTACAAAAAGATAACATGCATCTGTCAGGGGCAGACGATTTCCAAACAGGCAAGTCTTGTAAGGCAGCAAGGACCTCTTTAGATGTAAATGGTTGATCTAGTATGTGTATGCTGATGACTATAACTCCTTAAATGGGAAATCAGTAAGGTCCAACAAGGTCAAAGTTGTAGGCGAAAAAATTGCTGGAAATAGGAGATTATAATTTCTTCAACATGTGCATCATCATCATCATAGCGAATACCCTGACTATCCAGAATAAATTGATTGTATTTGGTAATTTCTGTTGAGATATGTGGCAATTTGGAATACAGCAAGAGGAAGTAGTCAGATTCATAGATAGGCATTCATTGTAATCAAAGGGTTGAATCTGGTGGAAGTTATTGGATGCTGGTAGTTGAAGCTGAGCTAATGAGCTGACTCTGATCAATTGAGGAGTGGCTGTGCCTGGAGATCGTAGGTACAGAGCAAAGGTCACAGTACGGTTGAAAGGTGAGGAAGACGCGGGGAGGAAGAAGAAGGATGCACGCAGGAAACGTTTAAAATAGGAGGGAAATGTCTGTTTTACCCTTAATTGTAAATAGGAAGTAGTCAGTTAATAAGGGTATTTGTGTAATTTCGCATTCTGTTTTTTCAGTTGAAAACCACTGCTACTTAAGCAGGGTGTTCGATGTTTTGCACTGATGATCAGAATCAATTTTTCTCCTTCCAGTTTTGTTCTTGACGGTTGTTCTTTTTCTCTCTCTTGTTCTTCTAGTTTCCTCTATATGCTGGTATGTTTAGCGATTCGAATTGCGACTGCTAGATTTGAAATTTGACATGGTATCAGAGCCACGGTCGGAGTAGTTGGATTCCATATTAGTTGATTTGTTGTTTCGTGGAATTGTGATGTTTATCTAGAATTTCTCATATTCATGGCGAATGTTAGGGTGAATGCGAATCAAGCGCCTGAAAGTCCTGTAAGTAATCCCCTATACTTGCATCCTAATGATAGTCCTGCGATTGTGCTTGCGCAGCCTCCATTGAATTCTCATAATTTTCATTCGTGGAGTCGTATGTTTCAAATGGCGTTAGTAGTTAAGAACAAGATAGGTTTTATTGATGGTAGTATTCCTATTCCCCCCGCGAATGATCCTCAGTTGGCCTCTTGGAGGCAGGTGAACAGCATGGTTCACTCTTGGATCATGAATAGTGTGTCACCCTCAATAGCTCAAAGTATTATGTGGTATGAGAGTGCGTATGACGCTTGGAACGATCTCAAACTCAGGTTTGAAAGTGGTGATCCTTTTAGATTTTTGGATCTTTTGGAAAAATTTGATAGCATCAAACAAGAAGGCTTATCAGCGAACGAGTCAAGGTTGTTTGGAAAGAAATGATGGCGCTTAGGCCACTGCCTAAATGTAACTGCCAAGGCTGTAGATGTAACATCAATACTAGGATGACAGAGTTTGTTGAGAGTGATTATGTAATCAAATTTGTAAAAGGCCTTACGTAAAAAGTATGAGCCTGTTAAGTCGCAAGTATTCGTAATTACTCCTTTGCCTAGCATCAGTACTGCTTTCTCCTTGGCAATTAAGTTCGAAAGGAAGGTTGTAGGATCTTCGACTCAAGGAGTTCTTGTTGATTCACCCACAGCACTTATGGCAGAAGAAGATTCCAGTGGTAAGACTGAATCCACGGTATGTTTTAACAAGGCACAAGGTACAGGATACAAGAGAGGCAGTGGAAGGTTTTATCCTGATAACACAAGGAAAGCATAGTATACTCACTGTGGTATGATTGGGCATACCATTGATAGGTGTTACATGAAACATGGTTTTCCCCCTAGGTTTAAGTTCAGGAATCAAGCTAATGTCACTGAAAGCTGGAAGGCAGACACACAAGAAAATTATTCTGATCAAATGTCATAGATGTTGCCATCTGTGTTGACCCCTGAACAACACCAGAAACTCTTAAGGTTGCTGAGCAAGGATGATGAGAAGCAACCTGCGGTTCAAGCTCCTAGGGGCAATGCCTCTCACACTGCTGTTTTGTCTGCTTCTACTGAGTTGGTCAAAGGTAACAATGCATCTAATAGTCATAGTATATGGATTATAGACTCGGGAGCTACAGATCATATTGCATTCTCTCTGGACATTTTCCATTCGTTCAGACCTGTGAACAATGTGGTAGTCAAAATGCCTAATGGTACTGTGACAAGTGCTACGCATGTTGGCACAGTCATCATAAATCACCTTTTACCTTTACATGAAGTCCTATTTGTGCCAGATTTTTCGTTTAATTTGTTGTCTCTCAGCAAACTAACTTTGCATCCTAATCTGCTTATTTCCTTTTCTTGTAATACTTGTGTAATCCAGGATCAGTTGTCCAAGAGGATGATTGGTTCAGCTGAAAAACATCATGGCCTTTATTATCTACAGAGTCATTCTTCAGTGTCCTCTCAAGCCAACTGTTCTTTTTCTTCCACAGATGTGACAGCTTGCCCAAGTCTGCTGTGGCACTATGGGCTGGGACATCCTTCTATTCCCAGAATTCAGCAAATAAATAAATGTAATCCTGATGTTCTAGTACTTGAAAATAGCCATGTCTGTAAAGTTTGTCCATTAGCAAAGCAAAGAAAATTACCTTTCCCTTCTTCAAGTTCTGTTTCTGCAAGTGCATTTGATCTAGTCTATATGGACATCTGGGGGCCTTATAGGCACAATACTATATTCGGGCAAAAATATTTTCTTACTGTAGTTGATGATTGTATAAGATATACTTGGACTTACTTGATGAAATCAAAAGCTGAAACTAGAAACATCATCATGAGTTTCTGCAATTACGTTCAAACTCAATTCTCCAAACAGATCAAAGTTCTAAGATCAGACCAAGGTCAGGAATTCAAAATGAATGAATTTTTCTCTAGCAAAGGTATCATACATCAGATGTCATGTGCCTATAACCCACAACAAAATGGCATCGTTGAAAGGAAACACCAACACTTGTTGTCGGTGGCTAGAGCCTTGAAATTCCAGTCTAATGTTCCTATTACTCATTGGGGCTTTTGTGTCCAACATGCTACCCTTCTTATAAACCTGATTCAATCACATTTCTTATCCAACAACACACCATTCCAGTTGCTCTTTCACAAAGTTCCTGACTATGCCCGACTCAAGGTGTTTGGATGCCTGACTTACAGCCACAATGATATACCTCATGGTGATAAATTTGCTCCTAGAGCACAGAAATGTGTGTTTCTTGGTTTTTCCCACAATGTTAAGGGATATATTGTCTAAGACTTGGATACCCAAGCTGTGTTTGTATCAAGGAATGTTTAGTTTCATGAAGACATCTTCCCCTTTTCTGCTCTTCCCAATCCTTCATCTCCAGATAAATCAGATAGTCCTAAGACTCCACACGCCAATACTCCTTCTGATGTTCCTTCATGTCCAGATTCTTATACATGCCCCTTCACTCCACAAGCCAATACTCCTGATCACACCCTGCATATTCCTCATCATAATTCTGGCAGTACTTCCCCAGACACTATCGTGCCAGAAACTACCAGCTCAGCAGACTCTTCCCGTATCCATGATCCTGACATTTCTTCCCAGTTAGAGATCATACTCCCAATTGTTGTTGATCCACTTGGTCAGTCCTCTTCCATCAGACCAGTTAGGCAAACGCGCATGCCATCTTACCTTCAAGACTATTGTTGTAACCAACTAAATGGCCAATCTTGTCAGTTGTCTGGGTCAGTTCCTTCTCTTCTTTCTGGTTCCACTCCATACCCTATTCAGTCTTATCATGCATATGATAGGTTAGCTCCTGACTATAAGAGATATGCTTTGTCAATTAGTATGCAGCAGGAACCTAAGACTTACCTGGAAGCAGCCCAATCAGCAGAGTGGCAGCTTGCTATGCAGGAGGGACTAAAAGCCTTGGCAGATAATCACACTTGGTCATTGGTCAAATTGCCTCAGGGCAAGACCCCCATTGGTTGCAAGTGGGTCTATAAAGTGAAGAGGAGAGCGGATGGCTCGATTGAGAGGCATAAGGCTAGGTTGGTAGCCAAGGGCTTGCACAACAACTGAGTACTGATTATAGTGAGACGTTTTCTCCAGTGGCTAAGATGACGACAGTGAGGCTTTTACTTGCTATAGCTGCTATGAAGGACTGGTATGTGCATCAACTAGACGTTAACAATGCATTCCTCCATGGTGATCTTCATCAAGAAATTTACATGACTCCTCCTGAAGGTATGCATTGTCCCTCACCTGATACTGTTTGTAGATTGCATAAGTCCTTGTACGGACTAAAACAAGCCAACAGGGAATGGAACTCTAAGCTCACCACTTTTCTCTTGTCCCATGGATATGTTCAGTCTAAACATGACTACACTATGTTCACTAGGCAGACTGCTTGTTCTTTTTTGGTTCTGCTTATATATGTTGATGACATCTTGGTGGCCAGTGACTCTCTTGCAGCAATTGAGGTTCTCAAACAGTCTTTACATGAGGCTTTCAAAATCAAGAATCTGGGAGACCTTAGGTACTTCCTAGGCTTGGAAGTTGCTAGGTCTCAGGGGGGTTCGTCATACATCAGAGGAAATATGCTCTTGAATTGTTAGAAGAGATAGGTTTTTTGGGTTCAAAGCCTTTAAAGTCACCAATGGAAGAAAATCTGAAATTGGCTCATAGTGACTCTGAATTGATTGAAGATGTCTCTGGTTACAGGAGGTTAATTGGAAAGTTGCTGTATCTTACCATTACAAGGCCGGATATATCATATGCGGTGTAACAGTTGAGTCAATTTCTAGATGTACCTACTCTTAATCACTCAAAGGCAGCCTGCAGGCTGTTAAGGTATGTCAAGGGGACTCCTGGTCAAGGGCTCTCGTTTCCCAGCAAAGGAGACTTACAGCTAAAAGCATTTACGGATTCTGACTGGGGTGGTTGCGTTGAGACCATGAGGTCAGTCACTGGGTTCTGCGTGTTTTTTTAGTGAAGCCTTGATCTCTTGGAAAGCCAAGAAGCAAACTACCATTTCAAGATCTTCCTCAGAGGCAGAATATCGTGCTATGGCTGCAGCCACGTGTGAGGTGGATCCTCTACTTAATGGCAGAATTAGGTGTGAAGCAAGAGAAACCGGTAGAACTATTTTGTGATAACAAGAGTTCCATGTACATAGTGGAAAATCCGGTTTTTCATGAGAGAGCTAAGCATATTGAAATAGACCGTCATGTGGTGAGGGAAAAATACTTAGAAGGAGTCATCAATCCTATGCCTATTAAGACAGAGTTGCAGTTAGCAGATGCTTTCACTAAAGCGTTGGATCCTAAGAGATTGCACAAACTAAGTCTGGCCATGGGAGTGTGTGGTGTATTTGGCCAGCCTGATTTGAGGGGGGTGTTGAGATATGTGGCAATCTGGAATACAGCAAGAGGAAGTAGTCAGATTCATAGATGGGCGTTCATTGTAATCAAAGGGTTGAATCTGGTGGAAGTTATTGGATGCTGGTAGTTGAAGCTGAGCTAATGAGCTGACTCTGATCAATTGAGGAGTGGCTGTGCCTGGAGATCGTAGGTACAGAGCAAAGGTCACAGTACGGTTGAAAGGTGAGGAAGACGCAGGGAGGAAGAAGAAGGATGCACGCGGGAAATGTTTAAAATAGGAGGAAAATGTCTGTTTTACCCTTAATTGTAAATAGGAAGTAGTCATTTAATAAGGGCATTTGTGTAATTTTGCATTCTGTTTTTCAATTGAAAACCACTGCTACTTAAGCAGGGTGTTCGACGTTTTGCACAGATGATCAGAATCAATTTTTCTTCTTCCAGTTTTGTTCTTGACGGTTATTCTTTTTCTCTCTCTTGTTCTTCTGGTTTCCTCTATACGCTGGTATGTTTAGCGATTCGAATTGCGTCTGCTAGATTCGAAATTTGACAATTTCCGCAACGATGTCTTGTGATGGAAGTAGGAAGTATTGCGATCTTCTTGGGCAACCCAATCCTCGGCTTGTTTCCGAAAATCATCATTTAGATCAAGCAAATATTGGAGTTATAATTGAAAGATCTTCATGAGTGTGAAAAATCTCAATTTACAATTGAATCAACAATCAATGAAAGCACATCAAACAAAATCAATGATGTTTCAAGGAAAAAAACAAATCAACGAATAAGAATGTGAGAATGAGCAAGAGAAAGAGTGAATTGAGAGAAAAACTTTGATGTGTGTATTTTGCATCTCCAGCTGATGCACACTATGAAGAAGAAAAAGCAGCGTGAAATTACAAGATTGTCCCCTAACTAACTGAATTTAAAACGCAACTATAAGGATTCAATGGTCTTTTCACACTCTTAAACGTCTTTCCCGCCTAACTTCTTCTTCCTCCTTCGCACATGCGCAATACTCCCTCCGTTTTCTTGTTGGCACCACATGCTCCTTTGCGTCCACCCAACTAGCAAACAAACACAACTTCCAAACATCTTAATCGTTTATTTCTGCATTGATCCAACGCTCATCCAGCAATTTGACATGGATCATGATCCAAGCTTCAATCACATTCAGTTGCACCTTCATGCTTACTGCTGCTGCTGCTTTCTTCAGCACCTCCCTCAAACTAGCTTGGTGTGGATATTATGCAACCCAAGAGTAGCTGCTAACTGATTAAACCTTCTGATGTCAAGAGCCTTGGTGAACGTATCTGCTACTTATAATTCTGTCCTAATAGGCATCAGTTTCAACATCCTTTCTTGTACTTTATCGCTAACAACATGGCAATCAATTTCTATGTGCTTAGTGCGCTCATAGAAAACAGGATTTTCAGCTATGTATATGGCACTTTTACAGTCACAAAATACATCCACTGTAGTCTGCTCTTGCTCCCTCAAATCTTTCAGCAAAGCCAGCAACCACACAATCTCACAAGTCACCATTGTCATAGCTTTATACTCAGCGTCAGCTGAAGATCTCGAGACCGTAGTCTGATTCTTAGCCTTCCAATAAACCAATGCATCTCCAAGGAACATAGCATATCCTGTAACTGATCTCCTAGTATCACTGCAACTCCCCAATCTCCATCAACAAATGCTTTGAGGCTAATATTTCCACTTCTTGGAAAAAGTAGGCCATGACCAACAGTTCCCTTCACATATCTCAAGACCCTATGAGCTGCCTTTAAGTGATTCTCTGTGGGACTGTCCAAGAATTGACTCAACTTCTGAACAGAGAAGGATATGTGTGGTCTAGTTATGTTACAACCCGCGTTTCTGGGTCAATGAAAAGTAAAATAAGATGATGAAAAATGGAACGCAAATATGATGTAGATAGAATTTCGATGGAATTTAAACTTTTAGTTAAGAAAAATAAAGACATCGACATTATATATCGGGGTTAGAAACGGTCGGGAAAATAACCGAAGGATAAGTCATCGGATACAGCGAAACTCGACGGGACTAGATAACAAACATTTCAGACATGCATTACGAGTGATATAAGTTAGCTGGTAACAAACTAAGTCGTTAGACATAAATTACACCAAATAAAAATACCCGATATGGTTACAATACACACTGCTATCGCATTTTTTTTCCACTCTCCTCACATGCCACAAGCCAAGATTCCCTCCCCTCCCCTTGCACGCCTGTTTCAGGCTTTCCTTTTTCCCAAGACTAATTCCACCAAAGCTAAAATACCCTACATATTTTATTAATATACTTTAACTTTCTAACACTCCAATATCATCTCACAGTACACCACCTTTTCTTACAACATTACCTTTAACACTTTCCCAAAACCCCTCCAACCATGTGCCGTTCCCCCCCCCCACCGCCTGCCTACTCCATAGAGGAAATCAAAAGCCTCCCTAAAAGTGTACCACTTGCCTAAAACACCTAAAAGAAAATTAAAATTCTTACATGCATTGGACCACTTTCCCCAAAAGCTTCTCAGCACCTTCCATCATCTCCCAACCCAAGTAGAGCTCCATCAAATCCTTTCCCCCACCTTCAAGATCTCGGCAGCTTCAAGAAATGAGAGAAGAAGACAAAATGCAAAACACACTTCTTCCATTCAACCAAGCCTTCTTCAAAATCTTTCTTCTTATTACTCCAACGTGCAAACACCCCCAAAACCTCCCTCTTAACAGTGTACTTTTCCATAGGAAGTAAAACTTTCTTACAATAGTTTGAGAGGCAAGAACAAGGAGTTCAAGCCTAAGGATCCTTCTTTCAAATACTAAGGTGAGATTTGGATGCATGCTTCTTTAATTATTTAAACTCCAAGAAGCCATTTCCATTTTTTATTAACCCTCAAAAACCGTGACTCATATGATGTTAGTGGAGAAGAAAATTTTCAAGTCAAAGCAAGAACCAAAGATTTAGAAACCATTCAAGGTTTAATCAAGCCTAAGGTAAGTTCTTCTTAAGGATTTTTTCTCTTAATTACCATCCAAGCATGAACTTGAGTTCTCTCCTTCCTCTTCTTATGTTAGGCCGTGTGCTATAGGGTGAGTGAGGGTGATTTCTCAACTCTCAAGCCAAACTCCAAGCCTACAAGAACGTTTTAGCACATTTTGTTCAACTCAAGATTTAGTGAGGCAAGTATTCTTACTAAATACTACATGTATTTTCAAATGTTTAGTATATATATGTTTATATTGAAGTTGGATCATCATGTAGTATGTTCAAGATTTTCCTTCAAGAATAGGTACAAATCTAACTTTGATATTATATACGTATGTATGTACTAGTATTTTTATATATATGCATGTATATGAAAAGTATATATATGCGTGTATGCATATTATGTATATGTATATATATGTGTGTATAATGAGTGTGTATATATATATATGCTTGAATATGAAAAGTAAAATATAAATGCAAGTATATAAAATGCATATGCATATATATGGTTTGAATGTATGAATGTGTATATATATATATACACACCGATTTTCATATATAAATATGTATAGATGTATAAATGTATATATATATATATATACACATTCGGTTCAGTGGCCCTGGGCGTTATTTTTGCCATTTTAAAGAATCTTTAAGCATAATCACTTATAACTTGATAAAATGTTGGTATTGGACATATGTAGAAGTGCGGGTGTGTGCTCAGGACTTTCGGTCAAATGGCATGTCCATGTATCACAATGGTGTTGAAGATTTATTTGACAGTATATACGAGAAAAGTAACAAAGTAGTATGCAAAGTGTGTATTAATTGAATGGCTATATTGGCATGACATGGATGATAAATAAATTATCCAAACAAAAGAAATACAAGTGGGTGTTGCATAGGAATCGGTCAAATGGCCTTAAGTGATGTCAAATTCACAATTTAATGAATTAGTGTGTAATCTTATAAGTATGTAATTTGCAAAGTAAACATAAGAAAAAGTGTATGTGTGAATGTTGTGGACCGAATGGTTAAAGAAATGCCATGAAAAAAAAAATAGTTGCTGGGTGCTCTTAGCACTTTCGGCCAAGTGAGCAAAAGAAAAAAAAAAGTGATGATGACAGTTTTTGAATTATTAAATACATGGTGTATGTTTATTTTGGAGATTAATCAAATACACATGTATGTGTAAAGGTATGTTGCAAAAGGTGTATCCTTGAAGTGGATGTTCTCTTTAATTCCGGCAAAGAGGCTTATAGTGAGCTATAATGAATTCATGTTTATGAAAAGTGTATTTAAATGATTTTAGAATATCTACATATATATATATTAAGATAAGAAAATAAATATACTTTGGATATTATGTAATATATCATAAGAAAATAAAGTATATGTATATATTTGGTTATTTTTATATTAGTGGCTTAAATGCTTTTAGTTTCATGAAAAGAGTGTTTAAATGATAATAGTTTGAAACGGCACTTTAAGAATACCTATATGTGTAGTATATAAATTAAGATATGAAGAATGGTTATTTAAAATATGTAAGATATGCATATGTAAAGAATATAAAATTTTTACAAGTATATATACATATACCCACAATCGGCCATTTGGCCTTTTTATAATGAGAATAACCTTATTATGTTGTATACATATGTATATATGCAATACATCTATGTTAAGATATGAAAATAAATAAACTTTGGATAGTATATAATATATCATAAACTGATTTTATATAAGATGTATTTCGGCCATTAGGCGTATTGTGGTAAAATGATTTTTATTACATTTTATAATTGTGTACATATGTATGATATAAGCGTTAAGAATATGAAAAGGATGACTTTATTATATTTATGAAGATAAGTATGAAATATGATCTAATATACATGTTACGATATTTATAAACACTTTAATAACCCTCATATATATGAAAGTATATAATGTACTTACATAGAATTATATATATGTTGGAATACGATGTAAAATGATTTTATTTCATATTAATTGTATTCTTTTGTGTTATGGAATATTATGCGCAATTTAAGATCTAAGTTATGAAATTTCTAGATAGTATACCAAAGGAAAAGGGGAAGTATATGTTCTAAGTACCGAAAGTATGAGTTATGAAGTACATTGGAGGATTTGATATTATGGAAGCATGGTTATGGTATTTCTTAGGTCATGATAAGTAGATTGTATTGATGTGTAATTCTTAAGTATGACAAGTAGACCGTGTTTAAGTGATGTTACTAGTAGTATGACCAAGATATCTATATATGACCAAGTCTCACGTTGCATGAAATCAATGTTTGAAAAGTTTTGAGTTACGTTACATGTTTTAAAAGTTCATGTGCATATGAATGAAAAGTACGTTTCAAGGAAAAATCAATGTTTTCTAGTATGTTTATGACATGATTTACGACATGTATGAAAAGTATGGAAATGTAACGAATTGTATCTACGAGACGGAAGTTTCTTCATGCGACAAGTGTAAGGTTCTTGTGAACACCATGTGAAGAACATGGCTCTTGAACCTTACATTACATGTTGGGTATCGGGTTGTACCTTGTGAAGAGCTTGGCTGTCGAACCCTTCTATGTACGATGAGTCGGGTGAATACCATGTGAAGAACATGGCTACCGAATTGTTTTGTGTTGAGTCTTGAACACCTTGTGAAGAGCTTGGGTTCATGGCCGGCGCGTCAACGTATAGTTACCTATTCGTGTGATGTACGGATTACAGTATACGTAACTTTACGGAGATTCTTTCCGGACGTCGCTAGATATTGTTCTTACATTTCAATGGCCATCACGTATGCATGAAAAGTATGACCATGGAAGTTTTGGCATGTTATTGCATGATTTTAAAAAGGCAGCTATGTTTTACCTTATGATCATGATGCATTACACATTTATGTCTGTCAGGCCTCCTTCAATGATGTAGTAGAATTAATCTGTGATGAATAGAGTTAAGAAGGTAACTCTTAAGTTAAGGAAATCGTGAGGCTAGAGTTTATGGATTTTAGCTAGATCTGGAGATCTTTCTTTTCTTGTATGTGCAGTATTACTTGTCTGTCATTATCTGTTGATGATGTATGAACTGTGATGGTGATGCTTAATGCTGATCATATACGAAAAGACAAACACTGGTCCTTGTCTACCTACTTCCAGTTTACGTTTATACCAAGGTATTTTATTGGTTAAAAATGGAGACGTGATTATCTGTTTTGACAAATGTGGTATTATGTTTGGTCACCCCATCTCCCCATGTATGATCCACATGTCGTATCCAGTAAGACTATTTGCTGAGCGATTAAAAGTCGGTGGCTATCGCTCATACTTGCCTCATTTATCACATTCCAGATAACAGGTGTCACTATACAGATTTGTTGAAGACATAGTAGATAGTCCATTGATAACGAAGAGCATACCGAGATATTCTTGAAGGCGTTAGGTCTCAATCTATGATGTATTTCAGAAGATTTCAATATTCAGTATATGATGACTTGTACAGATTATGAAGTAGTGCATTGCATGTCGATTTTGATTTGTTTATGTTATGATGCTTCCGCTGATCGATTCATTATTCATGTCGACATGTACATGTATAGTATCGACGCCTTGTACTTTATGGAGTAGAGTACGGCGGGTGCACCGGGTCGGAACCCTGGTTTCGGGCGGGGCGCTACAGGTGGTATCAGAGCAAAGGCTCCAGATCCACTGCGGACTCATAAGTAAACAACGACATGAATTTAAGAGATGATTATAGATATAAGAAATGATCCTAGACAAGGGTGAAGTAAGTTGAATACCGTAAGCATGAATAAGTAGGAGTTGACATATTATAAGGTTTAATCGGATTAGGATTAGATGCTGAAATTATTAAGCTATGATACCAATATAAATTTAGGTTGAAGGATATTAAATTAAGCGATGATCCTGAACTTAGGTCGCAATCGTAGATATAAGTGATGACTTTGATTAAGAGTTGATCTAAGCATTAGACGACAATCTAAATGTAAGTATTGATTTAGTCATAAGTGACGGTTATATACTATTTATGATTTAGAAATAAGTAGTGATCTTAGAATTTAAGAAATGATCATAGACGTAAGTAACGATCTTAGACGAAAACTACAACCTTAGTATGAGAGAAATAGAACGGTATTAGACAGATATGAGAAACCGAAGGTATACGTAGGTCGCTTAGGTTTTCTGACATTTATACATGCCAAGTCACTAGGATACCTCAATTCTATTTTCTGTTAGTAACATAGTAGTCATAAACTGTACATTCCCCAATTCCGGGTTCAACTCTATTTTGGATAATATTTGGGGATAGTGATAAATGTTGTAGGCTGATTAAGATATGATATGTGGTAGAACTATAAGCGGTGATTAATAAGAATTATGACAATTGGAGTTTCGCAAATGTATCGCACAAGTGATACATGTTGAATAAGACGATGAAATTAGAAATTTTCAGAATAGGTCAAAGATGTTAGTCGCATTAGGGATGTAAATTTATAGTGATAAGAGTACGATTATGTAAATAGATATATGGATATAATGAGTCAGGCCACATGGGAGCTAAATTATGAATGTAGTTAGTCGTCGGATTATCTGATTGGAATTAGTATGAGTAAGTTGAATCAAAGCAGGCATGACTAGATTTAAATTGATATGATTTACCAGATTAGAGTTAGTGGCTGAAATTGGCAAGTATAAAAGTTAGTATAACGCACAGAAATATGAGATTGTAGAACACTTAAGCGGATTAATAGGAGTTATACTGGAATAGTAGATTAAGAAAATTTTATTATAAGTCGGTTAATATTAAGTTGAATCACAAATGATTAAGAGATGACATTAGAAATTAAGTTTAAATCCTTAAGCGTAAAATCGATACAACTCTAAGTTTCGAGGACGAAACTTTTTGTAAGGAGGGGAGAATGTTACAACCCGCGTTTCTGGGTCAATGAAAAGTAAAATAAGATGATGAAAAAATGGAACGCAAATATGATGTAGATAGAATTTCGATGGAATTTAAACTTTTAGTTAAGAAAAAATAAAGACATCGACATTATATATCGGGGTTAGAAACGGTCGGGAAAATAACCGAAGGATAAGTCATCGGATACAGCGAAACTCGACGGGACTAGATAACAAACATTTCAGACATGCATTACGAGTGATATAAGTTAGCTGGTAACAAACTAAGTCGTTAGACATAAATTACACCAAATAAAAATACCCGATATGGTTACAATACACACTGCTATCGCATTTTTTTTCCACTCTCCTCACATGCCACAAGCCAAGATTCCCTCCCCTCCCCTTGCACGCCTGTTTCAGGCTTTCCTTTTTCCCAAGACTAATTCCACCAAAGCTAAAATACCCTACATATTTTATTAATATACTTTAACTTTCTAACACTCCAATATCATCTCACAGTACACCACCTTTTCTTACAACATTACCTTTAACACTTTCCCAAACCCCTCCAACCATGTGCCGTTCCCCCCCCCCCCACCGCCTGCCTACTCCATAGAGGAAATCAAAAGCCTCCCTAAAAGTGTACCACTTGCCTAAAACACCTAAAAGAAAATTAAAATTCTTACATGCATTGGACCACTTTCCCCAAAAGCTTCTCAGCACCTTCCATCATCTCCCAACCCAAGTAGAGCTCCATCAAATCCTTTCCCCCACCTTCAAGATCTCGGCAGCTTCAAGAAATGAGAGAAGAAGACAAAATGCAAAACACACTTCTTCCATTCAACCAAGCCTTCTTCAAAATCTTTCTTCTTATTACTCCAACGTGCAAACACCCCTAAAACCTCCCTCTTAACAGTGTACTTTTCCATAGGAAGTAAACTTTCTTACAATAGTTTGAGAGGCAAGAACAAGGAGTTCAAGCCTAAGGATCCTTCTTTCAAATACTAAGGTGAGATTTGGATGCATGCTTCTTTAATTATTTAAACTCCAAGAAGCCATTTCCATTTTTTATTAACCCTCAAAAACCGTGACTCATATGATGTTAGTGGAGAAGAAAATTTCAAGTCAAAGCAAGAACCAAAGATTTAGAAACCATTCAAGGTTTAATCAAGCCTAAGGTAAGTTCTTCTTAAGGATTTTTTCTCTTAATTACCATCCAAGCATGAACTTGAGTTCTCTCCTTCCTCTTCTTATGTTAGGCCGTGTGCTATAGGGTGAGTGAGGGTGATTTCTCAACTCTCAAGCCAAACTCCAAGCCTACAAGAACGTTTTAGCACATTTTGTTCAACTCAAGATTTAGTGAGGCAAGTATTCTCACTAAATACTACATGTATTTTCAAATGTTTAGTATATATATGTTTATATTGAAGTTGGATCATCATGTAGTATGTTCAAGATTTTCCTTCAAGAATAGGTACAAATCTAACTTTGATATTATATACGTATGTATGTACTAGTATTTTTATATATATGCATGTATATGAAAAGTATATATATGCGTGTATGCATATTATGTATATGTATATATATGTGTGTATAATGAGTGTGTATATATATATATGCTTGAATATGAAAAGTAAAATATAAATGCAGTATATAAAATGCATATGCATATATATGGTTTGAATGTATGAATGTGTATATATATATATACACACCGATTTTCATATATAAATATGTATAGATGTATAAATGTATATATATATATATATACATTCGGTTCAGTGGCCCTGGGCGTTATTTTTGCCATTTTAAAGAATCTTTAAGCATAATCACTTATAACTTGATAAAATGTTGGTATTGGACATATGTAGAAGTGCGGGTGTGTGCTCAGGACTTTCGGTCAAATGGCATGTCCATGTATCACAATGGTGTTGAAGATTTATTTGACAGTATATACGAGAAAAGTAACAAAGTAGTATGCAAAGTGTGTATTAATTGAATGGCTATATTGGCATGACATGGATGATAAATAAATTATCCAAACAAAAGAAATACAAGTGGGTGTTGCATAGGAATCGGTCAAATGGCCTTAAGTGATGTCAAATTCACAATTTAATGAATTAGTGTGTAATCTTATAAGTATGTAATTTGCAAAGTAAACATAAGAAAAAGTGTATGTGTGAATGTTGTGGACCGAATGGTTAAAGAAATGCCATGAAAAAAAAATAGTTGCTGGGTGCTCTTAGCACTTTCGGCCAAGTGAGCAAAAGAAAAAAAAAAGTGATGATGACAGTTTTGAATTATTAAAATACATGGTGTATGTTTATTTTGGAGATTAATCAAATACACATGTATGTGTAAAGGTATGTTGCAAAGGTGTATCCTTGAAGTGGATGTTCTCTTTAATTCCGGCAAAGAGGCTTATAGTGAGCTATAATGAATTCATGTTTATGAAAAGTGTATTAAAATGATTTTAGAATATCTACATATATATATATTAAGATAAGAAAATAAATATACTTTGGATATTATGTAATATATCATAAGAAATAAAGTATATGTATATATTTGGTTATTTTTATATTAGTGGCTTAAATGCTTTTAGTTTCATGAAAAGAGTGTTTAAATGATAATAGTTTGAAACGGCACTTTAAGAATACCTATATGTGTAGTATATAAATTAAGATATGAAGAATGGTTATTTAAAATATGTAAGATATGCATATGTAAAGAATATAAAATTTTTACAAGTATATATACATATACCCACAATCGGCCATTTGGCCTTTTTATAATGAGAATAACCTTATTATGTTGTATACATATGTATATATGCAATACATCTATGTTAAGATATGAAAATAAATAAACTTTGGATAGTATATAATATATCATAAACTGATTTTATATAAGATGTATTTCGGCCATTAGGCGTATTGTGGTAAAATGATTTTTATTACATTTATAATTGTGTACATATGTATGATATAAGCGTTAGAATATGAAAAGGATGACTTTATTATATTTATGAAGATAAGTATGAAATATGATCTAATATACATGTTACGATATTTATAAACACTTTAATAACCCTCATATATATGAAAGTATATAATGTACTTACATAGAATTATATATATGTTGGAAATACGATGTAAAAATGAGTTATTTCATATTAATTGTATTCTTTTGTGTTATGGAATATTATGCGCAATTTAAGATCTAAGTTATGAAATTTCTAGATAGTATACCAAGGAAAAGGGGAAGTATATGTTCTAAGTACGAAAGTATGAGTTATGAAGTACATTGGAGGATTTGATATTATGGAAGCATGGTTATGGTATTTCTTAGGTCATGATAAGTAGATTGTATTGATGTGTAATTCTTAAGTATGACAAGTAGACCGTGTTTAAGTGATGTTACTAGTAGTATGACCAAGATATCTATATATGACCAGTCTCACGTTGCATGAAATCAATGTTTGAAAAGTTTTGAGTTACGTTACATGTTTTTAAAAGTTCATGTGCATATGAATGAAAAGTACGTTTCAAGGAAAAAGCAATGTTTTCTAGTATGTTTATGACATGATTACGACATGTATGAAAAGTATGGAAATGTAACGAATTGTATCTACGAGACGGAAGTTCTTCATGCGACAAGTGTAAGGTTCTTGTGAACACCATGTGAAGAACATGGCTCTTGAACCTTACATTACTGTGGGTATCGGGTTGTACCTTGTGAAGAGCTTGGCTGTCGAACCCGTCTATGTACGATGAGTCGGGTGAATACCATGTGAAGAACAGGCTACCGAATTGTTTTGTGTTGAGTCTTGAACACCTTGTGAAGAGCTTGGGTTCATGGCCGGCGCGTCAACGTATAGTTACCTATTCGTGTGATGTACGGATTACAGTATACGTAACTTTACGGAGATTCTTTCCGGACGTCGCTAGATATTGTTCTTACATTTCAATGGCCATCACGTATGCATGAAAAGTATGACCATGGAAGTTTTGGCATGTTATTGCATGATTTTAAAAAGGCAGCTATGTTTTACCTTATGATCATGATGCATTACACATTTATGTCTGTCAGGCCTCCTTCAATGATGTAGTAGAATTAATCTGTGATGAATAGAGTTAAGAAGGTACTCTTAAGTTAAGGAAATCGTGAGGCTAGAGTTTATGGATTTTAGCTAGATCTGGAGATTCTTTCTTTCTTGTATGGTGCAGTATTACTTGTCTGTCATTATCTGTTGATGATGTATGAACTGTGATGGTGATGCTTAATGCTGATCATATACGAAAAGACAAACACTGGTCCTTGTCTACCTACTTCCAGTTTACGTTTATACCAAGGTATTTTATTGGTTAAAAATGGAGACGTGATTATCTGTTTGACAAATGTGGTATTATGTTTGGTCACCCCAATCTCCCCATGTATGATCCACATGTCGTATCCAGTAAGACTATTTGCTGAGCGATTAAAAGTCGGTGGCTATCGCTCATACTTGCCTCATTTATCACATTCCAGAATAACAGGTGTCACTATACAGATTTGTTGAAGACATAGTAGATAGTCCATTGATAACGAAGAGCATACCGAGATATTCTTGAAGGCGTTAGGTCTCAATCTATGATGTATTTCAGAAGATTTCAATATTCAGTATATGATGACTTGTACAGATTATGAAGTAGTGCATTGCATGTCGATTTTGATTTGTTTATGTTATGATGCTTCCGCTGATCGATTCATTATTCATGTCGACATGTACATGTATAGTATCGACGCCTTGTACTTTATGGAGTAGAGTACGGCGGGTGCACCGGGTCGGAACCCTGGTTTCGGGCGGGGCGCTACAAGTTATAGTAAGATAAATGAGCTTTCCCACCAGTTTTCTGTACTGTGACACTTCTGGAAGCAAAGTTGAATCATCTTCGGCTAGGCGAACATGACTTTCCATTGGGCTGTTTGCTGGCTTGGCATCTAAGAATCATGTCTACTCAAGAAGCTCAATGGTGTATTTTTTTTGATTAATTTGTATTCTCCCTTTTGATTGAGCCACTTCAATACCAAGAAAATATTTGAGTCTACCCAAGTCTTTGATCCTGAATTCGTCATGTAAAGACTTCTTTACATCTGTAATGACCCCCTCATTGTCACGTGCAACACAGACCAATAAGCACATAAGAGAAGAACCAACAGATTTTAAGAAGATTGTATAGTCAGATTTAGACTACTGAAAACCATGATCAAGCAAGAATTTGGTGAATGTAGCATTCCACTCTCTACTAGCCTGTTTGAGACCATACAAAGACTTTTGAAGCTTACATACCAAAACAGACTTAAATAAGACAATGTCAGGAGGTGGTGTCATGTAAATATGTTCATGAAGGTCTCCATGAAGAAAAGCATTGTTCATGTCAAGTTGATGGATGTGCCAATGATGTTGAGCTGCCAGTGCCAAGATCAACCTGACTGTGGTCATTTTGGCCACAGGGGAAAAAGTCTCCTGATAATCAATTCCATAATATTGGGTATACCCCTTGGCGACAAACCTGGCCTTGTACCTCTCCACTTGTCCATTAGGCTTCAACTTGACCTTGTAGAACCGCCTGCATCCAATGGGTGTCTTGCCTAGAGGTAAAGGGACCAGCTTCCATTCTGATTGGCATCTAAAGCTACAAGTTCACAACTTATAGCCTTCTGCCAGTCAGGAGAAACAGCTGCTTCTGCAGAATTGTTAGACTCTCTGTGTGCAATAAGACTTAAAGCATAAGATTTGTATTCTCGAGCTAAGGAATCATAAGACAGAAAGTGATGAAAAGAACGAGAAGTACAAACTTTGCACAGTAATAGTCTTGTAGATATGATGGTACAACCTCAGTACATTTGGGCCTATTTAACACTGAATGTTCAGGTTGTGTGGGAGCAGATGGCAGGGGCAAGGCAATGACCAATTCATAGGGAGGAAACTCAGAAGCTGAAGGAGAAATGGAAGCTGAAGGAGAAAAACTAGAGGCTGAAGAATCAACAACAGGAATAGAAGGAGAAGACACTGGAGCACCAGAGGCAAAAGGAAAAATTTGTTCATGAAATGTAACGTCTCTGTAAATATATACATCCTTAGTTTCAAGATCTTGTAGGATGTAACCCTTAGTAGTATATAGTCCCAAGAAAACATTTCTTCTGGCCCTAGGAGCAAACTTCTCCATGTGTGACTGGGTGTATGTCAAAAGCTAGGCAGCCAAAAACTTTGAGATTGCTGTAACAAGGAGCTGATTTGTAGAGGAGTTGGTAGGGAGTTAAATCGTTAATGATTGGTGTTGGAGTGGGGTTGACAAGATAGGCTGAATGCTGGACACTGAACCCCCAGTAAGTAGAAGGAAGATTAGACTGGAACCTGAGGGCCCTGGCAACTGACAAGAGGTGTTGATGCTTTCTCTCCACCAGGCCATTTTGCTGAGGCGTATTCACACAACTGGTTTGACGTATAATGTCATAGGTGGAATAGAATGAAGGCATGTTAAATTCCTGTCCATTGTTAGTTTTGATGATTTTTATCTTATCATCAAACTGTACATGAACATATTGATAAAAGCTTTGCATTACATGCCTTGCTTCTGATTTGGATTTCAACAAATAAAGCCAATAAAATCTAGAGTAATCCCCACAATAGTGAGAAAATATCTTTGATTGTGCATTGTGGAGTATTTATAAGGTCCCCATATATCCATATGTACAAGAGAAAAGGCAAAATAGGTAACAGATGATGAAATGGGGAAGGGTGTCTGTTTTGTTTTGCAAGGGGACACACTTCACAACTGCAATCATTATTTGGTACAACTACTAAGGGTTCTAATTTCTAAACTTCTTTTATTCTTGACGTTGACATGTCCCCCAATCTTGAATGCCAAAGCGGTGAATCTGAGGATATGGCAGCTGCACAAACCATAGAGGTAGAAAATATATAAGAGGTTGTTGGTGAAGAGGGCTTGTAAGGACAATGAAGATGATACAGACCTTGGTTCAGTTCAGCTGAACCAAACATCTACTTGGTATGTACATCATGTATCAAGCATATGTTAGAATGAAAAGTAATGGCTAGGAATTCACACTTGGTGAGCTGACTCAGGGATATCAAGTTGAAAGCAAAGGTAGGTACATGAAAGACATTTGTAAGTACTAACTGTGGGTTCACAGTGACTATTCCAATATGTGTTACTGGTGCATAATTTTTGTCTAGCAGTTTAACACTATAGAAGTAACTGGATGAAAAGAATCAAACAATTCAAGGAAGGAGCAAACATGATCACAGCTCTAGAATCCAAGATCCATGTATTTAAGTTTTGAGCACATAGATTACCTGACACATTACCTTCCACAGTAGCCTTCTGAGCTGACATTATGGCATACGGTGTGTCATTCCTAATGTTGACCTCTGGAATAGATTCGCTACCTTTCTCCTGTCTCTCCTGCATCAAATTAACAAGCTGAGCATATTGCTCTTGTGTCAGACCTTGTGGTAAGTGAGCATTAGAAGTGGAGTGCTCCTGATCATACCCTTCATAAGCATCATACAGCTCACAATCTTCTTGACTCCCTATCTCACAAAACTGATGTGCACCACCAGTGTCACAAAGATCTCCACTCACTATATTCACATGTGCCCTTGCTTTAAAACCAGGAGGTTATCCATGTTTCTTGTAACACATGTCTATTGTATGTCATGTCATATTACAATGAGTACAGTATGGTACCCTGTCACCACCTGATCCAAACCTACTACCATCCCTCCTGTATCCTCTTCCAAAAGGCCTTTGAGAACTCACTGCACCAGGGCCATTAGGTCTTGACACATAGGAATTAAATCTAGACGCAGAATTTACACTCATTACTGTTGAGGGATTATTGACAAAATGACATGATCCTTCTGTATAAGTAAGCTTTCTTTCAAGTTTTACAGTCATATCAAAGGTTGACTTCAGATCAAGCAGCGGGGTAGTAATAGGATCTAAGATTTAACAACCTCAAATTCATCATTAAGTCCTTTTGAAAATTTGATCACACAATAATTTTCCAAGAACTTGTTAAATTGAACAGCTAGATTGCAAGTACACCTTCTACAGACACAACTAGGTACACATCTCAGCACTGACAATTCTTCTCATATGCCTTTGATTTGGTGTAATAATCAGTCACATAACTATTATCTTGCCTTATTCCGTAAAACTCCTCTTGCAAATCTGACAATCTGAACGCATCTGCACTTCCATATCTGAATTTCAATTCACTCCATATATCTGCTGCTACATCTATCCAAGTAACACTCTGAGCTATGATGCTGGACGAGGAATTAACCAGCCACAAAGCCACCATATTATTGGCCTTTAACCAGGAATTGTATCTCCTTGTACCTTCTACTGGCTTAGGAATAGTTTCATCCACGAAGCTAACCTTATTTTTAGCCTCCAAAGCTCGTCTTGCTGCTTTACTCCAGCTATGGTAATTGTTACCTTCAAGTAATAGTTGCACAAGAACCATTGCTGGATTATCAATAGGATGTATATAGTACGGATCCTCCAAAGGATCGGTCATTATTGAATTAAGATCAGGAAAATTAGAAGTCAAGGGAGAGTGATCAATATTATTCGAAGCCATAAATGTGCCAAAGTTCATCAAAATAGCTCTGATACCATATGAAAATTTTCGATTTACAATTGAATCAACAATCAATAAAGCCAATCAAACAAAATCAACGAAGAAGGATGTGAGAATGAGCACGAGAAAGAGTGAATTGAGAGAAAAACTTTGATGTGTGTATTCACAAAAACTTGAAAACTAAAGTCACGGTTGTATCTCCAGCTGATGCACACCATGAAGAAGAAAAACCAGCATGAAATTGCAAGATTGTCCCCTAACTAACTGAATTTAAAATGCAACTATAGGGGTACAATGGTCTTTTCATACTCTTAAATGTCTTTTCCGCCTAACTGCTTCTTCCTCCTTCGCACCTGCACAATACTCCCTCCGTTTTCTTGCTGGCAACACGTGCTACTTTGCGTCTCACCCAACTAGCAAACAAACAAAACTTCCAAACATCTTAATCGTTGATTTCTGCATTGATCTAATGCTCATCCAGCAATTTGACATTGATCATGATCCAAGCTTCAATCACCTTCAGCTGCACCCTCATGCTTGCTGTTGCTGCTACTGTCTTCCATAATGAGAGCAATGTCATAGTTGGGATCCGTATGTAGAGTGGTAAGTTGAACTTCCTTTGCCTTTATTCCTCCGGAAAAGAATTTTAAGGAACTTTAAACGATTTATCCAAAATGTTTGGTCTTTTAACTTTTTTCGTAACATTTTGGTCTTCAAATATTTAAAATGCAATGTACCGCTTTTTCCGATGAGAATCTCTGGTAAACACATCAGATTATGGAGGTTAAACCATTTTTCTTTAAGGTTTAAATGAAAGAAAGAAGTTTTTTTAAATCGTCACCTCCAACCCCTGCCATTGTTGTCACCATCATCCATCTACCCCCAGAAATAGCGACAGTGTCGAAGAACTCCGGCAACACACTTCTGTCCCACTCTTTCCCCCTTATTTTATTTCCTCCTTTCTTTCCCAGATCAAAGCCCACCACCATGCCACCTCAGCTAAACAGTAAGAGATGTTCAAGTGTCAAATATGGTAGAGTATTGGTAGGGCAGACGAGCACAATTGTGCAGAAGACGTATTTTGTATATCTTTAATGATCTTACACTATTACATAGATTGATCTTATAGGACTACTTTACCATCTATACAAGGAATTAAATCAATTACAATCAATCACAATTATTTACAATAAATGCCTATTGAAGATAGCATGGAATCTTTCCATCTTAATCACAATCTCTGTCCCTGACTATCCGGAATTGCTAACATTCCCCCTCAAGTTGAATCGCGGGGTCAACAACATTCAACTTGCAAAAGATATCTTCCAACGATCGCCCGTTGATTGCTTTAGTCAATATGTCTGCTAGTTGATCCTCTCACCTGACAAATGGCAGCTCAATAACTCCCGGCTCTAACTTTTCTTTGATAAAGTGACGATCAATCTCTATATGTTTAGTGCGGTCGTGTTGCATTGGATTTTCTGATATGCTGATGGAAGCCTTCTTGCCACACAGAAGTGGTGTGGGTAGATCAAAACGCAATCCAATGTCTTTGAGCAACTTCTAGACCCATAATATTTCAGTAATTCTTTTTATAATTCCTCGAAATTATGCTTCGGCACTGGACAAAGCAACCACTTTCTGTTTCTTGTTTCTCTATATTACGAGGTTTATCGCCTATGAGCACAAAATATACTGAAGTGGACTTTCGATCTACCAAGTTTCTGGCCCAATCTGCGTCAGTGTAAGCTTGAATGTTTAGGTGTCTATTATTCCGGAACACAACTCCTCTTCCAAACGTCTTCTTTAGATACCGCACGATTCTAATGACTGCATCCATATGATGTTTCTGAGGATGATGCATGACTGGCTGACTACACTTACGGCATAAGCAATGTCAGGTCGAGTATGTGATAGATAGATCAACTTACCAACCAGGCGTTGGTACTGCTCTGTATCTGTAGGTGTTTCTCCTTCAACAATCTGTAATTTCTGATTTCCTGCCGTAGGTGTGTCACACGGTTTGCAATCAAGCATCCCAACCTCAGTGAGAAGATCCAGAATATATTTCCTCTCTGATATATATATCTCGGCTTTGGATCTCAAGACCTCAATTCCAAAAAATATTTCAGTCCACCCAGGTCTTCCATTTCAAACTTAGTAAATAGTTTCTTCGGAGGCGAGCAATCTCTTCAAGGTTATTTCCTATGATTACCATATCATCCACATATAATTAGACACGTTACCAGTTCCTTTCTCCTTTTAATAAATAGTGTATAATCTGCATTACTCTGACGATAACCATCTTGCTTCATGACTTCAGCGAACCTGCCGAACCATGCACGAGGAGATTGTTTTAATCCGTACAGGGCCTTTCTTAATCTACAAACCTCTCCTTTCTTAAACCCTACAGAGAAACCCGGAGGAGGATCCATATACACCTCTTCTTTTAGTTCACCATGTAAGAAATCATATTAACATCAAACTGATGAAGTGGCCAATCTTGAGTCACCGCGATAGAGAACAACACTCTGATCGTATCAATTTTGGCCATGGGAGAAAATGTCTCTCAATAGTCGATACCATAGGTTTGAGTATATCCTTTGTCTACAAGACGAGCTTTGTTCCTCTCAATACTTCCACCGGCCTTATACTTGATAGTAAACACCCAGCGGCATCCGACAGTTTTCTTACCCAGAGGAAGGAGACACTTTTCCCACGTACAATTCTTTTCCAAAGCTTGCATTTCAGTGATCATAGCTTTTCTCCATTTTGACTGAGATTGGGCTTCTTCAACCGTTCGTGGAATTTGGTCCGTACATAGAAATGTAAAGAATTCTGAGCCAGATCAGATACTCCTGTCATAGATGGATTTACTGGATACTTGAAAGACTTAGATATTCGTTCTGGTGAGTACTGCTCAGGAGGGATTCCTCGCTTAGCTCTTGGAGGTAGTATCCGTACTTGCTGCTATGCCACCGGAATGTCAGACCCTGTACACATTTCAGGGGTAACTGGGTAATCAAGGGAAGGTGCTATGCCTGGGCTACATGGGTCAGTATGATTTTCAAATGTCATATCAGTGTCATTACCATGTGTAGATTGCATAATACTTGTATCATAACTTGTTACCTTGGACGATTCATTCATTACTGACGGATCATTTGGTAGTACTGACCCAACGGGTGGTACAATGTTGGGAGCTACAGCACATTTGGCCCCATCTACTTGCCGCGTTGGTACGGCTGTTGGACAAGTAAGGGGTGGCACGGACCAATCTAGGGTTCCTTCAGATGGACTCTCCCCCTGAAGCCGGGTCGGGAGGTATAATAATATTTGGTTTCAAGGAAAATGCAGTTCATAGTGATATGAATTTTATGGGTACAAGGGTTATAACAGCGGTAGCCCTTTTCTGTAGTGGCATACCCGACATAGATGCATTTTTCAGCGCAAGAATCCAGTTTAGTCTGTTCATATTAGGGGTATGAATAAAGACAGTACACCCAAACACTTTTGGTGGAGAGTATAAAGGGAAGGTAAAGTGTGTTCGGAGGAAAGTACTTGAAGTGGTTTAGGGGTATGAATAAGACAGTACACCCAAACACTTTTGGGGGAGAGTATAAAGGGAAGGTAAAGTGTGTTGGGAGGAAAGTACTTGAAGTGGTGTTTGATAGTGGAGGATTCTAGTTGAAAGGCAGTTAACAAGATAAGTTGCTGTAGATATAGCCTCCGACCAGAAACTTTTCGGGACATTAGAGTCAAACATCATAGCTCGGATCATTTCGAGAAGAATTCGATTTTTTCGTTCGGCGACTCTGTTTTGTTCAGGTGTATGGAAGCAAGACGTCTGATGTATAATGCCATGAGTACTAAAGAATTGTGCCAAAGTACCATCAAGATATTCCCTCCCCCCTGTTAGAGCGAAGGGTTTGGATTTTTGTACCAGACTGTGTATCAATCATATTATACAATTGAATAAATTTCTGGGAAATCTCTGATTTGTATTTCAAGATATATAGCCACGTCATGCGATAGAAATCATCAACAAAAATCACATAGTTACGAAAACCAAGTGGGATATTATAAGGTGAGGGACCTCATACATCAGAGTGAACTAATTAAAACATACGACTGGCTAGTATTATTGGGATGATATGATGCCCGAGTTTGTTTTTCTGAAGGCATGTATCACAAGAAAAATCATGAGTTTGAGATGTAAACAAGGTAGGGAAAAGAGTTTTAAGTAGTCAAAGGAAGGATGCCCTAATCGGTGATGCTATATCCACACCTGTCGTTCAGTTGTCCCGGTGGCAAAATTAGACTGTCCCTGTTACACCGCCGTATCAACATAGTACAGTCCCTGGCGTTCAGTACCACGCCCAATGATTTCCCTCGTACGAATGTCCTGTACAAGGCAAAAATCAAGATATAGGAGTAGGATATAATCAAGAGCCTTAACAAGTTGACTAATAGACAACAATTTGGTAGAGAGAGAGGGAACATAAATGCAATTATTTAATTTAAGGTTGGGTGTAATCGAGGTAGTGCCACCATTTCTAACTAGGAGTGTGGCCCCATTAGCGATCACAACGGCATTTTTGGTAGGTGGTGTATGTATAAGGAGATCAGAAGGGTCATATGTCATCGTATCGGAAGCACCGCAGTCAAATATCCATGGTGAGGTGTTTTGTATTGTGTTAGGATGGGAATTTAAGGGCTGTTTGGGTAAAATAAGTTGTTAATGGGGTGAATTTGGCATTTCAGAGGAGTTTAGGGTCATCAAAGTAGTAAGAAGGACGTTTGGGTGTACAGGTGAATTAAGTTTAAGTACAGGGACCACTCCGTCATATTTTAAAAAACTGAGGAACACAATTAGTTGAGGCAGGGAGTTCAGGGGGTAACACGTAAATTCTTGCTTATATAAAAGGGATTGAGGGCTAGGGATTGAGGGCTAGGGATTTCAACCCCAGCCCCGCTACCTCCTTCTGGCGCAGCTTTCGTCTTCGTCTTTTTTGCCTCTGTTCCTTCTAGTGGCTGCCATGGCTACTCCTTCCCTCTCTTCAGATTTTCTGCGATTAAGCCCGTCTGAGTCCTGCATGTTGCCAGGGTTACTGTCTCCAGTACTTTGGGCGACGGATGCATGGGCGTTCTTCTTGAAATCTTTCCACCAATCGGGTTACCCATTAAGCTTGAAGCACATGTCCTTGCTATGGCCTTTTCTTTTACAGTGGCTACATTCCACTGTTTTATCTTCTCCCCCTCGCCATGATGGTGGCCTGAGCGTGGTGGGGGATGACCTGCTATCCCTCGTGTTTTACTGGTATCTGCTGGTGGTTTGACCACCAACCTGTGTCCAACCCCAGATGATGATCTTAGATCTGATGGGGTGATGGTTAAAACTCCATTCTGAATGTCAGAGCGACGCAGTTCATTGTATGCCGTTTCTACCGTGGATCTAGGGTCACTTTTCAGAATTTCCTTTTTGGTGTCTATAAACCTATCATCAACTGCTAAGAGAAGTTGATATAATCTTGTTCTTGAATGTTTTTGCGTAGGTGGCAATATCTCGTGGTGATTCCATAGGATTAGGGTCCATAGAATCGATTGTCATCCAGATTCCTTGAAATTGATCCCATAGTGCTTCAAGGGATCGATTGTCCTGTTTAATGGTTTAACACTGTTTGTGAAGGTCAAAGATTTGAAGCGGGTCACCTCTGACCCTTAAGTGACTGCTGGGCCATCCCATAAGGCTTTAGCAGTGGAGTACTGAGATACATTGTTTATCAAACTGTCATCAATATTATCAATTATCCATGTGCAAACTAATTGATCCTGATGTTCCCATGCTTGATAGGTTGCATCCGTGGGAAGGGGGTAGGGGATTTCCAGTGATATGGGAGCTCTTCCCCTTCCTCCAAGTGCCATCTTCATCAATCTACAACACAGGGTGTAGTTTGTACTGTTTAATTTCACTTTTAACACCAGATTTGCTGTCATGGTTGGTGCTGATGGAATATTCATTTTTGTTGTAGGAAGCGGGCAAACTGTTCGGACTAGTCGAAATTTGCAAGGAAATTATACTTATTTTCTGATGTTCCACAGGTTTCCTTCAGAACTTTCTGGTATTTCTGACATGATGGTTGTTGGTTGCAGGAAAAAAAAACAAGGGATTGATGCCTTGATCTTGGCAGGCCGGGATTGGTATATTGGGGGCAATGAAGCTCAAGTTCTGAGCCTCAAACAGAAAGAAAGGTTAGAGCAGATATGGGGCTTGATCTCAAGTATGTTAATGGCGATGAAGAACTCACAAGTCTGAGCCTCAATCGAATACTCAGACTAAGATAGAGATGGCAATGGTGGATTCAAGAATATGAGCCACTCATGGATCAAAAAACAGGTTTGATCATAACCGCTCTGATACTATGTCAAATATGGTAGAGTATTGGTAGGGCAGATGAGCAAAATTGTGCAGAAGACGTATTCGGTATATCTTCAATGATCTTACAATATTACATAGATTGATCTTATATGACTACTTTACCATCTATAAAAGGAATTAAATCAATTACAATCAATCACAATTATTTACCATAAATGCCTATTGAACATAGCATGGAATCTTTCCATCTTAATCACAATCTCTGATCCCTGACTATATGATATTGCTAACATCAATAACAAAAAAATGTTAGAAAGTAAGCACACAAAGACCTATTTCAAATAATTAGACTGACAAAACGCACATGCTCAAGTGCATTAGGAGGAAGAAAACCTCTGCTTCAGGCACATTGCCGCTTCATCCTGCCCATAATCCATTCCCAATCTCCCTCTCTATCCATGTTTGCTCCTGCATTGGGGAAGCTAAAGAATCAGTCGAATTGACGGAACCCCTCCAATTAAAATAACTACTATAAGTAACAATCTCATCCAAGATCTGCTACTGTTTCCGATCAATAAAAAATGCCGAACCATCATTATTTGCAAAATCCGAAGACATGTAAGTCATAACTTCTTCTACTGTAACACTTGTAGTAGTAGCGGTGGTGCGTTCGAGACAGCGTCGTGTTGGAAGTTATCTTCTTGTTCTCGTTCTTGTTCCTGATGGTTACGTGGGGGTTCTTGCAGGGGGGCTTTTAGCTTCATGAATTTGATCTTCATGTCCTCATCCCTTCGCCGTTGATAGAGAGTCAGCAATGCCCTCTGATTCTTTCTTAGGCGAACTTTTCTGGATGGAAATCAACGTAAATTAATTTGTGAAATTGGAATAAAATTGCGGCGTTGAAGAATTAGGGTACTAGGCGGATATTCTAGGAGATGGAAGAAAAAGTTTCAGCAAAAATTGGAGAAGATGAAAAAGAAGGATACAATGGAGAAGAAGAAGAAAGATGCATGGAGTAGCAGGGTGTTGGCTAAGTTTTCATCTGAGGTGGGCGGTGGTGAGCAGACTTAAAAAACATTGTAGTTTTATTTTAAAAAATATAAATGTGGTACGAATTCGATAATGTCCAAACAATCAGGACGTATGCTGAATAGCGTTCAGATCACTTATGGCGTAATTCAAAAACACGTCCAAAAAGTGCGTCTAGGACACCAATCAGAAATGTGTCCTACAAAAATACTAGTTTTAGACCCACACAAGCATTGTCGGAAGCTAAAAAACGGCCACAAACCAGAACTCAATTCCAAAAGCCGTCTAGTGAAATTTTTCCTATCCACTATTCACCTCCCCTTCTCTGGTGGTGTTTGTGCGTATGTTACAGTCCGAATCTATATAGATAATATAATCTTTGGTTCAACTAATCATACTCTAGCAAAAGACTTTGAAGATTGCATGAAGTCTGATTTTGAAATGTCTGTGGTATGATAACTCAACTATTTCTTAGGATTACAGATAAAACAAGCTCCCCGTAGAATCCATATTAGCCAAATCAAGTATATAAATGACATGATTAAGAAATTTAGGTTTGAATAGTTGAAACCTGCAACTATCCCAATGAGTGTAAATACAAAATTAGACAAATATGAAAATAGAAAACCTTTTGATGACATTATATAGGTCAATGATCGGGTCATTGTTGTACTTAACCGCATCAAAACCAGATATAATGTTTAGTGAGTGCATGTGTGCTAGGTTTCAATCATATCCTAAGGTATCCCGGTATAATGCAGTAAGAATGGTATTTAGATATATTAAACATACATCTCATTTACGACTTAAGTATGATAGAAACTCAAAGCTAGAACTACATGCCTTTAGTGATGTTGATTACGGTGGGGTGTAAGATTGAAATCCACTAGCAGAACATGTCAATTCATAGGAAGCAATCTAATCTCTTGGTTCTCAAAGAAACTAGCTAGTGTAGCTCTTTCCACCATCGAAACAGAGTATATGGCCTTAAGCCTATGTTGCCCACAATTACTATGGCTAAAATAGCAACTCAGTGATTTTGGCATTATAGTGAGTCAGATTCCAATTTTATAGTGATAGCACAAGTGCAATGAATCTTTGACGGAATCCGATACTTCATTCTAAATCCAAACCCATTAAAAGTTAGATATCATTTCTTACAGGATCGTGTTCAAAATGGTAACATTGCCATAGACCACGTAAGGACTGATAACCAATTTGCTGACATATTTACAAAATCCCTTGGTCAAGCCACCTTCGAAGCCTTACGAGACAAGTCATGAATGCTATCCTATGACACAATAGCATGATTTTATCTTTTGCATGATTTCAAAATAAAAGGGGACAGAAATCATGATTTTTGTAACCACAATTGATGGAGAGCATAGGCTGAGGGGGAGAATGTATAAAAAAATAACAAGTGGTAAAGAGCACAGGTTGAGGGGAGAGCATAGGTTGAGGGGGAAAACATGTCTAAAAACAAGTGGTAAGCATTAAAGAATATGAATTTAAAATCATGAAAAGTTGTTTTGAAAATCATTCAAAAGGGGGGAGAATGTTGAGAATATTGTATGAATAATTTTCAAAGATTTTATACTAAGAAAATACCATTCTATATCATAAAAATATCAAAAAGTCAAAAAATAAAAAAAAGGTGACATCGATCACTCAGGTTAAGACACATCGATAGACTGATGTATACATCAGTCTCTCAGAAGAGACATAGAGTGATCAATGTATGTAGAGGTTAAAACCAAAACTTCACTGTGAGACATCGATATCTCAACCTAAGATACATCGATCGATAGTTGTATACATCATCCCCTATATCAATCGAACAATCGATGTTGGACATATTAAAAATAAAAACCTTACTATGATACATCGATCTCTCAACATGAGGTATATCGATCGATCGATATACACATCAGTCTCTAAAATTGAGACATAGACCAATCGATGTCAATGTTTTTGAAAAATTTCTTTAACATATGACAAGCATGTAAGCTTTATTGGTATACACATGATCTCCTTTGTAGGATCTGCAAGATACCACTAGAAGGGGGGGTTGAATAGTGAGTGCGGAAAATGTGGTTTTTAAAATAGTTTTAAACCAAAAACCCAACTTCTGAAAACAGTTTCTATTTTCAGGACTAGTTTTAAAATGTTTTGAAACCTAGGTTTCAGGTCTTCAAAAATTCTGAAATTTGCAGAGAACTTAGCCTCAGATGTTCTGAGTATCTCCTAAAAATTTCAGATCAAAATTTAACCTCTAACCCCTTGAAAAATCGTTGGTGGTCAGATTATACAAATCTGCCAGAAACGGTAGTCTGATTTGAAAAATTAATTCCTATTTTTTCGTAACTCCAAATTCTCTGAAAATTTAAAGACTAACCCCTTATTAGTTTTATTTAATTGGGTTGAAACAGTTTTGAAAAATTCTTTTGGGAAGTTAGTCGAATACGATCAAAGTCTCAACCTTTGCAAACCTGAAAATCAGACTGCACTAATCTCAGAACTTTGGATGTTTGAATGACTTATACTTGTCCAAAAGGGTTGAAACTTGCGCCAAAAGAACCTTAAGACATGAGGTTATGACTCTGGAAAGTTTCGTGATTTTTGAAATTCGTTTACTATTTTTAACAACATGATTAAAAACGATAAACAGTGCTGAAACTGAAAGTAAGTGCTGTAAGTAAATAACACCGGGAATGTTATACTAGTTCGGTTATAAACAACCTACTCCAGTCTTCGAGGACACCTTCCTCGGTTAGCACTAATCACACAACACAAAGATCACCTTACCACAGGGTTGATGGAGTTACACACTAACTCCAACTCTTTACAAACCTTGTATGAGAATACAACGACACGAACACCACCACCTTACAAGTGCAAGATTGATCACACCTTGATCAATCTTCTACAACAATTAAAAGAATATGTGGTGGTCTATATGAAGCCTATTCAAGTATATGAATATGAGTACAATAGGATTTTAGAGAGAAGAAAGAAAGAAGTGTAGAGAGAAGAGGCTAGAAACGTTTTTGATGATTCAAATTGCAAGACTTGTTCTTGTTTTTGTTTTGCTCTCTTCCTTCCTTTTTATCAAGTTGGCCGCCCCCCTATAGCATTTCCTCCTCTTGAAATTATCTTCTAAGTCTTGGAAGAGTGTATTGCATCATTGTGACATGTCTTTGCTTACTTGGCATCTCCTCATTAGATGATCATTAAGCTCTTGCTTACTTGGCACTCATTTATTGGATGAATGTTGTCATCACTTGATGACTAGATAAATCTGAAATTAAGCCTCAAAAAGCATGTGCCAATTAGCCATAAACTTATTACCATAAGTCACAAGATCATCCCACAAATTAGCTAGGCAAATAACTCCAATTTGCATAAAAAATATCGGCCATTAACATCTTGCACATGCTGAAATTTCAGCATGTGTAACATTTGTATTTCATTCAAAATATTGCCAAGTTTACTTTGATTTAATCCAAGAAATCAATCACCATTTAGTACAAGACATTCTTATCATTTTTGGAATAAAAATTAGTCACCAATAAGGCCTAGAAATCGGCCATATACATTCCCACACATGTTGAAATTTTCAGCATGTGTGATATTCAAAGATATCACCATTTTAATTCCATAAAAATATTTAAAATACTTCCATACTATCTCCAATTAATCCACCTAATTCAGATGATAAAATATGCCTCATTAAGATAGAAAATCGGCCAGCTCTTTACACACATGCTGAAATTTTCAGCATGTGTTACGAATGTGAGATAAGTTTGAAATGTTACCTTTTGTAGTTTTTCTTTAAGTCACCAACATTGCATGCTTCATTCTTGGCCAATCAAGATGCCAACAAATCTCCACATATGCTCCAACATGGCTGGTATAGGCGTGTGACATGATCATACATGTGCTGAATTTTATTTTTGCAAACTTTGTAAAATAGTGCACATTTAATTATACACACATGGTATATTCCAATCAGCCCTTAATTGAATTTTCTAGAACACTTTGAGATGTATGAAATATGTAAAAAGTGTCTAATACATGTTATATGCCATGCCAAAAATGTTCCATGTGTCGTGTACGTAGAAAACCGAATTTTCGACGTTTATCGATTACCCGATTTTTCTCTAATTAAATTCTAACTTTTTGCACATGTTATATAATTATGTTACACATAATATACATAAATTAAAATTTAATATTCAGCTCATAAGGCTGATTAAAGTGGCGCCTAACCATGTGACAAAATTGAAATTGGAATCTCCACAATTTGGCCTTAATTGAGGGTGATTTGTGTGTGCCAACATGGAATGATTTTATGGCTGCACATACCATGTAAGCCACGAAATTTGTGGCCATTTTTGAAGTGTAGGGGCTAGCCATCTATTTATGGCAAGTATGTGACACGTTGGCAAAGTTTCGGTATTCGTCCGATACGACAATTTTCGGTTTCGAACCTTTTAAACAAGTCGTAATAAATTTGTCATCACCATGACTTGTATCATATG